>JAITYX010000103.1:0-1200000 GCA_021018815.1 Talinum fruticosum
GTTACGTATTGCTGCAATTGACTTCTATTCATCAAATTATCAAACAAGATCCAGAATAAGTTACTTACAAGAGCTCGTGGAGGAGGGGCAACGGTCTGGGATTGTTGATATTTCAAAATGGTCCAGTCAAAGACGTAATCAAACTGAAATCCTGAAAAAGAAAAACGTATATGAACTACAATGAAAAACTCTCACACCTACAAAGGAACCAGTTCTCCAATATGTTTGAGATTTCTCTGACCTTCACGGATAAAGAGGTCACGGAAGATCCTTTTCAAATAAGCATAATCAGGCTTATCATCAAACCTCAGTGAACGGCAATAATGGAAGTAAGATGCAAATTCTGTTGGATAACCTCGACATAAAAGCCTGATGAAGTGTTTTAACACGCCAGTCTCACATAACTGCACACTGTTTAACAGCAATGAAACAGATGGAACAAAACTTACCTCAATAGATGTTGAAACTTTTTCTCACTAATCTTCTCATACTTCTGTTTCTTCGTGCCAGCTTTCAGCCCTTGCCAGGGAAGACTAAAAAGAAGCGGAGACTCAATACAAAGAAACTATGAGATCAAAGACAAAAGACTATACTCAGGACACAACTGCTCACCTCCCTCTTAAAAATACATAAGAACATAGCCAAGTGATTCTAAGTCATCTCTCCGACTTTGCTCTGTACACCAAAGTAGAGTTAGAGGTTATAATCTACCAATATTGCCTCACTAAATAAGCATAAAGATGAGTTTATGAAATGTAGAAATTTAGAATTTAATGATGACTAGAGAATCTGGCCACATGCTCAAAGCGTTGAAACATAACTAATCAACGTATAAAAACACTATGGTAAATAGACATTCTTTTCTTTCCCTTTTTTTTTTGGGGGCGTACCAATGCCTAGGTGAGTGTTCATGCTTGCATATCTAGCAGTTCCCGTCAGATTCTTGTTCTCTCTACAGCACAAAAAAAAAAGGGAGCCAAATCTGTAGTGAGTGGCTTGCTTAAGTATATTTAGAAAGGAGAGATTGCATGTTTGGAAAGAACAAATTTAAGTGTCCATATCAAAGCAGCTGACCTGTAAGGAATATGTTGATGTGTTGTACTGTCTCTATACTTCTTAGCTAGACCAAAATCGATCATGTAAACCTACACGTCAATGAGCAAAAAAAGGTTAGATCATATGCAGAAAGCGAAGAGCAATCATAGGTAAATGATATCCAATGCAAAAATGTATCCAAGGAAAAGAATCAAACCATATTTGCACGTCGACCTAACCCCATAAGGAAGTTGTCCGGCTTGATATCCCGATGCAAAAATGATTTGGAATGAACAAATTCAACTCGATTAATCTGATCAAAGTAAAGATAGTCAATAAAGAAAGTAGAAAACCCGAGCCATCAGACAGAAAATAACAGAATTAAATGAAGGCAAAATATGAATACTACCATCTGATCAGCAAGCATAAGTACAGTCTTCAGAGAGAACTTTCTATTGCAGAAGTTAAACAGATCTTCCAGACTTGGCCCAAGCAGATCTATGACAAGAACATTATAGTCACCTTCCATTCCAAACCATCTTACGTTTGGGATACCAGCTGCCGTACAGAAAATGAAAATCGTATCAGATTATTGCAAGCAGACTGCACATTAAATAAAACCAGCTATAGAAACAATATTGACCCAAACTTCAAAGGTAAGTTCATTACTTCCTCCTTGCAGTATTTTATATAACTTGGACTCATACAGCAATTGTGGATGCTTCGTCTTCACATTTTCCTGAGAAGAACAAGCTTTTTTAAGGAAATAAAAGACACTTGAAAAATACAGTCAGCGGAAAAAGCAGGCACCTTGTACCCACAGATGCAAGTCGCAAGAAAAACAATGAACTTCAATCACCAATATTTAAGAACAAAAATCCATGGAGGGAGGCAAGTAATAAGCATCATCAATGCGCTGTCAATACTCAATGTAGGTTAACTAAAAACCGATAATTGCGACATTTACAAACCAAAATTCTCTAACATCTTACACACACCTAGCTTACATGGATCTTCATGAAATATAACAACATACTGTGAATTCTACATCACTGCACTACCCAGTAACAAGAACCTTGAACTGCCTTTAACCCATTCAAGACCATAATGAAGCCACTACTTATGCCAATTCAACAAAGTCCGGGCCAGCTTTTGAATAAATGAACTCAGTCCAGAATCAAAAGGATTAAATTTACTTCCAATTATACAAAATCGACAACAACAAGAACTTTCCCCATAAATTATTTTGAGCACCAAGCTAGTCAACATATGAAAACCATGAATAATAAACGAAAAAAAAAAAAAACAAGGCTTTAGAAAATCTTAATAAGCAAGACTCACAAGCTTGATTGCCACCTCCTCATTGGTCTGCACATTGGTGCCTATCCAAAAAAGCGAAAAATATATAAAATCAAATCAAACGAAATATACGAACCCAACAAAAAAAAAAGGTAAGGGGAAAAATCAGAAAGGAGCTAACCAAGGTAGATCTCGCCAAAAGAGCCACTGCCGATCTTCCGACCGAGCCGAAACTTGTTCCCAACTCTTGGCTCCATCTAATCAGACGTAAAAGGAATCCAGAAACAAACCCTAACCCTTTTTGGGAGGATTTTCGTCAAAGGAGGGGGAACGGCAATGGGAGGAAGATTTGAAGGTAACCCCCATGGAGAAGGGTTCAAGGGGATAAAGGAAGGAAATCTGATTGGGTAATGGGGATTTCTAGTTACTTACTTTTTGCGAATTCACTCATAATTAAATTCTTCAATATTGTCGTCTATTTATCTCAGGGAGGAATCCCCATTGAAGAAATCGGATAAAGTTGCAGAATCTGGAGAGAAGAGGGACGGGGCGGGAGAGAGAGAGAGACTAGAGAGGGGTGATGATATCTCTGGCGGCCCGCGAGCGCTTGGATTTCGATTGAATCCAACGAAGCAGCTCCGTTGCGTTCTTTGCCAACCTCTTCCCCCCTTCCTTTTCCCTATTTTCTTAGCATAATTATATTATGACTGCAAATTGAGATGTTTGAGTAGACTGGATAACCTGTTTAAGTAGATTTTAGGTGTTAAGCATATAGCTTATTTAACTGAGCAGTTAAATAAATGTGTTTGTGAAATTTAATATTTAAGTTAGTTGATTATTATAAATTGACGTAAAAATGTAGATAATAAAGGGATGTTTTTGTAAAAAAAAATGAAACACTACTTTTGAATATGAAAAGTTAATATTTTGAACTTTTCGAAAACAATGACTTGAAACGCTATAAGTTATTGCAAATGCTAATTAAAACACTACCTTATCGAACGCTAATATTTAGTGAGTTAATGTTATGACTTGTTAAAACGGTAAAAATTACTCCAAACGCTCGTTGTCGGACGTAAACTATATATAAAAGGACAGTTTTTTTTTTTATAAAGGACGGAAATTTTAAAGCTAAACTTTCTTATAAAACGGTAAATATAACACTTAAACTTTTTGTTAAATATCGCACCTACCCTTTGTTACGAGACGTAAGGTAGCAACATTGGGTAGAAAGAAATGACTACAAATTATAAAAAAGAAAAAAAGGAGAGTTCTTATGCAGAGTGGAGTTAGAGAGAGAAATAACACAAAAGTTGTAGTTTCTTTCTACTGATTCACAAGCTGTACGATTGATTTACTACTCGTATAAATATGGTACAATACAACAGCCCCATAGAGCTCTTGTTTAATGAATTCGCAACATCAACTCATGAAAAAATTACTATTGAATCAATCAAAAAGAAAAAACCTAAAAAGCTATCAAAAAGGGGATGAGAAAACAAAATTCTACAGGGGGCAAAAAAAGAGGCACCATGAACATATATTAAGAAATGGGAGACTGATAGGTTGATCCGGCTCTGGGAGACTGATAGGCCGATCCGGCTCTGGGAGACTGATAGGTCGAACCGGCTCCAGACTGCTTCTTCTGCAGTTTAGTTCTGAGCTGCATGATTTTGGCTTCAACCCTTGCTGTGAATCCGATCTTGGTTTTCTCTCTGGCCTTCGAACGTTCCCTAAACCACATACCTTGATCCTCAATGTCCTTCTTGTAGTACTTGATTTCTTGTATTACGTGGTGATCCATGGGGTTGAAAGCTCGTTGGAAGGCTATGTGGGCAAAGTAGGGCAGAACGCAAGCGAAAGTCACGAGTAATGTTGTTGCCCAGTAGATGGGGGCTGGGGCTAGGGCTTCCAGAAGGATGCCATGGGCATTTCCGGAAATGGTGGAGGGTAGCGTGCCATAGATCAAGAGGAAGATGTACCACATTGCAATGCTACCCCACACAAGGAGGTGTTGGATCCAGGTGAAGTGGCTCATGATGAGGGCAATCTGGGCATTGACCGCCCAGATGATGCATGTGAACATGATGGTCCCCACCACTGACATGTCGGCCATCTGGCCTCCTTCTCGGAAGGCTTGGTTGTAGAAGATGGTGATATTGAGAAAGAAGACTATTAGGGAAGTATAAAGGCCATTGCCCATCCACCCGAAGATCCTATACCAGTCAAAGAACAGGTTTTTCGGTCCTTGCTGATATAGGGCTGGGAACTGAAAATCAACCATGCATTTGGATTTGTATCAGTATTTTGCAAAGATATTATTTTTTGATGTTATCAACAAAAACAATGACTGAATATGTGAAACGAGCTATAAGAAAAGCTATATTTGATGGTGACAGCAGCTTATGAATTTAGTTTTAGATTAGGAACTTGCCTCCAAGCAGACATCAGAGGAAACATCCTGCTCGAAAACTCCAAGTGAAATGACAGGCAACGAGGTGAGTATCACATTGAAGGAGAGTGAATACCAATCATCATATATCGTTTGGCCAGAAAAGCCAGCAAAGATCTCGAAGTAGAAGAGTGTAAGACCAAAAACTATGTTCTTGTAGAAGAAGTAGCAAATCTGTGCCAAGGCAATTAAGCATATAAGGTACTGTAATGACAGCCAAAATCAGAAGAGAAGTTCTAGAGAACCCTTTTTTTATAGGGAAAAGTTCTAGAGAACTATTGGCAATATGGATGCTTAAGCAGTAATTAAGCGTACACATGGCTAAGTTTGAAGTTTCTTACCATCAGAGCGATTCTCTTGTAACACCAATGCCCATGGACAAGCAAGAGTTTCTCCAGAAATCGAAATTGTGCGATAGCAAAATCACTAGCCATCACAGCCTGCACAGAACTGAAAGCTTAAGTAAAGCCTGAATAAAACATATGTCTCTAGACACTGAAAACTGGACTCAAGGACTTCAACCAATACTATCAAGGATATTTCTGGTAATATAATTTTGCAAAAGTCATTGTGTCTCAAGGAGTTCCTACAGGAGGAAGCAGATAAACACAGGATTGCACTATCCAATTTTCAGCTGGATATTTAAGATTGTGAGAACTGACTAATGACTAGGTCATACATGACTTTGTTCCAAAGTGACAAACTTGCAGAGGGCAGACCTAAAAAGAACGAAAAGATATTAAATTGTGATTCTAAACTAAGGCTAGCAAGTAAACCTGATGGCTAAATGCCATTAGCAGCTGAAAATTGGTAAGTTGCTTCTGAAGCAAGAGAACTTTTCCAACCCATAAATTTCACTGAAATGGACAGTGGGGAGCACATGAGACAACTTTATACCACACGCTCAAACAAATTGATCAAAAGAGCATTACAAAAACTTGAGATAGATGATAAGTACCTGCATTCCTTCAGCCCCACTGATGCCAACTCCAATATCAGCTTCTTGGATCATTCCAACATCATTTGCACCATCACCGATGGCCAAAGTAGTTTTTCCGGTTCCTTCTTTCACCAACCTCGTCACCTAGTGAAAATGAATGCAAGATGTGTTAAACATATAATAAAACTAATAATCAACCCAAAACTATAGTTCCATGATGGAACGACAAATAAAACGCCAGTAAATTGGTAAGACATACCAGCGCCTTCTGCTTTGGAGAAACACGACAACAAATAACAGATGCACAGTCAACAGCCAGGTTCAAGAATTGGTGCTTCATATCATCTTCCAGAGCAAAACTCAAACTTTTTCCGTCAATAATCAAAGCAAATGCAGCATGGGGATCCTTTTCAAGCTTGATCATTTGAGAGGCATTGGTGATTTGCAATGAAATGCTTTCTTTGACAGCCTGATTAGAAACAAACAGCACCACTTTATAGCATATGAAATTATTATGCAGAAATGATTAGTTTTAAATTTCCTAAACTCCAAAGGAACATGTACCTCTCTAGAGTCATTAGCAGTTCCATCAATATTTGTGGTTGATATACATATCTGCTTCATGCCTTGACGGAGGAGACTACATGAAAATCTGCATAACAAACAAAAGAGTTTCATCAAGTTAAATTCCATGAATGCTCACGAAAGTATTCAACAGGGGAAGTTAGAACACAGCTGTCTAATTTTTACATAACATATATTTTACATATCTGCTTTATATCTCAGTTCTCACTAGCTAAATTTGCAGATCAGAGACTAATCTAATTTTTTTTTTATAGATTAGAAGGTATAGATAATTACATACCCAATGTTGATAGCTGTTTCCATTTTATCACCAGTGAGGACCCAGAGCTTCAGACCAGCTTGGGCAAGTTTATCGATGCATTCTGGCACCTACAACAGAAGGTAAAATGTAAGCAGATTGAAACAGCAATATTAATTGCCACCACAAAGAAATGACTCTCATACCCCCTTTTGTAGTTTGTCTTCTACGGCAGTTGCACCAACAAGTATCAAATCTCTCTCCATCATGTCTGATACCCGTTCGAGAGTTGACTCTCTATCACCCCCAATAGAGCTCTTTGCTTTCTGAAACTCATTGTTCCAAGTAGTATATTCAGACTCATCAAGTTTTTTATAAGCAAGGGCCAATGTACGTAAACCATTATCCCCATATTCATTCAGATGTCTTGTAGTGGCATCGAGATACATCCTTCCATTTTTTGATAGTCTATCAAAAATGATGCTGCATGATGATGGTGAATGAAGCATTAGGAAAAGGACATGCTATCAAAGTTCTTAATAATGCTCTGGAAACCACAGAAGAGAAAGGGAGACAACATATATGCAACTCCTAAAGGAATAAGTGATAAATAAACACATCAGAATTTTCAGAGAAATTAGACCCATATATATAAGCTTTCAATTGCAAATATATATATATATATATATATATATATATAAAATATAATATAATATAATATAATGCACAAACCTGTCTGCCCCTTTACAGAAAAGAAGAATCTGGCCGTCCTCATCTCGCACAATTACAGACATTCGCTTTCTCTTGCTCGTGAAATCCAACAGATTAAGTATTTTATACTCCCTGATAAGTTCCCCAAAAACAAGAAAAGAAAATCAATACGTTTAAAGATTAAAGACATGAAAAGAAATGTCAAGGTTTTTTCGGTGAAGACAAATTGTTCACCATTCTGGACCTTTCAACAGGCTGCCAAAAGTTGGGATATCTCTCCCGAACAATGACAGTTGATTGAGTTCTTTTGCAAAACTCAAAACCAAATTCTCTGGCTGCAACCAGAAAAGCTGCTTCATCTGGGGACTCTGCTTCGTAAGTAAAACCACCAGTTTCTTCATTCTGCTCTGGAATGGCAGTGTGACAGACTGCTAGAATACGGAAGAACAAAAGCATAATCTCCACATGGGGTTCATTTAACCAATTGCCACCCATGAGACGGTCATCCTCAAAGCTAAATCCTTTTATTGCAGACTTATGATCCTTCTCACTTCTGGGAGTTATCACAGTTTCCAATTCTATTTCTGATCTTTCCTGCTCCTGAAGGTCCCTGGCCATCTGTTTAGCAGCTGCAAGTTCAACTTCACTAGAACGTGTGCCATATGCAACACCAGCAATAGAACACTTGAGAAAATCCATTTGATTGCATGTCAAAGTGCCAGTTTTATCGGAGAGGATTGTGTCAACTTGGCCCAACTCCTCATTCAAATTTGATGTTCTTGCTTGTGCCGGTGTTCCTGACTCTTCATCATACATTTGTATGTCTTGGTCAATAAATATGGCTTGTAGAAACTTCACGAACTCAATTGAAACATACAGGGAGATCGGGATTAAATATCCATATAATATAAGAGCAGTGACAAGATGGAAAAGGCCTGACAATGCTGGCCTGCTGGGATCATACAAGCCCTTAGAATCTGGAGGTCTCAGATACCACCAATTTGGCATTTCATACTTGGTTCTTGCAGAGAAGCCAACAGAGCTGACTAATGAGATAAATACCAGCACAGAGAAAAGGATATAAATGATATAGTCCATCTTCTTCTCTATCTTACTTCTTTTTGAAGGAGACTCTGTTGCATTTTGCATTACCTTGCTGTCATGACCGGTAAATATAACCACTCCATACACATGAACTGTGTTCCTGAGCTTTGAGTCCCTTAGAAGAATCTGGCTTGGGTCAATAGGATAAGTCTGACGATCATACTCTAAATTACCAACAAATGTGTAGAGACTGGGGTTTGGATCCTCACATCTGATTCTTGCCCTGAAATCTCTGAATGAGGTGTCATCATCCAAAGACAATGTTACTTCTAAAGCTCTCTTTACCTTCAAGTTTGTCTCACCATCTAAGTTCATAGTTTCAACATAACAAATACCATCTTCATAGCTTGATGAAAGGAGCAATAAATCTGCCGGGAAAAACTGATCCTTCTTAACTTTTACTATATCACCAACACGAATATTCTGCCATGTCCGATCTGCAAACACACCATCTCCTTTGTGAACACTAACTTTTCTGTTATTAATCTTCATATCTTGAATAAACCTTCGCCAATCTTCAATAGCTTCCTTAGCCATAGTAAGCCCAACCACAATGGTCAAAGGAGCAATCATACTAACGGCCCCAAAAGGGGAAACGGAAGTAAGCGATAAAATTGCAGCCAAGAGGAAGTATATGTTAGCAGCACGCCGGAATTGCTCAAAAAGCCCTTTGGGAAGAAAGGTAATGACATTGTACTTTGTTGTCGATATATTATTCCCCCTATATCTAAGTGGTTTCCTACGATGGATATCAGATTGGTTGCAATATACAATTCGAGAAAAGCCAGGGCCATCAGGCAAGGAGCCCAGCTCCTCAACAATATCAGGATGAGGCCGAACACATGCAAATGTGTACAGATTGCTCCGACGAATCTTCTCCCTTATCCTACCCCCGCCATATCTTAAGGTTTGCAGCTCAATCAAGTTTCATTTGAGACATGTTGATCCAAGACAAAGCCAAACCCCCAATAGAAATTTAAGGAGAACCTTTGCCAAGCTCCCCTTGTGTTTCAAAGCTGAAATTCCACCAAGAACACGATAGCCCAGATAGATAATTACGGCTCCAAAGCAATACCTACAACGATAACAAGAAAGAAAAATCCTAAACATTCACATCATAACTTCTAATTGCAAATCAAGCTGAAAATTTTCAAAATTTAGAAAGTCAACAGTGCGGAAAAATCCTGGCAAAACCCAGAAACACGGTCTTTTCAATCATGAATTGTAGAATTGATTTGATGGGCAGGCTAATCGGAATACAAATCAAACCTGCTGAAAAGCGATCATCCCAATTCCCAACAGTGATCGACCTCAGGCCGAGATCAGAACATCCCCCTTTTCATTAAGGTTTAGAAAAAGTCCACTAGAACAGATAATCAATTTCATAGTCAAATTTGATTGAATAAATCACAGAAAAACCCCAAATTAAGGAATGCCCAGCTCAAAGAACGGCCCAGACAGTTAATATTGAGGAAAAAAATCAAATCATGAGGCGAAAAACAGCGAAGACCGCCCCACCGACGAAAAAAAAAAACTACTATCCCTGGAAAACGATAAAAAGTGTCAAACTGGGCAATGAGGGTTACCTCCCACAGTATAATGCCTAGCCCTCTTCCTTCAATTAGTATATGAGCAAGATTCAACAGAGAGCCAAATCCGCAATCAAGAGATCTCAGCAGAAAATCAGCTCCTTCTGTGACAGAGATCTCAGTGTACGTTGGCGACAACAGACAACAGAGACAATCTACAGAGAGAACATGAACAGGAGAGAGAGAGAGAGAGAGAGAGAGAGAGAGAGAGAGAGAGAGCGCAGACTATAACTGTGAGAGAGGGAGAAGAGAAAGAAGAGGGAGAAAGAGGAGAGAGAGAACAGGGTTTTTAGGCTATTCTGCTCTTCCTTCCTACCTTCCTTCCTTCTTTCTTCTTCCCCCAAAATATTTTTAAAACCAATTAGGATTTTCCGGGTCCCCCTTTTATTATATCTTTCTTTTTTTCTGATTTAGTTTCGAAATTCCAATCAAACAGTTTTCTTTTACAACCAATTATATTTCAATTTACCACAACTTACAGCTACTTCAGATCTGTAAATTATATTTTAAAAAAGTATAATTATATTAATAAAATATACAATAAAAATATATGAAAATATTATAATTGGTTAACGTCGCTAATTTTACAATGATATATTCTATATGATTACCCCATGTTATATAAATGTCAATTATTGTAAAATTTAATTAATCTCCAATTCTTTTTTATTTAACTTAATATCCTTTCCATGCAATTATAATTTTATGAAAATAAATAGCATCCGTAGATATAGTTACCTATACACAAAAAAGTATATTTAAATATTTAAATTAATTAAAATAGAGTCATAAGTAAGATTTACTTGTTCAAAAACATTCCATTAAATAAAAATTCAGATAATCAACAATTCAATATATTGGTTTCCTTATAGATTAATACGTCATACTTTTTACGGTGGTTATATTCTAACCATCATCTCCACCCAATTTTCATTTAATTTATTTGAGATATATTACTCAACATGTATTTAAAATAACGATATAATTTTCGTAAGATTGTATTTCCTTCTTTAAAAATGCAATTACGTCTTCCTACCTTTGTACACAATATGTTGCCTTTTTCTTTCTTGAAAAATAGCATGACAATGTATTTTATTTATTTTTTTGGCATAAAAATATATTATTGTATTTCTACTTGTTCATATCTTGGGTCAAAAAAACAAAATATAAAAATCTTCAGTTTGATTTGATTTGAAGCCGTCAAACAAAATATATATAAACATATACATTTTTCCTTTTTTTTTTTTTGGAAGTGCGAAACTTCGTCCATGAGTATTGAAATTACCTGGCAAATGTGGGGGCATGAAAGCGAGGAATAAAGGGCCAGGATGTGGGTCCCATATGACACGTGTCATTCTTTGAATACTTCTTCGTTCTCTCGATTTGATTTTTCAAATGCCGCGTTCTTCTCCTCTTCTAGTATTTGGAAATTAGTACTACTTTATTATTCTCCTCCCCTTTTTTTTATTTTTAGGTTTTTTAGAAAAGATTTGACTATTAATTACTATAATTCCAATCTTAAAAATAATAATTAGTGTTCCATTTTGTCAAAATAACATATTACAATAATTTTTTACATGTATAAATTGCTGATATGTCATAAAAAAACCGTAATTTACTGACAATAAATTCATCATCATATTATCATTTACGTAATCTAAATATATCTTAATTTGATAATAAAATATTAAAAATAAGTACCCTAAAAGTTAAAAATATTAGATGTTATTTTTAAAGTGCCAATATTAATAAGATTGAAATTATTGACTTTTAAAAAATATATATTTATTTCTCTCCCACTACTATCATGTGCTATTTTAAGAAAAAACCAAAAAAAGGGAAAAAGAAAATATAATTCCCATGAATATGAATATGATTTGTGTGGTGGGGCCACAGCACCAACCTCATCTTATTAATTCTTAGCCATCACTGTCAATCGAAATCATTTCGCACACCCATGACTTGATTTGATTCCTTTCTTTATTTTTGTTTTTTTACTGTTCCTGCAAATATATACATATATATGATTGAAGGTTAAAAGTAGTAATAAAATATTATTTATTTACCCTGTCAAAGTTATATTTCACTCGACTTCTTACAAATTTTAATAATTCTTGATAATTTTACAGTTAATATATTTAATATCGATAACTTATGTGATAATTTATAGAGAACAACTCCAATATTCTTTCGTTGAAGGTAACACTTTATCTCCTCTCATTCGAGCGTTTTATTCGTGAACAACAAGATTATAATTATTTGGATAAATTCTACTTTTAAATTAACGTATGAATGTAGTAGCATGAATTATCTGATGACAAGAATGACCCGAATACATCAAAGATTGTTCATACCTAGACTAGGATCGTGATCAAGCAAAACCCGTGTTTAGTAATTTTAAAACTGAATTTTACATTTTCGTTTTAAAAATATAACTATTGCTAACAATAAATGTACTTCAAAACTCCAATTTTGCATGAAAAATATATCCAATAGCGTAATGATCACGATATAGAAATTAATGGAAAAAAATTCACCATTTAATATGAATGAGACAATTTAATGTGATTATCGAAGACTAATACTACCATAATCTTCCATTTGGGTGGGTCCATTGATTTATGCCAAAAGGTCCCACATAAACTCCCCTGCGTATGAGGTGGGACAATTTGTACAAAATTCTATGCGCAGTTGTACTTTGACTCTCAATAATAATTTATCACGTTTAAATTAAATTAACAAATAAAAATAATATACGAGTTGTCGTCGTGGTATACTTCTCTGAATGGATTTTAATGATGATCTAGTATGTCGTATTTACTAATCTACTACTAATTCAGTCGTGAGTCTTAACAATTTGTTTACCTAATACTGCTATATTTGATACATTATTAATTACTATAGCAAGGTTTTTAAAAAGAGATATTTATAAAAATTAAACGTACGGAAAGCTAACGTAAAATTTACGCATTTATTTTTGGGGCTAATCCACATGGAATTTTCTCGGTAGGTGTTAGAAAGTTGTGTCATGCATATTATGGCTGATAGTTGACACACAACATATGCTCAACCTCACACCAAATTAATCCAAACAGAAAAGGGGCCAAGCAAGGGGTAGGTCTAGCTAACAGCTAAACTTATGAAAATGAACACAAAAGACTTAACAACCCACACCAAATAATAAAGGAAAACGAGATTAGAAGATCAACTAAAAGCAGTGAGCTATTTATTTAATTAGTCTGCACTCGTGTTATGCACGGGACAATAATATTATACAATGTACACCTTAAGAAATTATTAACGAGGGATCGTTAATCACATCAACTGTTCAGACAAAGGGGCGGCATGACCTACACTACTGGTTGCAACTTTTCCAGCAATGACATTACCAGGAATCATCCTGCAAGTGACATAAAGAACCGCAGAATCGATTTTAGGCAGTTCAGCTGATGATTCCATGGACTCAGACAACAGTCTATCTACGACAGGATTCGACTAGTACAACAATTTTGCACAGAGAACGTCATGTCAGAAGCTTAGAATAAGTGTACTTTAAGCTGCCTGATATGTCAGGGAACATATCCTAATTCCTAAGTTCCTAACCTGTGCAGCAAGTTCCAAATTGTCAGGAAAAGGTCCGATAGCCGTAACTCTAAGCATTATTAATAAACTTGTGGATCAATTTAAGTTTGATCATCCCTCCCTAGCCTGTCTTGTCTTCTACACACACATATTCCTTATGGTCATCCCCTGAAATAAGCAATTATGAAACCACGAACTGAGCAGACAAGCTGTTTTGTGAACCTTGTTCCTGCAAACAAGTTATATAGCATACGAGCATATGTTGAACATCCACAGAATGAGCACAGCAAGTAACATCACCTTCTGAATATACTACCTCGGCACAGGAGTAGCTGCCGCAATGAGATCCTGAAGAACCGCATCCAGAATGAGTTCAAGAAGTGAAGGTCTAGGACAAACTTATAGATAACAATGTTGGTCTCAAATACTGTAAATTCACCTGCAGAACAACGATGTGAGATACATAATCAGTCATCCTCTTTGGAACAAAAGTAAGGGGGAGGAAGGAACAGATCAATAAACATTAAGTACTCTTCAACATCAATCAATAACCCACAAAAACTGAAAATGTATGCAGCAAATGATTCAGTTAAATACCTTCTGTTCAAGCATTTGTCTTCTGGGTTATCGTAAACACAGACTCATCACACCTCATAAGCCAGCTTCCCAACTTGGCCGCATTTGTAGGGCAATCATCCTAGTAATACTTGACAGCAACCCTTTTCCCATCCGAATGGAGAAGCAATATGTTCTTCACTAATGAGCAGTATAAAATAAGGAGTCCAATGTGTATATCATTTAATTTAGTCCATATGAATTCTTTTGAAATTAGTGTCTGTACTCTAATGCCCTGTTTGAACAACTAAAAAAAGTCAATCTAGTCTCACCAATTTTTTTAAAAAAGAGTCAATTTAGACAGCATTTTACCTTATATTGTTGTTATAGACTAAAATAAATGTTTTTACAAACAAACCAATGCTTTCAATTCTATTGAACATCAAGAAGTCGGTCGTTTAAAAATCTAATAAAACTAGTCTCTACACTGTAGAAAAATACGACTATTACATCTAACCCTTGTTACAATCAATGGGCATATCGATTTCATAATTACAAGAATTTCTCGTACTGACGTGATCCATGTTTCCTTCCCAAAAGACCACATTACTTGATCACAGTATGGAAATCCTACATTTTATCGATTCAAGATCTCTTTTGTGAATAGATGCTGATCATTTAAATACAGATCCAAATTAAAATACTTGTGCTTTGTACATACCAAATATATCAGGGCAAGAAAACAGAACGAAGCTCTAGCACAATAAAAAAATATTTGCATAAATGTGGAATAAAAAGAAAGATTAAGGGGTGTAGAAGGAGAGTCCACATCTGCATTTCCAACTCTCAGGCTCATAGTTGGCATACTGAAGGCCAAAGTGGGATGTAATAGTGGGCACTTGGATGGTGGCTTCACAGGGTATGCAAGTATCACACTTGTGTTCACAATCTGGGGGCCTCGATCCCAGCTTCTTCACTCTTTTGTACTTTGCTTCTGTTGATGATTCTTCTCTTTTCCCTGTCAATTAATAATCTTTTCAGATAACAATCTTGAGAGAGAGAGAGAGAGAGAGAGAGAGAGAGAGAGTACTGGTATTGAAGTGTAGGGAGCATGGAAACTCTCTGGAGAGCCAGCAGCGCCTGAGCAGAGTAAAACAGAGATTGTAGCAAAAATGAACGAGGATTTACAAAACATAATGACTAAATAATGAAAGATGATAACCAACAATTGCAATGGCTGTTATTCTTACCCATTTGGTGAGAAGAAAGATCATAATCTGGGGGTAACATACTCCTACTTGCTGCAGGAACCCAAGTCAGAACTTGCACAAGTAAAGCTAAACAGATGAACTTCCTCATTGCTCAAGAGCTCCAATGGTTATATAATGGCAACAAACCTCTACTTCAACAAGTGCTTGTATAATTTGTCTCTCAAGTTCCCTAAGAGAAACAGAGAGAAGAAGCTAAGAGCTCCTCCCTATGTTTCTCAAGTTGTTCTCTTGAATGCTAATGTATTGCATTGCCCTGAGTAAAGAGAGAAGGGTTTGCTTCACAAACAAGGGCAATAGTTCACCACCACTCCCTGCTTCTGCTACTGATTTCCCTATTAACTTTCAGCAGATTTTCTTTTTGGTTTTTTTCTGTGTGCTGATTGCTAAATCTTTTATGAGAAGGGAACCTCTCTCTCTCTCTCTCTCTCTCTCTCACTCACTCTAAATAGAGTGGTGCACTGTACCAGCCAAGATGACAGCTGCCATTTGAGGGTTCGGGAAAGAAGAAAGAAGAAAAAAACGGAACAAGGAGATAGAGGCCTGCAAAATCTTGGGGGCTTTTGGAACAACGGAAGTTTATATATAGACTTTTCCTGTAAGAAAATTGCTTTGATTCCTAGAAAGGCAAGGGGAGAGAATCTCCTTTGGCAGAAAACCATCTCTTGCTCATTTATTGAAGATTGAACAAGTTATGAATCTGTTATCCAGTTTGCAGATATCCCTGCAATTGCAAATCTCCCTATTTAATTGAGTTAGTTACAACATGTTGCGTACTAGTCCATACAACAGAGCCCACCCTCCTTATTCTTTCGTCTTTTTTTGGTCATTTGAGAAAGCTGGGCTCCTCATGTAACAGCACAGATCTTAAACAGTGAATAGAACAAAACAAGAAAAAGAGTAGAAGATGCTGAAATAAAGTAACTACTGGAACCAACTCCTCTAGAATAGCAAAATAAGGCTATCATATTTCAGAAGCAAGTAGAAATACACATGTATCTTGAAAAAGAATCCTGCACTAAATCCCATTTTTTAAGTTGCTACGTGGATTTCTCTCACCAATATGAAGGGTTTACAACCAAGATCAGATCTAAGAACTCGATTTTTGCCAAGGCAACTGCAAAGAACAGTAATGTTCATTATAAGGTAAACGGGAAAGACTCATTCAACGCTAAAAGAAAACTTCAAGGTTCAAATAACTATGCATTGGACAAAAGAATGTCAGAATCTACACAAAGAAAAAATAAGCAAGCAATACATCCATGGAACCAATGTTTCAGCCTGATCCTGGTTGGAGGCAACCACTGGAGGGAACTAAACTTTTTCTAGCATAACTTGCAGTAACTTCTTATTTGTGATCTTCTGAATCCTTTTTAGGATGAATTGCTTCAACAATAGCCTCTATTTCTTCCTTCACCCGTTCAAACACATTTGGACCTTTAACTTCAGAGATAGGTGTACTCTCACCAATATCATCACTCATCCCATGTGTTTCCTTGTCGTGACGAGGTGAACTCTTGTGATGAAAGACTGCTTCAATCTCTTCCTTGGCTCTTTCTAGCAGGTTTGATGACTTTACTTCTTTCTCTGTAAATATTAAAAAAGGGAAAAAGGAGGAAAAAGAAGATAGAGAAAAATCTCAGTATACAGGTTGAACCAATTGATCATTTGGAAACTAGCCAACAAGCTTCTGTTGCACGGAAGAAAATTTACCATTACTCAACTCCGGGGATCCAAAGGGTTTAGGAATGCAGGCTAAAAGAATAAAGTTATACGTCTACAGAAAATTTTTCTCAAAGTAAATCTTTGGATTTAGATCCAATGTATTCTGAATGTCCTCTTTCTGTTCCAGAACAAATACTTCCGTCCGGGTAAAGAGAAATCCTTCAGAGATATTTTAAAGGAAGGAAGGTGCAAAGGAACACTTGCACAATGTTCAGTTCATATTCCATTAAGCTTGCATCTAGGGGCATAACCAGATAAGATAAATCTCCATTGAACCCTATGCTCGCTATTATGATCTCCACACCAAAGCATCATAGTTACTCAGATCACCTTATCTTCCTATACATCAGCTCCAATACATGTGTTCCAGCAACAGTTTACAGTTAATCAACTAGCTAAATTAGCTAAAATTCTGTACTGCAATCCTAGCAACTATGTTCCGTACTTCAATGATAATTGAGCATGGGTAATGAACACTTAAACAATTCGCTGAGACCTAAATTACAGAAGATTTATCACACAAATCCCAACCAAACCGTTTAGAGATAATGAAGAAATGCACTTGGTGTAGACAATTACTCAAACAAAAGTGTGAGATATAGCTGCCACTAGAATGAAATCTACACACTTCTCCATCCATTGGCCCCACAGACCCCAACAAATTTCAACACAATTTGTAGTTCCTGAAATAGTGGCAGTAGCATCATGAGTTTGAAACCACAACCACCCCTTACTTTCATTATAAGCTCCAAAATAAACATTGCAAGCAACAATTGTTGGTGAACTCGGGAAACTTTGGACTATAATTTGTCAGGTGGGAAAACATTAAGCTACAACAATAAAGGGGCCAATTCATTAATCCAATTCACAACAGACCTCACAAGTATGCTATTCGGCAGATGGACTCTTCTAACTTGATGAGGCAACATTGAACAATTTTATACGCAACCATGATATGACACTAAAACACCTCAATTCAAAGAGGAAAGAATCAACATTTCATTTTAACCTAGTCTTTGAGACTTTCTGTGCAAAAAAATCCTATTTACATCAGCATAGTGCATGTCTATTCACATAAAAATGTCTCATTAAATCATTATCTACTTCTTTGTTGCGAATGGTGGACACCAACTTTCAAATCTATGGTCCCGTGAAACCACCTCTGTACAATTCTACTATAAGAGCGATAGACCTGCCAAACATTGTTCGATTTGGGTTAATTTCACTTTAGGTTTCAACTGATGTTTTGCCCATTGAGCTTATCTTGCAAAGAGAAGCAACTTTGGCAAAAGGTCGGGTCAATTTAGGTTTGTTGACCAAATGGGGCTAGTCTGTTTTGGGTGCCGGGTTGAGCAAGGGCCCATGTCATTCGGATCGATTTATCAGTCTTAGGTCATCTTTGGTTGGATACATCTATGCCAAGACCACAAAAAGGCATGACTTCAAGGTATGTGTTTGTCTTGCACCCTTGTTTTAGTTTGGTAAATATATCTACTCACGTATAGATAGATACCCATTCTAGGGTTTCAAAGTTTTAATAGTGCAAGATTTGGGAAATGAGCTTCGCCATCCCCTTTTCCCATAACAATGAAAGTCCAACAGTTTCCAGCTTCTGCAAGCTGAAATACTCCAAAATGCAAATAAATGACTTCTAATCGATAGACAACGGAATAAATTTACCAAATCATGAACAGCAACCAACAGAACCCAGCTGTCGTAGAAAGAATTGAACTCTAGCAAAAATTGGAAAATATGATTAACCATAAATTAAAGGCCAAGCAGAGAAATCCATAAAGAAATATTAACCAATGGTTCCAACCAAATTAAACCATAAAGCCATAGCGAAAATGGGGAAATAGAAAATGAAAAGAATGTGGGTAAAGATAAATGAAGAAAAAGAAGCAAAATTTGATGTACCCGGATGATGATCTTCTCGATTTGATGTTGCAGCTGGGTCTGCCATTGGGGAATCCTCTCTCTTTCTCTCTCTCCTTCAAATTTGGTAATAACCCCAAAAAACACACGTAATTGAAAATTGGACTGCAGAAACGATGAATTTGGGAGCTTTCTATTCTTTTGGTTTTTAAATTTGAAACAAATTGTTAGTTTGGTGCCCACAGACAAGGAAATGCTCTGTTCGATTTTTCCTGGACGGTTTTCTCTCTCTTCTTTTGTAGTATTGTTTTTGGTATTTATTATTAATCCTTACTTTAATTAGAGTCTGAGTAATTTTTTTCGGTAATAATGCAAGATTTCCATTAATATTTTCAGAAAAACTTCCCCTTATTTGATAAAAAAATAAAATAATTCCCCTTATCCCCAAGTAGGGTCTATTCATAAAGCGAGTGTTAGCTCAGTGATAAACACTCTACACTTTCATCCTCATTTTCGAACTCCGGTGAAGACAATTTCTCTTATAGGTGTGCAAAAAGTTAGAATATGTTATGCACTTAGATTTTAAACCAGGACCTGGTATGTTTACCCCTCCCTGAAGCTTTTAAATCCAATTGGTGTTTAACCCTAAAATAGAGGCTCGAGTTGAGTAACTCTACATTTACCATGTAAAAGAAAAAAAACCAAGGTTTTACATTTCTCCTTTACATTGTATCAAACCTAGCATATCTTGCCAATTGCCTCTTTTAGCATTCAATGTGGCCAAAATATCAAACCTATATTTAACTTCCTCTTTGATATTATCACAATTGCAAGTCTTCTTTACCTTTATTCTGTGTTAACTAAATCTTCTCCGATTCCTCTCTTACCATACATATTGCATTGCAACATAAGTAGCGAACACATCTATTCTTTTTTTATTTTGCACAATTGCCCCTGTATCAAATACTCATGTAGTTCCATTAAACTACTTCCCATGTTTGGAATTGACAACCACATGAATTTATTCCTTATAATGTCCAGCACAGATAAACATTAGAAAAGATATGTTCATGTGATTCTAACTCCCTTTCACACATAGGACAACAAATATCAACATCATCCTTATATTAATCACTTTATCCACTGTTATAATCTTCCTTGCACCATTATCCACAATATATGTGAATGTTTAGGTATATTCGGCTTATCCTACACCATTTTTATTCGGATAGCTTTATGTTTATCTCTTAGCATCCAAACATACCCATTCCTTATAGAATACTTGTTGGTAGGTTCCATGTTCTGTAGATAGTTGTTAACTCTACAAAACTTCTTGATGTACTAACATATATTACCTTTAAGCCATAACTCCCATCATGTTTGGTGTTTGGTACTGCTCATGCATCCATTTTACCAGGAAATTGTCTTTCTTGTTTGCAACAGTCAAATTGTGTTGAGTAATCAGAGTTTTGTTCCATGAGGCTAGGTGTTTTATACCCAACCCCCTACTTCTTTGGTGGGTAGATGCTATCCTAAACTATTAGTAGAGTTCTGTTGTATTTATCAAAAGTCCCCCACAAAAATTCCTACAAACTACCATAACATCCTCAATAATTTGTTTAGGCTGCACAAATATCATGTTCTGGAAACATATAATCCCATCAGTACTAAATTGATGAACATGACTCTTCCAACATAGGACAATTGTATGCTGCTCCAAACTCTAACCTTTATGTGGCGTTTGGATGGATGTCATATAATAGGGTGTAATATAATCAAATATATAATGTAATTAGTTATGTAATGTAATAGGACAACAATTACATTATCATGTTTGGTTACATAAAAAGTGTAATGTAATCACAAAGGTAATAGATTATTTCAATGGTAAAAAATAGTAATTAAATTATTGTAATGATGATAAATGTTATCTAAATAAAAATTTGAACTACATCTTTAGATTTGAGCTTTTAAAAATATTTTCTATCAAATAATCAAGTTTTACTTCTTTTGTGGCAAATATCAACATGGCAATAAATATCGTAATAGAGATAAATGTTATCCACATGAAAATATTTTAAATTCGAAATTATATTTGAGATTTTTTTAATCTTTTATATCATATTTCCTAATTTTAATTTTTTGGTGACAAAAAAACTGAATTATTGTAGTGGCGATAAATGTTTGTCGTAGTAAAGATACATATTATCAAAATAATAAAATTTTAAATTTTAAATTTATATTTGAGGTTTTTTAATCTCTTTTATCATATAATTAAGTTTTGAATTTTTTCATTGACAAAAGATACAAACTGAAATTATTTTATTTGTGATAAATATTTATTAAATTAAAGATAAATGTTAACATGTAAAAAAATTTTGATATAAAAATTTTAATTTAAGCTTATTTTATCTTTTTAATAAAATGGTTAAATTTTGAATTCAAAATATTAAAATTGAATTTTTCTTTTAATGACCAACCGATCATATCATATATTAAGATAATAGAAGAAAAAAATCAAGTTCCTTCTTAAATGAATGAATTTTTGCTTGCCAAGGAGAATGGAGAAAAATGATATGGAATAGAGAGCGAGGGAGAGAGAGAGAATTATTAGAGATGTATTAAAATTTGATCACACGGATGGATGTAATAATAATTGTTTAGTAAATGTCAAAATAATTGTAATTGCATAGGTAGAGGTTAATGTGATTATAATGCAATTATAATTGCATTACAAAGTTGTAACCAAACATGCTAATGTAATTACAATTACCACTTTGATTACGAACCAAACATACCCTTATAGTAATCTTGTCCACTAATTGAAAATAATCCATTTTAATGAAAAATGGAACTGCCCTTCTATAAGACCAATACTCTCTATGAGGTTCTTCTTTGTTATTGCATCCATGTTAATTAGTTTAATTAATTATCAATTATAAAACTTTAGTATTCGTAAGTCAAATAACTGATGAGGTCGTAAAAACATTGAATATTAAAAAAATTAATTTTAAAAAATTACATGTTAAATAAATAGTCACAGCATTTGAAAATGAATAAATTGAATTAAAAAAGAAATGGAAACATAATAAAGAATTGGATATATACACAAAGATATTAAAGTATCACCATTACTTTCCTTTATTTAAAAAAAATGATGGCTTTTTGCTCCTCTTGCTTCCTTCCTTCCGCAGTGAATGAATCGAGAGGTATGTTTATGAGTTCTGGGAGAAGTAAATGCAAATCAAACTGGAGAGAGACAGGGAGAGAGATGAAGAGATGATGATGATGAAGACGTGCTTTATTAATGAGGATTGAGAGGTCCCTTTATTAGGGAGGCTTGTCTGGGAAAAAGCAAGCCCCACCCCGCCCCACCTCCATTCTTTACCGTTGAGCACTTCTCTTCTCCTCTCCCTTTCCCTTTTCTTTCGAATTTCAAAATTCAAACCACCTCCTGCTCTTTCCCCACTATCCTCCCTATTAACTCTCTCTTCCTCCCTCTCTCAACTCCAATTCTGACTGCCCACATTGAATCTCCCTCCCTCCCTCCTTTTCTCTCTCTCTCTCTCTGTCCTTCTATCTGTCTTTCTCTCAAGTACAACGTTCAAGTCTTCAACTTTCAGAGCACTGGATTTCTGGGTTCTGCTCAAATGGGTGCTTCTGGAAATTGGCTCAAATCTCTTATTACTCTGAAAAAGTCCACCCCGAATGACCATGTAAGCTTAATCACTTCAGATTCTATCTCCTCTTTTTCTCTCTGTTTGAGTATGAGTAACTTATGAATTCCGCTTCTGTAGGACAAGTCCGGGGAAAAGACTAAGAAACGATGGAGGCTCTGGAGGAACCCATCAGCCAAAACTGTAGGAGTCCAATCAGAGCCGTCTGATCTTCCATCATCAGCTGATTCTGGTCTTAATGCTGCCATGGCTGCTG
The DNA here is from genome assembly GCA_021018815.1 of Talinum fruticosum. Taxonomy (NCBI): domain Eukaryota; kingdom Viridiplantae; phylum Streptophyta; class Magnoliopsida; order Caryophyllales; family Talinaceae; genus Talinum; species Talinum fruticosum. The sequence continues at coordinate 22,892 of JAITYX010000103.1, forward strand.
TTCTTCGTGCCCCATCCAAGAATTTCTTGCTGGTTCGCCAGGAATGGGCTGCCATTCGTATCCAAACCGCTTTCCGTGCCTTTTTGGTACTCTGCTTCTCTCTCTCTCTCTCTCTCTCTCTCTCTCCCCCGCGGCTTGATTTCTGTGTTGCAGTGGTTGCATGAATTAGTTGATTTGATAGCAAGTTTTCTGCAATTCTGTTGTCATTTGTTAGAATTAAGTTTTGACATGTTACTTGGGGGGTGATATGAGCACATCCGAGAAGCTCTCAGACATGTTTCTTTTGAGATGAGAAGAAAGTGGATTTTCTGATTAGCCTCTCAAGATATACTACAGTAGTTTTAGTAACGTAAGACATTGCTGATTACGGATTTGCTGATTATGGAAACAATTTATCCACATTTACTAAAACTAATTTCATGTGGATGTATAGATGATGGTGATAGCAATAGTGATAAATTTTGCTTGTGATTATGTAGGCAAGGCGGGCTTTGAGGGCTTTGAAAGCGCTTGTAAGGCTCCAGGCTATTGTTCGAGGCCGGTTAGTGAGAAAGCAGGCTGCAGTCACTCTAAGATGTATGCAGGCACTTGTCAGAGCTCAAGCTCATGTCAAGGCTCGGCGTGTAAGGATGGCATTGGAAGGCCAGCCAGGGTTGAAATCACTTAGCAGTCATCAAGATGATCCTGTTAAGCAAGCTGAGGTACTACTAAGTAAACAATCTCTGATTGATTGATTTTTACTCGGCCTTGTAGACTCGAGGATGGGATTATGGTTCAACCTATGGCTTTCTAGGTTCAAACATAATTGGGAAGTCCTCCATGAGAAGTTGACATGCTGTTTAAAGATTTCTTTCTTGTTAGAAATAGGTTCATGTGTATATTTGGATCTCCTAAAACCTTGATGATTCCTGCATCCTGGGAGGTGAAGTCTTGTAGATTTGGAGACTGGAGTTTCATACAATTGTTTCATGGTGCTAATGACTATTTTCGTAGAAGATGGCAGCTTAGGCAACAAATTGAAGCTGATAATGTGGGTAATTTTCAGGAAGGATGGTGTGACATCAGAGGAAGTGCTGAAGAAGTAAGAACAAAGCTACAAATGAGGCAAGAAGCAGCTCTCAAGAGGGAGAGGGCAATTTCATACTCGCTCTCCACACAGGTAATACCAACTAAAACCCCAGTAGTTATAACTATAAAACCTAACGAAGTTTCTATATTTCTTCTTCTGGTGCAATTGTTTCACAGACTACATGAGTAATGTTTTTGTCATTGCAGCAACTCAGAGCAAGCCCCATCTTAACCCCAGGGAAGAAAAAACCAGCCACCCCTGCCCGGCCTCCTAAACTGGACAAGAACAGCTTTGGTTGGAGCTGGTTAGACCGTTGGATGGCTACAAAACCATGGGAGAGTAGGCTCATGGAGGAAGTTCGTAGTCCTGACATTCCATTTATGTCACCACTGTCTAAGATTTCACCAAAACATAACAGCAGGTTAAGAGTCGGGTTTTCTGAGCCAAACTCAAAGAATCTTCTTGAGGAGACCTCGACTTCAACCTCATCAATGTCTGCTTCTAAAACTCCGGTGTCTAGTAGCACTGAGAGGACAAATGAAAGTGGCAGCAGCAAACCCAGATACATGACTCTGACAGCATCTAACAGGGCTAAACAACAGCTTGAAAGCAAGTCCTCAAGTTACAACAGTGTCCAAAGACGACCATTGAGGGAAATTCAGAATCATCATATATCAATGATAAGAACCCGATTCAGTGGGGAAGCGAGGACCAGTTTTGACTCAGTTCCTCATTCCGTTCATATCTGTGAGGATCTTTACCCGCCTTTTCAGGTGGATAGATACGAATGGAGCAGGTACCGGTGAAGCTCTGGAAGTTGGGCGAAATGAAGAAGGATCCATTCCTTTTTCTCCGTGTTAGTTTTGTTTTTTGGCTCTTTATATGGAGGAGGAGTTCAACAGCTTGTTGTTCCTAACTATACCGAAGAATTTAAGTGACATACAGATTTCCAGCAAAGAACTGGTGCTGGATCAACTGAAGGTTTGTGAAAATAGCAAATACATATAGAATTGCTCGCAGTAACCTGAGTATATCAGAGTTGAAGTTTGAGTACTTAGTGTGATTACTTCAAGTGCGAATTTTTACTTTGAAAACATCCTCTGATGTGGGTGCTTCGTTATTTGATGATTGTGAATTGTGATTGGCCTTTTGTTTCTTTGTTGTTTTTTTTTTCCTTTTAAGCACATATGTTGTTTATGTAGTAATACATATCTAGAAACAAATGTTCTTTTTCAAGTTTCACAGTTGTGTTTTTTAATTGATATTTGTAAATATAAATTTCGAGTTTAAAATAAATAAGTTAAGATATTATGAAAAAATATAATTTGTATTGATTTCCCAGAAGTTAAGAGTTAGATTTTCTGAGCCATATTCAAAGAATCTCATTGATGTCTAGAGAGCATCAATAGAATCCTTGAACATAACTAAATACACTAAGGTATCAATGATACAGTCGTTTTTATTCCAAATTATTTTAGTTTAAGATTTTTAGACAAGTACTTAAAATTACATGATGATACATCAATAAATATGAAAAAGTTTCGAGAAAATTCTTGAAAATAATTAGGTTTGATTTTACATGTGTATATATTAGCACTTTAGCTATCTAATAGGAATTAGAAATTTCTAGTTTTGACCTTTAAATTCTTATCTAACAGTCTAAAGTTACCCGTATATCTCTTCCCACAACCCCAGTCTTTTGGTCACCCCACCCTCCTTTTTCTCTCCTCCCGCCAACAACCGTTGCCAATAATGAAGCCCGCCGTTGGCGCGGAACTGCTTCCTGAAAAAGGATTCTCCCTGCCCTTCTTTTACTTGCTTATCCCTTAAGGTTCTTTTTTAAATCCCGGCGGCATCCCTACCCTTTATTACTTGCCTATCCCGGTGGCTTTTCCGCTGGAGAAAGCACTCGTAACAATGACATCTCCCTTTCTCCGCTGCTCCTAACCATGATGGTGATGTTTTCTAGCGGCTATACCGCTCAATTAAATGAAAACCCGCAAGTAACAACAATAAAAATAGGGCAACATCAACCCCATTGAGAAAAACTTGACGACATTTCGGCTAAGGAGAGCAGAGAATCGTGAAGGAGGAGAGTCAAAAACTGACACGCACACCACCATGATGCTCATCGGTACACAACGACCATGGATCTGACTCCATCGTATGCCAATGAGCCTTATGGAGGCAACGTTGGAATACCATACATGGCGGCAATGTTCTTCCATGGTGGTGTAGTTTTTCTCTGGGCACATTTTCAGCCATTTAATCATATTTTAATGGTCCAAAATTTAGAGTTCTTACTTTTATTTTAAGTAGCAGTAGTACAGTAGTTGTAGTAGTATTGTGCACATTTTCAAGGTAAGACTTAATGACATTGATACCCCTAAGGGGAAGGGGTAAATGAGCCACAATTTAAATTAAGAAGACAAATGCATGCTTTCTAACACACGATCCATTGGAATTTAGTGAAACCATGGCTATGTTTTGAATAACTTGAATCATTTTTTTTTTTTTTAGTTTGGTCCACTCATATTGGGTCCCATATCTCAGGGAATAATCTAATGGGTTGAATTGGACTAGGGAAGGGAAGGTGTCAAGGCCCAAATATCCTCGCACCACACAATTTCCTCAATTGAAAAATTTGCTCCCCACAAATTCGAACCAAGGGGAAGGATGGAGGATAGGTTAGTGGCCACCTCGACACCTTGAATCATAAATTATTGTGTCCTTTACTACTACAATTATGAAAAGATCAACAATAGGATTTCCATTATTTATGTCTATTTATTCATCCACTCCACTCCATTTTAGTTTCTTACAACTTCTTACAATTTTTTATAACTAATTTTTTAACTATCTTACATCTTCTTAGAGTAGTTTACGATTGCTTACACTTACTTATAACTTTGTTTACACCTTCTTACAGTTAAATGGAACATGGCGTGACAAAAATTTTAGAAATGTTTTGGGGACAAGGAATGACCGTGCAATGGATGAGTTGAAAAGGGTTTGACTTGTGTCAACTTTGAATGAACTTGGATGGCCCTTCACCCACCATATACATATGTGGGACATACCAAACTATTCTAGGCAAATTATCATTCTACCTTTTAAAACTAACTCTTTAATTTTTTTAGGGGTTATTTTTCTTTGTTATGAGATGGCTGGTTTGAAGTTTATTGAGCCTTTTACTTCAATTGAACCTCTATTGGTTCAAAAAATTCATACTTAAATAATTATAATTCTTCATGTTTTAAGTAAATAAAATACGAGATTGTCTAATTTAGTTTATATCATCGTAAAATCTAGAACTTTTAGATAACATGTCAGAATTAAAAGATATTTGAATTTCAAACTGAAGACGTAAAATTCAACTAATTATTAATTATTATTCATATGAGGAGTGATGCCATGACATGGATCGTACGAAATGAAAGCAATGTGTTTTATACATCATTGCGAAATTCAATTTTCAAACTGATAGTGTTGACTCATATACATTTGTGTTTGATAGAGACCCTATCAAGAATATATGATTTGATTGTTTCACTCTTCAAATCCATTTGATACTTTAGCCCCCTCAAAAGGGCCTATAAAATTCTTCTCTAACCCAAAAAGAAATTTAGTATGAATAAAATTATTTATCGGAATTCAGACCTTCTCTAATTTATTTAATGATTAACTAGAACTCGAATTTTTCCACCACTATATTTGTTCATATTTCCAAAGTCGAATGCAACCCGATATTTTAACCTATATGTAAGTTGAACCACGTAGCTAGCTAGCTATCCCCAGATAAGTTTCCCATGCATACATGAACCATATATATTGTTGTTTTAGGGGTATAGAAAATTTTGAAAGATGTGAAGATTCTTAATAGGTAACCTATGTGACCGCTAATTGTGTATCTAAATTTCTAGATTACTAATTATCAAAAAAATAAATAATGGAGTTGATATGAAGTCAAGTGAGCTAGAGGACGTCGAACCAAATATTGGTAATGAGAAGTTTCATATTCTTTTTTTTTTTTCTATAACTGAATATCAACCTTTTTCTCCTATAAATATAAACGAGTAAAATAGAGCAAATTAATACTCAAAACTCCCCTCAACGTTACATATAATAACATTAGCGCATATATATATATATATATATATATATATATATATATATATATATATATATATATATATATGAAAAGGGAAAAACAACGAAAGAGGGTTGAAGGGAGTGACCCATGGTGGCTCAACAAAAATGGGAAAACAGCCTGCCACCCTTAATTGCTGCATGTGCCCACATTAATGCATGAATACATCTCTCTCTCTCTCTCTCTCTCTCTCTCCAACTCTCTCTCTCTCTATAAGCTAAAATCAGAAGCAGTGCCCTCGTACGTTTTGGCCAAACAACAGTCGTCCATTGATATCCACAAAATCTCAACATCCTATCGAATCTCTCGCAACTAAACAAGCACTCACATTCTGTATTTTCTTTGAGAATGCGATACAGTAGATCAGACACAATATGCACGAGGAAGAGATCCACACATCTGTTGTAACGTCCCGGTTTATATGAAAGATTGTATTTATTATGTCGAATTCCGTTAAAGAGTATGCAAAAGTAAATTATATCAACTATAAAGTAAAGCTCGAGATGAAAACGACTCTTATGACTAGAGAGATGACTGCTACTGAAAAGATAAAATACGAATAAATGGAATTGACGAAGAATATGATAGATAAGATGGATAGAATAATATAAAGTCAGAAAATGACAATCTAACCTTCATAATACACTGACTAGAGGAGAAACAAACAAAAGGACAGAAGAAGATTGGAGGAGAGGAAGAAGATGATGGTGGATGTTTATTCCCTATAGGAGAAATGGCTTATCCAATCTTGCCTTATGTTGGGTTACTTTTAGGTCAAGTCATATTTAGGTTAATCCAATTTTAATTTAAGTCAAATTTTAATCATATGATATTCATTTCAAGTTTATTTTGATTTCATTATGTACCTATAGTTATGAATATTGTATTATATAAAAAGAAATAACACTTGCATACAATCTCGTATTCGGTTTGATTTGGTTAATGTTAATTTGGTATCGGTTCAATCATAATTTCTACATTATATTTTTAGAAGTGCGTACTCTTACAAGTTAAATAAACAGAGACACACATTGAAGTTTGTTTATATGACACATGGAAAATATGATATGGGACTCCTCTTTTTGAATCATAGGTTAGATTTATTCTTGTAAATCATTTAAATCAGACAACCAAGAAAAATTTAATTTAACAGGTAACTTGATGTTTAAGAAAGGCGTATAACGCTAAAAGTCATGGTGTGACATACCATAATAAAACTACAAATTTAAAGCTGGTAGTTGTATAGATATCATATGCTTTTTATACATATTTGTTTTGATATATTTGTTTTTTTTTTTGCAACAAAAGGGGATATTATATTAATGCATGATTAACGAAATTGCACATATTCTTGTTCCCCAGACCATAGACAAATGTGTGACTCTATACCCTCCCCCATATCCCGTCCCGGACCTCGAAAGGTTGGAAGTGTGAGGTTGCCATGCAGAAAAGGAAAAAAAAAAAAAAACTGAAAAGAAGAATACAAACCAAAAATGTTTGAAATAGTGAATCCTAATTTCCTAAAAATTATCTGGACTTGTTCCTGAGTTTGAAAATACAATTAAAAGCAAGGCAATCACCTTCATAAATCAAGTTATACTGCAGCCATGCAGGAAAGCCTTCTGAACAGCAACGAGACATGCCCGAGCACTGCAGTCGAGCTACTGTTGGGCCACATATAAAAGGTAGAGTTCACCGGTCGATATCATCTTAAATTTTCTTCATTCATAAGACTCAAACTGGAGACCTTAAGCATTAAGCCCGTATAACAACACATGAACCAAGTGATAGCATATCACAAACCTCAGGCATGTTCTCTTTTACCGTAGCAGTTATGAGATTATTGTAATAAGATTAGTTGTAAGTAGTCAAGTAAGCAGTGAACTTAGAAAGAATACTATTCCTCTATCCGAGCATATAATTCCTTTAATCAAGTAATTTGCATCCATTAGCCCTCTTTCTTTAGAAAAATATATGAGTGCTTTTCCTTAATTAAGTGGTAAAAGATAATTAAGAAACTCTAATCTCAATGGCATGTAATAATCAAGTCTCATAACTCACATTATCTCAATTAGTTGTTGAAATTTATAACTAGGTTTAGGCTTATTATGATAAAATTCAACTGTGGTCCATTCCTTGTGCCATCTCCTAAGCCTTATCATCATCATTATCGTAATTATAATAATAATAATAATAATAATAATAATAATAATAATAAGATTATTTTAATTACCTTATTAAATTTCTGCTTGATTAGTTTGGCCACTTAATTAGTAGATTACAAAAGACGTGATATTGACACTAGATGTTATGTACTGTCCTATATTTATTCATTTATTTGAATAAGAAAATGATATTTTTCAAAAGTATTGATTATTATTTTTCGAAATTCATTTTTGTTATGTTTAAGTACTTGAAAAATCCATAAGGACATTCGCGTCGTTATAAAATTTTTAACACAATTGTTACCATGAACCCGTTAATCTCTATATTCCAAGATTAAATTTTCATGAGCCTAACTCGTATATTCGGTAGTGGGATAGTTTTTATACTTTAAAATTTCTCCTATATTTTTATTCATCTAACCATCTATTAACATATAGTCCGAGACTAAAATGTATTGTACTTTAAAAATTACTGAGCTAGAAGGGTTGGGCTCGGGTCATGAGCTCAGCCCTCCTCCTCCTACTTGTACATGCCTATTAGTTTTCGTTACAGAGGGGTCCACAGATTGGACTACTTCATAGAAAAGGATATTCATGCTATAATTTTTCAATAGGTGCGAATTATAAGTTGAATTAAGTCGAATTGATCATGAAGGTTAATTGAAATTTGAATTCATCAACCAATCAAACGTTGACACGCAATGATATAGCATCTTATTGGACCCTTTGATCATCTCATGTTAATAATAAGTGGAATTTTTAAGAGCAATTATTAGCACATATGATGGGTCAATACCTACCCTTTATGAGCTTTCATGAGGAAATCATGATCAATTTTTTTTTTTTTTGATTCCGAAAGTTAAGTATTTTTACATCACAATGTAGTGTCCATATCATAGATGGACTGTGTGGATACAAATTATACTATGAATCCAGGTTTATAAACTCAAAGTTATTATAAATGGTATATTGTTTTAATTTTTAAACCTGCTAATTTTCATGGCCTCCATTTTTAAAAATAATAAGATTTATTCTCTTAAATTGTTCTATATCATCGGATCCATGATATAAGTATTACCGTGGAAAGTTGTGCGATTTAAATCCAATCAATTGTGAAAATTACACCATAACTTCCATGATTGAATTTATGATGTATGATGTCTTAGGAATCCATGACCTTTGGAACATCATCTAAACAGTTCCACACGGCGGTGAAGTCATGAGAATATTGTTTAATTTTAGGCGTATACTCCCTTCATTTCAAAATATTTGTTGTTTTAAGGTTATGAAGGAATATAATATAACATAAAATTTATGATAAAATTTAAGTTAAAAAATTGAGTTATCCCAATATTTTATTGGAAATGAAGAAAGTCAATGAAAAAAGGAGAAAAAATAATTAATAAGGACAAAATTGATAAATTAGGCATCAATATGTCACTGAAATTGTAAAGTGATAGATATTATGAAACGAAAAAGTTAATTAAAGTGACATGCATTATAAAATGAAAGGAGTACCTTACATAGTTGACGCTTTCCTGTGTCTTTAGTACTTGTGCATATAATATACATGTATGTGCACTTAAAGGCTGTGAATCTAACCTGAATATCTAGGTTTAAATCTTACGATCATGTGTTTGTAATGAAACCGAATCGACACATTGAGGCCCTAGGTTGGTTCAGCTCAAGCTCAAGTTCAAGTTCAGTTGAGCCTGAACTTGCTCGGAAATATATTGAATGAAGTTCAAGCTTGACAAGGCTTAGCTCGATTTGACTCGAGTTTAGTACAATTAGTTCATTTCTTGTCTTAAGTGCTTGTGACTATGGTGAGTATAAATTCCATTAGGTTCACTAATACTTATTCCAATTCTTAATTTATCGAATCCAACACAAAACTCAAAAATTTGATTTTAATTATAGTCTTGAATTTAGAAACTTCTTAAGTCAAAAAAAGAAGAGAAATTAAAGAAAGAATACCGAGGCATATGATGTTCATCTAAGCCTAAACCCGAGCTTAAACTTTGAAGGCTCCTCATCCATAACCAACCTATAAGATCAATCCTCTACAATGAATTAGTTCCGAGACAATCGATATACTTGTCATATTTATAATCACATTATAAGGCATACGAACCGATGAAGTCCAGACTCTTAACATAGTGGTTAAGGTCCAGTATTTAAGTTAGATCTCATATTCGATCCCTCTGATAATTATATTTACTCCGATGATAAGCGAAAATTAGAAAGAAGAAATAGAGAGAGGGGGGTTAGGGTACAACATGGACTGGCGCATTAATACTGTGCAATGCATTCGAAGCAACAGTTAAATTGATTTTATAGGAAAAAATTATTCATAAGCGTTGGGTTGATGACTCTTCTGTCTTTGCCTTTTTTGTTAATATTTGAAAAGGAGCTTTCACTTGACTTCATTAACAGGGACCAGCCCTTGAATTTACACCCCTACTAATTCAGATTAGTACTCCTAATTAATAATCTTGGAAAAATTAGTTTTGACAACAAATTAAACGAGACGGTGGATTCACGCATACAATAAATATAGGATCATCATACGTGTCTTGCTACAATACACGTCTTATACTTGTTATTTTACCTTGAATTAATATGTTATATTATATGGTTTAAAAATCACGAAATTTTTAATAATTATAGTATTTAGTTATCAACTATAAAGTTTTAATATGTGCACCGATAGAAACAAAATGATACTCTAATTAGTTCAACTTTATATATGAAGACGTATCACATATGGTTTTACCATTGTAAAAAATTATATGTAAAAAGATGACATTACACCAGTAACACCAACAAAATCAAAATTCGGCATGATAATTTTATTTTTTGTTTTAAAATTTATTAGAGTGGGTTTTATTGAGATTTTCTTGTTGAAGCAAAAGAACCAACTTATGTCGGTAAAACTTTCAATTAAATGCTAAACACAGGCAAACATGTTAAGTATTACATAAACATATTATTGTGAAACTTTGAACAATGTTCATATATCAATTGTTCGGTATATATATATATATATATATATATATATATTATTTATGCATATTTTTTGATCTTTAATAATCCTTCTTTTTATTGAAGTTGAATAATCAAAGGATAGAGCTTTTGCATTATATATTTTCTTCATTCATAACACTCAAACTTCAGGAGCCTTACCTAAGGGGAAGAAGTGTCAAACCACTTACCCAACATATGGTGATCGGTTTGTGCTTTATATGACAGAGATCGAAGGCCCACCTAATATGCGATATAATTATTTGAACACGAAAATCTAATCAAGTACGTCATTCAATCAAATTACATATTTATTAAAATCATGATGTAATAATCAAAACTCTTTCTTTAAAATTTCTCCAACATTGTATGTGCCAAATTAAAATCTTGCTTAAAAAGAAGTAACAAATTACAATTCACTGCTACCCCATTTTCAACAGAAATATATATAGAAGAATTACTCACAGTAACTTTAGTTAAAAAATTATTACGTGATTCTTAGTCCATGGACCCGGATTAGTCAAAAACGATATATATATATATATATATATATATATATATATATATATATATATATATATTCTTCTTTTTTAGTCCCTAAAACCTCCTCTATTTCCTCTACCATTTCGCTACAATATCACGATACAACCATTAAAATTTAGTTGGGGGGGAATAAAAAGGGGAAATTAAAATTGTCTTAAATTGGATGGAAAAACAGAAAAGGGGGGAGGGGAGGGAAATATTGATTCATATATATACCTTGATTCTATGAGCCTTGATTCCTTGATGATGCATTGAAAAAGCCAAGCCAAATGGGGTCACTATCCCTTTGAATGTTTTACAAGGACCCTCCCACCCTCCCTCATCCCCCCACAAAGAAAATTTTTACAAAGGTCACCATCTATGGCAACAGAACTAAATTTGTCTTCATACTTAAGAGGCTTAAGATAGGCCCCATACCACTTTATTGCATGCAAGATTTAGTAAGAACCCTTCCAATTTTTCCTCATGACTTGGTAAAACTAGCTTTTATATATATTCAATTATTTTTACTTCAAACATTCAATATATTATTTTATTTTAATGTAGATGATGTATAAAATCGATTACGAGTTTATGTTTAAATTGATCTAGCTTCGTTGTTTTGAAATTTTATCATACTTGTATTTTATTTTACAATTCCGTTAAATGTGTATGATCGAGCTAAATTTAACTTTCTATCGGTAACTCAATTTATAATTTACTTAACTTATTTGTATTTAAATCTCCAGGTCAATTTAACTTCCTACAAACTATGTTATATTCTACTGTCTCTTTCCCTGAATCCGTAGTTAATTATCTTTTTTTTGGGATAAAAATGTGAGGTTAAAAGGTTAATATAAATAAATTTTAAATTAAATAAGAGTCTTCAGAACAAATTTTCAAAAACTTTTTCCCCTTAAAATAGGGAGGAATTGAAGAAAATACTTCAACACAGCCCATGGTATACACATGAAATTTCGATATCAAGTCAAGTGGTGCCTGCGGAAAAACTGAAGTTTAATTTTTTCACTGAAACCCATAAATACCATAAAAATATATTTATTATTACATCATCGGTTGTATCCTCTCATCCTATAATTACTTGTTGAACTTTGTAAAATAAATATAGTCGAACTTGGATCACCGTTTAAATTAAAATTAAATATGAAAATTGTAGGAAAAAAAGAAGAAGCTAGAGCTAATTAATCCCAAAAAAGGCATGACATCTAAAAGTGTATCATGATGTACTACCGTAATTATACTTTATTAAAGGTATATTATTTTTCACTTATCATAAATACTATTATCAATATTTAATATTACTCAACACTGATAGCACTTATATGCATTAATCGACGTTTATCCATTAATCGTATATAACAGTTATAATTTTCTAATATTAAGCACTGATCAATATTCATTAACACTTATCAACATTCATCAATACTGTTAAATATCGATTAGCAATAAATTTCGATAAGTTGAAAGCGAACATTTCCAAAAATATATACTATAGAGAATTATTAATTTAATAGAAAGTGAGTGTAGCCATTGCATGTTTGACATTTTGTGAATAGCTAATCAAAAATTTTCCCTAATTTCCTAATTTTCATTTTCTTTAAATACTATTTATATTTTTCTTTATTTTTGGGGGGGTGTGACCAATGTGAAGGCTCTAAACCAGAGTGGTGGTAGCTGCTCTTTAGGGCTATAAACTTTGCATTAAAAGCCTCCACAGAAAAACCCTTCCCCCTTTCACAGTTTCTACACAAAGAAACTTCTCTCTCCCTCTCTCCCTCTCTCTCTCTCTCTCTCTCTCCCTCTAGGGCTCCAGTGTGGAAAAGCTTGCCATCTCTTTTTTTCCTATTTTTGGGTTGCACCTCTCCATTTCAGAACTTACTGCTGTACTTCACCTTGTAACATACACAGGAAAAAACTTGATACTCACAAAAGAGAGGGAGAGAGAAGAAGAAGAAGAAGAAGAAGAAGAAGAAGAAGAAGAAGAGAGAGGGAGAGATCGATGGGGCATCACCATACATGCTGCAACAAACAGAAGGTGAAGAGAGGGTTATGGTCTCCTGAGGAGGATGAAAAGCTCATCAACTACATTTCCACCTATGGCCATGGCTGCTGGAGCTCTGTCCCTAAGCTTGCTGGTTTCTCTCTCTGTCTCTCTCCCTACCCCCCAACCCTCCTCCCTCCTCCCTCTCCCTTCTCCTTACGCCCTTGCTTAAGCGGGACTTCAGAATATTTGCTCTATTTATACGGATTAAACTGTTTGCTGCAAGATTTCCATTGGACACTGGGTTTTTTTGCTTTCTCGCGGTTTATTTGCTGTTTGTTGATTTCTTTGTTTGGATTTTTTAATTAGTGAAGCCTGCATTTTGATTTTTCAGGCCTGCAGAGATGCGGGAAAAGTTGTAGATTAAGATGGATAAATTATTTGAGACCCGATTTAAAGAGAGGGAGTTTCTCCCCTCAAGAAGCTGCTCTTATCATTGATCTCCACAGAATTTTAGGCAACAGGCAATTCCTTCTCTTGTTTTTTTCTTCCTTCTCTCCTCCATTTATCTTCCTTTTCGTATAATTCTTGTCCCCTGTGTGTGTAAGAGGACATCTCTAGAGGTTTGACTCAGTCATTTTATAGCAGCCTTTTACGTTTTCTTTTGCTCGAAGTACGTCGTCAAGTATTCATGCGTTACATTTAGAATTTAAGTGTATATCCAATACGATGAATTTAACAAATAGATCAAGTAATGTATGTGGCTGTCACAATAATTACGTATTAATTATAATTATTTGGCATTAATTTCTCATCTCTTTGTGTTTTCACTCATTTTCGGTTGTAGGTGGGCTCATATAGCAAAGTATCTACCGGGAAGGACAGACAACGAGGTAAAGAACTTCTGGAATTCAAGCATTAAGAAAAAGCTTCTCGCTGCAGCCACCGCCACTGCCACCACCAATTTCCCTAGTGGTAATATGCCTCTTAATTATCTTCCCGCCCCCAACCGGAACAACGATACCGCCATTTTCCCCTCTCTTGCTAGCCCTAATTTCATCCTTTCTTCCCCACAAAGCCTCCAACAACAAGAACCAAGCTTCCCAATGCCTAATATCAATAATAGTTGCAATCAAACTGTCTCAATCCTCCAAGGTTTTGATCCCAGTGAGCTCACACTTAGCCAAATGACCGCCCAAAATGTGGATCAACAATTGCCTCCATCGTCTTCTAGCTTTGATCCAACATGGGCCTTAGGGTTTCAACATGTTCTGAGTGAAGGAATGTCTCTTCATCTTCATCCTCATCAACAACAACATCATCCATTCCTCCTCAATGAGCAAGACTCATCCCACCCGCCCTTAGACAATGATCAAATGGCGATGATGATGATGATGATGGGTACGGGGTCCATCATGCCGAAACTACAAGAATGTGGCATGCCATCCTCATCTTTATCCCATGATGAAATTTCTCCACTCATCATCAATAATGCCTCTTCATCATCTTGTGCTCTAACTTCTTGCTTTGGAGGCTCACAATCCAATGCTCTTCAACTTCAACTAAAGTATGCTAATGGGGAAGACAACCATGCCATGATCATGCCATCATCATCATCATCCTCATCACCATCGCCACCACCGTCATCATCATCAGTAGCACTAATTGCAGGAGGAGGAAGAAGCTTGCCATGTGATGGGAGCCAGGTGGTTATGAACCCTAGCATGCAGTATAGTAGCTGCCATGGATATGCATGATTACGGTAGATCTGGCTAGATATGTCATATATAGCTTTTAATACATAGTTATGTTCTTGGACTTCTACATATATACATAAATATGACATGTATTATTCTAATACTGGCTAAAATACTGATCATTCATACATATATGCTTCTATATATTATATTAAAAGCATATAATGCTGTGAGTCATGCATTGACTATATGTATATATGTAATTAGTTCTGCCCAGGAATTAAAGTTTGATCAGAGGGAAAACCTAAGAATTTCTAGTTCAGGGTCTCAAGGGAGAAATATGGTTTGCTTAGCCTGCTGTGCTAGCTGTAGGATATGCTGCTGCTTTTCACATGTTTGTCACTAAATTGTATGGCATTTTGGACCTCTCTCTCTCTTCTATTTTTTTGGTGGGGAGGGGGAAAGTGTAGATGTCTTTTTATGAAGATAGAGTATATAGTGATCAGTTATATCTCTGGGAAATATTGCTTTCTATTTGAGGTACTCTTATGTCCCTTAGTGCATGCAGTGTACCTGTTACAATTATTTTTGCTGCACCTCCTCTCTCTCTCTCTCTCTCTCTCTGCCACTAGACCACCTCATGAAATCTGCTGAGTACATATCTTCAGAAATCATATGATTTATAAGTCAACTCTCTGAGTCCTTGGATATGTAGGATAGCCCAGCTAGTCCTAAATTATTTCTGTTGGTCAATGATCACAGTACATAGCTCTGATTTTGTTGCCAGAGATTTGATTAGAGGGTATGCTTTTAATTACATCAGCTATAAGTATATAGAAGGCTACTTAATTAGAGGAGGAAATTATGTGGTTAGATATATATACGTTGTCTAGCCTGATTCGTAATAAAATTATGAATTCTCTGCCTAATTTGCAGCCATCAACAATTTATTTTTCATCTACTTATTGTTCATGTTTGTCGAGAGGAACTCAGGTCGTGGCTAGCTAGCTTAGATGTCGAGATGGTGACTACGTTTATACAAGTTTCAAGTCAAGCTCAAACAGCCATGGCTCATTTTGGCACGAAAATTGTATGGTAATCTAGGTGATCAGTTGGCTGATATGAAACCTTTTTAATCCCAAGGTGTATTGGCCTACTTTTTGTGTTTTGCAAACTCCTTTTCACAGATATCTGAACCCTTCATTAAATCATGGATTGGGCCTCAAGGATCAGGACAAGTTAAGAGAGAGAAAAAGGAGGGGGCGGGAATATTTGTACACTGAGGAGTTTGCTCTAATTTCCCTGGGCAATAACTAGGTTTACGCGGATCTGTAACGAAAATACAAGAGAAAACATACATGGACCTTTCGAGCAATCGGAGCTGATAACAATTTTACCAGATCTGTTAGATGATACTTATAAACCATAACGTTTTGGGTTGTTGAGATTTCGATTCAAGTTAGGTTTGAAATAAAATAATAAACTTGCAGAAAAAACTTCACGTAATGTATCAGGTCACTAGAGTTTTAGGTTCAATTTTGGATCAATATAGTTCAGATGTCAAGTCAAGCATGGGCTCAGATCACTTCATTCGGGTTTCAAATCTTTGATCAATTTTCCCAAGTCTAAAAACATAAATACAAGGGGAAAAAGATCATTTTTCCCATTGAATTTGGATCTCATTTTTCTTTGCTTCTATATGCTCTATTTGGAAGAAAAGGAACGACATCATTTTTAAGCACGATGGTTGTTTGGGCTGTAATTTTGCTGTTTGTTAGGGATTGCCACAACCTGGTGGATAACTTTGCATCTTTGAACTAGTGATCAGGGGAGAAAAAATGTTTTAGGCAAAACTCTTCCACGCAATTGCAGCTGTTTTTCCATCCAATTATATTTCAACCAAAAAGTCTCATCTTCAAAAAACTACATAAATCCCAACTATACAGCACTACAGAGATGCACGGGAAAGTAAATAACCTGCATAATAATCCCTCCAGAAAAGTTCTATGAGAAAAATGCATCTGAACATAAAGCTTTTATCAATCTTTCAAAGGAAAGCAACTGCCAATAGGCAATTTGACTTCGCGGTCATGGGAAAAGGAGGAGAATGTCACCATATCATGTTGTACTCGTACAAAGGAAACCATTCCAGCATATGCCATATCCAACTCATTTCCTATGTTCTTAGACCGTACATGGATAACCATAAGATCAACTCGATAGGGTTGTCATTTCGTAGCATACATAGATCTGAAGCACTATGCTGTAATTCTATGTCGGCCCTTTGCTATCCTCCGAGTAATGACTCTTCGTCCACCCTTTGTAGCCTTGCTGTTCATGTAACAAAAGGTGTGTAAGAGGCTCAATCACCACAACTTACAAGGCTATTCTCATAAACAATTTGTACACTCCTGTATCATTATCAGCATTTCTTTTTGTTTTTTCTTTTTTTTGGGGGTGGGGGAGGGGAGGGCACGGTTGTTGGGTCAGGTGGAAGGGTTTACTTTGAATACTTTCTTTCTTTTTCCCCTTTTCTTCAGGAGGGCAAGGCCCCCACATGTGGAGGGTTAGAAATGAAGAGCAGAAATCCACTAGACAGAAGACACGAAACAATCTCAAGTACAACTGTTTGATCATTTACTAAAAATTGGAGTAAGCAGTTGCTTAGTCAAAGTTAAAAACGGGAAAAAAATTAAAAAAAAAAAAAGAAAAGGAAAAGAACTAGCAGTTGCAGATACATACCGTGCAAAGTACCCATGTGTGCGCTTCCTGCGGATAGTGCTTGGCTGGTATGTTCTTTTGGGAAATAAGATCATCGGATCACTTGAAGAATCATTTACTGCAGAACATGTAACAATTAGCTTTAAAAACATGAACTGCATATTGCAAATTTCCAGCAATGGTTGTTTATGCAACAGACTCCCACATGAAGTTGTTCAGTAAGGCAACCCAACCCCCTCCTTTTTTTATCTCAGTATATTAAAAAATAAAAATCAAGGATAAATGAAAAAGGTGTATACAAGAAATCCTGGTCCTGTAAAACAGATGGTGGAAATTGGAAGGGGACCATCCCTAGAGCAAAAAGTAAACACAAAAATGAGCAGTTGAAGTGAATAGCGAAGTTCTACAAAGAGTGATCACTGTCAGGGACTTGATCAGCAACAACAGAATAGAAAGGTTGTGCTTGTAACTATGCACGATGAAAATCCTTTTCTAGCATGAACAAAGTTTTTTACAAAAAAAAATGCAATATGGAAGGAACAGAAGCCCTTTCATGACGAGCTGCAGCAGTTCTAGCCCCCCCAAAAAAAAAAAAGAGTAGATGACCAAGTATTTTCTTTTCCCTAACTAAAATTGAGCCCTATAAGGAAGGGCAATGACGGCATAAGAGTTCTCTTGTAGTTCCTCTCAGTATATAGCATCATAGAATAGCCTCTATTTATGATGGTCAAAACAAACTGTATTTGAACTGAATTTTTTTATAAAAACAAATAAATACTAGTAATGCAAAGTTGTAAAAAGATGACAGGATGACTAAGGAATGCCGGTTGATATACAACTACCAATTGAAAATATGTTATGTACAAAAATTGGGGCCATATAAGCCTATCTCTGCCTTGTACTCCTTATATCATATCATCCTCTGAAAGTGAATAGTACATCAAAACAAGAAAAAAACCTTGTTTAATTCTTTAATTTAAACATTCAAGTAGTACCTAAGGCAAGTCAATTATTCTCATCTATATTCAAATCCATACACCATTCCTAGACAAGCCACTATTTCTCATCTGTATTCAAATCCCTATACCATCTGAAGTACAAGATCAGTATCTTCCAATCTTCTATTAATGACAGTGGTGTTAACTCTCCTAGGAGGAGCTATTTCTTACCTGAAACAAACTTTTCTTGATAATGCTGACAATACTCAGTGTTTCAAGAGTTGAGAGTTCAATAATTTCTGTTAAAACAATTCTGAGAGCTGTAAATATAATATAAGAACTGAACCATCGAAATCGTTAATAATACATCCTTATATAACATATCAACCAAACCCCCGTCCCCCAATTAATTGTATGATAAACCAATCCAAAATAACCTGCAGGCGATTGGCAGCCCGATCAAATATAGAAACAATTTTGCCTAAACAACTCTGGAGGGTGGACCTCGGTGGACGGCAGATAACCTTTTCACCCGTCCCCAACCCTAGCAAAATTTTGATGCATTTCACTAGCCCAAAGAACTCTGATATGCAGAGCACAACTTAAATTAGAGACCTTCGTTTGTGAAATCCCCCTACCAATTGACCATACTTACCTCAAGTAGGTTTCCGTCTCATACTCAAAAAATTGACAGATATTCTCTGATGAACTTTGAAATCCAAGAAAGATCATGAAACCCATCTTTTCATTTAAGCCACTAATGGAGCATCACTTGTATTCTTAAGCCTAAACTAACTAATCAAACTGAAATGTATTTAAACTGAAATTGGTTGGTAGAGTGGGCACTGGCAGTTATACAATGGGGACGACGAATAATGCTCAAAGGCTTGACTATCATGCTCGAAGGCTAGACAATCAGGGGACGAAATGAGATTTGGCTATGATTCCCGGGAGGAAAAATGTTTCTTCCATGGTGTACTTAACCCGCTTCCTCCCCTAGGCAACTGGTCAGTCTACTGCCATGTTACAAAAATCAACTGAACCTGCTTCCCAGTCCATCCTTTGTTCAGTTGGCTCTTCATAAGATCTCAAGCTGATCTCAATCCTAGTTCCATCGACAATTATGCTTAATGCAAGTAATCACTAAATCGAAAAGAACTACAGACCCCAAAAAAAAAAAATTTGTAGCCAGAATTCAACTATAAAATATCAACATCCTGGCTTCCACATATATGATATAACCAAGTTCAAAATCTTTTCACAGAGTACCAAATTCTATGCACGCTCAAAAGAAAATATCTCCTATGAACTTCATGTTCGCATTCATTCCGCGAGATTCTGAAACCTCAAAAACTTCCTAGTATGGAAGATATATAAAATTTTAGCCCATTTTAGCACATCAAAACTGTAGAAGTGGAATAATCAGGCAAGTAGAGAGGGACAGAGAGAGAGAGAGAGAGTTACCATCAGGCAAGAAGAACTCGAGGGAAGGTTGCCCACATGGATACAAGATCTTTCCAATCTCCAAGCTCTTATCTTCCACCTCCTTTACTTTCCCTACATTTTCTCACCAACCAAACACGACATTATCCTCTCCTGACAAAGGACCAAGCTTTAATCAATCGACACAGAAAGAGAGAGAGTCATACCATCGGAAGACGGCAATGGCAACCCATGAAAGCACAAGCTCTTGAATGGAACGGCATCGTTCTGGGGGAATAACAGAGAAGGATTCAACAGAGAAGGCAAAAACTTCGACGAGAGATGTGAAGGCCCAGAATTTAGGGTTTGGCGAGTCAAATTGGCAGTACTCTGAGTTAAACCAGGGTTCAACAAGCGATTCACGATCGAAGCACCGGAACGGAGTAGGGTTTTAGACGCCATTTTTGTGGGATTCAGCGACACCGAAAGACGAACAGCAGAGAGAGAGAGAGAGAGAGAGAGAGAGAGAGAGAGAGTCTTAAACCTCTTATGGGCCGAGAGTTTGGGAGCCCTAGGCCCAGCCCATGTCTGTAAGAAGATGTATTTAAAGCATAAATTAAAAAGGTTTTAAATAAAAACCCTCAAAGCAGAAAACTTGACAAAGGAGAGAGAGGGGGCGAGGGATGGAGAAGACAAGCAAAGAACTGCTGGAGTTGGAGCACAAAGACCCTTCTTCTTCTGCAGGTTTTAATCTCTCTCTCTCTCTCCCCCTTTCAAGCTTAAATTTTTATGATTTTGTTAAATTTTTTGTTTATTTTTGTTTATGTGGGAACAGAGGCTGCTTTGCTTATTTGTGGAAACGGCAGAAAGTTGCAAGAAGACAAGCCAAAGCCTGATGGCAAACCCTTCACAGAACCACTCCCAAAAAGCCAAGGTTTCTTTCTTCCTTTTCTTTTCAGAATAATTTTATGCCTTAGGGTTACTGTTTCAGTTAATTGCCCTGAAAATCCCCGTTCATTTTTTACCTGCAGCTGCAAGGACATATCACTATTACCTTTAATTTTTTAGGGGCAGAGATTGCTGATTTAATATCTAATGCTAGTAGGGAAAGTTTGTGTCTTCCTGTTTCAAAATGAATGAGTTAAATTTAGTTTTGCTTGGGTTAGCTAGAAACCTAAGACATTCGACTGGGGATGCTATGTTCTCCTTTTTTGCAAAGAGAGCTTGGGTAGCTGGAGTTCTTGTCTATGTTCATTTAACTATTATGATTTAATAAGCTCAGAGCTTTTTGTAAAGGCATGGTATTTTTAGTGTTTTAGAACTTTTTGTGAAGCTCTGAAAATGGCCAAGCTTGTGAGTGGCACTGTTTGAAACTTTCTTGTGGGGCATGAAATTGGAGTATAGCTCTGCACCACAAAAAAAAAAAAGGAAATTGGAGTATAGCTGTGGAACTATGTATGGAGTTTTGAAATCTGAAGTAGAGCTCCAAAAACATGAAATTCATATATGATCAAATGAAATTGCCATTTACGGATTGCTAGTTATGCTGGTTTCCTATGGAAATTGTGTTATTTGAGCCTCTTGGGGAATGAATGATGCTCATATGATTCCTTGGGTACAAGTTAATTATGTGGCTTGGGTCTGAGAGGGTTGTTTGATGGGATGGTGAGGCAAAAGCGAAAAGGCGGGAGGGATTGCCTATTCCTTGTTGGGCGAGGCTCCTCTGAAGTTATCACATTAAGTGCAAAATTGCAATTGATGGAAAAAGCGGCTGAGACATCAACATGTGGCTATCCGATGGTTTTCTATTTTTAGCAGCCAAAAATAAAAAAATACACTTTAATATCCAATGGTTTTGCTGGGATAAATAAGAAGCATCATTGGTGGTTATTATCTCATGAAGTGAAGTGATGGAAATGAGACTTGGGAATAAGATAGAGTTTCCTATGCTGTTGTTCTTCCCTAAGTACTCAACCAGACTAATATCTGGGTATCCTATCTAGGACTCTTGGGGAAGAGGTTGGATTGATATGGATTCAATTGCCATGTGATTGAATGCATAAGCTGTTTCTGTTAGCCCTTACCGTAGACTGCCTACTGCTCATTGGCAAGAGTAGATGATAGTTAAATTGAAGCATCTGGTTCTAGTCTACTATCTGAAGCCGGAAAAATTCAACCAACTCAATTACTCCTCACTCCTTCGGGAATCTTACAAAAGGTTTTAATCCATGAAAAGCTTTTTTCTGATAGATTTTTGTGGGTCTCTCAGACTTTACTGTGCTGCCAAGACCTGTTTGGGAAGGATCTACATTGGATTTTGTTGGTGTTGATCTTTGTTGTAGTTAACTATGTATATGTTTTTAATTAATTTCTGCCAGTGAACATGGTTCCACCATAGTTATTACCTATGGGTATGAGGTCCATGTTATTGATGTCTGTGAGTGATACTCCAGTAAAAGATACTTCACAATTTACTCCTTTCATAATTCATAACTCGATTCAACTTGGTTGCTTCGAATCCCCACTATTGTCAAACCCCGCTCCCCCCAAAAAAAGGGCCATTTTGCCTTACTGTTTGTAAAGAATGCCCTTGGTTTGAGGATTACACAGAACTTAAGCTTCTAAATTTAACTGCTATCCAACTTCTGGGCTGTTTTGCAGTGCTGGATAGAGTTAAGGGTTTTCTAGGAGTGATATCCGAAGCTAACAAAAATCTCCAGCTCAATGCAGGGGTATGTTATCAAAGGAACTGGAATTTCCTGCTGTCTTTGTTCCTACAAGTTCTTAGACTAAACATACTTTCTGAATATGCAGGACAAACCAGAGGACTACAATATCGAAGTTCTAAAAGGGGACGAATCAGAATACATAGAAATGGTAGAGAGTAAAGGCGAATTTCCCTTCCCTTGTTAAATACTAGTCCAAGTATATGGACTGAGAATTTTACACCCTTTTTCTCTTTTCCCCCAATTATGTAGGATTTGATGCTGGGCGTTGCTGATCTTCACACTCAAGAGGCTGTGGCAGCTGCAGAGGCAGCAATCGCTGGTAAGGAACCAGTTCTTGATTTGCCAGCTAATACAAGTTCTTCAGAATCAGAAAGAAGTAGTGATGATGATGATGATGATGATGTCGATGATGAGGATGAGGATGATGATGTCGATGAACATATGAAGGATAGTTCTCCGACGAGCCAAGAATCGGAAAAGAAGCAAGATGGTTCTTTAAAAGGCCAATCAAGACGCGGTCCAAAGTCAAAACGACCAAAAATTGTTGAGCTCTCATGATTATGGTTCCCTTGCTCAGAAGAAGAGCTGAGTCTTCCAATGGGCATTCTTGTCAGAGGAAAGTTGTGATGCAAGAGTATACAACTGTGGACTGTGTAAACAATCTCATATGTATGAGGTTATAATTTTGCAGAGTGAAGATATTAAACTTCATTTAGGTGTATAGGTGGTTATTCCCTTCAAATTTCACCCTCCCACATTTGAAAGTTTGTACTGCACAATTTGTAAGTGACTGACTTGTTCCTTCTATTAAGTTTGAAAAGATTGAGCCTCCTATTGAGTTCCGCTGTCATTTCTACCCAATGTTATTAAAATCGCGATCTAGATCGTAGAATCGTACGATCCTACGATCCCAAAATGGCTGAATGATCCAAATCGTACTAGGATCGCTGTCTAGTTAGACTCGTATTAGGATTGGACTAGGATCGATCAGAATCGTAATAGGATTGTTAGAATCGTTCCGATCCTAGTTCGTACCTTATCACATTAAAATCGATTAGAATCTTATTAAAATTGGTTAGAATCGTACTAGAATCGATTAGAATAGTATTAAAATGGGTTAGGATCATTGGGCTTTGTTTAACCTTTTTACTTTTATTGTTTTTAAAGTAAATATATAGTTATAAATCATAATTTTTCTTTGTTCTTAGAATCTTACGATCCTCGATCCGATCCTACGATCCCAATCTTAAGTCGATTCTAACAACCTTGTTTCTACCTGAATGATTAATTCTTATGTTTTAAATCCTTTCTGTTGTGGTATTCTGGTACCATTTCTTTCTACCTTCGATGAAACTGGCATAAAGTCGTCTCCGGCTGGCATTTTTCTCTTGACATTGTTGACGCTGCTTTTAGTGAGAGCTTGTATACATCAAAATATCCCAAAAATCCCATTTTGGAGAGGATCTAAATCTCAGAAAATCCTGCATCAGGGGATTGGTTGTATAAAGCAGGGATTGCTTATTTCAAGGCTTAGCAAGCCTTTGCATTTCAGCATTGGCAAATGGACGAAAATGAACCCTAATTTCAGATCACACGAAGCAACTTCCACTTCTCAAACTCAGCTACTTTAATTACACAAATCTACTTTTTGAACTATCCAGAAACACAAGTCTTCCAGGAATTTACAAAAGGCTACTATTAGAAATTCAAGTGGAAGTATTTTCTCTCATCTTCACAAGACATGCCAGAACATAAATGAGGCAATCACTCTGCACCAGACAAAAGAAAAGAAAAGAAAAACAAAGGGCAATCACTGATCTCCTTAAAAAACAGACGCAATCCAATCTGCTGCTGCAGTATGGATTTCTGGTTCAACGTAAGGAGAAATAGAGATTGGTGTGATAGCAACCTGTCAGAAAATAACATCATGAAATCAACATGAGCAAAGCCTAATTTTACATTAGATGAAATTCCAGTTCAGATTCCACTTACAAAATTGTTTTCTAATGCTTGAATGTCCAAATCTTCATCCATTTCATGGTGATCCTTGTCTATAAACTGCAAGATAAGATTCAAACATAACTTTTAATCTATCCTGCTGTAAGGCAGAAGAGCTACAGATTTCTGGCAAAAGCAATCAGTTAGTGACTTAGCATTGGTCTTCCATGTCTATCAATCTATAATGTGTAGCAGGAATTTCCAAATGCTAGCAGCAGTACAAGAACAAATAGCTATGGAAATGTAAAGAAATTTAGTATGAAACCTCCACACCCCCCGCCCTCTCTTGGACTGTGGAAAAAGAAAACATCTATCTTGTGATGCTTCCCTCTTTCATGAAACATTTCTCACCTCTAGGCGGAAGTACTTCTTCACAGCCCGATCAGAATTGTGTTTTCCAGCAACCCCAACTGATTCAATCTCCAAATTCTTCTTTTGGGTGGTCATATGACGAGCTGCACCCTAACAACAATAACACAATGACAGAGAAATAAGTATTGAGAGAAATTGGGCAAAGAGAGAATAGATACAACACTCAAAGTTCATAAGTACTCACAGCAGCAGAGGCATCACGGCCAAGCTGCGCAAGCTGGATGCCAAGACCATATTGGTTGGACATGTATCTAGCAGACGGATACCTCTTAGCTGATGTAGCTTGCCAGCACAAAGTGGATCTCCATAAACTTTGCTTTGTCACCTTAAAACCCTACCAAAAGGCCAGAACCAGAGGTTATTGCCAACAAAACTCGGTTCAGTTTTCCAAAGCCAGCAAAGTCAGTTCAGTTTTTGAAGCTTGATGTTAATGGCGATAATGAAGTCCTAAGTATTACTGTATTGGTAAGTGAACCAGCCCACAGCAACAGGTGAAGGACTCCCAACAACTTTTTCTGTTCTGATGTAATTAGGGTAATAGCACAAATGAACATTAAAAAACGACGAAGAGCCCCTGGTTTGGGGGCATCTAGACTACCTTCAAACTAGGAGGTCCCAAAGTTCAAAATTTGCAACACGCATTTCTTCCTTAGTGGAGGAAAATATCAGTGATGAAAAAGGAAAATGAGAACAAATCAAAAGTTCCAAGACCAGGAAGGTTTGAACCTTATTTGTTGATGGGCAGGTAGGAATTTGTATGCTCAACCCGCATCTTTTGGGGAAAACCCCATTTTCTATATCCTTTATGGTAGCTTTTATGATAGGTAGAGATATAGATGCAGCATCCTTGAAATCGCACTCCTGGCTTTGATCCTTCTTCCTGTGAATATATCATAATACCAAAGTTCAATGGAATTATGAACCAGAAAAACAATGGCAACTATGACCAGCCATGAAAACAATCTTCAACTTTACCAATTTAATGATATGGAAAGTGAAGGAACACCGCTAATTAATGCTTCTCTTGCCCCAGCAACAACACCTGAGTAAAACCTGAAGATTCACAAGTGAGTGATAAGTAAGAACCGGCAGGAGAAAGGGGGAAGAAAGGCTCTTCACTAAACCACGTGACACTCGCCTATGTTATGGTAAGATACATTATTTCTTCTTATTTGGTACATTTTCAAAAACATGATTCCCGTTTTTGGACCTAATTTTCTAAATACAGTGCTCAATTTAAAGCAAAACACAAAGGAATCATTTTTCAGGGTTGAGAATATACATGAAAAGCTCGAAAAAATTAACTTACATATGATGACCACAATTTGATCCCCTGTTGATTCCACTAACCACCTAAACATCACATTGGAGCGCATTAGAAACTAGATGACAAATAAACAGATTCTCATTTGCTATATGATGATCAGTGGGCATACCAGCATAGGTTTGGACCACGAAAAGAGAGCCCCGGATAATGCCAGTGAGACACAGTCGACAGGGGTCCCTACAATTAACAAGATTTGTAGCCAGTAAACTTCAAGAACCATCAAGAACAGAACATTGATCAAGAGGAAGATTCATATCAAGCTAGAGAAGATTAAACAAAATTGTGTGATCATTGCATAGCTGCTACACACTACACATGCTCCATTACCATATCAACAAGGAAGCAAAACTTCAGCAGAACCTTATCATAAATATACTAATGGTGGAAAGGAAAAATTCAGCAAACATACCCGAAACCTCATAAGCTGTGGCGCCATTAATCTCAACAGAACTAACTGCCACTGTTTCTCCAAAGGTCACCGAGTGCCCCGAGACTGATTTAACCCTAGAATGATGCAAATAAGAATCTACATTAACTAAAACAGACAAACCAACTCCAGATCAATACACTGAGACTTGGGGATGGGGAGCGTAGCAAATAATCTGAAAACTGAAATGCAGTAAAACCTAAAATTCTGTGCCGAAGTCATCAATACCAACAATATCAAAATCAGATTAATCATAGGAGACCAGCCCCCCAACCAAAAAAAAAACAAAAGAAAAAAAAGGAAGAAGTAGAGTTTCTTCTATGAAAAAAAAAAAAAAATCATTACGATAAAGAACATCGCATCCTAAATGCTTTGTGTTCAAAGATAAAATATCAACAAAGTAAAGTCTATTTTAGC
Organism: Talinum fruticosum; assembly: GCA_021018815.1. Taxonomy (NCBI): domain Eukaryota; kingdom Viridiplantae; phylum Streptophyta; class Magnoliopsida; order Caryophyllales; family Talinaceae; genus Talinum; species Talinum fruticosum. Next base: position 49,872 of record JAITYX010000103.1, read on the forward strand.
CAAGAATAGCATAACTTTCCACAAGAAGAAAACAAGCAAAGAAATCTCAGTGAACAGCAACAGTTAATCCCAAATATCAATACCGCATGCCGACGTCATAAATATGAACAATATCAAATCAAATGCAAAATGCCAACTTCTCTAATAGCAAAAAGAGCTCCTGCATTTATTATCTCTGTAGGGAGGGAGGGAGGAACTGAGAGAGAGAGAGAGAGAGAGAGAGAGAGAGAGAGAGAGAGAGGAAAACCCACACTTGAGGGGCACAGACATAGACATTGTAGAGACCTTCCTTAACCAGAGCTTCAACAAGGTAAGTGAGACCAACTGACTCAATCCCATCACCATTGGTCACCAAAATTCTGGGCTTTGAACCATCTTCTTCATCAACATGTTCGGATTTTGAAGAAAAGGAAGAGGAAGAAGGCTCGGAGGATTTACCCCCGTCAGCATCGTTCCTCTTCTTTAGAACCTGGCTCAAGTTGGAGACAAAGTTGGGTGGCAAGAAATTGTTCTTGAGTGAAGTTGCCATTGCCAAAAGAATGAAGAATCCTAGAACAACAAGGAGTAAGAAAAAAAGAGGTGTTTGAATGAAATGATGTAAAGGGCAAATGCTCAAGACCGAAAAAGGAAGACAAATCAAAGGAGAGACCTTTTGGGTTGTTCAATTTGATGTCAAAATTTGGTGGAGTGGTTCAAACGGAGTGTGTATTTCAAAAAGGGGAAGAGGGGAGAGGAGGGAGAGGGAGGGAGAGGGAATTTGAAGGGGGAAAGAGGGAAAAAAAAAAGAAGAGGTAAAAAGGCAGGGGTGGTGATTGAACAGGACCGCAGGGGAAGCATCCCCATCATTGCACATCAGCAAAATGGTTGGGTAATCAAATTGTGCACAAAAGCAAATTGCATGTTTTATGGCTTAATTTAGGCTTTGACGGATAAAATTCTTCTAGAGGGGAACCGTAGAGGGGATTGTGCCTCTAAGTCGTTCTTATAAGATATGTTTTGAGATGATATAATTTTAACCATATTCTCCGATATGATATGAAGGAGGTACAAATTGAATATAAGTAGAATTTGCTCCAAATCTATATTATCGACTTATATGATTATTATTAGTTAAACTAATTAGTATTTACATATTTACAATTAAAATATTAATTAATGTGAGAATTTATCGCCCTATTATTTTGATTTTAACCACTGTAAGTGACTAATTAATTAGATTGAAATTATCAGAATAAAAAACTCTTTTTCTATTTTTGGGTCGAATGATAAAAGAATAAGCTAACTCTAATTTGTCGTGGTGGCCATGTCGTAAAAAAAAAAATTGTCATTCGGCGGCCTGGCCATATTAAGAGAAAGGGGTGAAAACAACAAATTAAAAATCCCTCCAAATTCTTGTTCCATTTTTCCACGAAGAGAAGCAAAGGGAAATAGAGGGAAGGGAGAGGGAGAGAAGAGAGCGCCAAAGAGAGAGCTCTGGCCAGCTATGGAGATACAGGGCTCCGATGGCTCCAAAACCCAGCTAAAACCTCATTCAACCACCCTTTTTGGAAGAGGAAATGGGTTCCACCCGAATGACCTAGCAGTCTCTCGTCGGCACATTTCATTCGAGCTGAATTCCTCCCCCGACATCCAAACAGGCCCTAGGTTTTCGTTTGAGGTTCTGGGCAAGAACCCAATTTGGGTTCTCAGCAAAAAGGAAGATGGGAAAATCAGGGCTTTCAAGAGATTTCAGAGGGGTGAACTGGGTGTTGGTGATATGTTGTGTCTTTCTGCCAAAGATCCTGTCTGGTTCACTGTGAAGAAGGTGGAGAAAGAGGTGGTGGGTGAGAGAGAAAGCAAAAGTGGAGAAATTGAGGGTAGAGTAAATGATGAGTTGAGTCAAAGTTTGGAGATTTCAAATGGAATTAAGGGCAATGCAGATTTTGGGTTGGATTCTGTTGATATCTCCACTATTGACCCAGTTCAAGGTTCGATTCATTTCTTCATTGCTTTTCCCATTTTGATGGTGATTAGTCACAGATTTCTATTCCTTGTTATGCTTTGTTTGGATGAATTCACATTTTTAGTTGTTGAATAAGTACTTGTTCTTCCTGGATAACATTTCATTGTGGGTGGCTGGGTGCTAAATGATGCATTTGGTCTCTAGGAAGTCCGAACACTTTCATTTGGATTGTTTTCTAGAGGGTGATTTGTCCTTATGAAAAGTTTGATTCACGGACCTTAATTAACTTATATGGCAGTATAATTGGTGAAACAGTTGGTGGCAATTTTCAGCTTTGAATTTAGTTTAATACTTTCATTTTTGTTATAAGATTAGCAGGCAATCATACCATTCAAATCTAGTTCCAATCACTTCAAAAAAAAATCTAGATTCCAAGGAAAAGACTCTGTGATTTAATTATAGAACTTGCAGGGATTTGAGATATTCTCCGTGTTTGGTTTATACCAAAAAGAGCTTGCAAACTTTTGAAATTCATAGAACTATATGATTATATTCTTGGTTGCCTCTTTGACTTTGGGGGTTTATTTGTGCCTAATGAACTGTTAAGACTAGAGTGTTAGAGAATGGATATTGGTTCATGCTATCTGAAACTTTTGTAATGAATTGTTACTATTTTGGAAGTTACCACGGTTTTTTATGTTAGGGTATCAAAAAAGTGACATTTATTTTGAGACAGAGTGAATTTCCTTTTGAATATGTTACTGTCAATAATCTCACTTGAATGTCTTTGCGTCCTTGTGGCATTGTGGATATGCTTGTATATTGTTGTGGCTTTAGTTGAAATGCCCCTCTAATTCCTTTCGGCTTCTTTGAGAGGTCCAGAGAACAGTAATTGCTGCAGTCATTTTATGATCTATGTTAGTTTGGAAGTTCTTGATTTGGGTATGTTTCATCTTCTACTCATCTGCAAATTAAGTGAATTTTGTGTCTCTTATTTGTTTATTCAAAGTGCAGAGTTTGGTTTTCTTGTGATTGGACACGAGTTTGATCAGTACCCCAAGAAAATGATTCACAATGTCAAAAACTGGGATTGGTTCCTTGAAGACCCTAGAGGGGATGATAGCGATGAAGAGGAGGTTGCTGAGAAAAGGGGAAGGAGAAGTGATAGAAGGGGGAAGAGGAAGAAAACTAAAGGAGATGATGATGCAGACGAGGAGTGGACAGGTGAAAGTGAAGATGATGTAACAACCACAAATGCTAGAAAAGTTCCGAGATCAACATATCAAACTTGTGCAAAAGATCAAAGTGAACCAAGCAAGAACAGAAACAATAGGAAGTCTACAGCTAAGGCGAGTAGGAAGGAAGAAGAAGAAGTGGATGAAGAAGATGAGGATGATGAGACCTTAGGAGGCTTCATTGTTGACGAGGATGATACCGTCGAAGAAGAAGATGAAGAAGAAGAAGATGAGGAGGAAGAGGAAGAATTTGTTGACGACGAAGAAGAGGATTAATTAGTTGATGAGTAGTGTTTTGGACATGTAAATGAATAGTAGTAGAGAATTTTACATGTACATTAAAGAAACCCAAAGTTTTTCAACTTTTAACGAAAGTGCTCCTTCATGTGCCTTCTGTGTTGCAAGCACATTCCCTCTTGTGGCTGAATCGGCGAATCACAGCTGATGTTTCATACTGACAAGGACTTTCTCAACTGCTGTAGTTGATGGTTTGCCTGTTACCTTTCGGCTTCAACGTGACTTTTCAATCCATCAAAATTCTTAAATTTTCTTAGAATTGAAGTTGTTGGCGATTGAAAAATGGCTATTAGAAGTATTAAAATATGTCTATAGAAAAGCATGTAAGAGCTTATCACACTCTCAGCTATGCGATTGATCCATCCCTCGTAGAGCCACTAGGTTTACCGACTCATTTCTGGTTGCATCGCCTCTAGCTTTAGTCCAAGTCAGGCTGAATTCGTAGATCAAGTACAAGTCTTATGTTTTTTTTTTAACTATTAGAGTTTTATCGTTACGCTCTAAAAATTGTATATTTATGATGTTTTAAGATTCACAAGGAAGAAGTTTTTTGATAATTTGCTCTGACTTATACTTGGCAACTAATCATCAAACAAGGGGAAATATTGCTTGAATTTTTGTTCTCAAAAAATCAAATATGGGGGCGAGAAAGGAATTGTAGCATTTCTAAAAAGGGGAAAAAAAAAAAGAATGTGTAAACCCATCGCAATTGCAACCCAGCGAGCGAGCTCTATCTATCTATCCAATATCCTGAAAGAAGCCCCTCAGGCGACAAAATCGCCTTAAAATGCGAGCCTCCTCGTAGCCATTAAAGCAATCCTCTTTTATATAGATTACTGGGCTAGCCATGGCGATGACTATTGCCAAGACTAATTGCCATACTTGTCTCATATCCAAAACAACGGCCTTCACCTCTTCAAGCTCAACTTCATTGGCTATGGCATTTATTTCTGGCTCAGCTCTCGCTCCCCAGCTTCCTCTCCATTTCAAGCATAAACCCACTTCATCGCTCTACTCAAAACCTCTATTTTCTCTGTCTTCCAGGCACTTCTCTTCTCGAACTATCAGAGCTTCTGCCAACGGTACTGTCCCCCCTTCTATGGGATATTGATTGAGTATATGAATATGTATTTGGGAATCGCGTCTATTGGCTAATGGGTTTTCTGAAGATTGTGTTGTTGATAATGTCTTTAAGTTTAGGTTACTGGGTTTTTAGGCCTTCTGATTAAGGTATAGCCTGTTATTTTCAATTTCAGAAAAGGGGGACTCTTTGTACAATTGTGGTGTGATAGTGTGAATTCAGAAATTGGCAACTCTTTGTACAATGTACTCATTGCGGAAGCTGTGGGGTAAGTGTCTTAAGATTGATCTGTAAGTAATTGCTGGGTTTGGTACAATTAGCTAAATTAGTGAATGATGTACGAGAAACAAGCTTGAGGAAGAGAGAGAGAGAGGCAGAACCATAAAGTGAACATGAAATTTTGTACTACAAAGGCAGGTATATATCACCATTCACCAAGTAGAAGTGACACACTGTTGGGGGATGAGGGTATGTGTGCCAAGAATGCTGCATATAACATGTCTGAGTTGTTTCAGTACAATTTGCTTTATGTTACTTGTGATCATTAACATGGCCAATTCTAAGCACAATGTCTTTGCAGATGAGTTCTCCGGACGTGTTGGTTTTCTTGGCATTGGAATCATGGGTTCTCCAATGGCCCAAAATCTCTTAAAAGCAGGGTGAGAACAGTATAATATGTTTTGCTGTGTGATTGTTGGACAGCATAATTAACATTCTTGTCTAGTAGATTAGTGTATTTGACTAGTAGTGAGAATGGATGGGTGAGGGTGGATGGATTGAGCTACTTTGTGCTGTGAGCATGACGCCCTTACAGTTAGCAAATTATGTGATTGAGTTTTTTGGAAGGAACAATCGTGATGATTTCTCTGCTGATATTTCTGGACATATATGTAGCGCTTTAAGGATGTAGATAATCTGATATTTTTCAATGATCCGTCCAATAGATAGCCATCCTTCATCCACATAGCATGTAGGTTGCCTGACCTGAATTATGTAGAAGACTTGTGATTGATCCACAAAGAAATACTGTTGCTATTAATTAAGAAATAGTGTGATTTTTCATTTGTAATCAGTGTTTAGTATGTATCTTCGCAATCTGTAGAAGCTAATCTACAGATAATGGAAGTGTCCAAGAATTTTTTATTTTAACATGTTTCTTTGCAATGAATCATATGATGGAGTTTTCTGCTTATCGAAATGATCTGCATGTTATAGGTGTGATGTGACTGTCTGGAACAGGACAAAGAGCAAATGTGATCCTCTCATCAGCCTTGGTGCTAAGTAAGTTCCTATGTGCAATTATCTATTGCTATTTCCTCACATTTGAATCTTCAAATAGTGGAGATCAATGGCCTACTTTACATTTTCAGTTTCACAGTCGGACGCTCTGAGTGCATGTCATTAGCCTCTTCACTGATATGTTCCTTTTCTTTTTCAGTTAAGATACGTATTTATTTGAGGATAGCAATATGCCAGCCATTGGCCGGTTTTGGTTAACTCAATTTACTAGGGAATCACTAATTGGAGTCAAAATTTGCAAGTATAACTATCTGGATTGCTCTCCACCCCCGTGATTCACATTCTTAAGCTAGCAATCCAAAGCCTAAAATTACGAGTAATGCATGCAATAGCCGGTGATCCAAATTCTGGCCTGAGCACATCTGAGGGGCATTCCTGGAAACTGTGATTGCTATAACAGAGGGGGCAAGCTTTTTACTGGAACTTAAGATTGAGCATGAGTGATGCAGAAGCCATAGTCTAATATCGTATCTTTGAAGGACATTTCACTGTTTTTACTCATATTTATACAAGACGTTTAGAGGTTTTTTGTTGGAAGGGGTGGGGTGTTGCGGGAGGGTATGTTTAGAACGAGGATGAAGCTTTGAAATGCTGCCTTCCGTCCTGCAACCGACATGAACAAACTCTAATTTTAATTTGATAGTACCTAAATAATTGTCCAACATTTCCGGTTTGCGAATAGAACTTTTTGCTCTTTATTTCCTTGTTGTATCACTTCTCTGAAGCTTCTTATGATGATTCTGACCGCAGGTCAGAGATTTTGGTTAGGACAGATGGTATATTACGATACATGGATACTTTGTCAAATGCATGTGGAAATATCTGTTCGCAGTGTCAATATATTTGAATGTTGGTAAATATAGTTTTGTATGAGCCATTCTAATTATTTGAGTCATATGAGGACTTAATCTTGATGTTTCGGGCTGGATGCCTCTTTGGCAGCTAATGTCAAGGGTAGTATCTTGACCTTGACAGATCCTGCCATGGTGGAAACTACTACATTGTGGTGTTGGTGGTGGATGTTTTGTAGCTTGGCTGTTGTGTGTCAATACTCAATAAATTGGATGTCTCTACCTAAATATATAACTATACTGTTGTTTCACTGTTGTCCATAGATTGTTGGTGTCACACAATCTTTTATGTTCACCTGTCATGAAATAACTAAGTTTTTTCTGCTTATGATTTGTGCCTGATACAGGTATAAACCTTCTCCAGAAGAAGTAGCTGCATCCTGTGATGTAACATTTGCCATGTTGGCCGACCCCGATAGTGCAGTGCGTATCTTTGAATTATTTCTTTGCTTGGTGTTGAGTGCAATGATGCCCATGCACTAATTCTTATCCATTAGGTGGATGTTGCGTTTGGGAAGCATGGAGCTGCAAATGGCATGGCTCCGGGCAAAGGGTGAGAAATTATCTCATCCATTGAGTTATATGAACTGACAGCACTACGAGGCATTCTGCATTGATCTTATAGTAAATCGATGGTGTACGTCACTATCATCTCCGCCCGGTTCTATAAGATAGTGAGGATAGTAGGACTCAAATAGCTATCCTGATATAATCTTATAGTTGCAGTTGTTTCATTGCTTGCTATTGAATCTGTGAGTCATTCTTGCTATATTTCCTCATCTACGTAAAAAAATTGACAACTTTTCAGAGGGTAATATTAAGTCCCTTCATTGCATGGAATAATGTCCTATGAATAGACTTCTTGACATGTAGGCTTCAGACACTACCATCATCCAAACATCTTGTCTGTTGGGATGTAGGACTTGGATCAGGAGAGGACAGATTGATTGAATTATGTTCATGAAAAACTAAATGCGGTAACTTTCTAAGGAGATAGTGGATATGAGTTTGCAACTTTTATAACTTGTGCTACGTAGCCTCTTCATTTTACCTCAATTTATACCTGTGTTGAAAGGACGTCCACATGGACATGTCATTTGACACTTCACCTTGGACGAAAAATATGCAAATAGAAAATGGATGAGTAAGACAGTCGGGCACAAATTATAGTCAGATGCTTGTGTAAAAGTATTTTCAGAAGATTTCTGTCAGATTCTCATTTGAAACTTTTATTGACATGCAGGTATGTAGATGTTTCAACGGTTGATGGTGCCACTTCTAAACTTATTAGTGAGCATATAAAAGCTACTGGGGCATCATTTTTGGAGGTATTACTTTTACTCTCTTTTCTCTGTCACACTGTGGAGAAGGGCCCGTTGGCAAAGGAAGCAAGGAAGTAATTCAGCTGGAAATTCAGTTGCTTTAATCAACCAAACCTCCTTTTCGTTATCATCTCTGAGCCCTAGGAAAGCAGATACAAACAAGAAATGGTTTCTCATGCTTTTGTTTTGTATTTTGCACTAGGCTCCGGTTTCTGGTTCGAAGAAGCCAGCAGAAGATAGGCAGCTGATATTTCTTACTGCTGGTAAGAGGCTTTGTAGTCCTGTATGATATTTAAAAGCCATTTGAACACTTAAGAAACTGAATTCAACCTAAGTTAACAGGTGACAAATCTCTATTTGAAAAGGTTGGACCCCTGTTAGACATCATGGGAAAAGTATGTCTTTCTTCTTGACTATTATTCCCTTCCATTTAGAACCGGAGATTCCCTCAATAAACTGATGGTATCATGGTATTCATGTAGTCAAAATTCTATCTTGGAGATGTTGGCAATGGAGCGGCTATGAAACTTGTCGTGAACATGATAATGGGAAGGTAACAGACTCCTTGCCATACTAAATGGGTGGAACATAGCACATGACTATCTTGATCCAAATTTCATCCAAATTTGGCTGCTTTGCAGTATGATGGCATCATTTTCTGAAGGACTGCTACTCGGTGAAAAAGTTGGCCTGGATCCAAGTGTGCTTGTAGAGGTATATCCATTACCCCTATATTTGAAGTCCGACTAGGTTTTATTTGTTGCTTCTAGATTTGAAAGGCATTGGTTGGTGACTATGTCCAAATGGAAGAAACAGAGAATCACATTTGAAAGTTTACATAAGAGGACTGATCATAAGTCGTTACCCAATTTTGAGTTGCCTAAAAGCTTGATGCCTTTCAATGGACAGGGAAGTGCAAAGGAGTATCATATATATAAAGATATGCAAAATCTTTGAATGTATATTCCTATTGCAGGTAGTCTCACAGGGTGCAATTAGTGCACCAATGTACTCAATGAAGGGCCCTTCAATGGTGAAATCCACCTACCCCACTGCGTTTCCTCTGAAGCATCAGCAGAAGGTCAGTCAAAAAGGCCCATAAAAACCCTATCACAAAACTCTAATATTCACTTTCGAAAGAAATACCAGTTCCTGAAGAACTCTCACTATGCTGACAGGATTTGAGGCTTGCTCTTGGACTTGCTGAATCTGTATCCCAACCGACCCCTATTGCAGCAGCTGCGAATGAGATTTACAAGGTAGCCAAGTCTCGTGGCCTCAGTGACTTGGATTTCTCAGCTGTTATCGAAGCTCTCAAATCTGACTCTGCATAATGGGAAGGGTAAATTTTGACCGGAATATTCATTTCCAAGTTCTCCAACTTTGGTGGGGGTTTCTGAAATTGCAATGTGATTAGTTATTCTTGTAATGTGAGTGTCTTACCAGGTAGATTTAACTTGATCACAGTTAATACAAGGAGAGGACATCTTCTTTTTCTTTTCTTTACCTTTCTTTCCTTTTTAGGTCAATTGGCAATGAAAAAGTTGTCTCTGTGGGAAAATTGGCCTGCAAACAAGAGTAGACTGCCTATGAGCTTCAGTTACGAACAATGTTGCAACCGAAATAGTTGTCTACGACAATATACTGTCACCCCGAATGAGGCTTTTATGCAGCAGATTGCTGGTAATTTTTGGACTAAAAGGGCGTCTCTTCTAGTGTTCCATATGCAGGGTTTCTGTCTCCTCCATGCTGAGAACCTTGGGCATGAGCAAGCCCTGGTTGGAATGGCACAAAATTGGACTATCACTTTGGGACACAAAATTAGGGCCTTAATTCTCAGTTGGACTATCATTTTGAGTTAGACGAAGCTTTTATTGTCCCTCAAAAAATTTATAGTATAAAAAAATTTGATAAATTTAAAGTACGTTTCATATTATGAAACAGAGAAAACGTTTTATGAAACAGAGGAAACGTTTAAAAACGTCGTAAATAAATAATAACAATATAATTCGAATCTAAACTATGAGAAAAATAAGTGTTAGAAGATATCTACTCCTACTGCTGTAGGCATCCAAGAAAGAAAACAAAGCCCCGCTATTTGGATTTGGATCCCAATGAGAGCCATAAACCGCAATTTCGAACCAAAAAAATACCCTAAACCGCGCGGGAATATACCACAGCCAAGAACCCCTTCGTCAAACCGAGTCTGATGCACACTCCACTATCTCTCACCTTCCCATTGGCACGTGTATTCCGAACCCCCGAAAGCGAGTAGTGAGAGTACGACCGTGTGCATTATATAGTCTGAGTTGTGCATTGTAGGTTAAACTCTAGAGAGAGGAGAGAGAAAGAGAGACGGGAGTGGCAGAGGAGAGAGAGAGAATAGACCGCCGACTGCCCCTTTCCATCTCATCTTCCTTGATTTTCTTCCTCTTCTTCTTCTTCCTCTGAATCACAAACAATGAGCGACAACACCACCACCAACAAAGATCAGCTCGACATGAGTGATCTCGCCGTCAATCTCCCCGCCGCTGCCGCCGGTAATGTGATTCAATCTTCAAATTTTGCTTGATCAATCGTTAAATTTGCTAAATTGACCGATTCTGATCGTTTTCTGTGTCGTCCTTGTTTGTGTGTAGCTCTTAGTCCCGAGGATAGGGCTGGTCTTGTGAATGCGCTCAAGGTTTGTGATAATTTCTATCGGATTTGTTCGGAATTGGGGTTTTGGGTTTTTGATTATGTTTTTTTGGTTGAATTGGGTTTCTGGGTTTGTGTTTTTGCAGAATAAATTACAGCATCTGGCTGGACAGCATTCGGATATACTTGAATCTCTTAGTCCCAATGTTCGGAAGCGTGTTGAGGCCCTCCGCGAACTTCAGGTTCTCTCTCTCTCTCTCTCTCTCTCTCTCTCTCTCTCCATATGCTTGTACTTGTGCCTGTCTATCCGTCGTATAGAGTGAATTCTATCAGAGGAGGTGCTGTAGACAATAATTCGATTGTTACTTTGAAAAAGTTTCTGTATTTATTGCCGAAAAATTGCTCTGTTATTCTTATGGACTGGCAGCTACTATTTCACATTTCTGAGTCAGGAACTTCTAGTTTTCGAATTTGGCTTCCAGTAGAGTATTTCATCATCTGTTTTAGAGATATAGTGCTTGTATGAATGAATTATGTGAATTTTGCTTTCCTTTTTTTTTTAATGTGAAAAACGTTAGGTTTCGTTTGAGGCACTCGACTGTTGTTTCATTGTTGTTAACTGAGATTCCCAAATTGTTGAAAATCATCGTTGTTTCTTGCCACATCTTCTGCTTACTGCTTAATCAGATATGTAAGGATTGACATGCTTCACAATTTATGAATGTAATGACTCAAGTTGATATTTCTTTGTGTTATTCAAAATGGGTTCCTTAATATTATATGTAAGGAGTGACTTGTTTCACAATTCACGAAGGTAATGACTCAATCGCTTTGCAGTATGCAATGCGTTGGTTCATCTTGAGAGGGCACAGCTATGACCTGTGACTTCTCCCTAAGCATTTGTCGACTACAATGATGCTCTTGAACATTACCGAATTTGTTGCAGATTATAAAATTTTCTGTTGTAAGGGGAACTTTCTTTCATCAGGTTTACGTCCTCATATGTGTATGATATCAAGGCTGAGCTAGCAGGATTAAATTAACTGAGTTTGGAAGAGAATACTTGGGTTCAGCTGATTACTGCTGTCTTTATGCCAGACACTCTATGTTCTTAACATAGGGATCTATGATACTAGATGTGAAAATAAGTTGCGAGATCGTGATAGCAAATATAGCTTGTAGAAACTGATGGAATGGTTAATAATCATTTGCTTCTAATGCCTCTTTTACGTAACAGTTGGTGTGGCTCTAAGTTTACAGGTTGAGTTTAATATTGCCAATTTGCAACAAACAACTTAGGTGCAGCCGTCCAGGAGAAAGGAGGATAAAACAATATTTTCTCGGAAGGAGTTGTGTAACTTATGTTGTCTCATGTGTTTCACATCAACTAATATGATTCATATTTGATTCTGAATTTTGGGAACTGTACTCAGACATCTTGATTAAGTCCAGCTCCCAAAATTCAGAATCAAGTATGAATTATATTGGAACCACTCTCTATAATTTTGCAATTTAGGGGTAAGATCGCGTCATCAGACCCCCTCCTTTGACCCTGCCTAGCTGGACTTTGAGGTTTGGGTTTGGATTTGGACATGTTATCTCGATTGGTTTCAAGTTGGTTCCTGGATAACTACAACCTGCCCTCATCCTTAATGTCAAAACATATAATTGTTTGGTCTCTGTCTTCATTTTCATTCACCACAAGTTCATGGCGGGGGCACATTAGTTCTTTCGTGGCAGTTTTGGTCTAAGTTAGTGTGATAAAAGATTTCTTGTTATGGGTCTCAGATACTTGACAATTAACGAGCTGCCTTCTCTTGTCCAATATTGAGCACATTGGGACAAATTGGAGCGTAGTTGAGAAAATAAATTTAATAACATCATCTCTATCTATAATTCAAGGTACATGAGATCTCTCCGTAATCATTGTCAATTTTTCATTGATGAAGGGGAATCATTAAGATCTTTCTAATGTTGCAACAATAAGTTTTATGAAGTTACTTGGTAACCATTGTCATTCACGAAGGAGCATGTTAGGCCCTTTCTACATTTGTAACGAGAAGTTCAAGCTCTGAAGTTTACATACATAACCTTAGTATTGTATACATCAAAGTTCAAGCTATTACTATTTGGGAAGTTTCAGGCTGTGTGACTTCCTGGGATTCTTTGAAGAAATAGTCTGTCTCCAATCACCATATGTAGTAAGTAAAAAGTGAATTCATGGTGGCGGATAGCGCCGACTGTTTTTCAACTTAATTGAGTGTATCTGTCTGTGTATATGGTAGGCAGTGCAAACTGTCAGGTGCTTATGACCATAGCTTCTCCATATGATAAGCTGAAAGCCTGGAGTTTGAGCTCAAAAAGCTTCTTCTGCCTTAATCTTGTGGTATCTGATCTGAACCACCAGAAATCCATGGGGAATCAGGAGTCCATGTTTTGTCTGCGTAGGAAATGAAACTTTTTGCATTTGTAAAGTTCTCTTGCTTTTCTGTATGGTGTCACCGCACGATTTAGATATGTTATGGCCTTACGAGTTCTGCTGTCTATAGCTAATTTGTACTTGCTTTGGTTGAGGTTGTGAATATCGTGCATCCATTGATAGCGATCTCCTATCTTACTCAGCCTTGTGCTCACTTCAGCTTTGTAGATTTTTCTTCTGTTTAGGTATGCTATTAGTCATCCAATTGGAAACTTAAGAAATATCAGCTTACATTTGTTTTTGTACAGAGCCAACATGATGAGCTTGAGACAAAATTTTTTGAAGAAAGAGCTGCTCTTGAAGCTAAATATCAAAAGCTTTACGATCCACTTTACTCAAAGGTGCGTTGATGAACACAAAGAACAATTATCCTCTCTGTGAACCTTTTAGTTTAAAGATTCAGATTTTTTTTCCCTTGCGGCTTCAGAGATATGAAATTGTGAATGGGGTAGTTGAAGTTGAAGGAGTTACAAATGAGACCACAGCGGAACAAGTTCAGGAACAAGCGTCAGAAGGTACCATAGGTGCATTAACTCAATTCATTTTCTGCTTCCTCTGTTTGTGATGCCCAAACCTGAAAATCTTGACTTGTGTTCCATGCTTGGTGCAGAGAAAGGTGTACCGAACTTTTGGCTGACTGCAATGAAGAGCCATGAAGTTTTGGCTGAGGAGGTGAGCACTTCAGCTGGATTGCTGAATTTTTAATTCTTGCTGGCTTTTCCAACTAATCAAATTGGAAATATGATACCCTCTTCCTTTTCAGATTACAGAGCGTGATGAAGGAGCTCTTAAGTATCTCAAGGATATTAAATGGGCTAGGATTGACAATCCAAAAGGCTTCAAGCTTGAGTTCTTCTTCGATACAAATCCTTATTTTAAAAATACTATTCTCACTAAAACTTACCACATGATTGACGAGGATGAACCTATTCTAGAGAAAGCAATAGGGTAAGCTGCTCCCCAGACATACTTGAAATGTTTCCAATCTCTTGCTGAATGCTATAGTATCTCACTTAAGTTCTCTTTCTTGGTAGTGCCGAAATTGAATGGTATCCAGGAAAGTGCTTGACACAAAAGATCTTGAAGAAGAAGCCTAAAAAGGGATCAAAGATGACAAAACCTATTACTAAGACTGAAAGTTGTGACAGTTTCTTCAACTTTTTCAACCCTCCCCAGGTTCCTGGTGATGATGATGATATTGACGAGGATGCTGTAAGTTTGATGTATCAAGTTTTGTATATTTTTTTCTGGGGCCGTTGCTTAGATGGAATTAATAATTTGAGGAATTCACAGGCTGAGGAGCTTCAAGCTCTCATGGAGCAGGACTATGAAATTGGGTGAGTTGTCTAAAAGACTATGATGATAATATGATGATTTGTACTGTGTCATGCTTAAAAAATGGAGTATTCCTTTTATGCTTCAAAAAATGGAGTATTCCTTTTTTCTGTTATCTCCTATTTGTGAATTTCACCATGCAGTTCTGCTATCCGGGACAAAATTATTCCCCATGCTGTATCTTGGTTTACCGGGAGGCGGTTCAGGCTGAAGAATTTGAAATAGATGAAGACGATGATGAAGGGGATGAGGATGAAGATGATGAAGACGACGATGAGGATGATGAAGACGAAGAAGATGAGGATGAGGACGATGAGGAGGAAGATGACAAGGCACACAGCAGGAAGAAGGTATAGGTACTGCAAAATAATTCTTTCACCACTTAATTTTGTTTACCTTCATACTATTATTGGTCTTTGCTAAAGCTAACACCACTCCTAACTGTTGTGATTATGTTTTTCTCCCAATGCAGGCATCCTCCAGGTCCAAGGTGAGTTGAATGATCATGTTGCCCTTTTTATTTACTAAACGAATTTTAGTGCTACTCCCACACGCTTTATGGGTGACTGCCATATCCATCTCTTTCACTTGTTGTAAGCTATCCTTGTAAAGAAGAGAGTGCCGAGTTTATGGGTAAACCCTTTGATCTATCTCATTTTTAGTCTTCAAGCTCAAGAGTTAGAAGTTTTCGTGAAAGATGAGGATACCCTTTCTTTTGAGTTTGAGCCCTTCCTGCCAGTAGCTTATCCTTTTGGTAGGGCTAGCTATAGATCGGATTCCTAGGTCTTGTCTTCCCCGGTCCAAACGAGCGAATGCGGTCTCGACTAGTTCCCATCACTTTAGTAAAAGCAAATTTTTTTCCCTCGGGAAATTGGGAACTATTGACATGTAGAGCTTGCCAAACTTAATTTGGGATGCTTCTTAACTTGCAGAAGGGTGTAAGGGTGAAATCTGGGGCAGGTCAGTCAGGAGAGCAGCCCGCGGAATGCAAGCAACAATAGATTCGTGTCGTGGTGTCTATATGGAGGGGATGCTTGAAAGAGGTTTCCTTCTCAGTCGGTGTCCTACGGGTTTCTGTTTACCCTAGAGTTTTGGTAGATGCGAATGATTTTTTTTTTTCCTCTTCTCTATTTTCATTCGTTTGTGAAGGGCTCAGTAATGTACTTGGGGTTACATACGGGTTTATTTGGCTTGGTTTGTTGATGTGAAGTGAACTTGATTCTGAAAGTATATGGCATGTTTATATAATTACCTTGCAAGAAGAGTTGTTTTGAGCTGTTTTACTTTCCCCACACTCCTCCCCCTTGAAATTTCTAAAAAGAAGGGAAAAAATTGCCAATTGTTGGCCTATTGTTGATGTCTACCGTAATGGGTTAAGTTTTTACTCTGAGGTACATTAATTGTTTGTAGCATACGACAGCCAACAGTTTGAAGTGGCAGTTTTGAAACTGCCAAATCAAAAGTTGTAAAATGTGACACCTAAATATTATAGACTATGATGGTCTAAAGCCTAACACCAAAATATTATAGTGCGAACAATAGTAACGACATGTGTATGAATAATTAATATTTGCTTATATGAACATATCGTTATTTATCAATAGACATGTGTATGAATAATTAATATTTGCTTATATGAACGTATTGTTATTTATCAATTATCGATGTGATTTATGGGAAAGGAATTTTGCAACCATATAGTGATAATGGAATTAGGTTCAAAACTTGTGTTGAACTTTATAACTCCACTATAAACATTGTCAATCATATTAAGTTCAAAGGTAAAAATACTAATTTTGTGCTTTTCTTTTGCTTATATTTTATATTTGGAGACCTCCTTAATATAGTGATATATATTTTTTTGGGTAGGTTAATGTAGTGATAATGGCAACAAGGGTTTCAATTGTTAGAGAGTATTGTAGAGTTCAGATTTTAAAAGTACACTTATATGTCAACATTTTTGACCAATTCATATTTTAAAATGTTAAATTTAAAATCTTCTCTTAAAGCATGTTAATTAACTTTTAAAAATAATTTTAAAACGCTATAATAAAAGTGTTTATAATAGATTACGAGATTCACATTTATGAGAGAAAAAATCTATTTCCAATCTATTTACATGTTCCTTAGACACATTAACATCATCATAAGTATCAACAAATTTATTGGTAGAAAATGCTCTCTCCCGACAAAATTTTAAACTCAACCTCAAAAATTAATTTCATATTGTTGGGGAGCATTCAAGGTTAAGATATATAGCAATTTATTCACACACCATTATCTCTAATTAGATCTTATTTTAAGCAGCAATTTTTAAAAAAATTATTTCTTAAGAAAATTAGTTAACTTTTAAAAAAATCTCAAAATTACATAATACAATATTTATACAAAGTATTAGATTATGAGATTCGCATTTATGAGGAAAAAAAGTGACAATTAGTATCAATCTCTTTACATGTTCCCTAAAACATTGCCATCATTATGGGTGTTTTGTTAACACTAAGTACTCTCTTGTGCTATCAATTTGAAGGCTAGCAACCCAAAACAATGATGAGGAAGCCATTTATTATGCTTTGTGTTTATAATAAAATTAGACACGATATATCGATACGAATGGGGTATCAAATAATACAAGTTTATAAAATGTAGTAAATTATTTATAATTTATCACATTCCGAATAATTTGATAACAATTATATTTATATTACCATAAATTATACATCTTTTATCATCTTGTATAATAGATATCATGCAAAACTAAAAACCCTAATCTTTCATCAATAAAAAACCCTAATCAATTTTCTTTTAGGCTCTGTTTTTTTATTAAGATGTATAATTAAACTGTAAATTGTAGTAATTTCAAAAAAGCTGTAAAAGTGTGGCATTGTTTTTGAAGTTGAAAAGAGACAACCAAACAAAGCCTGAAAGCGTAGGGCAGAGAGTGTGGCGCTATTTAGGTTTGAGTTGTTTAGAGAGATAGAGAGAGAGAGAGAGAGAGAGAGAGAGACCGCCGACTCTCCCTAATCCCTACTAAAACCTCTCTCCCTTCCTCCCTATCTCTCCGCTGCTAAACGCCCCCTGTCTTTCTCTATCTCTCCAACGCCTAAAACCCGAAGCAGCGGAGCCAATCATGAGCGAGAACACCAACATGGATCAGATAAACATAGCTGAACTCGCTGCCACTATCAAGGTTTGCTTCGTTTCTCATTTTGATTAGTTTGCTGTTTTGGATTTAGGGTGTACGATTTTCACCCGTAACCTTTTTTGATGGATTTCTTTTCGTTTTGTTGCTTCTGAGCAGGATAAGTTGCATATTGGTGCCCCTCGGCCGGATGTGCTCGAATCCCTAGCTCCCAATGTTCGCAAGCGTGTTGAAGCACTGCGGCAGCTTCAGGTTATGCTTCTCTCTCTTCTTTTGTAGAGTTTAATGCCCATGAGATTCTAGCTCAAGTATACATTGAACCTTCTGCTTTTGTTCAGGATTAGTTCACCTTCTATTTTGAGAAAAATAGTAGAGAGGTGGAAGAATTTTGTGAATTTTGCTGCTCAAGTTTTGTCATTAACTTGTTACTGGTTCTGCATTTGGGACTTATTCATGTTTGTTGGCTTAATTTCTTGTTTCATTTCCATGCTCACTTTTAAAAAACAGGCTTAAATTTCAGTAACTTATGGATTTCATAACAAATCACTTGTGTTTGTCTATGTCTGCACCGGACCCGTTTTTTTGAGTTGGGAGGGGGGATTGGTAGAGTAATAGTTGCTGAATTTTGTTTAATAGGCCTTTGTTTTGTGTTGCTTTTACTATTCATTGTGGTAGTATCATTTGCTGCCCCAAAATTAAGTTTTTTTATTTTATTTTAAAGTATTAAACTTGTTGGAGTATTTGGAAAGTTATCAATCGACCAGTAATGTCTTACTGCAGGCATATGTGCTTACATGACATTATGAGCTCATATGTAGAAGTTTCTTATCGTGAATTCGTGAAGGGCGAAGCAATATATACGGAGAAATAAATGTAGACTGAAATTTTCTGCTCCTGTTTTCCTTTCTATCTTTTCTCAGTGTGGAGATGATAGCTGTTCCTGTTAGTACTAAGTTTCTAGGTCTAGTCAATGTGGCTTATCTACGAATACGAGATGTTAGGGTAGCGAAACGATAAGGTTTGAATTTTGTATTTGGATGCAATTTCTCCTTTTTAGATCAATCTTTCCATTTCATTTACATTATTGATAAACAGTAGAAACAGGATCAGTGGGACTGCCGGACCACTGATTGTAGATGGAACATTACACTTGACGTACTGTTTACTCATTTTCATAATGATTGGATTCATAACAAGTTATGAAATTCAAGGTGCTGATTTATGTTTCTATATAGGGCCAACACGATGAACTTGAGGCGAAATTTTTTGAGGAGAGGGCTGCTCTTGAAGCAAAATATCAGAAGCTCTACCAGCCACTTTATACGAAAGTGCGTACATGTTGAAGTCTAGTGTTTTCTTTTTTCCTCATTTGCCTGGCCAAATTAAATTTTTGCTCGTATTGATGGTGGTTTTTGGTTTCTGCAACTCTAGAGATATGAAATTGTAAATGGTGTAGTTGAAGTTGAAGGAGTTACAAATGAAACCACCAAAGAGGAAGGAGAAGAAAAGGCTTCAGAAGGTGCCATAAACTTGTTAGCTAAGCTCATTTGTGCTATTTGCTACCTTTTCTTAGTTTGCGAGCTTACAAATAAGTGATTATGAATTGGTTTATTCTTTTATGCATGCTTGGTGCAGAGCAAGGCGTGCCAAATTTCTGGCTAAATGCCATGAAGACCCACGAGATTTTGGAGGATGTGGTGAGCACCTTATCTACATACTGTCTTTGAACTCTTTCAACCATCATTCAGGTTATTTAATGAAACCAATTGCAAACATGATGAACTTCTGGATTTCAGATTACGGAACGTGATGAAGGAGCTCTAAAGTATCTCAAAGACATCAGATGGGCTAAAATTGAGAATCCTAAGGGCTTCAAGCTTGAGTTTTTCTTTGATACAAATCCATATTTTAAGAATGATGTTCTTACTAAAACTTATCACATGATTGATGAGGATGAGCCTATTTTAGAGAAGGCAATAGGGTAAGATGCTATTTTATTTTAATATTTATACAATTATTTTTGGTTCCTCTCCCCTCTCTTCATGGGGGATTGAATAGCACAAGTGGTGACCCGCTACTCATGCAAACATCCTTGTGAGAGGATCCCCCTTGTGGTGCTTTTTTTGGGGGCGCATGTCTTAAATGTAATTTGAGCCCTACTCGACACCACCATCTTGAAAGGCTGTCAGCTGCTTAGATTTGTTATTAATTCTTGCTGATGTTCGTCTGTTTTTTTGCTTTGTAGGACTGAGATTGAGTGGTATCCAGGAAAATGCTTGACTCAGAAGATCCTGAAGAAGCAACCCAAAAAGGGGTCAAAAAGCAACAAACCTATCACTAAGACGGAAGCTTGTGAAAGCTTCTTCAACTTTTCAAGCCTCCTGAGGTTCCTGAGGATGATGATGATCTTGATGAAGACACTGTAAGTTTGATGTGGTTAAGTTCTCTTGATATTGTTCTATACCTATGTGTATCGAGTATATTTACTAAAATGAGAATCAACAGGCTGAGGAGCTTCAGGCTCTCATGGAGCAGGACTATGAGATTGGGTGAGTAATCAGAGCAGACCAATGACTTCAACATGTGATTTTTTTCCCTTGGGTTGGGGGGGAATCTGTATTTTATATTTCCTGGCTTCATGCATATGAATACTACAGGTGTACGTAGCTTGCGCCTAATGCATTTGTTGGCTTCTCACCATGCAGTTCTGCTATTCGAGACAAGATTATTCCCCATGCTGTCTCGTGGTTTACTGGGGAGGCTGCTCAGGAGGATGGTTTTGAAATAGGTGAAGATGATGAGGATGATGATGAAGATGATGAGGATGAAGATGAGGACGAGGATGAGGAAGATGAGGACGAGGAGGATGAAGATGAGGATGAGGACGAGGGGAAACCAAGAACAGGAAAAAGGTATACTACTGCAAATTTCATTAAATTATCTGTTTTGCCATTACATATTAAATACAACTTGAATGAATGGAGGACCTTTGTTAATCGGTGACTTTTTCTGTGTACCCCCCTCTTTTTTGCAGACATCGGCTAGGTCCAAGGTGAGTATAAATGATCATGTCCTGCTACCTCATTGACGGAGGTTGGTGTTGCTAACATCCTATGCTTGAGCTATGTAATTTGCAACATTGTTCTTTTTGCAGAAGGGTGGAAGGGCACTACCTGGGCAAGATCAGGGAGGCGAGCGTCCCCCAGAATGCAAGCAACAATAGTTTGCTTTTATACTGGCTGAAGAAACAGAGAATTTAAAGTTTGTCCGCTCCCAACATATGTTGGTGTCATACGGCTTTACCGCAAGAGTTTTGGTAGAGATGCAAATGTTATGTTTGCTTGATTCATTTTTGATGCCCCCTTTGCAGGCTTTAGTTCTGTTCCCTCCGCTGGAGGGCTTCGTAATGTGCCTGGGTCACCTCAGCTTTGTTTGCTCAGTTTTGTTAGAGTGAACCCTGAGTTTTCAAGTATATGGTTTGTTATATAATGTGATATTCTTCGCGTGCCTTTCTCCCTGCTCTTTATGTGGATGTCAGACCATTATGAAACTTCATATTTTGAATGTCTTGTTACTCAGTTATGAGCTACATAGGCATTGTACTGTGACTATTGAGTGGTTGAGTCCATTGGTCTTAATCGTGACAGGGTCATTTTATGTTAGAGGGTCTGTTTGCCGAATTAGTTTACTAAATTAGACATTCTTAGATTTGATTCATAGTTTGGGTGATAGAACTTTGAGCTAGAACACATCTGACCGGACGTCGTCATTTTATATTTTTATGTTAACACTTTGTGGGGCAAGTGATTTCGTGTGGCAGAGATCTAAAGTCTTTTGAGCCAATTCAAGTGGGTCATTGAGCCCTGAGGACTTGTGGAGTTTGCGAAGGAATTGGCGATTGTTAAAATTTAGAAACTAAACTGTTGAGGAGCCAAGTTGTAGGCTGTAGAGGAGTCAAGTTGAGGATTGATCATTTGATGTGTGGTGGTTGTGTTTTTGTTGAAGCAACCGATGGTTAGATATACAAGCGTAGAGATCGATTCAAAGGAGCCATTTTGGTCTTAGGCTCAAGTAAGTCGGGCATTACTTTAAAATCATGGTTGGAGCTCTCTTGAAGGCTAGGGCATCTGACTCTGTTAGATATCTGTATTCAGGTTGTCAATTATTGGAGGCGTTTGCTGTGAGACACTCGCAAATGTTTAGTTTTTAGGTGTTTGTAGGAGTTCTGACAATTTTTGCAAGGGTTTAGTTATCTTTCCTTGCATGTATAAGGGATACCTATGAGTGAGTTAGGTTGGACTCTATTTGTCAAACTGTCTAAAGTAGTGAGGCAATGAGTCGCCAGTCATTAGTCCAAATTTGCTCTATGCACCCCATTTTTTCTTTCTTTTCTTTTGACTGTCTCCATGTAAAAATAAGTAAATAAATAAAAAACGGTCAAATACATTTGCATTGATTTTACCTACATCACGGATGAATAAGGCTTCGGCTTAGTTTCTAAAATTGATGTTCGAGTATGTTAGGTTTCAAGTTAAGTTGTCCAAGTCGTTTTCATTTGGTGGTTTATTTTCCCTCTTGATTGATTTGGATAGGTATTTAGACTACCCCATTCTCCAATTAGTCAAACTAGTGTATTGGGTCATGACTCATGTTTGAAAACAACTAAAGTGGGATCCACCTTCGTTGATACACATACATTATTACCAAGTGAGGGTTACTCTAGTGGTAATCACTTCGCATTTTTATCCTCTTTATTAGGGTGATTTGGATAGACAATATTTCTATTAGGTGTGAAAAAATTGAAATGTGTTGTGAATTTGGACTTTAAGCATGGGCTTAATATATTTACCCATCCTCCTGAGCCTTTGAGCCCAATTAGTGTTTACCCATGAGATAGGGACCTAGTTAGGTAGCCAACACTTACCATATAAAAAAATACACATACATTAATATTTATATTTGTTCATGTTTTAGAATATTCGTATTCATAGATTTTTAACGCGCCTTAACAAATAAAGTGATTATCGAAATAGCAAGATAGTAGAGAGCTTTAGAAATAATCATATTAATTAGCCATGAATATAATTTTCAGAATATGTAGACCTCACAATATTTATCCACAAAAATCTGTACCCATATATGAAAATTAACAACGGTTTATATATTGGGAGGCAATATTAAGTAACCTCACAAACATTAATCAAACACAAAGTCCACTAAAATTAGGACACAAATACACATTTCACTAATCCCAATGCTTAACTTAAATTATTATTATTATTAAGAATTACTCCAAAGTCTTTACGAGTGAGGCAGCCACATTAGACACTCCATGGAGTACCCGGGTCCGGTCCGGTAACCCGGCCGGTACTTTACCCTCCGGGAAGCCGGACCGGCAAGCCTCGGCCTCGTTACCCGAATCCAACATGGCCTGCTCTCCGAATTTGGGGTCCCCCTGCTTGACCGCATTAGTTGCCACCACCACATTAGCATCCAGCACGACCCGGTAGACCCGGATGCAATCCTTCAGGGCCCGGATGACTTCCGGTTCACGGGTCTTCCTGGTCATGCTCTGGACGTACCGGAGGGCATCCGTGAACCGGGACTTGACGGCGTCGATCATGATCAGGATTAGGCTTTCGGAGTCGGATACTTCGGAGGTCCGCGGGTCGGCCCAGAGCGCGGCTTCGCAGATTTTCGGGTCGGGTGTCTGGCTGCATGTGGTGCTCACGAGGTCGTTGGTGGTCTTTGCAGCTTGGAGAGTGGCGGGTAGCACAAGGGCGACTAGGAGGAAGAGGGAGATAAGATGGGTGTTTAGAGATGCCATTATAAGGGTATTTTTGGAATTTTGTTTAAGGAGGTGTTTGGTTATGGTGGGTGTTTTTCTTTCCTTTGGGGCATTGTGGTTGTCCACCCCCTTTTATAGTGCTCATTTAGGTCATTGTCTCTTTCAATGATGGGTCCCATGCAACAAGAAACATTTATAAACTTTATTAATATCTAAGCCTCATTCTATGGGCACAAATTTCTCCTTCAATCCTTTTTTTTTTCCAATGCTTATTTAATAAAAGTTAGCTGTTTTGACTCTCTACAAGATATATATTTAGTATGATTTAACTAGATGTATCTAAACAGTCAAATTTATCCGATTTTAAAAAAAATTGGGTACGATAACTAATTATTCATATAAATTTAAAATTCGAATACAAAATTTTTCTAATTCTTTTATTTGAATTTGATTTTGAGTCAAATTTAAATTTGATTAATTTTTCAATACAAAAAAGGTCAAATATTTAAAAAATATTTCTTTTAAAATTTAAATTATATTTAATTTATCTAATCCGAATTTGACTCTTTGTTTACTGAATGGATACCTATTTTGAGGGTTGGAGAAAGTAGTGGTATCTAGAACTTTGTCACAAGAAGCTTTGCATGTGAAGTGGAAAATGGCAATATATACGTGGCGTTTTAGGACATTAATTGCTAATATAATATATTTTGTGCATTTACGATTTCTTCAAACTATCCTGTAGTACTCATGACCATGAGTATTACGTGTCCCTTTGCTTTTATTGAGGGTTGACAATTTTGGACCATCAACCATTGGAGGGTTTTTCGACCCCTTTGTTGTATAATGGATATATAAATGTTGATTTAGGTTAAATGTGAATTTAAATTTTGGGTAAATAATTAAGAAAAATTCAAAATTTATGTTCCCTTTCTTACCTTGTTAAGATAAGGTCCATAATATTTTAATTATTGGCATATTACTTTTATATTTATCTAAAAATATATATTTTTAAATGACACGTTATTATGTTATATTTATAAAATTTTTCACGTGTAATTATTTAGTGACATATATTCCAGGAGCATATACTTTCGGATATATAATAGATGCTCTGAAAATTTATGAATCGTATACAATATTTTAGCTAAAAGTGAAGGGATTGTGTGCTGCTTTATTTCCCACTACTAAGGATGCTTTTCCAACTAAAAGCAAACATGATAGGGTGGAAGTGTCCAATTAATATGCATACTCTTTTTTTTCATTTATACTTTAAAATTTAATCTAAAGTACTATGCCTCATGAATTCTTTGATCCGGAACAAATTAATTTTTAAATAGCAACTACATTTAGTGATAAACTCGATACCTTAACCCTATCTCGTACACAAATTTATTATTTCTCTACTCATTCCATATTAGGGTTTTTTTTTCACTTTTTCATACCCAAACTCATTATAAACGGGGTAGGTTCGGATCGATTTTTTGGATTTGGATGAAATTTTTGTATTTAGTATCGATGAGTGTTGATTGATCGGTGCCTATAAGTGTTAATTTGTTGTTAAATAGAGTTGAATATTTATGATAAGTTGAAAATGAATACGTATAAGTTTTTGAATGCAACTTTTTAGTCTCTTTTTCTAAATATCTATTGAAATTGTTGTTGAAATTATATTCTCGTGAGTGATATGTGTTAGCATTAATGATGACTACTTTTGAATAATACGTGATTGCTTCCTTCCCCGGCCTTGTAATTAAATATATGCGGCAAAATGTATGAAATGAAAGCCACTCCCACGTTAATTATTTTCTTGGGACAAATCTCAAGGTTTTCTGACCATTTACTTTACAATTTGGCACCCTCATTGCCCTTGCTTAGATGCAACTACAATACTAGAAAATGACTTTTAGATATTTTTTTGCTTAAAGTAAAAGCATTGTTTAGAAAAAAAAAAAAAAAAAAAAAGATTTTCGGGCTCCGTAAGATATTAAAATAGAGTTATTTAAGACAAATTAGTGATTAAAAGATTAAAATGTCTCTTTTTAATGAGCTGGTAATGGAATGTCAGATGTCTTTGTATGGTACAGTAATACCATTTTCAAGTGTAATAGAACATATATCATGTCAAGTCATTGTTTGCTCAAGTTCTAATATAGTTCACCCATGTTTGGATGCTTGTGATGTATGTTCAAAAACTTGATTTATATATGTTTAAAATGATGCTATGAGTTTTTAGTCGATTATCTATTGAATTGAATATATTATACTTTATTTTCTAAAAGATTTTATTTAATGTTTTAGCTTGTTATTGTCGAAGCATATAATTTTTGAATATTCTTTTCTGAGTACAAAAATGACTGATGAATAAGCGTGATCATGATATATCGGGGTTATCTTCAAATATTTTGAATGTTGTGATTGAATAATTTGTTTGCATATTGAGAGTCACTTTCTATGTTTGGCCAAAGAGAAGAGGGAAGTAGTCCTCCATTGCCTTGACATTATAGAGAGCTTCCATTCCATATTTGTGGTGATTTGAAAAAGGTAGGCTTAGCATAACATGGTTGGGTAGTGTACCTTCTTATCCTTTCTCCTCGATGACGATCCCTTAGTCCTTTTCTGATTGTGACAAGTATTCACTCCCTTTGCCCATCCACACCTCATAACTAACCAAGTAATTAACAATAACTATTAATGTCATCGATTTCAATTCATAATTAGGCACTGTTTCGTTTAGTTTTAACTTATAATTTCTACACCTTCTTATAATTTCTTATGACTCTTTACATCTAACTACAATTTTTTATAACTAACTTTACAGATTACGCACATATATTTATAGTCGAATAACTCTTTACATCTAAATGGAACGGGACCTTAATTTTAGACGATTTTATGCGTGCACATACTAATTTCAAATTCTAATTGTGACAATTTTTTATAAGTGCTAATATAGATAGATAGAATTTGAACCTGAACTTTATATAAATTCAATTAAATTTAACAATTAAGTTAACTGAAATCTCGCACTCAAACTATGAAATCTCGCACTCAACTGTGAGGCCATGCATGTTTGTTTGTGTCACTCAACTATGTTATTGATCCTTAGAAGGTGGTGTTAATCTTCTCTCTAAAGGTCCTACCACCCCCAATCATTGAAGTGAAACAAATAACAACCACAACAATAGGGGGTGGGTGTAGGACCCTCCAATAAGGGTAGTCTTAATTTGTTCAAAAAGTAAGATTATCATTCATAAAAATTTATTTCTTTGCCTTGTCTTTTTCACTCATTGATGGCTACAATGGTCATGTAAATATAAGTTTAGGTGTCAATAAAGTCTTTAATTTTGTCTTGACATAAGAAAACCAATCCGTTTATAACATTCTTAAGTGTGAATAATAAGTGTGAAAAGTTAATAGGATTTAAAAACTCGATCTATAATCTTCTAAATTTGTTTTAATCTTCACCCATAATGTGTTATATGATAATCAATTTTAAATAGAACTAGTGATCTAACTCAACCCGATATAACTTAATCTAGGTAATCACCCAAACTTGCTATAATCAACTTAATGAAATTGGTCAAATTCAAACATAAAAAAAATATTACTAGTAGCTATTAGCAAATTATAAAAGTTTATATAAAAATTTATGAGAATTAAAATTAATGAACTAAACAAATATAATGCTAAGATGCCATTC
The DNA here is from genome assembly GCA_021018815.1 of Talinum fruticosum. Taxonomy (NCBI): domain Eukaryota; kingdom Viridiplantae; phylum Streptophyta; class Magnoliopsida; order Caryophyllales; family Talinaceae; genus Talinum; species Talinum fruticosum. The sequence continues at coordinate 76,983 of JAITYX010000103.1, forward strand.
CTTAACCAAATTAGCAAGGTGAATAAAAAGAGAAATTGATATTTTCTTGATATGTGTGTATGGTATGGTCCCTCCCATGTTAAGCCTTATAAGGCATGGAACACCTTGAACATGACATATAAATAAGACAACTTGTGTGAACAAATTGTGTTCACCTCACAAATATTCAATTTCATATAATAAAAAAAGTGTTGTCCTAAATGGCTCGATTAAGATTGAACAACTAAAATCATGATGATAGTAGAAACACAAAGATTGATGTGAACAAACTAGTTGTATATATCACCCGACATTTATAGCATTCACTGATATTAGGACCATTATGTATGTATAATTTATTATCAGGTCCAATATATTGGAGTTGATGATATCTAATAAGCTTGACCAATATTGAATTCGAATCAATAGCTTCCAATGTTTGAGTAATATTTTAACCACCGATTTAAGTAGGTCGTTCACCATTACAAAGAGAACCATCAATATAGGTGTATTATCAAAGCAATGGTGTTTATAAAAGGATCACTTAATGGGCTGCAAGCCTTATGAGTTATGTCTTATGGGCTTTAACTGTTGGGCTTTTGGCCCTCATAATTTATTTTTAAGCCTTTTTTTTTGGAAAAAGAAAACCTTAACTATATTTGTGTTAATGTTCAGAACATAGGTTTGAATACTTCCTACATAAATATTTGTGCCCCCTTTGTTCCAGAAAATATATATAGTAATTGCCAAATAATTGCACTTCCATGTTCAAAGAAGAATCAAAATTAAAATGACAAATATTAATTATTCCAATACTCCAATTTCAGAAGTTATAATGTAATTTTAAATCTATAGACCTGAAATATGTGTAGGAAAATGGGAAGGGTTTGAGAAATTAGGGAGGTTTATGGGCAAAAGAAAAAGAAAGATTAACTTTTTTTGTCTTTTAAAATCCCAAGTCCCAAAACCCTAGCCTCCTTCTCCTCTTTCTCCCATTCTCTCTAGAAAACTCTACCTCCTTCTTTTCTTAGGGGTGCAATTGACTTTTTGATAATAATAAGCCCCAATTTTTCTTTCTTTTATGTTTTATCTACTATTTTATTTACAAATAATTGTTCTCTCTCCATTTGTGAGAGTCTCCCCATGTCCTCTTTGAATTAGTGGTATTATTTCTCGCTTTTGTAGCGATTCTATCGATTTGTTTTTATAGGTTTATGGTTGTATGTATTTGAATTGTTAATTGATTGTTATATTGGTTTGCAACGAGCATTAATTCTTCAAATTCAGACTAGTGCAATAAATAAATCTATTCGAAAGGAAAACTACAAGATTTGCGGATCTCCTTGTTAAAGGTTGTATGATGAAACAACGATCGAATGAAGAGGAGCGTTCGGAAGAGTTTCAATTAGTTCTTTTAATCGAAAGATTTATTTTGTTATTTTAGTTATAAATTTGTTTGAGTTTGATTTCCATTGTAGATGTCGTATTACTTTCAATTAATGAAATTCATTCATTATTCTAAAAAAAAAAAATCCCGAGTTCATGAATTCAGGATCATCTAAACTTGAGGCAAAAGTTATTAAGCAATTTGAGCAGTTTTCATACTCCAAGCAGTGAGTCCAGAAAATTGCACACTCTCTGTTCCATTGTTGAATGCAAACAAGTGGGCTCCTTCATCTATTGCCAATGTGGGATAAACCCTTGCTGTTATCACACTCTTTCCTTTTACTCCGAAACTCTCCACCACTGAGTGATCAATCTGTCCAATATTTCCCACCCAAAAAGAAAGAAAATTTGCTTATTTTAGGTTCACATCTAAATTAATCACATAAATATACTTGCATCAGTCGGTTAATTAATAGTAATTTCACTTACCAAAATCCTCAAGAACAACCCTTCGTGGATTGGATCAACATTTATAAAAGTCCCGTAGGTTTTCTTATCAGGTGCTGGATTCAGAGAAGATCTACAAAAAAGGTTGTAAAATGGCAAGTGAGAGATGAAGATTAGATGGATAATAAAAGGGTTTATAATTAGAATTATCACTCATCACCTGCTCTGATCACTGCACATAAGAACCACAGCTGTGTCATTGGATTTGTAAATTCTGAAGAAAACTGCTGTGTACTCTTCCAAGTTCTTGGAGGCCAATGTCAGTAACCCAAATGGTCCAATACCTCCTTTAAATGATGCTCCGAATTCACTACAAAGTGCTTGTGGGTCTGTCCAATTTGACTTCAATTCTTCGGCATTCTCCCAGTTACTAATGTTGAATGATATCTCTAAATCTGCCTGTAAATGTCAACACCAAAGAGCTCCACATCTGATCAATTCTTTGTTACTATTTGTCGGATTTATGTGTCGCGTGACTTTGGACTTGACTGTTTCAGTCTAACGGACTAGAACGGATTTCACCAATTGGGAACAATATTCAAGTTTGATCGGAAATCAAACACTATTAGCTCAGCCTGATCCTAAACCAAATGAACTGTTTGCCATGTCTAAATTTAAATGTGCAGTTTTCAGTTGTTACTTTACCTGAGCAGCAGTGATGTTAGAAACTTCAAGTATTGATCCTGCCCTGATCACTTGAGCTGGTACACTAACTGGGTTTTCTCTCAAAGTTTCAACTTCTGAAACTGGCCATTGGATTAGCTGCCTTCCAGATTTATCAAGCCAAATGCTTCTTGGGATCCCCTGGATTTCAAATTCTGAGCATTAGTTTCATAAACCATCACTAAAAAATAGCACTGTATGTATGGGAAATTTTTACACATTCTTACTTGTATTCCGGACCATCCCTGCAATCTGACCTGTTCATCACCTGAACTTTCCTTAATCCAACTGAGCAACACCCTTCTCTTCTTAGCTCCATCGTAAAACGTCTTGGAAGCATAATACAATTCACCATAATCGTACCTCAAGCTACCCGAGTCAATTTCAGCAAACCCCATGTCAGGAACATATGCATCTTTTCTAGTATCATAACTTCCAATTGTGTAGATATCATGTTGAGCCGAGCTCACTTTGAGTACATGCTTGACATTTGAGCCGATAGTAGAGGTATCAACTCCTTCACTGATGCTCAAACTTTCTTTGGCATTGACAGGGAAGAAATCAGGGCACTCCCACATCCCGGAGTCCTTCTCTGAGTACAAGGGCTGATCCGCTCTAGTCCAGTTGAAAAAGTCTTTGCTCCTGTATAGCATGGCCAAGCCTCGGTTTTCTCTTGTGCTTCCGATGATCACCCTCCACAGGCCATCTGACAACTTCCACGCGGTGGTGGGGTCTCGAAAGTTGCCTGGGTCGATTTGGTTTTCAGGGGTAGGGAACATTACAGGGTTTTGGGGTATCAGAACCCATTCCTTGAGGTAAGGGTCCGATAAGTTCTTAGGCACGGCTACATTTTGGACTTGTTGGCCTTGGAAGTTGATTCCGGTGAAGAGTATGGTGGGTTTGTTTCCCGGAAGGATTGTGGTTGACCCCGACCAACTACTTTGGTTGTTGGATGGCATTTGTGGCCCAATCGCTATTGGTTGCGGGGTCCAGTTTACGAGATCTGTTGATGTCGAATGGCCCCACACTCGTGTTGGACCTGACAATCCACCCCCTCTGGACTATATTGGTAAAACAAGTGATAGATCCCATTATACAGCATTGGCCCTACAACACGTTATAACTCGTAATAATACATGAAAATGATTGAGGAAAGTAAATGCGTATCCCCCACTAAACTTCTAGCAACTAAACTCAACTTTTCAATAATTTTATTAGTCCATCATCGAGTTCACATATATAACTTCTTACATCATAACTACTAGTACTATCATTTAAGGAAAATAATTTGAAAATTTACTCGAAGAAATTTTATTTTATTGTACATGAATTGCAAATGTATCCATTGTGTGAATTGAAACAATGAAAAATGAACAAGAAATTAATGCAACAAAGGCAAAGAAAACCAACCGTTAGGATCTGATATTCGAAACCCGTCCAGTTATAGTCAGTAGCAACCCCACCAAATCAATACATGCCATCAATTATCAAAGATGCAAAATAAATTATGGAAATCAAAACCAATACAAAACAATGAAAAAAATATTTGTTGTGAATATAAAGACATGTAACTAAGTCGATATAAATGTACATACTTACCATTCATAAAATTCTTGAGAGGTTGAAAATGATACCCGGTCCGGTAAGTTTGATAAGGAGAAGTAGAGGCTAGGAGATCATTTACACCATAACCAAAGAGGAGGAGAGGATAGAGAAGATACAAGGGAACCATGGCTATGAAGTGTAAATAAGTAGCTCAATTGGGTTATGCAAACAAGTCTGGTTTTTATTTGATATATATATATATATAGGGAAAGAGAAGTGCACTTAATTTTCCATGGAAATTTTGACACTCAAAAATATGCCATGAATTGGTCTAGTCTAGTCCTCTAACTTGAAAGAAGGTGTAGTACTGGTGGGAAATTTAAGCTAGAGAGAGAGAGGGGGAGGGCAAATTTGTCTTTTTCTCTCATAAATATTAAGGTTGATTTTTTCTTTGTGCTGTGTGTGTGCAAAGAATAGTTGGGAGGAAGTGAATTTTAATTTCCAACAACTCTAATAAATGAACCAAAAATTTTTAGAGATTACAAGAATCAGCCTCATTTGGGATCGAAAATTAAAAGTTAAACAAAAATTTGGTCTTTAATTTAAATTGGACTTTGAAATTGGAGACCAAAAGGCTCTGCATCATTTTGAAACCGCAAAATTATACACTGAAGAAAGGAATGGACTCTAATAAAGACCAAATTTAAATTAGTTAAATTACGTAATAGTCAAAGTCTTTTATTAATAATCAAATTTTCGTTAGAATATACAAATATTGATAAATAGTTCTTGTTCAAAATATATAGGATGCTCAGGTATGATTTTGTTTTAATTGAGTGTGAAATAAAGTGTCTCATTATGAACTGAATTTTTTATAAAAAAATTTAAATTTTATCTATGCAACAATGAAGTGGTCCTAATGTGTTATATACTATATTGATTAAGTTGTTTAGTTAGTAAAATAAATCAAGGTAAATTGAGCATAAATGAACTATATTGTATAAAATAATCGATCTAAAACATCATTTCATAACCTAATGAAAAATAAATAAATTTGTAAATCGATCATAAAAAGTTAATGTAATACCCCAATTCATTTCCCACCAATTAGAGCAGTTCACTCGTATATATAATCAGTAAAATAATTATAAAATTGCCTTGATACTCTATTATTATCATTTTATTTAATATAATAATAATTATTATTAGGTTATCTATTTTCATAATCCTTTCATCTTCTTTGGGATATTAGTAGATATTCGTGGAATTTAGTTTTAGAATTTGGTAACCTGGGCCTATTGGATTAACTAACTTGTGACATTTGATTTGGGCTAAACTTGAGTTAATTGTCCTTGGCAAAACCCTATGGGCTATGGCCACGAAGATTGGCTGTAGTAGATTATAAATGTTGCTAAAAATCCAATGGGCTTGAGAATTCGGCCCAGAAAAAGCTCTAAAGGATTCTCACCGGCTCTAAGGAAATCGTAAGTACAACTTAGTCTTTTAATGTAATTTTATCATAAATTTTATGTTTTTTACTATTTTCTCACAGCTCAAAACAACGAATATTGTGAACCGGATCCATAACAGAAAATTTTGGGTAAAATGGAATTTCACTACTTAAAAAGAAGAAACTAAAGTGACATCTCATTTTCCACTCTTGACATAATTTTCAACAGTAGAGTTGCACTGTATATTATTAACAATATGATGAATGGTAAGTTGTTGAAAAGCAATAAAAGAAAGAATCCCCAGTCCTTTTTCTGAATATCACAACAAGAGTATATAAATAAAAACCTAAGCTATGTTAGCTTTCTTCATGCTCCAAGCAGTCAACCCGGTGATCTCCACATCTTGAGTCCCCTTGTTGAAGACATACAGGTAAGCCTTGTCAGCTATTGCCAATGTCGGATATACTCTTGCTGTGATCACATTCTTTCCTTTTGCTCCAAAGCTCTCCACCACAGAGTGATCAATCTGCCACCCAAACGTATTTATTTCAGTTCAAAGGGCCGTATACTGTTAGTATTTGTAGATTAAGTAACAGTAATTGTTTTTACTTACCAAAACTCTCAAAGACAACCCGTCACGAATTGGATTGACGTCCACGAATGTCCCGTATGTTGTTTTGTCGGGGTTGGATTCAAAGAAGAACTGCATTATGTATAATAGTTAGATTCAGTAAAATTGACCTCAAAAACTAACTAGACCGAGCTACAACATCAAACCAAAGCTAATTCATACCTGCTTTGGTCGCTGCACATAAGGACAACAAACTTGTCGTAGGATTTGAAAACTCTGAAGAAGACAGCAGTGTACTCTTCCAAACCCTTGGAAGCCAAAGTGAGCAAACCAAATGGTCCAAGCCCACCTTTGACCGAAGCTCCCTTTTGGCTGCAGAGCAATTGTGGATTTGTCCAACTTGTCTCAAACTTCTCAACATTCTTCAGGTCACTAATTTTGAATGATATTTCTACATCAGCCTGTAAAATTGAATTAAATGTGAATACAAGAAAATTCAAATTCATTTTTCTGTGTTTCTTGTGTAATAAATCGAGATCAGTTTAAGATAATTAGGTAATCATTTACCTGTGCAGCCGTAATTCCAGATACTGGAACAAGTGATCCTCCTTTGATCACTTGGTGGGGTAAAGTAACTGGTTTCTCCCTCAAAGTTTCAATCTCTGGAATTGGCCATTGGATCAACTGCTTGCCTGATCTATGAAGCCAGATTTTTCTAGGAATTGTCTGCATTTCAATGAATAAATTTGGTTAATGCTTGCATAAGAAATAACACATGTAAGGCGAACATACAAATAGGTCGATTATCCCACTTATATTGTCCAAAAGTCGAGTAAAATATTAGGTATTAAAAGTGATCGAGTATGGGTCAGTTTTAAAGATGACAGGAACTTACATGAATTCCGGACCATCCCTTAACCCTGTCATCAGCCACAGTGGAGGATTCATTGACCCAGCCAAGCAAAATCCTCCTCTTGTTGTCACCATCATAGAAGGTCTTGGAAGCATAGTATTTCCCATAGTCATACCTCAAGCTGGAGTCATTCTGATAACCCAGATCAGGAGTGTATGCATCTCTCCTGGTGTTGTAATCTCCAATGGTGTAAATATCATGCTTGGTGTCATCCAGACTGACTTTCAGGACATGCTTCACAAAGGGCCCAACTGTAGAGGTCTCAGCCCCGACCTGGGCACCCTTCGTGTAGACAGGGTAGAAATCAGGGCACTCCCACATCCCTGTGCCATGGTACGAGTACAAGGGGTGCTTAGCCAGGACCCAGTGGACAAAATCCCTGCTTCTGAACATCAGGGCGTTCCCGCGCCTCCCTCGCTTGTTCCCGATGAGCACTCTCCATCTGCCGTCTGGCAACCTCCAGGCCGTCGTGGGGTCCCTGAATGAGCTCGCATTGATATGGTTTTCCGGGGTGGGAGCCATCACTGGGTTCTTAGGCACCAAGACCCATTCCTTGAGGTACGGGTCCGATAGGTCCTTGGGGAAGGCCAAGTCTTGGACTTGCTGGTTTTCTGGGTTGATTCCGGTGAACAGCATTGCCGGTTTGTTTCCCGGAAGAATTGTGGCTGAACCTGACCAACTTCCGTTTTGATTGGCTGCCATCTGTGGGCCAATCGCGATTGGTAGTGGGGTCCAGTTTACTAGATCAGTTGATACTGAGTGGGCCCACACTGGAGGACCCCATACCACGTCGTTAGGGTTGTACTGGTAAAACAAGTGGTAGATTCCCTTGTATAGCATTGGTCCTGTAAAATTAAACAAATATTTGTATAAGCTCCTTCAAATTCAAAAAATTTATAAAAAAAATATCTAATATAATAACTTGATTTAAACTTGTCGGGATCTAAATTTATATGGAATTATATATCTAAAACTTGATTTGGATTTGTCAAATAAGTTATCATTTTTCATAATAAAATTATAATCTTGGCACTATCAACAACAGCAAAATAAATGAATATTTTAATTATGCTCGACATGAATGACAAGGAATGAAAAAGACGTCTCCGATGTTAGCTAATAGTGAAGCAGACAAGTTTGTTATAAACCGGTCAACTATATTCATGCTTCACTTTAACTTTCAATTTTTATCCAAAAATGTTTCCAAAAAAATATATTATTTTCCTATTATTAAAAGTTAGACAAATACAAATATATTAATTAAAGTATATTGTAAAAGACAAAATGCATATTGGTTAATCAATTAATAAAAGGGAAAAAAAGAAAAGTGTTGGAAAAGCTTGGAAGATTTCCAAGTTGGAGAAATAGCCAGGAAATAACTTTTTATGAAGCCAAAAATGGGACAAAGGAAATATACTACCAGCTTGTCATCCTATGAGAAATGGCGGACCACTTGTCACTTTTATATATATATATATATATATAATTTACAATTTTTATATATTATGGAATCCAGTTTTAACTTCGAGAAGTACACAATTTCCCAAATAATTCTCAAGTTTTAATAAATATATATTAGAGTCACATTCTTAATTTGAGTTTAATTCGCTACCAATCTCCCTTTTTATTTTTATTTTTTAAAGTCGAGTTCTAACAACTATCCTCGATTTAATGATTATTTAATATTTAATTTTATAAAATTTTCTTTGTGAAAACGCTAGCAGAGGTCAAACAATTCAGAAATCAACTGAAACTAAAAAAATATAATTTATTGTTAATGATTGGAAAATAAGTTTAGTCTTAACTATTACATACTGTAACTGTATTATATTTATAGAATTAAGAAATTGATAACAGCTATTGAAAATATATAAATATGTCAAGTTACTGTTAAAAAAATTTCCATAAAAAATAGTGGAAAAGAAATTGATTTAACAGGAAATTAAAATCATGGATAAGACTAGATGACTTTTCTGTTGACTATAAATGATGTATTTTTCTTACTCATAAGTCGAAACCCTATACATTTTGAATCTATCATTATTATTATTATTATTATTATTAAAAGAGAATACTTTATCGAGACGAGAAAGATGTATTCATGTCACTTAAAATAAATCCTCGTTGACGTTTGAATAACGTGTGTATATGAGAGTATGAAGTACGAGGAGTTTTTTTTTCGATAAAAAGAAACAAGAGAAAAAGAATAAATGGTGGGGGTTTTTTTTTTTGGAATCCCATAAAACAAATAAAAGTGCAAAAAATAAAATGAGGAAATAGCACAGTGAGAAGGGAACTAACCATTTGGATCTGCGAATTAATATCGGGTTGCACCGTCCCATAGCCAACCAAGAAAGAAAAGTCAAACGTTAGATCCATACCATACCATGACGCCACAAACTCAAAAGAAACTAAATAAAAAAACAAAAATAAAATGAAAAACACACACCATTGATCCAGTTCTTGAGGGGCTGGAAATGGTATCCAGTTCTGTACGGGTCATGAGCAGGAGAAGAATAAGAAGAAGAAGAAGAAGATGATGATGAGGTTTCGAGGTTTAAGTGGACATGGTGGGAAGCTTGGAGCTCCACCAGGAGGGAGAAGATCAGTAATGACACCATTTTTACTCTTCGAGGATTCATCATCCCCATCGGATGATATGTCTGATGTAATATCTGTATCTGTATATATATGAAAGACAGTCAAGAAGCCAGAAAAATGGAGGAAATAGATAAGGGTTGAATGGAGGGGGTTATGGTGGGAAGCCTTGGGTTTCTTAGGTATTTATAGAGGGAGAACGTGAGAGAAAGGAGGGGAAGGTGAGGTGTAATATGGATGTATACTCCATATTCTGTCCGTTTCACAATATATATTATATTAACTATTTTTTTTATTTTAATATTTGTTATTTTCTATGTTATTTTAAGTTGTCAAATTTTAAGAAAATAAAAATTTAAAGGAATATTATTTATCACTCACATATTTTAAATAAAGGGTCATTTTTATGAAATAGATGGAGTATTTTACAATTTCAGTGGTATATTAATAACTAGTTATCAATTTTGTTCATATTAATAGTTTTTTTGTTGACTTTCTTCATTTTTAACGAAAATTTGGGATAACTTAATTTTTAATACCAAATTTTGTTATAAATTTTGTGCTTTATTGGTAGTTCCTCGTAATTTTAATTGAAACGGATGGAATATATTGATAAAATAAATGATAATAATAAAGAGGGATAATTAATGATTTGTAAGTTGGAAGAAGATTATTATTATGATGATTTGTTGATCCAGTTTTGATTTTTGAGAAGTCAAACTCAAAAAATTGGGTGGAGCCCACTTAGCAGATTATAGGGGTGAGAACTCATGGAGATACATCATGCTTCCAAGACAAACTCCTTTTTCTTTTTGGTGTAATTATAATAAAATAAATAAGTCCAGTATGTGCTAAAGCAAGAAATATGAAAAACATATGTCACACTAAAAAAAGTCAATGGTCAAAGTTCTTAGTATTTGGGATAGCTAAGTATGGGGGAAAAACTTGAATTTGAATTTTCTAAGGTATTTGATGTCATTAATTATATACATGGAATATTTATTTACTTAGTTTTTGATTAAAACTAGCTAGTTTTATTACATTAGTTATGATGCATGAGATTTCTTTTAGTAGTTGTAGTTTACCGTAAGAATCCGCCTTAATTAAAATTGAAAATTAGACACTTGCACTTAAAATTGGTGCTGCAAATTTGTTTAGAGATCGAGTTAGAGGCTAAACAAGCGCATCTTTTTTAAGACGAAGATTTGAGATCGAAAACTAAAACAAACTCTAATTGAGACTATTTTTATGGCTTGAGGCGAATTTAAACTCAAATATTCCCTTCGTTTTAAAATACTTTTCGTTTTAAGGTTATGAGGGAATACTAAAAATATATAATTTATGACAAAATTTGTATTAAAGGACCTAATCGCCCCAAGTTTTCATTGAAATGGAAGAAAATCAATTAAAAAATGAGACAAAAAAAGGAATGAGTAACGACAAAATTGTTAAACTAATCATCAATTACGTCGCTGAAATTATAAAGAAGTGGTAGATATTTGAAATGTAATAAAATAGTTAAAGAGACATGTATTATAAAATGGAGCGAGTACATAGTAACAAGCTGTAAGAGATTTCACCGTTTGAGTAAGCCGACAACCGAGTATCTCCTATTTAAATTACGATAAGTCGTATATAATGACCGTTATTTACGAGATAAAAATTAATCTTGTTTTTAATTGTGGAGGAAACTACAGAAGTTAACGTTACAGTTACTTGTGTTTAAATCAAAATTAAATTACAAAATTTACTAGTATTAAAAATTTGACCTTGAGCTGTACCCGCCGGAAAAATAAATTTCAACTTGAAGGTGGTTGACTTCAATTAAAGAATTTCTCAGATAATACAATCACCTCTAAGCACCATGTTACTTTCCTTTGATTATGGATTATGGAGTATCTTCCAATACTTTTTTATTTTTATTTTAACGGTAATACTTAAATAGTAATATCATTTTTTTTTAATTGGGGAAGGGGGTGGGAATGTATAAGCTATATAACAATATCATGTGACCATTTACATGAAGTTTACTTAAAATAGCAGGCATTTCACCTCAAGTATACTTTTCTCGTTTTATAATACTTCTCGTTTTTAGTCAAGAGGGATAAATCAAGGAAGAACAACAAAAAAAAACTAGATAACTTACAATATCGGCTAGATCCAATCTCATTTTTCCGACTCCCATCTGGTTGATAAATGGCCCTGGAACGACCTCACAAGCAATGACTAGTACTTTCACTAGAAGATTTGAAGATCTCAATTGAGGGTAGGCTCATGGAATGACAAGTGCGCAAATTGCCAGCGCTTATACTATGGATCGGGGATCCGTAGTTCCGGACCACGTGTTAAAAAATAGTAGGGAAAAGAGGAAATAAGGAGGAGTTTTTGGGATGTGAAACAATTATTTTTTTGTTTTTACTTATTCTAGGTCTATGGACCCAAGATCATATAAAATTTTTATCGGATCGTAGACGAGAGAGAGATGTATGTATCTCACCCGGAAAATATGGAGTGGCAAAGCCCACGACCATTAATCAAGATCCAAACACCAATTTGAAAAATAAATTTCTTTTTGCTTTATGATAATTTTATAAATTTATTGAAATAAAATTTTAAAGTAAATTAAAAATTTTAAAATTTTGATGATCAAGATTCGATCACGCCATATATACGGTTTATATGACGGGATTTATTATAATTGTAATTTTGCAGCTACTTGCACTCAAATAGAAAATGACAAAAAAATATTTTAATCAAATATTGGGAAATCAATTATGTGACATTTGTTTCAAATTTGTGTTGGTAACTTGTACCTCTAACAAAAAAATAAAAATAAAAAACAACATGCATGGATGACCATCATATCTGTCTGATTAAGCAAACAGAGAAAAAACACAATGCAACACATGAAATATATGAACCCTCCTTTCTATATAAACAATTCCATCATCTACTTCAAATAACCAAAAAAACCCCCATTATTTCCTCATGGTGAAAACTAATAATAAAATGCAACAAAATTGGAAGTTAAGATATCATAGCCCAATCAAAAAACTAAATTATTGAATTTTGGAGAGAATTATATTATTTTCCACAGTAAGTCTATTGTGGTTAGCTAGCTTACATAATTATCCCAGAAGTTATATTTATTTGTTAGCTGGAAAAATTCTTATGAGTTATATTATTATTATTATTATTATTATTATTATTATTATTATTATTATTATTATTATTATTATTATTATTATTATGAGAAAGTTGATGAACAACTCATAGGATAGTTAACATTTGTATACTTGGTGTTGTCAAAGTATATCACACCTAAAATTTATCTTAGCTTTTTCACTCATAATTTAAGTTTTTAGTTGGATGATTTTAGAGCATGATATTGACACTTTTTGAGCTAGTGAGAGCCTGTAAGTTCAAATCTTAACAACCTTCGTATGAATGATAGTGAAAAGAGAGGGACCGGGACCTTATAGTATGCTTCAATAGCTCCAAATGCATTCTCGTGGAAAGGGCATATTAGAGTATATTATGAAATCTATCCCAGAGACTTTAAACTTTTAATTAAAACATATATATACAAAAACTGTATTGTTACTAACGAAAAGTATATCGACCTATTGTGACTGATTCAATTTAATTTTTTAATCAAAACCTCCTATTTATCGCAATATAATCCATCTAATACGCTACTCCATATTAGTAAAAATTTGATATTTGTTTAATTAGTATATTTGGAATGGTTGAAATATATATTTTTCAAAGACGGCACGACGATGATGGAATCAGTTATTGAGTACTAACATAACACTTCAAAATAGTTGATGAGTAGAGCCAAATGACACCTATAATTTTTAGTTTAAAATTATATACATGACAAAGAAATAACGTTGAGTAGAAATTTATTCCTCCTCCATGAATCATATTGGCATATATTTTATAGAACTATACATGCCTATCTTTATTTAGTACTTTATCCTTTTGGCAGTATATATAATTTTATAATACAAAAACAATAAATGATGGTATTAATTAATTATAATAATAATAATAATATTATGGCAAGCATGGGACATTGCACAAAATCTTGTGATTGTGCAAATTTCCACGTTCTACATCCAAAATTTTTGCTTTTTTCTATTAGTGGGAAGCAAAAAGTGGTTGAAAATTGTTGGATTTTCACAAGTCAAAGTACAGCTGCCCCCTTTTTCTTGGCCTAAAGATTTGATTTTTCTGAGGTTTTACATGGAACACGATTTTTCATTGGCTAAAAAATATTACAAATATTCAACTACCCTACTCGTTTCCACGTCATAAAGAAGGTAAATAATCTGATCCTTTTCTTTAAAAAATTTTTAAAAATTTTTAAAAAATATTTTCCCCTTCCTTTTATGGTCTAATTCGTCATAATTATAGAGTTGGAAGCTTAAGCTTTATTACCATGTTTAGTCTTTAAAAAGTTGATAATTACACGTTTAATGGATAAGAAACGTCATGCCTTTTTATCACCTTTACATGAAGGGGTAATTAATCACTTTTCAAATATTTTTTAAAAAATTATATAAAGTAGCCTACTTGTAATAAGTTAGCCAATATATACAAGTTTCCATCACGTTTTCATGCAACTATTCTATGACGGTTCATTTAAAAACAAAAAAAGTCCCTCCTTTGATACTCTTTTCAACGAGTATAGAATTAAGAATCATATTTTACATTTTTTTTTATAAATATTAAACTGATAAAGTTTTTAAAAGTTATTAATAAAATTTTAAATTCATAACATATACAGCTTAATTTACATATTTAAAAGTAAAAAAGATTACCACTAACATAGATTGATATAAACGGGGTTTGCATTTATTTCCTTTATTAAGTAAGGTATCATATTCAAGTTTTATAAATAGAAAAAATTTGTGATGAAAATAGGTAATGACTGCGTCGATTTAAATAAGAAGATAAAAAAATCCAAAAAAATCCGAGGAGCTCATAGTTTGTCGAAACAACCCATGATAAGAATTTGGACAAGGCATGAGCCAATACATTTGCATGTCTGCTAATTTCTTCCCAGGCATAATCCTTAGGATATGAAACTCCTGAAAATTTTGAAATTTACTGCGGAAAATAAAACAATAATAGTTGTAAAAAAACAATAGTCATACTTTATTATTTTAAAGAAAAAACAATAGTCGTAGATGCTATTTAGTTTTACATCTTTGGTTGACTTCTCTATTACTTGGTAAAATTGAGCACGACACTCATCAGGATGCAAGGTTTTATTTTCTGGTCATAATCCAACGAAATCTTAACCTATTTTCTGGATTTCTTACCCCTCTGAGGAAAGTCAACTGCCAAAACTATTTACAGATATACTTGGCAATTCGAGCACTTGGGATAAAATACAAATTGGTCATATTTTGATCCTATTCATAAAGTTCCAAGTCAATCCAACAGATTTCATATTTTATATTTTTATTCTCTTATAAATAAACATTATAAGAATCAAAATAATTTTTGAATATAAAAAAAACCTCAAGAGGGAGGGAAGATTGAAAATATTTTTAAAAAGATGGAATTTAAAATGTGTTACCTTATAATCATAAATAAAGATACAAAAACCCAACATAGATAATTAGACAAATAAAAATTTCGTATGAAAAAATCTTTTCAAAATAATTAGCATAACTCGAACAAATTTGAGTTCTAAACTCTTATCCAAAACCCTAAAATTTTTGGGACAAGTTCAAATGGGGCAAAATTTTGCAATATTTACTAGTGGATGATCAAACAAGGTGCTATTCATCCCAGGGCTCAAATCACATTTTGCCAACAAACTGGTAAAATACCGTCACAAAATCAAAACCTTCAAAGCCAACATATGAACATGATAAGAACCAAAAGAGACCTTGAAACCACATTGATGAGGAAGGGTTGTCAACCAAGCAATATGCAGGATGAGCAACGTGAGTTCTTGAAGAAAAGTGGATAACCTAAATCCAAATTCAGAAAATTCTGATAAGGACTAGAAAAAGGGATGACGTGACAAATAATGTTAAAATGCCGCCCGTGAGTACAAAACTCTGTATATGTACATATGCTTGCTAAAAAGCCAAGGTTGAAGAACCAAATCCTGTGACATCAATCAACTCACCAAGAGAGAGAGAGACAAGTGAGAAAATTTGTATGGTTTACTGGCAACAAGCAGCAGCCTTAGGAATCAGATTTGGATAAGGTCCACAGCCAATATTCACATTGGAAAGTGACCAAAGGAAGGCACCTGTGTTTCATGAATTCCAGAAGGAAAATCCAATCTTCTCTCCTTCATAATGGGAGGCAAAAGGGAAACTAAAGAAAGATGACAAACAAGTTGCACAAGAAAGGGATTACCAATTGACCATGTGGATTTCCGTAGCAGTTCTTGTAATCTTTAACCTTCCAAGCTCTTCTCCACCTGCAAATGATTGTTTTGTTCTCTCTAGATGATTAACACAGCAAACCGAAATGATTTCACCGGCAGATTCAATGGTGCATGATCTAGAATAACGGAATCAAATCACTTTTCTTAATTGAAATATTCAACACTCTGTTTAGCTCAAGCTAGCATAAAAACAGCTGCGATCAGTCTGTTTAGCTCAAGCTAGCATAAAAACAGCTGCGATCAGTTCATTAAATTTATATGTAGTCTGGGAGCAGTATGAGTAGAATTTAAACAATGGTGCTAAGTATGTTATGTCGATCTGTCACAGGAAGCATAGTTTCGTGCAAGAAAATTGAGTTCTTCTATTGTGAGGAGCTTTGAGAATTGATATCAATGAAACAAATAGTCCCAACACAGGATCTTCAAGAAGCAAGCTTGGTTCCACCATAGCAGCTAACCAGCTGTACCAAGATGAACCTACATCAGTCTCAATCCCAATTGTGCCTTCAAGGTCAGAAAATCGATCACAGGGAGAGAATAACATATAACACACACCTACAAGGAGGGAAAAATGGAGTATAAGCACATTAGAAAAATAAGCTGACAACATTAAGGAAGATCATGGGCGACGGCAAAGCCAAACAAGTAGACACAATAAAAAGCAACAAAGCCTTTTGGGAAGAGGGGTGGGTATGGGGTTTAAATCATTAGTAGTAGTCATATCGTAATTTAACTTTGTTGGAGGTCACAAAAGTTTAAACATTTGGGTTTGTAGGTACCGTCTCCGTTACATAGTTCACAGATTATTCGTGTTCCCTCTAGAGGGCTAAATTTAAACAATCTTGATTCATGAAACAAAACAGACATAGAAAGATATGCATTTAGCACTGAATATGAACCATGGATGAAATAAATTGAATTAACTATGTAAATCCACCGGATTTACTCAGTCTTTTGGTAAATTTTCTTTCCCATCTAGTATTTATACTATCATCCTGCCTAGGGTGAGATCTGCTGAAGCACACTGCTCTTTGTGCGCCCATCGGCCAGGTGTGCTACTGTCAGCAAGGCATTTCCTTTCATAGGTTTTAAAATCTTAATTGGACGAAGGACATGACACATGACACTAGCATACATCACGGGGCCAGCTGACGTAGGGCACCTGAGCAATTAGAGATGCAAATACTGACAATGGGCTTCCAAAGATCAGTTATGCCTGGTCTAGGATTGTCATGCAGAACGCAAGGAAGATGGTGCAGTTGTCAAATCATTGGGTTGAAAATCCTCTTAGTTGCTCTTAGTCCCCAGTTGGCTCCAAATGGAATAAATATACAGGCCCCAACTCATGGAATAACCAATAAAAGGCCAAGAGTCACAGCCATTGGGCATAGAGGATAAAGGTGACAATGTTTAATACTTGAGTCAAACTCGCTCCCAAGGAGGATTGAGATGTACTGAGGTCCCGAAGGCTGCCTGTAGCCCTTAATAGCCTCAAGTGCAAAGATTCAGGCAGGCCAGAGTAAGCTCCTGTCATATACAATCCCAAAGGTATAACTTATAAGTTATGGAAATAAGATGTTTTGGGTGAAGTAGTGGACGTCAAACCACAGCAGCGTCCTTCCTGGCAAGGGGTTGGGTCCCTGGGTCAAGCATTGGTTCCCCAATTGCCTTACCATTGCGTAGAAATTAGAACCAACCAGAAATCCTGCATAAAAGGCAGGCTGACCTGTGATGCTCCTGAGTCCTGAGCCAAATAATAAGGGTAGCTTTTTGTTTTTAACTTTGCACAAGATGCAGGAAATGTTCATGCATAATTAAATGTATTTAGTTTTGCAGATTTCACAAAAATTGTGGTGAAATAAAAAAAGAAATTGTCTAATATCTATTGTTTTTTCATTCTGGTACTTCTCTGCTTTCCTGACAAGGCTAGGCTTAAGGAGGTAGCAGCATCCAGTGTACTTACGTCTATCAGTAAGGTGTTCCTTTTCACTTGTGCTCATAATCTTGATTGGATATAGGACACAAGGCAGGGCAGGGCAGGGCATAAGACACTTGGACAACTTGGGGGACAAACAATGCAAAACAGTGCCAATTAGCTCCTGAGAAGATCAAATAATTTCTGATATGAAATCGCCACGCCAAATGCCAAATCACCGCGTCAAGCCCCCTACAAGTTTGGAATGAGATCCTATCGGTAGGCCATAGTCCCCTGCAGGATCCGAGTCTAAGCAATCAACAGGCCCATGCACAACTTCCATCATAATAAATCCAATGACGACGAGGCATACCAAGATAAAGGTTGCACATCAATCCTCAGGTAGTAGTCCTATCTTATCCCACTGGCTGCCCCTAGTCCACAATAGACTCCAGATGCCAAGATTCAGTGAAGTACCAAGAGAAACGTCCTTTCCTGCCCAATCATTAGGCTGCCAGTCATGAACACAAGGGTTCCTAGGTGTAGTTGGTGGATAAAACGTCATTATGGGTGGGTCCTGGCCCTACTTGTATCGGATTCTGTGGGACAGGTCATAAGCTACCCAATTGCCTTCGCAGGAACTAAAATGAACAAGACAAGCATAGAACACAAGGCTGACAACCTGACCTCCACGATGCCTTGAGCCACAGCTTTTGTCATGTTCATGCTCAATCATACGGCACTTTAATGTGTATGCCATCACGGAAATTTTGGTGAGCATTTTAGGTTTATAAGGTAAATCCAACTCAGTTAAACAGTTTACAAAGCGCCCACACACTTAGCAATGCTAAACTTGAAATATCCTGATGTCTGAAGTCAAACAAATATAGATATAAATACGTTTAGCATTTAATGTGTATGTACACTCAATACACAATTAAAGGAAAACTTGAGGCATTAGGGGAGGCAACACGGGAGAAAAAGATGAACACACCATTACCTTCCACAACACATAGAAAATGCTGCTTCCGTCTAGTCGACATGATGGTGAACATGGAGCAATTTCCTTATGAAGTCTCGTTCACGGTAATAGCTGTACAAAGAAATAACCCATTATAACATATATTAGTAAAAGCATACCATCATGGTTACAGGAATATACTTCATACCCCAGAATATATTAGTAATACGGAAATTCAAGTCCACAACTTTCACCCTATAGATTTTCATGCTTAACAGTACCAAAGAGCACAATTTACATTTTAACAAGTAGATTATGCAATAATTTCAAGGAGTTGCGAGCTTAAACAAAGAAAAGACAACTGTTTACATCACACCAGACTTACATAATAACAGCTGACATACAGAAACAAGCGAAACCAACTGTGAAATGGAGCAGAAATGTCATCCAGAAGTTATTCCTGTCGAGGAATATCTTCTCAGATATGAGAGTAGCCGCACCAGAAAATAACAGCACAATCCAACCTGAAGGCAAGCAGCTCTGGAATGAGAAGGATGAAGAATCCTGTCAAGAAAACAAAGTCATAAAAAGCTCAAGAGCTGCGCTTTTAGAAGTAAAATGCCGCATCAACTGCATTAAAAAAAAAAGGAAAGAAAGAAAGACTAAAGGACAAGTGCAATTGAACCTGGAAGTAATGCTTGATAAACACTGCAGAATATGCAATCCTCAGCAGCATATCTTCATTACAGTCAAGGAAACAACGACAAATAACATACAAATGAGCAGGACAGAGATTGTAGGCCATTTTTTCCGGGAGGGTGGGTGTTGGTTGAAGGTATAGGACCTGACATTTCTGATATCAACATGCACAAAGTTGTATAACATATTGCAGAAGCACAATAAGATGATTCTAACGACTGCTTTGACTCTCCGTTCAATACTGGGGTATGGACATGTTTTTGTCAAATTGGTTCAATCAATTTTGCAACACAACCCCCCACCCCCAAAAAAAAATAAAAACAGAAAAATAGAGGCGGGGGCAGAGAGAGAGAGAGAAACCCTCTTTCTTGTTCTCAGTGAGCCAATATCTTCCCCAAGCCCTTTTTAATTTTCCTGACATCATGGTGGTACAGCCAAAAATTTTACTCTTCAAGGTTTGTTTTTCCTTTTTTTGGGGGGGCATCAAGCTGCATATGGGAATTGATGCCTTTCAACTTATTTCAATATTTGATGCTCTCCAAATTTCAACTTTATAAAAAATCTCAAGCTCATATTTATTTGTTTGACAAGTACATCAATGGGCTCGCACCAAAGAAAAAAAAAAAGAAAAAGAAAAAATATATCAATGTGCTGTGAAGAAGTTAAAATTATGTCGTAGTCCTTTGCCCACCTAGCAAGGTAGCCCTACACAAGCTCCATCTTTTCCGTTCTTTTTCTTTTGGAATCCACAAAAACCCTCCTATTTCCACCTGTGCCATCGCCTCCCCCCACAAACCAAAAAAAGTCTCTGGGCAAACCTTGCAAGGAAGGCAAGGGACTGTCATGTAATAACTCTGAGAGAAGCATTCAACAGTAACTCAATGCCATGGATGCACTCAGAAAACAGCCTCTTTAAAATCAAACAGAACCAACCTACCACGCGAAGCAAAGATCAAACAAACTGGCCAAATTTCAAGATTATTAAAAGTGGAAACACAACGTAAAAGACTACAAAGATAACCACAGATAAGGATACTTGCAGAATTTGCAATTATTAAACCAATGGCACCAGCTGATCGTACTAGCAGGACATTCAATATGACATAGATGGCTGAAAAGACAAGCAATGAATCATTAGACCGCTTCAGTTGGCTCTCATTCGCAACAGCGTGAAGGAAAGCTTCTGATGTTCCTGGTGCAAAACAAAAAATGAAGATTAATTTCTGCAGTACCATAATGGAAGTTAGGAGGGAAAAAGAAAAGCATACAAACATATCAGTTTTGTTTTCAGGACAATAGTTAAGACGGCATTATCTTATCAGCCATTTTAAAATTACATTTTTTTCTGTTGGAAGTAGTGACCAAAAAGAGTAATCTAATTGAAAGTCCAAATCGAAAGGGTAAATACAGTACAAAGACTAACATTACATACAAGTAAATTGCACCCATAGCATAAGCACACCATCAGACAAAAGCATAGAATCCAGAAAACACATACTGGACACAACCCACAGCAACACATGAAAACTTAATATCTTAACTTACAGAGGTATATTTAATTACAGTCAGAGGACATCACTAACCATTCATTGCGAGAAGCATGACGTACAAACAATAATATCTTAGAGCAGTTGAAGCTTCCCCATCACTCCATTTGCGGCCATATAGCAATCTAATAAGAGCATAAGAATAGCTAGGTCCGAAAGCCATAACAACAAGACCTGTTAAAAAATTCAAGGAAATTTATGTCAAATAAAGAGAAAACCATGGATAATGCATTGTAATTCTTCTTATCTTATCTTTAAGAATTTCCTCGGAAATCCTTCTCACATAAAGTTGATAAAGAAGCATATTGATGGAGATGAAAGTGCAAGAATCCATGACGTCATTATCAACAACCAGACACCGGTTGCGACATGGCAGAAACATCAAAACAAGTGTTTAGCATTCCAGCAATCCAAATGGAGATAAAAACAAATGTGTATAGATTCCTTTTAACTTTATAATCAGTCTTTTAGGACAGATGAACCAGAATGCATTCTGCATCATGGAAGTGGATACCTAAACATCTTGCACATTTACCTACCACATCAGAGATTCAAGCAGCGGAAAAGGAACAACCCTCCCCCCCAAAAAAAGGAAGATCTAAAAAAAGGGTACAGCCTGGCACGCTGCTTAAAACATGCTTCTAAACACGTAGGCCTAGGGAAAATAAGAAAGTGTCACCATTAGTCACTGCAAAAGGCATTCAAAGCACAACTGACTAAACAGTTCTCCATCCAGATACAGAAAACACATGCCAAAGCAGTTCAAATTGCATACATTAAGTAAACAAATACTGAACAGCTCACCACAGCACCAGTTGTTATTCATTTGTGGATATCAACCCAAACAACCCAAAAGCCAAACAAAAATAAGTCAATAACACGAATAAAGAAAAAACTGGCTGTGGCATTTAGGGTAAACTGACAATAGTGTATATATATATATGCGCAAATGCAACACAGTGACATGGATTTAAAAAGAAAAAACAGTGGCAAAACGAATAAAAAATCAACATTCAGTGCCATTTGGAGCTAAAACTCCAAGAGAGGTAATACTAAAATCCATTATCAAACAATCTGCAAACAGGGTAAAGGACAAAGACAATAGATCAATGTAGCAATCAGATGGGAGGAGAGGACATACCAATCAACAAAACAAGCTTTAGGGCTTCTGTAAGACGGCGCCCTAGTTCCTTGCCTCTATCTTTGGATTCTTCTGCAAAGTAAGAGGAACATATCACTTCATAACACTTTTTTCTAAGTAATGGTGAACAGGACCGAAACATGCCCATATATGATATATATTCCCAGAACACAGAATGGGAGATGCTTTGCGCTATCTGCTACTCCTTATCCAATAGATGGAAAGGCTTAGAAAAAGGGCTTGTCAACTGTAAAAATGTTTCTGCCATGGTACATTTTATAAATGCTTTAGCTGCACAAGTTATTCTCCCATACAGTCTTTCATAACAAGTTTGTGACCAGAGACAAGGAAAATTACTAGATTGCAAGGGCAAAGGTAGTAGCTAACCACTGGTACCATATCATCTCAGGCAACAGCCTTCTTAATCCCCAAGAAACAAAGGTGAAGAGGACATGAAGAAGAGTGAGGAGCCAGAGTAAAATGTCTCCTAGATTTTGTCTTTAGCTTATGTTAGCATGGTACCTCAAGTTTTGACCAAAATACAGAGAGATGACCCATGGTTTCAAGAATATCTTATTGTTAAAGATAACTCCAGGTTTAATAAACTTCAAAGACAAAACTCAGGGACAGCAGCTATGTTTCTAAATATCTTCTCTACTTAATTTTCAGGAAAATTGCCCTAATTGGTTGCCTCACATAGGTATACAACATTTCCGAAAAATAGAACTTCCGGCCTAGCTTTGAAATAAAACCTGAATACAAAAATTAACCAATAAACCATTAAATAAACAACAGCAAAGCTCCTTCTCCTCCCTCCAAACTATGCCACTTCCTTGCTTCCCTAACCCTCCACCACCACCCCCCAAATTGACAGGGTGTATAAAATTGACTATCCTGATCATAATTTGCAAACTACTTAATTATTTGCTCCTCCAGTGAACCTTGCAGGTATTGATCCAAACTTGTTTTTAAACTTTGACTAAGAAAACTAGTATAAGTTCAATTTCGAGTGGAAGATATACATCTCAAATAACAAGGTAGAGGTGTTTATAAAGGAGGGGTGTGTTTTAGTTCTGTTGGTCCACCTCTTTGGACAAGCCATTAAAGTCGCTGTGACAACTTTTTCGGCGCCAAATATTTTTTGAGCTTTATTGTAGTGGACTGCAGCAAGATGCCATATGAAACTACAATCTACATATCTTTTTATGGAGTGTTGTGCAGTCAAAAGGTTCTTAATCTAGGGTCCAACAGAAAGAACCCCACTGTAATTCATTACAGGGGTAGTCACTACTACATCTGGCCCCCGGGCCTCAAAACACAATGCTTAGGTGTGACTCTGGGGATGGGATTTGGATGTTTCCTTCTTTATTTGATGCTTTTACCTAAATGTTTTCTCATCTTATTCTACAATGATGGTAATAAATATTCCATCAAACCTATCAGTTGCTGATAAGTCTATCTAAGCAGCCTCATAGGATAATTTTAAGGACACTAGGGATAGGAAATGAAAAGGTCAGGTCAATTTATCTAAACTATTTCGTCGATGCATACCCCTCCTCGTCTGGGGTGCCCAGGCACCACTATTCCCTGCTTGAACCTTCACAAAACTGTTGGAACAAAACCAAGGTTTCTCAAGAAAAATAAAGGAGACATGCGTATCATGCAACATTACATGATAATTTAAGGTCAGCATGATCAGAGGATACCTTGATTTAGTCAAAGCATAATGCAAAAATCACGATAAAAGGAGAAAAGAATAAAAGAATTTAACCTGAAGCAGACCTTGCAAATATGGCATATGAACTTTCTTCAAAAGGAAGAAATACCATTCTCACTACTAAGCTCCCTGACAAGGATAAATGGTAAAGTTAGCAAAAGATCAAGATGATGCTCCAAATTGAATTTAGCATATCATATTTAATTCTATCTGTAGAATGAAGAGATCAGCAAAAATAATATAGACCAAGGATCAGAAATTTGGCTGAAAACTCGCCTAATTTGTCTATAAGCCCATAGACAGCTTGGTTATATGGTGTGTCAAACCACACAAGGACCATCTTTTCTCCTTCTTGAAGAATCAACTTACGAAAGGATTGAAGCGTAAACAACGTACACATCTTGAGCAGAGGTTTGTCATATTTTATTATGTCACCTGCTCTGTGAGAAAGGGTACATAACATTACTAACCAAAAAGCTATAGTTAAATAAAGGGCATATCTAACTAACAAGTGTAACACTTAGGTTGAGAGCCGCCAAATAACTCAAGGAATAGAACACTTCCATTATAACTGTCATGAATGTAGCAACTGGCACCCAAAAAGCATATGGATAAACAATAATAACAACACCCTGCCAGAGGTCTGGGACTCTGGGGAAATCTAGATGTAGGCTGCCTTACCCCATGCAAGCTTGAGCAAGCTGCAAAGAACTTTGCATCAGGTCAAAGCTTGTTCAATCTTCCTAGAGCTAGAGCTATGCTTTTCGATCTAATTCACCCATGGCTGTCATCCAAGGTTATAGCAACCACACAAATGCACATAGATGCCCCCCTTCCCAACCCCCAATAAAAAAAAGGAAGGAATAAGGAAATAGTTACAGATTCCTACAAAATGAAAAGATTTAAGCCAAATCCACAATTGTGACGAAAGTGCTTATGCATCTACTAAACACTTTCATCTAGATGATACGAGGTATTTGAGGGAATAAGTAGTGAATCCATAAACAGTGGTAAACTGAGATTCTCCAGTATAGCATATCTCATTTGTTTACAAGTTAATGGTCTCATTTTGCAGGTTGAATTCTACAATCCTGTGGCAGTCACTTTATTACAGGTCCAGCCCTCAATTTAAAAATGATAGGCACCATGCTCTCCCCTGTCAATAGCTAAAGATCACTGATGCTGACCATCAAAGTCAACTTCGCAGGTCTTATCTATGTGTAAAAAGATTTTGCACATAAACAGAATAAGAGCTCATGTATTTGAAATGGAGAGCCCACCTGAAAGGAAGAAGCTTTGAACCTTGCAATCCATGGTAAAAGATAAAGTAACCCCAATAGCCAAGGAACACGCAGCCACCATAAGATACTTGTGACAAAGCAAACATGATGGACTTTTCCTGAAAGTGAATAAGCAATTGATTCTGTTAGCAAAACCTCCTAACTGGAGTTGCTTAAAAGTAGATGGGAAAAGAGGTTATAAAGATTATAATAATCAGATTATAGATGTGATGTAGACCTCTCTTGGAGACCGTTTGGAGTGTGTGCAACAGGTACATGTTCAGGTGTCAATCTCAAGTACATGAAGCGAAATGAAGAGAATGAATGAGATAAATATGACTAATACAAAATATACTTGTAAGTAGGCAAGCTCTCCTATCATCATTCATGGTTTGTATTGGTTAATATGGTTCTCTCTTTTTCTCTCAACCACACACACACTCACTAGGTTGATCGTCCTGTTTGGTGTTTAGTAGAAAGCCATGATGTCAATATGACCATACATCTATTAATTGCTTGAAAAGCCTAGCAAAACCAAAGCAACAACTTAAAAACACGTCTAGGTAAGGCATATGAAGGTCCAAGGACTGCACCCTTATCTAAAAATGAAATTGCATAGGAATTTAAACTAAGTTGAATCAAGACATTTTATTTTATGGGATAATTGGATTTTCACCATTCTTATCCAAAAAATGTTGATTTTTGGGTAGCCTCGTCAATGAATTTATACAGACTTCCTTTCAAGAATGTTGTCATGGGTAAGCTGTAACAAATTCTCTTCCTGTTATGAGTTAGGCCATGTAAATCTAGATTATGAGTTAGCCTTCAATTTAGTCTAAGTCTACTGTTGTTATTTTTGCTCTATGAAGATGAAACACGCTATAGTCAATATAGACGAAGTCAAATAGTAGTCAACGTATGTTCCCTTCCCCTGGCTTATAAAAAGTACTCAAGATATTAAGAACAAATAATGCTAGGCTCTTGAGCAGGTTGACCATTGAGTCAAAGAATTCATCCACAGGGGTTTCCAGGTGCATCGATCACTTAAAAATAACACTTCAAATCAACAATAACATCGATGTCTCTTATTTATTTATTACTAGAACAAACGTCAAACAAGATCATAACTCACCATGCTAGTTTTGGAAACAATAAGAGCATATGTCGTTAAACAACGAGAAAGTGTTGCTGCACTTTCAACCACCATCCGTAGTTTGAGGCAAAACAAATACTGAGCAAGAATATACAATGGCTCTGCCAGAAGCTCCAATAAGCATGCAAAACCTGCAATATGAATAAACCAAAGAACTAAGACTTCTATTTTATAAAAGGTGCTTGGGCAAAAGTCAAGACCACTCTTGCCTCCCTGGATCCCAAAAGAAAGCAGAAAGCAACAGAAATAAAGCTAAATATGAGAAAAGTAGTAGAAAAAGAAAGCAGACAAGAGTGCAAATTCAGGAGGAAAAATTTGACATTCCATTATAGTTGAAGCTTCATACCATATGGCTGGGTGAGGCACAATCCAACAAGTGATAAGAGCAAGCATGAAGGTAGAAAATGACAAGAAGATTACACTTGAACAAATATAAATGCTTGCTATGACATTCACATGGAAGATGATCTGAACCAGGTATGGAAAAGGAGAGATTAAGAGGAGGGCGTAGCAAGACGAGAAGACACACATGCGCACGCACGCACGCACGCACACACGCACACACACACACACACACACACACACACAGAGAGGAAACAGGGAAGAAAAGGCCCACAATAGTGAAGATTTTAGTGCCTCTTCCAACTGATTTCTACTAAGATACATTAGCTTCATGCAGCATAGTGCTAGTAAATACGGAACAAAAGGCCCATAATAGTGAAGATTTTAGTGCCTCTTCCAACTGAATTCTACTAAGATACATTAGCTTCATGCAGCATAGTGCTAGTAAATACGGAACAAAAGGCCCATAATAGTGAAGATTTTAGTGCCTCTTCCAACTGATTTCTACTAAGATACATTAGCTTCATGCAACATAGTGCTAGTAAATACTGCCAAAATTCAAAAAGCGGGAAGATCATATGACACCGGGATTTTCTATCCAATTCTGCTTTGCAAGAATGGAACCAAACTTGTTCCCTAAAAATATCCCTTTCTTCAACCTTTAGGTTTTCGGTTTTTAGGAATTATGACTGTCCAGTAGACCTAAATTTCTGAATTGTCCACATTCACATGGCCATGATAAAGAGAACACAGTGAAAAGAACTACAATACAAGGGGTGTCAATACTGGTGCTTATTTATTTTTCAGAGGAATTTTTGAAAATTAAAGTATAAATCTCCTTTTCAACATCAAATGAGGATAATCTCAAGGTTCAAACACAAATTCTGAGAATTAGATGGCTAATTTGATGATATGATAGTGGCCGTATTTCTCCATTATCAAATATGTAGGCAGATCACCAATAGGGCTACCCAAAGCGGACCAGCCTTTCTCAGACCCTCAACCACATTGAGCAACATTTTGCTGACCAGGGGCCTCTAAAGTCCAGAAACTATTGTCAGCAGATGAAACCTAAATGCAACCCAAAAGGTCATACAATAGATGAATTTTCATGCCAAACACTATATTTCTCAGACATCTAAAGCTACTAAATATTATAGATACCGTTTAATAAAATGGCCTGTCCATAGGGACTGGAATAGCTGAGCTCTTGCCACCAGAAGACGACTACACATGCTATCATTGTAACCACTATTCCAATTGGAAGAGAAAGCCAGGCAACTTTCAACACCTTTGCAGCATTTTCTCCAGTTGAAGCATCATCACTGCAACATGAAAGGTACATGTTCAATTGATTCACATTGTTGAAGCTTTTGATGCAAGAAGTAGGATATAAAAAAGAGGCCTCCATTTTACAAAAGTTTTCTGCTGGATCCTATAACAAGAAGCTACTCAAACTCTTCTTACTTTTGCAAGAAAAAAATCTTCTAAGAGTCCAAGCCTAGGAACAAGTCCTCAAGAATGGGGGTGGAAGTTTTTACATGTGCATGTTAAGCCTCAACACCACAGCAGTTGAGTACAAACATCTAGTGAATCATTGGTAATTCCATTTCACAAATTCATTGTTTAAAGGGAAAAGATTGAAACATCAATAACGACACACGAACAAACAAATAAAACCTCAAACAGTTTAGCCATTGAGTACAAACATCAAGTTGATCATTGAGAATTCTATTTCAAATTTTAATTCTTTAAAAGAAAAACGATCGAAACATCAATTATCATATAGGAATAAAATGAAGAGAAAGGGAATACTTTTTAAACTCTGCCCGCATGCATGCTCGGCGAAATCCTTCACGACTAAGAAACAACACACAAGTAATGAACAAATGGAATTGCACTGCATAAAGCTGCAATCAGCATTAGAGGATGAAAAAGAAATTATGCAAATAAACATTATCAGTAATTAAATGGTAAGAAGGACAAATAAAATCAAAATAAAACCCAAACTAGTAACCCAAGACATTTATTTCGAATCCTCAAACTCAGACGATCAATCAACTAAAATCCCAAAGCTGCTCGACTCTTAATTGAATATTTTTTTAATTATGAATCTAATTGAATCTTGGTACTTCATAGATGAGACAATGTCTTGAGGGCAACTACCAAATTCTAATCATACTTTTTTAAAAAAAAAAAAAATCATCTTACCCTTTCCCTTGAATGAGAAAGTTCCACCTAACAAAATCATCGGAACAACCGAAAAAAAAATTAAAGAAATTGAACAGCAGTACGAAAACAGTTCCGAAACCTAGAAGAGAAGTTGAATACATGTCTTAAGGAACAAATACAAACTGCAAAAGAAAGTGTAATTGTTCATAAAACATTTTGAGTTCCTTACTGCATAATCATTTTCAGTAAGGTGCCTCACGATCCATGAATTGAAGATGAACGGGATCCCCCTCGAAAGGATTTGCGTCGCTGGAGAGAGAGAGAAAGAACCTCAGCACCAACAGAGAAACATAGAATTGAAATCGAAAACGAAGTTCAGAGAAATTGGAAAGAGAACGATGACTAACCGAGCAAATACTTGAAAGTGCGAGAAAGATTCGCTTGGTCGCCATTTTCGGTCTGAGCTTGCATTTCTCAGCTGTGACACAGACTGTTCACAGGGAGAGAGAGAGAGAGAGAGGGAGAGCTATTGTCGAAGCTGGAAAAATCAAATCAAACGTAACTTGCAGCTAAAGACATTTACACATTGGGCTGGAAGAGAATCGGCCCATTGGGCTATCTTCCAGATTTTTGAGGTCTGACCCATTAATTGAGGATGTTGGGCTACTAGTTATTATATCGTAGTCGTTGGAGTTTAATATATTATAATTTTATGCTACATATCAATAGATGATTGAACAAAAAATAAAAATAAGAGAAGGGTTAGAGAATAAAAATTAAAATATATATATATATATATATATATATTTTATGGGACTAGCTTTCACATTTTATCAATATTGCAGTATGAGGGAAGCAATAGAAGACATTGTGGCAAAATCATCTACAAACTCTATTTTTTTCCTCCAATGATTTACTCGGGTACAAAGGTGGCTAATCTTGGACGTTAACTTGGTCAGACTCGGCTCAGGCTAAGAGTCACACATAAGCATAAATAGCCATCCTATACAACTCTATTTACACTTGATTAAAATTATTCTAGATTATCGGTATCAACTATCCCGGTTAATAAGGTTTTTAAAAGTTATTACTAAAAGCTACACTTAAATTTCGTCAATATCGACTTTGTTTGTTGTTTACATATGCAAATTCCAATAGAAAAAGGGGGTTGATTCCCCTGCATTGATGGGAGATGAGAGAAGCTCATTATTGGCACTAGAAGTGGCCTATGATATGATCCATAAGACCACCAATGCATTGAGAGAGGCAGGGACATATGAATACAATGATTTTTATATGTAGTCCTCAGTTTCAAATTTTGCCATTCTTTTTAATTAATTATATCATGTAGATATGTACTCAATTGTGCCACAAATTTACACCATCGAGTAGTCCAGTCCATATCCCTTCACCTCAAATAGTATGAATGCATTGTTCTAGTTAGTAACTCGTGATTCGCATGTTGTGACTAAAATATTTGTACAAGTTGTCTTGACTCGATTACTTTTCATGTTCAATTAGGGTTTTAATATTAATCTCTTGATTATTGTATTATAATAGAGATTTGTTTTATTAGCTATAAAATAATTTATACAATAATCTTCTAATAAATGTGCGGTATATTCTTGTATTAAAACATAAACATTAGAAATTATACCAGAAGTTACACCACTTAAAATGAAAATTTTTGTCCACTTTGCACCAACAATATTAAAAACTTACATAGCCAGTTTGATAAATTTTCAGACCAAGTAAAAACTTAATTCAAAATATGAAGGTTTTACAAGAAGATTAAAGCCATATAATAATACTATATTGAAATAATTGTGTCAAACTATATGAAATGAAAGCAACTAATTACATTTATAAATGTAAAACTAATTTGAAAATATAACTCAATCTTGACAAATACATATATTAATATAAAAATATTCAAAAAAATTTATATTTTGAGGTCAATTACAGACAATTTAGAGGTAAATAAACTCGATTATAATAAATTAAAACCCCAAAAATTTCTTGAAGATATGACAAATTGGAGAACCCCACAAGAATCTGACTGGAGTGCTTTCTAGAGCTTATCAACTTGGAAAAGTAATCCCTAGCTGCCCTTGAAAGAGCCAATCAATGAACACAAGAAGAGTGCTACATGAACCCCAACATGCATGCCTCTCCAACGTCTAACTCAAATGTCTAATTTCCAAATTTACTATACTTAGCCAAATTTGCGGGTCAAGTCCACCCATATATGCATCCCAAACTGGCTTTCCTTTCATTATACTGACTCGAAAATTATCCAATCCTAGTCAAGTTATGCAAGGCTAAATACTGAGTTGATGGGGTCCAATCTTGCATAGCCACTTCATTATTGGGCTCGAGTCAAACCAAGCCTCAACCAGCTTAAAGGCACATCGAGTTGTGCCCGAGCTTAACATATTCCGCTCGGTTCGATTTGACTCAGTTCAAGGTAAATAGTTTTTTTCCCTAAAAACACTTGTGGGTAGAGTATAAAATTACCTCTAAAAAGTACTCAAAATTTCATTCAAATCCTTATTTGTTAAATCTAATAAAAAATATAGAATTTAATTTCGATATAATCTTGAATTTGAACATTTTTAAGAAAATCCAAAAAAAAAAATCAAGTCGAGTTTGACCTCGAGTGTGAACCATCCGAGTTGAACCCAACCCTAAACTTTAAAGTTCGCTCCAAGTTGAACCCAAACCCGAGCTAAAACAGCCCTATAGGGAGCAGGGGGTTGGTTCACTGTTATGATAGTTGTGAAAGATTCTCTAACTTTGTGGGTCTCTCAAAGCTCAATCATTGAAGGTACGAGTGGGGCACACAAAGCTATAACTTACTTTTGTGAACAAGCATAAGCCTCACTCGTGAACTCTCAGTGGCTCATCATATACATGGATTATTCTCTCTCTCTCTCTCTCTCTCTCTCTCTCTGATCCAATTCCACCAATTTGCTCAAATATTGGAGTAGTGATCCCAGCAGGCATTCAAATTTGACATCTCGTTGTCACTTTCTAGTTTGTATGTGTGTCCTGTCCTGCCCCTAAATCATCATCATCATCATCAGCATCATCATGCACATTTATGCATGATTGGGGCTTGGAAAAAAGAAAATTTGCTTCTATAAGTTAAATATGTCATAATCTATAATCACAACTTTCACAAACAGGTATTTATAGTCGTTGCTATTAAAAACGCGTTATGTTTGGCGTCAAATTAACATAATAATACAAATGACAATCATAACAGACAAAGATGATTATTATCACAAGGATTGCATAATTTAGAAGCACATGATCAACTCACTTAAAGATTGAACTTGCTTGTCAATGTTCGCATATATTACAAAAATTGATCATCCTTAGCTAGAATAGCAATGTCACTTATGGTAATACAGAAAATTTTCGTAAAAATAGAGATCTAACAATTGTTATAAGATGAAGATGTACAATTTTGTTTAACACCTACCTAAAATGGACACTACAAATCGACTTTATAGGCCATGACAATATAATTAGTGCCACAGTCTCTTGTGTTTGTATTTTCGGTTTAGTACATAGTTATTTATAATATTTAAATTATATACAAAATAACAATAACTTTTAATGTCGGTTACGCTTCAATGAACAAGCTCTGAAGAGATCTAAATGTAAATATTTTTATCCTTATAGAGTATTAACAAAGAGGTAGATTCCAAGAAACGGGAGAAAAATTATGACAAAGTAAACCAAGTACAGATTTATATTTTAATAAAAAAAAAAAGGTGGAAATTGAAAGTTCTATGTAATTTCTTAAAGAAATGTTCATGATCAATAATATTTCAATCTTTAGCTTTTTTATTAAAAAATATATAAAAAAGGGGCAATTAATTAAAAATTAAAAAACCCTCGTCAATGATAAGTTGATAACAATAGCCATCAGATCACTCAATCCCCCCAAAAAAAAATAAAAATTTCTATAGTTAAAATTTTATTCACATTAACTTTTAAATCTCATTTCAAAATTAAAAAAAGGAAAAAAATCATATATCATGGACAAAAAATTGAGAGAAAGGGGGAAATAAATATATTAAGTCATATTTAACACGGTAGCATGATAGTGACACTCTAATTGGACTAGAAAATACAAGTTCCCTACGTGGTTTTTGACGTTTCAACCAATGACATTTTCTAATGATAGATTAACTCAACTAATCTAACCCCATCTATTCACATATACTCTATAATTAAAAAGTATGTGTCATTTTAAATATAATAATTACCTTGTTTTAAGGCACAAGAAAGCATATTTATGCATAAATGAATCCCCGTGAATACGACATTTTCTGCTACATATTTTAATCGTATATCGGGAGAAAATGATCATTTATCATAGTGTTAGTTGAGGTAGTAATAAACTCACTCCGACAAGGAAGAGAACATATGTTAGAAAAGAATTATAATCTGATATTAATTTTGTGAATAATGATAATTATGTCACTCATTTATAGTCATTTTCAAGTGGGACTCAAGAATTACAGCTTTTTTCTAATAAGGTTATACTCAAGAATATCAGCTCCTAGCTCTCTTGGAGGCGCTACAGATCGTGTACAAAAGAAAGAGCGTTTGATAGGTCCTACTTACACGAAGACTTAGAGGCCGAATTGCTTTATTCACACAAGCACTCACAACTAACAAACACATTGTGTGTCGTCCTCGAGATTTGATGTCGGGTCTTCCATTTAAAAGATAATGCTCATGACAATTAAGTTAGAAGTTGTTATTATTACGAGCATTTTTCGATGAGGTTATAATCTTGTAATACGATCACATTTTTTTCAAGTATGATAGTAGTGAGGAAAAATTAAACGTACTCATCCCCCTTTCATTTTCCCCCTCAGTTGTGAAAGCAAGTCCCCATTTCTTTCACGATCTTCATTTATCAGGAAGAAAAAAAAATTAAAAAAATCAAACCTAGTCAAGTCATACTATTCTTATACTATTACATTAAAAAAAGGCCGATAACATAAGAATTTTCAGTTGTTTGAAAAGCGGACATACAAACTGATATCGAATTTATGGATTGATTGAGTAATTTAATTCTGCTTGAAGATTATTCTATAAAAAAATCTACTTTGAGATTAATTGAATTTCATTGACCTAATTATGTTAAATCTTAATTTGGGAGGATATATATATTGATAGCCTGAAAGTGTCCTAATAAGATGGAGGAATACATGAATATGGAAACCGGAGTCAATTTTATAACAGTCTTGTATTGGGTAGATGAACGTTTTATGAAAACAAGGAGAAACCCTAAGCTAAAAGCAACTTAAGTAGCAGGTATTATTGACCCTTTGATTGTGAAGTGAAGGACTAATAAATTAATTTGTCTTCCTTACAGAAGGTCAAAAACAAGTCAATATTGTTCAGCAAGATTACAATCAACTAACTTTGAACACTATACTTACATCGACTTGTCTAATTTATGAGAATTTCAACACCCATTATTTTTCTATAGAAACTAAGGGGGTCATGCTTATATGCCTTGACTTAAGCTTGAAACTATTACAACAACCAACAAATTACCCATCAATTTGAATTTAGCTCTATGAATATGGTCATGCCCGATCTCTTTTTTAATCTATAATTTTACGAATGAGACACTTTGTAGGATACGTTATGGTTATTCATGAGAGCATTAGATCAGCTGTATATGTGATCAGTAGATCCAATATAAATTTAGGGTCGATGGGTGGAGAAGGGGGCTAGATGGACCTTCCGAATTACAAGTCTAACTTTAACTTAGATATAATTTACTTAACCTAATGGGATTAATTTCACCGAAAATGTTTGCAAATTTTTATACAATAATTGAGAAAAAAAAATATAAATAGGGTGCCCTTCCCCACAAATGGCTATAAATATCTCTTCAAAAGATTAATGAGGCAACAACAATGCCAGAAGGATGGAAAGTATTTATTTGCGTTACCCAAATGAAGGAAAAGAATGAAAAATCCCAATGAAATGAGACCTTCTTTCTTATGCCAATACATGACAGATAGATTTCTTGTCTCTTCTACACTTTACATCTATATATATTTCTTTTTCTTTCTTTTTTATTGACATTTTAAACTAATTTAATTTCCTCTCCGATAAAGGATGTACGATGGAGATTAATCAATCATAAAATTAAAATTATATTTTTGAAATGGAAAGATTCCTCGGTTCCTCTTTTTTATTTTTATTTAATCAACATATTATATATAGCCCCTTAAATAAAATGCAAAAAAGAAAAACAGAGATATAATAATACTATCCTTGTCTTCTTCTCTAACATGATTAAATGAAAGATCAGCAATAATCAACTCTAAATATGATGATAAATTTGATTCATAATTTTTAGTCCTTTTAATTTAAATATTTTAATTCAATATTATTATTTACCATAACTTATATTATTAATTTTATTGTTCATTTAGTTGAAAAAAAAAGTATAATTGTATCAATAAAATATACACTAAAAGTACACTAACACATTGTGATCGGTTGATTTTATTTTCATTTCTAAAATTTTCTTATTTTCATGGTAATATATTTCATCTAATTATACTATTTCATGTAAGTGTCAATTTAAGATCCATTTTTAAATGTATTTAAAATGATTACTAGTTGAATGAGATGGAGCCATGCATGTAATATGTGGAATGTGGGTAGAGGAAAAGGCAAGGAATATTTTTGTGGGGTACCCTTCACATGTAATAGATATGGGAGATATATATCATCCATGGCCTTCTATGCACTTGCGTTCCAATTTGCAAGGTGCCTTTCTACATCAACCCTTCTCTCACTCTCTCAAAGCTCTAGTATTGGTTGATTAATTATCTTACTCGTAAATTGTCTTCCTTAAAGTTTGAATCCCGATAAAAATGATAAAAAATTAGACTATTTATCACAAGATCAACACTCAATTCTATATAAAGATAGTCCAATGGGGTTATAGGGAGGAAAAGAACACATCTGAGACTACCTCGAACATTTTTCTTCGTAAGAGAAAATGATTCCGTAAAATCCATCTCATTGGCTCTTTTCAAGAAAATCACTCATATTACTTAAGTGAAATGTTTTACCGACTCATATACATATATCTTATAAAAATAACTCCGTATAATTTATTATTCTAAGATAATAAGTATTATTTTAACAAAAAAGTTACTTTAAAAAAATAAGATTATTATGAATTTTAGTCCAAATCTAATAATTTTTTTTTTGAGTTGTGATGAGCTGGGTTAGCACATTGGAAATTGTGTGTGTGTCTAGGGGGAGTGGGAACAAGAC
The DNA here is from genome assembly GCA_021018815.1 of Talinum fruticosum. NCBI lineage: Eukaryota > Viridiplantae > Streptophyta > Magnoliopsida > Caryophyllales > Talinaceae > Talinum > Talinum fruticosum. Next base: position 113,279 of record JAITYX010000103.1, read on the forward strand.
AAGAATAAGACAAATATATGTGTCTATAAAAATCTAATCTTGCTTCCTTTTTTTTTCCTGTTAGAAAAAAAAATCCATCTATTGAAATATTAATATTTAACCCCTTTTACAAAGTGTCTCTGAAACATTCGTCAACATATTAATATTTTATAAAATTTATAAGAACAGAAATCCAAATATGCCGTGGGTTATATATTTGATATATTTCTAGAAATCTACATCTACCCAATCTTCATTATAATTTGTGCATTGACAGCTACATATACATAGTAGGTGAATTAATTATAATAATTTATTTTTAAGAGTTCACTATTTTGTCACTAGTTATACTCTTATTTTAAAATTAAATATTTAATAATTATTAAGGATAAAATTTAAATAAGTACGAGATCAGACCCTTTTATTTATGCGATTTTATTTTTTCACCTCTTCTTTTTAACAGGGCGTTAATTTTTGAAATTAAGAAGAGTAAGGGTTGTAATATAGTTGAGACTATATTTTTCGATCTAACATCACGAGACAATCATACTCGCGTTTTAACCTAGGAATATGATATATCTAAAGCGCATTCTTATTCGGAAAAAAAAAAAACAATTGTTGAGCAACCAAATCTTCATTGTCTAGTCTTTTTCATTGTTGATAATAATCTTCAAAGTTCAAAATAATGGATAATCAGATTAAAAAAATGAAATAAAATTGAAATTAGAAATAATAATTCAGAAGGAGCTATGTATGAAACTGAAGCAAGAAGACATTTGCATGGGAACCTAAAGTAATGAGAAAGAAGCCAGAAACATAAAACAGAAAACACCAACAATTTAGGTCCCACTGCAAAAATAGAACTCCCAACAGAATAACATTAATGGCCTCCTGGTCTTGTTGATGGAAGTTACCATAACTGTGCTATATATTATGAGTCCTCTTGCATTCAACTCCTCTAGGGCCAAATTACATTTTCAGGTTATACTTTTTCTAGGTAAGTTTAATGCAAAAATAAAAATTCTTCTGTTATATATATCAAGCAACCAACGGGGTTCGAATCTTAGGAGAGATAGTTTCTTTGCAACTTGTGCGAGGGGCTAAGTGAGTTATGGACATGAACTATAAGTCCGGGCGTGGTATCTATCTCCCTTGAATCTTCAAGTCCAACATAAATTATCCCGAGATAGAGGTCCGCTCCCTTAAATCTTCAAGTTCAACTGAAATTATCCCGAGATAGAGGTCCGGTCGAGGTGAATGACCTATAGTCACCTTTAAAAAGAAAGTCTTTGGGTGGTGATTTGTCTTGGTATTTGCCCTCGAGAAAAATACATCTCAAGTCTTAGTACATCCAAAAGCGTCATAATTGTCATTAAGAGACGTTACACGTTTCTTCCGTTGGACTTCAACAGAAAAAGAGTCGAGACTGGAGATGACGTTTCCTAAATAGCCAACTTCAAATTCAAAAAGATATAATTTGTGAAAGTTATTCTAGAAAATAAAAAAAATTCATAATATATTAAGCTTTGAGGATCACATCACCAATTTTTGTAAACAACTTGTTTTATGTTTAATTAGATTACTATTTTGATGTAATTAAAAATACATCATGATATACAAGCTTCTATCCTCAAAAAAAAAAAAAAATTCTTTTATTTTTTTATAAGGATAAGTGTGAGTTGAACCGTATTTCGGGAGTAACCTCAGTTGAACTTATTCCTTATAGATTTAGGACACGAGGTTCATATATGTATATGTAAAAACTGCAACAAAACAATGACATCGTAATTCCAAAAATTATAATTAGTAATACGCATAATTTTGAACTGAAATTATCGAACCACTCTAAAAATATTTAATTCAATATATTCATACTTTCATTAATTGATGCAAACTTCCTCTAAAAAAACTTGCCCTAAATGTACATTGTTAGTTATGCCATTGTATTTTGGATACTATTAGATATGAATACATAATAGATTGGTTTAGTTTTCAACTTAATTAGCTTGTTTATAAATTGATTTATTCCATTTACTTCAGCAAACTTTAATTTGTGATAGTTATTTTTAAATTTTTTTAGTATATCTAGTAATTGTTGAGCTCCATGTATATCAAGCTATAAAAAGAAGTATTTGAATGAAAAAAGTAATTATATAAATAAGGGAATTAAATTTATTAATTGTCGGGTGAAACAATATATACATGTGTGTGTATGTGTGTAAGACAAATAATCGAAGAATGTGACCAGGCAACTTCTAGCTACAAATATATCGGGTTTCAAATATAATTCATCTTTCCTTTTCGAGTGATCAAATGGACCACGAAAAATATTTTATGATAATGATAATATAATTCACTACCTATATATTCTCAATTTCAATGATTACACCCCCAAAAAAATCTTCCAAATTGAGACTCATTTATTTGTAATGTTAAAAGTTTAAAAATATACTTAGATGTATGTTTTGTTTTATCAAGCATAAATGTTTAAATAGCTTAACAATATTACATGTTTTATGATTCAAAGTTTTCAATACCATAAGAGTCAATGAAAGAATGTTTTGAAAAGGTCTCCGTGAGACTTTTCTCAAAACCCTACTATCCAAATTTATAATCCACTCTAATTTAAGTATAAAAAAAAAAAAAAAACTTAGTAAAAGAAATAGAAAGTTTTGCTTTGAGGCAAAATAGAAATATAGGTGAGAAAGACCTCTTTGACAAATAGGTGTTAGCTATTTGTATCAATTGTTAATTATTAACTGTTTGAATTAGTTATTTCTTGAAAAAATATTTGATAAAATTAGTTATTTGAAAAAAATATTTGGTAAAATTTCATTTATACGCTTATCTCTAAGTTTTCTTATATATATAATTGATCATTTATAATTATATTTATGCTAAGTTTATAAATTATCTTCAGTTATAAATTTTTTTTCTTACTATTTTTATAAAATTTATATGCATTATATATTTATCTAATGTAATATTTATTATATTCAATTTAAATAAAAAATAATATCAAGTAGTAGTAGAAGTAATAATAATAATAATAATAATAATAATAATAATAATAATAATATAAGGTTTGGTAGCAAATGATGCAGTTTCTCCAAACTTTTAGATAAATGTGTCGTTTTCACAAAAAGTTACTCATAAAAGGTTAATGTGAAGAACTGTTTAAAAAAATTGTTTGTAGACAAACAGTTATTCCAAATAGTTGTTTACCAAACAAGCATTTTCGCTGTTACAGTTCTTTTCTCAAACAACTGTTAACCAAGCATCTCGAAAATAAGTAACATAATTAGTGAAAACTTTAAAAAAAATCATAAATAGGAAAACTTGGTGAAAGGTTTTTCTACTGCCCGTGATGTAGAATGTACAAATACACTCCAACCCCCTCTATCTCTCTATCTCTCTCTCCCTTCAGAAATCATAGGCCCTTTTTACGTAGTTTCTTTTCAATCTCACTTTTGTATGAAGATGGGAAAGGTGGTGAGATAAAAAAGAAAAGTTTATAGCAGTTGGGAAAGGGGGAAAAATATTGTAGGGAGTAGTAAAGAAAGAAAAGATTTTTATTGGGGTGAAGCAAAGATATAACAGAGGCCCAAATTTGAGGAAAAGACAAATTGGGCAACGTCAGATTTGACAGTGTTTTTAAATTTTGCAATTTTTATATTATTTTATTTTATTGCTTAGCCCCCTTTGCCCTTGGCTTTCAGCTGTGGTTTCTTTCTTCTATCTGTATGCCAAGGAGGATTTCCTTTCCTCCGGACCCTCTCTCTCTCCCTATCTAAGTATAATTCTCTCTCTAGAAATTTAGGGCCGCGTTTGTTTTGTTGGGATTTTTCTTGGTTTTAGCAAGAATAGTTATCGAAAAATGAAGTAATATAGTGCCTGGAGGGTCTGGTTTTAGCTTCATTGTGAGAGCCTCTCTCTCTCTCTACAAAAAATGAAAGTTGTCTGGTGGGTTGCAGCCAAAGGAGGAAGAAGCCATCAAGGTGGAGGATGCCACTGCTGCTAATGCTAATGGGAGAGTGGGTCTGAAGAAATACACACAAAAAAAAAAAAAAAACTCCTAAGATAAAATTTTCATATTTTTCCACCTCAATTTGTCTTTCTTCAGCTTTCCCCCTTGCTAGCTCTCCTTTTTCCTGATTTGGGTATTCTTTACTTTGTCTTCTTAGCTCAAATCCATAGATCCTCATTTAAAAACCCCAAAAAACCCCTTTGAATGGCAAAACCAAGATTCAGAGAGGGAAAGTTCTGGATTATTGTATTGATTCTTGATAGTTAGACAAAAAAAAAACCCAGAAGCCAAAAATGAGAGCTTGATGAAGGAATGATAAAGCAGCAAATGTTTATGGAAGAAAACATGTCTAATTTGACTTCAGCAGCTTCTGGGGATGCAAGTGTTTCTTCAGGTAACAATAGAGGTGAACCTAGCAGCTCTATATACCCTCCCCAACAGTATTTCTCTCAGCACAATCAGTCTCAAGATCATGATCATCAACCACAACAACAACCAGCTAAGAAGAAAAGAAGCTTACCAGGAAACCCAGGTTTTTTATTTGAATTTCCTTCACAAAGATTCAAACTTTTTTTTAAAACCTCTTTGGGAATGTTTTTAGAGATTTCCTGATATGGGGTTTTCTGGGTTTTTGTTTTTCTATTTTGGGGATTGAATTTCTCTCAGACCCAGATGCAGAAGTGATAGCTTTATCACCAAAGTCACTGTTAGCCACCAACAGATTTGTGTGTGAGATCTGCAACAAAGGGTTCCAAAGAGACCAGAACCTGCAACTACACAGAAGAGGGCACAACCTCCCATGGAAGCTCAAGCAGAGGACAAGCAAAGAGGTGAGAAAGAAGGTGTATGTGTGCCCAGAGGCTACCTGTGTACACCATGACCCATCAAGGGCTTTGGGGGACTTGACAGGGATCAAGAAGCACTTTTGTAGAAAGCATGGAGAGAAGAAGTGGAAATGTGACAAATGCTCCAAGAGATATGCTGTTCAATCTGACTGGAAAGCTCACTCTAAGGTCTGTGGCACTCGGGAGTATAGATGTGACTGTGGCACCCTTTTCTCCAGGTAACCCACCACAAATCATTTTGGGAAATGTGCAATATCATGTTGGAAAAACAACAAGGTTCTCTAAACTTTGAAAACTAATGGGTTTAATTATATCACACACTGTTCTCATATCCTTTTTGTGCTTGTTTTATGGAACTATTCATGTCACAGCTGGACATAGGGTAGATATATATCCTGCATATATGAATTCTTTCAGCAACATACTGGCTATAGCTAGACAACAAAGAAATAAGAGAGAGAGAGAGAGAGAGAGAGGCGCAGAAGCAAAAAGTTGCTCAGAAGACGAGAAATGACTAATTAGTTTTGTTTGATATGGGAGTAATTTGTTTTGGGATTGATGCTTGCTGTTGATATATAACTGGGTACTAAGATGACTGTTTTGTAATTGTGTGTTGGCTCTATTTTGGGGTTTTGCAGGAGGGATAGTTTCATAACACACAGGGCATTTTGTGATGCATTAGCAGAGGAAACTGCAAGAGCAATAACAACAAACTCACTGCTATCAAACCCAGTTGCAGTTGGAGCAGTTGCTGGCCCTTCTTCATCCTCTCACTTCATCAACAATCTTCAGCAGCAACAAGCACAGTTCAGCAGCCAGCATGATCCCCTACACTCATTCCCACTCAAGAGAGAGCAAAACTTGATTAATCTCCCTCCTTGGCTTGCTTGCCCACCATCCCTTGTGCGGCCATCACCAACCACAGCCATTGATCAACATCAACATCAGCATCATCATAATCAGACTCAGACTCAGAACCAGAACCCCAATCATCTCTCATCTCCTTCCTCATCATCATCAGTGTTCCATCAAGATCATCAGCCCATGATGCACCCACAAGATCCTCTGAATCATCATCATCATCAACAACAACAAAACTCAAACCCTAGCAATCCTAGCTTGGGGCCCAGCAGCTTCCCATCAATGGCCGCTGGACCTTACCACACACAAGCAGCACCCCACATGTCTGCAACAGCATTGCTGCAAAGGGCAGCTCAGATGGGAGCTACCATGAGCAAAACTGCAGGTGCAGGCTCAACAAGCCAAAGCCAAAGCCACCCCCACCACTACCAGGGTCACGTGTCTGACACAAATTCAAATACAACAACAACAACAGCTGGGCTGTTTGGGTTAAATTTGTCCTCACGTGACCACCAGCAGGAGCTCATGGCATCTAGTACTGCCCTCATTGTGAACCACGGCTTGTCCCCTTTTGGGAATAAAGCTGCAACAACAACAGCAACGACAGCAACAACAACAACAATAGCAGCAGGAGCACCCACTGGTGGGTCAGATCATCAGTTCACAGCGGGGCCATCACCGCCACCACCACCACCACCAACATCATCCTTCCTCCATGACATGATGATTAATTCTCTCTCCTCCTCGTCCTACGATCACCATGATGATGCATTTGGGATTGGAGGCATGTTGGGCTCCTCCAAGAAGAATGGCCCCTTAGCGGCATTTCATCAAGCGGGCGTCGGGCGTAACCGTAGCGATGGGAATGGCAACGGCGGAGGAGGAGGAAATGATGGGTTGACAAGGGACTTTTTAGGACTAAGACCTCTTTCACATAATGAAATTCTCACCATTGCTGGACTTGGGAATTGCATGACTACCAACAATACCTCTTCCCATGATCATCATCAGCAAGATAGCCATAATAAGCCTTGGCAAGGTTAGCCCTTTTCTAGTTACTACATTTTGCTAGTCTCTATCTCTCTCTCTCTCTCCTCACTCCTTGTTGTTAGTTCTTGGTATAGACTCTCCAAAGGAATCAAATTGGCCTTTTGATACATTGCCAAGTATATGCATCTCGATCTTTTTGTTACAGTATTAATCAAGTTCATTTTCGTGTAATTCATGTCAACTTATAATTCTATGTTCCTCTCCCTTTATCGTGGTAAACTAAACATCAGAGGCAGCCCTAGCTGGCTTTTTAATACTCTCTCTCTCTCTCTCTCTCTCTCTCTCTCTCTCGGGGGTTGGAAATTGTTAGTGCATATGTACATGTGCTGAGGTAAGTGAATGGTGTTTTTTCTCACTTTCTTTATTCCCACAAAGATATGGATTTTGTTGTTTGTGTATTTGGGGATGATAAGTGTATGGTAATAAGATATTTTTAAATGTCTTATTTTAATTTGAATTAAGATGTCAAATTGTTTAAATATTTTTAAATTTATGGAATTGTAACTAATTATTAATCATGAAGTTTAAATATTTGTCGCTATAATTGACGAGTGTAAATGACAGTTTAATCGCATTAACATTATTCACAATAATATTGATATATGTAATTTCATAACTATGAAAGATTATAGATAAAAGGGCAATTTTGTATAAAAGTAGTATAACATCCTTTTACTATTATGTTGTACCTTTTTGAAAAAACTAATACATAATTATATATATTCTGAGCCAAGAACAATATTTAAGAAGTGTTTTATATTATCACATTTTTTAAATGAAACCGATCTTTAATGATGTAGATTTATCCGTCAAACAAAAAGCAAGATGGTATGGGTGAGTACATTTTTTTATAAATTGCATACAGGTATTATATAAATCGTCTATAATTTTCTTTCTTAACATGATATTTATAAATGAATACTACTTTGTTAAAGTAAAATTTTTAATTTATAAACTAAAATCTAATTTAATTTTCAATTTATTAATTTAATTACTTAACATAGACCTAACTCCTTTTAAAAAAAAAAAATTCTCCATCATCTTTTAATCAAATCGAATGCAAGTGTTTTCCATCTACAAAATTCTAATCTTAGATCTTAATGTTAATATTTTTTGATTTAAATCAATTTTTTTAATCAAAGATTTAAATCAATGTTATATATGAATGAGTGATTCTTTTGTTTTATTTTGTGTTTGGACAGTTTTTTAAAAAGAGGACCGCTTTTCGTCTGGCCATGCACCGCACGTGGCACCATCCAATCTATTGCATCGATCTAGTCTTGCCCAACTGAAATTAATTAATAATTAGCATTAAGCACCCTTCTAATTGTCTTAATTAATCCATATGTTCGTTCATGAAGCTTAATGCCAAACTATGTTTTTTCTCATACGATTATGACATTCCCTACGTTATCCACTTTTTTTTTTTATTTGGATTCATAAAAAATACAAAGTTTCTCATATATTTGAAAATGCCATGTTAATTTTTAAATTTTATAATAATTAAGGTAATTAAAATATTTTTTTAAGTACGAACACTTCATGAGACATTTTATTGTAATTCTTAAATAATTTACTTGCAACATCCCTTGTACAAACACCATATTTCCCCGGTCGTGATTGGTTACTAGTATCGGTAATGAAACTCCTAATTTCTTACCCAAAAAATATATATATGAGTTGAATACGAAACAAAGAAGTATAGTTGACACTCTTAAACAATTTCGTAAACAATTTGAAGTTTCTCGGTTTTAAAATTGAAAATCAAAGTTGTCAAATGGGTGCATAGATATGGAAAAGGTTGGTTCACATTTGTATTTTCTGCGTTGATGCTATAAACGGCCCGACTATCCTTTGGTGATTTAAAGACTTGTGTTTGGTATCATCAGAGCTACGACACTTTTTGACCTCTTGTATTCACGAACATAACACGTAATTTTCGATTAGTTATAAAAAGAGACTTATTCATTAAGAAAATATTTATAAGATACTATCTTACATGTAGAATTTACTTTCTCAATCATATGAGCATGTGAGACAAAAAAAGTAGAAGAAAAATGCATTAAATATACTACGGAATTGGTACTTGACCTAAACTAGATTCTCAATATTGCTAGTTCAACATTATTGGACCCATTTCCACAATTAATATTATTATTTGTCTTGTGAAATTTACAACTTTCTTGTGCATTTTCAACATGGTAGGTTTATTTTATTTACATAATCGTTTTTATAAATAGTTTTTGTCAACATCAACTTGTTGGACCTAAAACATTTGACTAATTGACTGTGGTCAAGATCCACTTGTTAATTGGCTTTTCATCTTTAATTTATGATGGGATCAATAATTAGTATATAGTATATTCGTTATTTTTATATACATTATCAAAATTCATAAAAAAAAAAATACATAACATGCTCAAGAAACTATATTATATAGCTATTGATAACTAACAATTATCTTTTTTATTTGATGAATATATATTAATGTATGTATAATTCAATCAAATTTGCAATAATCACGCAAACATGATAAACAAAAACTCCATTCTTACTGATAAAAAGTATATCGATTAATTGCGATTCTTCGATTTTAATTTTTCAATCACAATTGTCCTATTTTTATAGTGAATTTTTCCATCTAATGACGCTACGTCGTAGGATAAAAGGTGTATATATTGCATAGGATTACAAAACAAAAATAAGAGAGGGAAATAATGCATTTATAAGCATATAAAATCGAGCATTTAAATATTTAATTTATCTAAATGGTCAAAGACAGATATGCTTGCATGCATGCCGCATGCAATTTATATATGAAAATAAGTCAAGCATGGAAGCATAAAAGAAACATTAAAAACAGAAAAGACAGAAAAATTATACATAAAATAATGTAAGAAAATTATTTAAAGAGAAAATCACGGATAAGGATTGGAGTGATAATCGGCATGTTTAATAATTCTTCATTCTTTTTTGTGTCATATAAACATGGGTATAGGTTCATTATTGCAGACGATGTCTCGATATATCGTTGATAAAAAGAATTGTTGATATTTATGTGAAAAAAATTCTTAAAAATTTCTAAAATTGTTACAAAAGACATCTATAAAAAATAATTAAATTTATAAAATTTAAAAATATTAAAAAAACGTACATTTTTAAATAAATTTTTCAACTTCGTCACTACATATAAAGGGAGATATAAATGTCTAACTTAAATCAAATTTTAACTCAGATATTTTATGTAATATTTAAAAATTTTACCAAGTAAACTAATAACACCTATTTGTTATATTCTTTGGTTTTACTCCAACCTTTTACATATATCATCATGTATTTTTCTTAAGCGAGGTTTTTTTTTTTTTTTTATAAATACTTAATTAGAATTCCAATTAATAAGACATTCAACATATTTGTGCATGTGATTATGTCACATAAACAATATTGGCATTTAAAATTATATTTAACTCCAAAGTAAAGGAGTAAAATTATGTCAAACAAATTACATAATAATGAGAACTAAAAAGATCATTTGATCATGTCTAAAATTAATGAAAAATAATTTAAAATATCAAATTTGCACAATGCTTGTTGTTTTCAATTGAAAGGAAGGGGTTGGGAGTGGCATAGGAAGTCGCAAGTAATTTGAACGAGTTTCAAATTGAAAAAAGTTGGAAAGAGTTACAAAGAATTTCGTTAAAAAGAAGGTTAAAAATATTTAAAAAGAGTAAACCCAAAAGTCGAAAATAGTTGGAAGAAATTGAAAGTTTTCCTTCAAACTGAAAAGAATTAGGCTAAACACCCGTCGAACAATTTTGTGAAGCATCCTTAAGTAGGTTAAATTCAAATACGCAACTAAAAAATTTTCAATACTATGAGATTAGTACGAATTTTACCCTAAAATTATGTGGAATATTTTAGAAGAATTATTTTTTTAGGATAGTTAGCATTCTTATAATTCTATATATTATGGAAGATTCAATATAGACATTTTTTCTCGGATAGTTACATATGAGAGGTCCATATTTTAGACATCACTAGCTTGAAATAGGGATCTTCTTGACCCAATGAGGAGTCTCGAGAGATGGTGCAAGATCAAGTTTAGCGGGGTTTATCCTTAATTGGTGCCCCAAACTTTTACTATGTGTTGAGAAGGAGAATAGATTTGTATACAATATATCTTCATCAATTTTATCCAGTAGACTAATTTTAATTGCATTTTATAAAAGAAACATCAATGCAGGTAACTTAAGAGAAAAAGGAAATTAATGTTCGTTTATGTTCTTTTATGTTCATCTATATTCGTTTATGTTATAAATTTATATTTATGTACATTTTATATGTAAGTTCGAACAGATGCGTAAGAAAATCACAGTTGAAAGATGATAGTCCCTCTCCCATGATTGATGTATTATTAGTGGATGATTAAAGAAAAGTAAATGAAAAGGTATTTTATCGATGAGGCAGATGAGAAGATGCTCTGAGGAGTGACCTTTTATGAAAAATAGTGCAAAAAAATGCAAGCTAAGCTAATGTTAGGTCAACATGGATGGATGTGTTTCATGTGCTTTTCTGCTTTGATATTGCATTGGTGGTGTTGCCTCTTCTTTCTTATTGAAACTGCTCTCCTCTCCTACCTTGGGATGTTTTAGATTCCCTTGAGCAATGTGTGCTTTGATATTGGTGTTGATAACTTCACATAGGTGACTAGAGTTAAAAAAGTATGACTCGATACGATAATATAATATGAAATTAGTAGTAAAATTTTTAATTCGATACAAACTGAACTAATTTTGACATGAAGTTAACACGGTTAAACCGTTTGACGTGATAATATATTTTTGTTATTTTTGAGTAAATTTAAGTTATTTTAAGTTTGACTCAAAATTGACCTCGTTTATTAAATAGGTCGATCCGAACCGACATGTTATCCAAATGATAATAATGCCTTAAACTACTATATACAAGTATTAACATATCATTTACTGCTCCTTATTATTATTGTTAATTGTAGCCGCTGAAACTATTAAAATGCCCAATTTTATTTTTTGAAAAAGTTGAAAAAAATAAATTAGAATAAAATTGGTAAATTATTCATTAATATGTCACTAAAATTATGAAGTGAGATATACTATGAGACAAAAAAAGTTAATTAATAAAGTGACATGTATTATAAAACAGAAGGAAGAACTAACTACTATGTGGTATCCGGGAAGTGCACCGCACTAACTTAAACCAATTCTAGATTATGTTTTGTTTTTTTAATGTGCTTTTTTGGGATTAATAAGACAATAGTTATATCATGATTCCGGCTTCATTGGACCTGAAACACGCGTAGCAAAATGATAGGAAAAGTTTTCCCAAAATATTTTTATCAATAAGATGTGTGTTTTTGCGTAAATATTTTGCACAATCTCTCTCTCTTTCTCTCGTTAATAAAGAAGCCTAGTTTTCCTTTGAAAAATAAATTAGGCAGCATGGGTTAATTATAAAAATCCCTATTGGTTTGAATTTTCCAATTAAACATAATATAATAAATTTTATTTTATTTTGATTTTGCCGCCTGAAAGTATACAACACCTAAGTTGACTTGTCCCTGTGGAATCTGTAAAGCTGATGCATTTTTCCTTCGGGATTGTGTTTGTGTCGATTTTCTCTCCTCTTCCTGTGATCATAATTCATGAAGATGCCCTTTTGGAGACGGAGTATATGCTTCTTGCCTTTTTATGGCTTTTTTTTTAGGACTTTTGACCTTCAACAACTAGCAAGGATGCCTAAACCCACATCCCAACATGAGAATATGTCTAGGGCTCTCTCTCTCTCTCTCTCACACAAAAAATATTGTTTCTTATAATTTTTGAAAAGACCTCTAGACATACCCAATACTTAAAATGTTAACTTGAAAAGACAGAACCTACTCCAAATATGAATCAAATCAAAATCTAATTGAATCTTAGTGAATAAAAAACAATTTGATCCGAACTAACCTAATTTAAAATTTACCGAAATGACCTATTTGTCAGGTCATTGGGCAATAGACTCATAATATATTGAATTATATGGACAACTTAAATTAGACATTTTAAAACATAACAAACACAAAGAAAGGAAAAAAAAGGGGTAGAGTCAAAAATCACAAAGTATACTTTTACTAACTAAACTCCAACATATTTGCAAGTCGTTGCAATAAATAAATAAATTTAAAAAATAAAAGGTTAAGAGTATTTTAGTCGGCCAATAAATCAAATTGTGATATAAGCAAGCTACGTTGTTAATTAGGGATGACAATGGGTCGGGTGCAGGTCGGGTCCGACTGGACCCAAAACCATTTAATTTTTCTAAACTTGGACCCAGATTCGACCCGGACCCGGTGAGTCTCGTAAAATTTGGACTCGGACCCGGACTCGAGTCCACGGGTCTTAAACGGGTCCTAAACAAGTCTATTATATTTTTATCATAAATGAGTTTAAAAATCATTATTTTGTGTCCTATTTTAATATTATTCTAAATTTACAAGTAATTTTGTTACATATACCCTCTTTAATATTATACTAACCTATATATCAACAAACCTATTGTACAAACCAAAAACTTAGTTCATACAAACCAAATACACCAATATATTAAACACAAAGTTAATCAAAGTTTGACACCATAAAGTTCAAAGTCCATCAAAGCTTAACAACAAATTGTGGGAAGGGTTTCCAAATTGCATCGGGTCCAAATTTGTATGAATAGTGCTGTTAGAATTTTTTTAAAAATAAAATTAGTGATTGGGTCTTAAACGTGTCTTAAACGGGTCTCGGGTCGGGTGTGGGTCTTATTTTTTGAGACCCGGACGCGGACCCGGACCGGGACAGTTAGACCCAAACCCGACTCCAAACCCATCGGGTCCAAATTTTTGGACCCGCACCCGATTAAATGGGTCAGGTCCGACGGTCCAGGTAGGATCCAGGACCCACTGCCATCCGTAGTTGTTATTTGCCTCTTGTTTTGTGGTTAGATCTGGATGCATGTCAAAAGGGATGGGAACACAACCATTTATAACCTACCTAGATTTCTCTGTAGTGAGGTAAAGCAGGTGTGGCTTGAGGACTGTCCTAACTCATTTTGGAAGCTATGTACTTATGAATACCTTATCAATGAATTAGTCTTTGCTTACCAAAATTAAAAAAAAAAAACTAGTTATTTGTCATTTTAACTTCACTTTTTTTAATTTTTGGTAAGTGGTGCCGCTGGACTCCTATCTCTAAGATACTGTAATGGACCTACACAGATTCCCAAACTTAGAGACCCATGAACCCAAAGTTAATAAAATCACTTCCTCTCAAAGTGTGAAAAGGGTGAGGTTGACCAACTCTCACTTCGATCATTTTAACTTCACCTTTCAAATGATTTTATTAGTACTCTTGTACATATAGTAGTATATTAATTAACTTAGTCAAGTACCCTTTAGATTTGGGAAAGAGAGTAAATTTTACTGTAACATGGGCAAGGGCTTATTCTCTTCAGACAGACATGCCATTTTACCTTGTTCCCTTTAAAATATAACAAGCTTAATATATCAAATTATGAAATATGTATAAATATAATTAAGGCTTAAAATATAGGATACAAAATCTTGAAGACTTAAATTAGTAATTTGTGTTTAATATATTTAAATAAATTAATATTTAAAAAGATAAAATTCAGGTAAATATAAATTAACTTGAAGAGAATATTATGCCCAAATCCATGAGTATTCAGCTCCAGCAGTTCATGTTACGGAAGTATTCAGCTCCAACAACAAGATTGGGCCTATTACTGTAAAAAGAAAACAATAAAAAGAAGGGGTTTTCTAGTTCATTTTTGGGTGCCCTACATAATTATTTGCTTTATTGTTGTTAATTATTACAATTTATTACTAAATTTAACTTCATTCTGAATTCCTCCTTAGAAACCTGTTTGAACCCTAGTAAAATATAGGTGGAACTGATGATCAATGAATGACAGAGAAAACACCAGAACATGGGGGATAAGAGTACAATAACCAAATCCATTTAAATGGAAGCATGCTTCTGTTCTGCCCTATTTACACAAAGCCGGTAGCATGGCTACCTTTAAGGAGTCAGGACACTGATCTGGAAAGTCATAATTGGTCACACATCACTCGGTCAGCGAAGAGAAAAGTCGGGTTCCAGATCAAGCGATATCCCAATCAATTGTTACAAGAACAACAAGCTTATACAATGCAAATGCTTCTGAACAACCCTCTTCAAAGATGTACCGTAAGTATTCTGCCTCTACCCCAAAATTATGATCTGACTTTAGCCAGTCGTGCCCTAATTTCTTCCAGTTCTTCCTCGTCATCTACACCCTCAGCAATTGCTTCTTCTTGCTGTCAAAAGGCACATAATTCTATCTTCACTTCGATGTGGCAACAAAAAAAAAAAAAAATTAAACGAAGCCAGTAGCATGCTCACCTGTACAGTTGTGCTCTGTGCCGGTACCTTCATCTTTTCTTTTCTGGCTGCAACTGGAAGCTGGGCAGCAGTTTCAGTGGCCAGTTCGGTAAGGACCTTGTCAACCTCTTCCTCTGTCTCCTCTTCAATGTCTTCAGAGTCCAGTGCATTATCAACAGTCTCATTGACAAATTCTTCAATAACCCCGGCCTACAGGCATGGGAGAGTCTCAGTGGGACCAAAAATAAATGCAATTATCCTATATCACACTAGAGCGATGGCCTGATGGTGAAAAGAAACATCAGAAATCAAATTAGTAAGAGATGTCAGGTCTTCAGATGTGGTCTGTGAGGTTTGAAATGGGGTATTTTATGGGCCCAAATGCCTTATAATATTGTAATGTTAATTGATTTGGCAATGAGTTCACCTTCAGTAAGATATATTTTTAACATTCAGGAAAACAATGATATTCAGCAACCTCTTTAGGTACCATGGTTGTTTGAGCAAGAATCATACCCCTTTTAATATTAAACCTCAGTCAACCAGGCCTCTGTCCTAGATCCTAACTTGGATATACAAATGGGAATCAAGTGCCACAGTGAAAACAAAAGCCGACTTCCGGCACAATATAGCAGCACCTGTTCACAAATTAGCCACCTTTTCTCTTTTTTAAACATGAAAAAAATCCTTAAGGTACCCTCATGGCAAGGGCATATCCTAATGAGTCATCAGAGATAATGCAATAAAGCTCGGGATCTGGAGGGTGACACCAATCCTAGTAATTTTTTACTTCATGACCCCTCCAAGCAATCCAGCAAGTAAATTAAGAATATACCTTGGTCATCTCTTTGCTGAATTCTTGCATTGTGACAGCCACTTCTGGAGCTTTCATGAGGTTATTGACAATTTTCATCACCTCTGCACTCTTCTGCAAATGACCCACTGTACGAGCAATAGCTGCAACACAACAAAAGTACTTGAGCCAAAATGAGTTGAAAACAAGTTTAGTACCAGAAGTACATATCTATTTCCACCAAAAATGAAAAGGTAGGAGAAAAAGAAAAGGTTCTCCAGATGCTGATGCAGTAATGGCAAGCAAAATACACAATACAATAACTGAAATCAACAAAGAAGATTTAGGAAGTAAAGAAAGAAAAAAACAGAACTTTGAATGACCATTTCACAAGTACTTTTATCCACTGACTTTTCTTAACATGGGCTATTCTAGTGCAAGAATAAGCTGAAAAGTGTATACACATGAGAGAAAAAAGAACCAATTCCGATCACATACATAGAATCCCCGATTGTCACATAACTCAAAACAATCAAATTTAAAGATACTCCACGCCCGCCCCCTACACATGGCCAACAAAAAACCCAAAAAAAGGGGATACAAGAAATAGAGTGTGGCAAATAACAAGAAGAATTAATCAAGGGCTGTATGATCAGAAATCAGACAAGGGAAACATCAATACTAACTAATAGAAAAGGAAACATGTTTTTAGCTAAAATATGTAACAAACAGCAGGATGTAATGTGTTCGGTAATGGTATTCAACAAGAAGTCAATATCTTTAATAATTATGAAGTGCAACCATACCAACACTTTCTCCGAGGTGCATTGATATTGAATTTAGTTGAGCTTTGTTCTCATAAAGGCGATTCACAGTTTTTCTTGACCGGACAATTTCCTTAGCAAGAGCCTGATACATAATTTAAGAGAAAAATCAACCATTGCAACATGAAGGCGTTCCAAAAACAAAATAATCTCTCTCCAATATGAGACAGCAACCACTCAAAAGCGAACTAGAAAGGATATGCAATCATGTAGCCTACCAGTTTATCACCCCTTGACATTAGGTGAATTATGAGAGTGGTATGTAATCTAAGAACATGAATGTCAAGAGCAATTAAAATATGGTACATGCAATAGTCTTAACAAGATCAAGTTTTCCACCAAACTGCATGCACAACTCTCACATAAGCCAAGTGGCATGCAAGACATTTGCAAAAACCTTGAACAAAACTACATGGATATACAGGCCAATAAAGAAAAGACAAACCTATATTATGTGTTATTGTCTTTATTTATTTGTCTATCGATCAACCCTGTTTACTTACCTACTCATCTGTCAAGTTTTGTGGCCTATGCTGGAATGTTATCATATGCATATAAGTATACTTTTCTTCTTAATGAGGTAAAACAGAAGCATCCAAAATTATCTAGCTAGAGAGCTGTATCCTTTCACTATGGAAAAGAAGGCAGAAATGCATCCAAGTAAATGCAGAAGGTAGCATAATTGTTGAATGACAAAAGTCATAGCAAGAGAACCCATCACGCATAATGAACCGCTAAACATTTCAAAATTATTGTAGAATTGTGTGTCCTTAAATAACAAGTAAACAGGACCCCAAAGGTCAGGATTTGCATAGGCTAATTTTAAATGCCCTAGAAGTTATCCTCATCAGCTGTCAGCATGTAATACTCTGCATATGAAGCTCTTCCAGAAGTAGATATGCAAGGGAAGGGACAGAAAGAAAGAAACATAGGACATTCCATTTCCTTTGTTCGCCTAGCTATGCAGATACTGTAGGGAAATTGAGGGACCGGAAAATCTACAATAAGCTACAAACAATAAAAAAATCCATGTACCTACATTTGCAATAAACAACACAAAAAACCGATGACCTACAATACATATATGAGCCCAAAGCCCCAAATTTTGCAGAAACTGGGACAACCATGAAAAAACTGATATCAATCAACAAAACTGGATGCAGTAGTGATGAAGCAATACCTTAGCAGAACCCATGTCATTTCTCTTTGCAGCCTCTCTAATTGCCTTCTGTACACTCTTCTCTTCCCTCTGAATATCTAAAATTTTTGAAGAAAAGCACTACCCATAAATATATTCCTGATATAAACATCCAATATTGTCCCCCAAATAAGCAGAAACTCAGAAAGTTATTAGTGGTGTTTTCCTTTCCCTTTTTCTTTCTTTCTTTCTTCCTTTCTTCCCTTTTTAAAAAAATAGCTTTCAGGGCAGAAACTAGGATACTGGGGAATTGAGAAACAGAAGAAGATTGGCTTGCCTCTGATTTGGCGATCGATATTGCGGGACTCTTGGCGAAGACGCCTTTGCCAATCCCTCAATAGCTGCTTAGGGTCCGGTTTCGGAAGCAATAAGCTCTTCACTTTCTCCATGTCTGCCTTCTACTTTTTCCCTAAACTGAAAATTGACAAAATAGTAAACAAAAAATGAAGAAGATGATGATCCAGTTAATAGCAATTAGGGTTCTTGATGAACTCAAGCTCAATTGAGTCAAACTCTACACTAAAGAACATGATTCTTTTCCTCTCAAATCATTCTTTATTGAACATACCAAAAACGATGGATTGTAGATGTTATGGCCAGCCCACATTATTACATACATCTGAACCTTTCGTCTCGAAAGGTAAAACATAAAACATAGATGTAATTATTGAACATACCAAAAACAATGGAGAGAGAGGCGCGATTTTCAGATCCAATTGAACATACCTAAAATGGGTGGAGAGAGCGAGAGGCGGAGAGCGACAGGGAGCCGGAGAGAAAAAGCGGGCCGGATATCAAGAGCAAGAACGAGCCGGAGCGGAAGATGGATAGTGAGAGCCGGAGAGAAATAGCCCTGCGATGGCAGAGCGAGAGTCGGAAAGCGTGAGGTAGCCAGAGATCGACACGGAGCCGATAAATAAATTTACGAGAGAGAGAGAGAGAGAGATGTACCTGATCAAAGATGAGCAGCGCCCGCGCAGATAACCGGAAAAGAGGAAAGCTGGGTTGGAAGTTATTCTCTCAAACTCAAACTCAAACTCAGCCTCAGCGAAGAATTTTCACTCGCACGCGTTTTTTTTTCCTTTCTTTCTTCCAAAATGCTTGTGGTTTAAAGGCTACGAGGATATACTAAGAAATATAAATTAATAATAAAATTTATATTAAAACGAAGAAAATTAATACAAAAAGAGATAAAAATAATTAATAATATAAAATTAATAAATCAATCATTAACACGTCATTACAATTATAAAGTGATAAATGTTATAAAACAAAATAAAAAAAGCAATGGGCTTAGATTATCAATACTCAATACAAACGAATTAACTAACCATCTTATTTATAAATACGTGAAATACGAATATATGTTTCTAAGGCAAATGCTAAATATCGCGCCACCAAGGTGAAGTATAATATGAGATGTCCTCATGATTGGTTGTGGGTGTTAGTGGAAACAAATGGAGGAGAGAGCTCCGGTTGTTGTCGGAGATGATGGTGAAGATGGGTTCTACAGGTGATAATTGTGGTGGTTACTGCGGAGGTTGTTGGTGATTGAAGGGACGTGAAGGTGGAGGACGGAGGTTGTTTGAGCTAGTTTTATCTTTCTCTTGTACAAGTAACAATTGTGATTTATTAATATAAAGAGATACATTCCTCTATCCCAATCCAAAAAAGGGTATATTTTCCTCTATAAATAGAGATGTGGATGGCAAGATAGTATATCAAATATATAAAGAATTGTTTCATAAGAGTTATCTTTTGTTTTCTTTTTCGTCACATTTTAAGACTCTTGATACTTAAGAGTTTAAATCAATTGTTTCATAAGCGTTGTCTTCTATTTTCTTTTTCGTCACATTTTAAGGCTCTTGATATCTCCGAGTTTAAATCACAAAGCCGATTACAAATAATTTGAGGTAACTATATTCATTAGAAAATTGTTTGAATCCCTTATTTAGAAGTCTTATTAAAATCTTGAGACTGACTTTTTCTTCTAGACCTCCTCAATTTTTTCTTTTAATTTTATCGAGTGCAAAGTATGTGTGGAAAATCTTATAATGAGTTTGAATTAAGGGAATTTTTCACAAGTGTAAAAACTCTATTCATCAAATCACATTCTCAATTCTCTACTAACAAGATTTGAGACTTTTAACCACAAATAATTAGTTTTTGAATTAGAAAAACAATAGGATATTAACTAAGATAGTTATAAGTGAGATAAGTGCTAAATGTCTTCAATAATCATTTGCTTAATTAAGCATCCCGATGTTTTTTATTGATTTTTATCAAACAAATTATTCTATAATATTGCGAGTTGTGACTATCAACCCAACATTATAGTATAATATGTGTCAACTATTTTGTATCATTTTCCGTCCCATAAGATCCTCATTTGTCTCGTATTTTGCCTAAAATAATCCGTATGTTTAGTATGAGCATATCCCTATCCCTCAGTCACCAACAAAACAACAAACATCACAATAATATTTTAAAAAAAATAGATACGAGAGAGAAGCAAGAGTCTTTTCATAACAATAATTAAAAATAAAAAGAAAGAGAAAAAGCTCGAGTCTTTCCTAATTTTTTAAATGTAAGGAAAGAAAAGGCACTGAAAAACTCGTTTGGGAAATTGTTACAAACCCGGTGGCAATGCAACAATTATCTCACCACCATTCCCCCAAACAAAAGCAATAATAAGAAAAATAAGTAGAGCAATAGTAGGAATAGCCATATTCACAGGATCAACAAACAACCAACCTCAAACCATGACCCATCCCTCCTTATTTCCCTCCTCATCACCAACCCTTTATGCCTCAAAGCACATATATGAATTATTTGGTGTAAAAATTATAATTCACATCATTCATAAACTTAATTATCCACTTAACCATGAGTAACCATGTCGAGAACTCCAAAGGCGATTGTTATATGATCATTCGAAACCCGCAATATCAAATCAAGTGCTGCAAGGTCGAGCTTGACATTGTCCTCCAAAAACTCGCCCTCTGTAGGGCTCAATATAGTTTTGATGATCAAATCAACCCCCTCGAGTATGATGTATCTCCTCATACACTTATTCATAATGAATTGGACTATTTGAGGATCATGCAGGAGAATTTTGTATTGGCTTGTTCTTGCAGTTGTAGTAGTGGCAATAACCAAATTACAAACTACGTAATCAAGAAAAGTAGTGGTTTTGAGTATTTCGAGCAGTCTTATATAAGGATAAATGTCAATTCACTCTTTGAAAATGAAACTAATTTCGTAACTAACGATGATGATACTGAACGCTAAAGATGTGTCATGTTACGAGACACATCTTAAATTTGATCATCAAAATACAAAAGTCAGGTTTGTATAATATGAAAATTATAACTATATATTAATTTTTTGACATTTTTTTCTTTATTGCAAACAATTAACCTAAAGTATTTTCATTCAATCATTTGCAGAGAAGCAATCATAATGAAGGTCGATAAGATTGCATCAGAAGATCAAGAGGATAAGTCCAGGGTCGACCACCGGCTCCTTCCTTGACATAATACGACATCCAAGGAAGTGGAGTAATTTCATGTTCATGCGAACTAAATTTAATTTGCGAACTTCCTTTCCTTCTTATCTAACTTTGTTTAATTTGTGGTACATATTGTGATAGTTTTAGACAATGTTTGTCAAAAGTTTCTCAAAGTTGAATTTCATATTTAATGATTATTTTATTTTGGTCTAGAAACATAAAACAAAAACATGCGTCGTTTCCCTTTAGTACGGTAGTTCAACTCTATCTTATTGTATTTTGTCAATTTAATTATGACAACTTAAATTTAGGGTTTATTAAAAATGACTGTTAAAATCATATATATAACTGTTATAACTAAAATGAACTAAAATTAGTTAAATGAGATGAAATAAGTTAAAATGAGCTAAAACGAACTAAAATAATTCGTTATTATAATTATTACAGTTGTTATAAGACGAAATAGTTAGATATTATAGGAGAAATTAACTAAAATAGTTAGATATTATAAGTAAAATGAGATAAAATAGACTGAAATGAGTTAAAATTGTTAACTATTATAGCTGAAAATGAGCTAATATAAGCTGAAAACTATAAACGAAAATATATACGTCATCTCGAATAGAGCCTTAGTGAAACATGCCAACATTCAACTCAAAATGTCTAATTGTGTTAAGAAAAATGTATGGCACAACTGTTTGGAGCTTCAACCACCTTCTAAAATTATAATTCAAAGACCATAATACCAATTGATACTGTTAGCCACTCGAACATTTTTTGTTAATCGATCATACAAGACCTTGAGCAAACTATGAAAGAGCATATTGAGCCGATCCTAAGTATCCAGGAAAGACACTGCACATTTGTGTAATCCAGAACCAAAAAATAGAAAGAAAAAACTATCACAAGACCCTGAGAAAATTTATCATGTTGAGGCCTGTAAATCCATGAAAGCATGGCATAGAAAATAGAGGAACAACTATCACAAGTCCATCTGATCCATGTCTGGGACACGCCTGGGAACACTGCTTTCCTGTTCTTGATGCTCAACAATGGCGGCTTCCGTTGTAGTCAAAAGGGAAGAGATGCTGAAAACAATCAAACAGGAATAGTGATACAATGCAATCTTAATAACAATGCGAGATTTCAATAATTGGGTCAAAAAAGAGCCCTCACCTGGCAGCATCCACCAATGCTGTTCTAATGACTTTGACAGGATCAACAATTCCTGCTTTCACCATATCGACATATTCACCTACATCAGCAGAAGAGGTAGCACATACAAGTAAGAGGTTAGATTTCCTTTTGTTGACAAACAACCCTACAACTGTACTTGAGCCTCTCTAGTAGGCTTCCACACCCCCCACCCCAACTTTCCTCATTTATGTTTTTCCTTTTTTTTGGGGGGGTGTTCACTATGGTGACCCATTTAAGGCCCCATCACTCATAGGGACACCAGAGAGGGAATGGGCTAGGGATGGGAGATCGGGGATCAAGGGAAGCCTCCCCTCCCTAATGCCAGCAGCAAAACTGAAACCTACAGCCCCTAAATTGAATAATCACTCTAGACCACCCCTTCTGCAGCTTTCTACCCTTTTACACATCATTTTCCATCCCTCGAGCTCCTTAGTGTTTCAGGAGGTTGATTTGACAACTCTTGACGAATAATACTAATCCTCAGTTCACACACATCTATAAAGCTTTTTGCACTTAGAAAGTTGATAAGACAAGTGTATTGTCAAATACATGCTGCTTAACGCTCAAAACATGATTCTCCAAATACAAAATCTTAACTGGATCAGTAAACACCAGACACCTTCATGTAAGTGGTACGAAATAACGAGATGGGGATCAGAGAGCAAACCTTTTGCTGCATCATAGCCCAAACTGAGGTCATCTTGTTCCAACAACTTGCCAATGACTAGCGGTGCATCACCTCCAGCATTTGAGATAATGGTGCGAGTAGGTGCCTAAAGCATCATAAATTCTGTCAGGAATATTCAGCATAAATGTACTATCAGAAATGAAATTAAATTCATAGTTCAGCAGAAGGAAACCTTTAGAGCATTCTGGACAATTTTGATCCCTCTTCTCTGGTCATCATTTTTAGCCTGGAGATTTTCCAGGACTTTTGTAGCATACAGAAGAGCAACACCACCCCCTGCAAAAATAAATTCAAAATTCCTCATTGACATAGCCTAAGAGAGACACACTTACCCTTGCATATTAGATGACATGGACTCACCTGGCACAATACCCTCCTCCACGGCCGCTCTTGTTGCATTCAGAGCATCGGTGACACGATCTTTCCTCTCACCAACCTCTGCTTCGCTAGCTCCTCCAACCTGTTTGACAAAAATTACATTACTACCATGTTCTTTTTAGCTGTAAGGAACAGTAAGGCCGTAAGCAATTGTACGAAGCTGTAATTTAGTTGTAAAAGATATAAGGAGTTGTAAACAACTAGAAGCATAAGAGCTGTAAGAAGCTCTAAGGTTTTGCAAGGAATTATAAGACTCTAAGCTAAAGCTAAAAAGAACAGGGCCTACATAGCACATCAAACTCTAGTCCAACAAGGATAAGACAACCACCATATTTGAGAAGCAGAGGGCAGACCTTGAAGACAGCAACACCACCAGACAGCTTTGACAAACGCTCCTGTGCTTTCTCTTTATCAAAGGTTGAAGTACTTTTCTCCATGGCTGCTCTGAGCTGTGAGACACTTCGTTTGTTAGCATAACATGAGGGTGAAAATTAGAAGAGAAAGGGGCATGGATGGGACAAGTTCCTTAAAGAGGTGGTAAATTAGTTGGATTAACAAAGTTCTATAAATGCATAGAGGTGTATTGATGCTTATTCTTCCCATCATGAAAGAATCTCACTGTGCAGTTTTACTGTCAAACTTGATTCAGCGGGTACTTTAAACCTATAACACAAAAACACACAGCACAACCATCCAACAAGGATCTCAATTAAGTAGGGTCATGGGAGTTCCCCTGATGATTAAGGAGACTCCCATAAAAAGTTTAAGGCTCATGCTTAGAACTATATGAAAATAAGTTGCAAACAAAGGCTTGAAAATGCTGATATTTGGGCAAACAGTGAGACAGAGAGAGCCATTAGTTTACGCAGCAACATACCAGCTTACTCTAATGAGTAAACTAACCATTGAGATCAATATGGACCTTAATCCATAGGTTCATAACATCGAGATGCATAAGATGACTGAATTATCGAAACAGATGAAGCAAGCCACCAGCAGCATACCTCCTCACATCGTTCTTCAATCAGCTTCTTATCTCCACCTCCATGCAGAACAACAGTGTCATCCTTTGAGATAGTGACCTGTCCCATTTGAAAGTCAGTCTACTCAAAGGAGTTCAGGTATAGATTAAAAAGCAGAGGCAAAAAACAAACTCGCTAGTACAGACCTTCTTAGCAGTACCAAGCATTTCAGGTTGAACTTTATCAAGACTCAATCCATGCTCTTCAGTAATGACCTGTTGACGAGACAGCAAATGGTAACACCGTACACCTGTTGGATAGTACTGAGATTAAGATGTGAATGCCTTACCTCTGCTCCTGTAAAAACGGCCAGATCATCCAGGTTAGCTTTTCGGCTTTCTCCAAACCCTGGAGCCTTAATGGCACATACCTACAGAAAAGCACGTACACCAACCATTACAAAAGCCAGCAACCGATTTTCTAGAATACCTGTTGAAAAGAGCAAAGGAGTACAAAACATGACATAAGTTTTGAAAAATGTTTTTTTTGGGGGGGTGTGAATAATTATTAGTTGAGAAAAAGTATCTGTGAATGTAGGATATGAAATTAATAAAATACTTGCTGGATGTGCATTGGTATGGGAAAACACAATGGTCTAAACGAATTTATTCATGCCAAGTCCTAGGTAGCATGATACTCAGAGCATAGAAGCCTATGTAACTCGAAGTTAATGGGATCATGAGGTCATTGATTGTGAGACACAACCGAAATTCAATCCAACAAAACCTGGTAATTTCTAATCAGGCTCAGGCATGCTTACCTTGAGCCCAGCACGATGCTTATTAAGAATTAGCAGTGCTAGCGCATCTCCCTCAATATCCTCGGCTACTATTAATAGAGGCCTGTTCATCTATTGACAACCCACACAACAGAAGCAAAGAATTAAAAAGAGGATCCAACATAATAATGTAGTGATGCTAGATATCACTGGGCAGCCAAAAGAACAATTAGAAACAAAATTATAGAACCTGAAGAGCTATCTCCAATACTCCAACGAGTGAATTCACATCGGAGATTTTCTTTTCATGAATAACAACAAGGGGCCTTTCGAGTTCCTGGTCAAGGATAGCATGAAATTTCCAATGTCAGAAAACACAAACTAGGTTTAAGAGCAGAATAAAAAATCTGAAGCAAGCACGAGTCCCTCAAAAATCCAAAAACAAGAAGGTGGCGCACTCGCGCACGCACACACACACACACACACACACACCTGCTAATCTATTGCATCATCAAGCAAATATTATAATGAGCGAGAGCTGTAACTTACACATTTCTGTGTTTTCTGATCAGTAACAAAATAAGGAGAGATATAACCCCTAGCTAGCTTCATTCCTTCCACCACTTCCAACTCATTATCTAATGTGTTTCCATCCTGATAATGATTAAATACATTAGTGAATCAACTTGCTAACATGAGATGATACAGCATGAACATGGGTTTGACAGTTCACTTACAGAAACAGTGATTACACCTTCTTTCCCAACTTTTTCCATAGCCCGAGCAATAAGTTCACCAATTTCACGCTCACCATTAGCAGAGATAGTAGCCACCTGTCAATAACTAATTACAACATATCCATCGACAATGGGAGGATGGTAATATAGATGTTTATTTATCTAGTATAAGCACATTGTAATCCATCGACAATATTAGCATTTTAAAGTCTCTATCCAAGATACACATTGTAACATGAAAACGAATGAATAGGCACCAAGTACTACACCACCTCCAATGTTAAGAAATCTAAGTTCCGAATCACCTCTAATATTCCTTCAGGATTCACAGAATTGCTGCCTAGTCTTTGATATGAGATACAACATGAAGGAAGCAGTATACAGTAACTTGGAAATGACTAAACTACCCAGAAAACAACTCCTCAACATGATTACCTGTGTGATCTCCTCTGGTGTGCTTATCATGACTGCTCTGGTCTTCAAGTTGGACACTGCAGCATCAACTGCCATATTGATTCCAGTCCGCAAATCCATAGCATTTACACCAGTGACAATGGACTTGCAGCCTTCCACTAGAATTGCCTGAGCCAAGACAGTGGCACAAGTTGTACCTAAGGCATGACAGGCAATATCTCGGATCAAATGAGGATGTTATTAATTCTAACATTAATATTACAGTCACTTGCAAAGAAATATCACAAAACTTCACAAAAGGAAGAAATGACTATCTCACTTGACAGAAATGTAACAGTAATACATTTTCAGCACTGCAGCACAGAAAGCATATTCTTCGTATTATAACATTAATCATGGAAGGTAACTGTAAATTACATTCCAGGACAGAGACCATAGAATAATAGTCTAATTGATGCATATAATCACCCTCATACTGTCATGCAGAACAACTATCAAAAGCACAGTGATATCAACTTTAAGAAAATAAGAATAATTTTGCATAAACCACCAAAAGATGCCTGCCTCGTGAACCACCATGAATACCAATAAAAAACACAATCAGGTCTTCCATGAAAAAGATATGCTGTTGGTACGTCCTACTCCTGTACCTATGTTATATCAACATTGTAACATGCATCCCCAACTGAATAAGTTCCATGAGTTACAATGTCAAAAGTAAATCCGCAAGTTGATCAAACTACTAAAATTCTTACACAAGAAGAGAAAGGCAAGACTCTCCTTGACTTCTGTTTCTTTTCCAATGGCCAATTGAAGAGCACAAAAGTCACGATGTTGTGACACAAGTTAAAAAGCGAAGGATCCTGAAGAATAGTTGTTGCAGTAAATGCTGTGAAGTGCAAGAGGGAATTATATAACAAGTTAAAGTTCATTTCTACGGAAATGAGATGCCTTGAAGTTCAAGGCAAGAGCTAACACCACAAGAGACCATCCATGCCCAGTTAAAAAGGAGAAAAGGAGATCATTACCATCTCCTGCAGCAGTGTTTGTAGCTTTTGCAACCTGTTTTACAAGCTCTGCACCAAGATTTTTGGCTCTTTCACTGAACTTAATGCTCTTGGCAACAGTAACACCATCCTTTGTCACCTTAGGATCTTTAAAGTTCCTTTCTATTATGACATGGCGACCCTGTGTTGACAACAGAAGAAAGGAATAATAAGACATTTTCAGCCATCTCCTGTTTTACAGCACAAAATGCATAGGGAACCTTCAACATCTACAAGAAAAACAAAAAAATCACATATTTTATCGGAAAAACAGCCTTGGATCTAAGTACTCCAATGTAAATTTCTGGTTCACTAGTGATTGCATGGATCTAGAGCTCTTTTCATTGATTAATTGGTAGATATATGCCACATGCAATGTTGTGCACTTGGTGTATCACAGCAGAAATGCATCATTCACATGACCAAAATCTAAGGACAACAACTACACCCGATGGGAGCTTTCTATGAGACAGCTAATTGTCCACTAACAGATGAAAGGTTCCGAATGATAGATACAGAAACTCAATACATAGGAACAGCTCAACTGAGAAACCCCCCCAAAAAAAACGAACATTCATTTACTCTGAAGATGGTAACATAATGACGTATAGGTAGTTTTACAATGGAATGCCTCACATGAAGTATTGACATGCTTTCTCAAGCATCCAAAGTAATGTTCTCTCAATGTCTCACTAATTAATTGATTAAAGCTTGTTAACAAATCTATCCATGCCAACACAAGAATGGACTATGATATAATTGAGTAATATCCACTAATTAGTGCCATGCTACAGCTTTGAAGTTCATACCTTTGGTCCCATTGTGACCTTCACTGCTTCGGCGAGTTCATTAACGCCCTGCAGCATGGCCGCCCGAGCTCCAATGCCAAAATTGATCTCTTTTGCAACATAACTCCTACTGAGATTTATCCTGCCATTCACCTACAAGTTCACCCGGGAAAAGGAATTAACCCCCAGTCATTTCAATCAACATATATCACCAACACGGCAATAGCCTATACTTGGAAGAAATCGTCCAATCAAACTAATGTTTTGGGCATTGATTAGAGAAAACCCATATAACCCAAATCAGTTTTCCAGAATGAGCTTTGCAGCTCAAAACACACACACAGACACATCAGGACAAATGCAAATAAAATGTTAACTCTGGAAAGAGAAAAGAATAGATAAATCGGCAATGCCCACAATCAAATTTCTATTACTTCCCTGCTTTAGAACCAAAAAAATCAAAATATAGATAGAGAGCAAAATGATACCAGTCGTCTTGAAGCAGAAGACCTGTCCACAAAAAAGGAAACAGAAAAATAACATAAGACACTTTCCATAAAGCCATTAATTTGTAGGAATTGTACAAGCAAAGCTGAGTACCTGATCAATGACGATGCCACGCGATACATGGGTGGAAGAGAGAAAAAGCGAGAAAGGAAGTGTGGTGTACTGTGTAGTAGGGTTTAAGCCCAGAAACAAGAGTCTGAAGGGTCACTTGAGAGGTTTAAGGTTGAAAAGGCTCGTTCGTTGCTGGTCTTCCAATCTTCCTTTTCAAATGGGGGTTCGCCGCTGGGTCCTATGGTTTCTCGAGTTGGGACCCGAATCCGAAATCGTCAATTTCTCCGCATGGTTCTAGAGACTTCTACGTCCAGGGTTTACGAATCGGATCCGAACCGAGGGTTCAGGTTTATACAATTTATACTCTAGTCCCTAAAAGAGCTATTTATCTGCCACATGGCTCGTGTTCGACTCTCGGATCCACGATATAATTATTGTAAGGATTAAACGTAAAAAGATTTTAAAAAGAGGAGAGAATTTAGTGAAGATTAAACGTAAAAAGATTTTAAAAGGAGGAACCGAGCTATTTAGTGAAGATGCACATTTTTATCATATATCTTTGCCATGTATATAAATTGAACTTCGCCCTGCTTATAAACCAACCAATTAGTTCCCCCTTTTGGAGATAATTCTATTTCAGAAATTCTTTAAGACACCATGCAATGTTGTCTGTCTTTTGATTGCGTTGATGTCAAATGCGTAACATGAAAGAGCAAAGGGGACCAGCCAAAGTACTCTCCCTCTTCCACCACTATCAATTCGAGTTCATGCACAGGTCCATATTCTTAACTCTGTCACAAGGTAGCCATGGCAACCATGCACATTCTTAACTCTGTCACAAGGTAGCCATGGCAACTAAGGCTTTTACACAACTCGACACTCAGAAAACAGCCTTGCACGAATCCTAACACGAGAACATTACACTCTACAATGTAAGAATGAGATAATGCTGTGAAATGGGAGGGACGAAGGCATTTCTCCACAGAAAATGTAGAATTACATAACGTAATCCAAAATTCCATGAATCTTAATCTTAATGATATCAATTCTCTTCTACAAGGAAACAAACACCACAGAACTTACACCTTCAATCCAAAAGACGATTCATAACATATCTTCTATATCAAATATACCGTCACTCCTCTCTGTGATGTAGTTTCCAGCTTTCACCCCTCAAAACTTTGTAAACTGATTCCACTTAGTTACAACGCTTCAAAAATATGCTGAATGTCTGCAAATGTCTCCTTCAAGACTCCCAGACAGGATGCAAACATCGCATCAGGCTTCACTATCTGCCCTCTTTTTTGACTTCTTCCTTTGGGATTGCTCTGACGACCCTGAAATAGTAATACCACTTCCTCGCCCCGAGTCTTGGACAGAATGATCACTGAACCTTGATGTCTCACCTGCACTCCTTTTTGAAGGCTTTGATACATCCCCAACTTCAGAAAGAGAACTTTTTCTGCTAGTATGTGTGGACCGACTCCTACTATGTGAATGTGAATTTCTCTGACTCATAGTTCGTGAAGGAGTGGACAGCATACGAGAATTTGTCATTGAATTCACGGAACTGAGGGGAGGTTTCTTCTTAGCATCCATCTCAAGTGCTTTAAGTTCCTGCGGATCTGGGTAATGAACAAGTGAAACATGCCGTGAAATCTTTCCAGCTGCCACAGACAAAAGTGAGAGTTTTAGGAGATAGAAGCCCCTCGGGATCAAGACATACAAGCTGGCACCACCCCTCCCTCCCGCGCAGGGGGAGGGTGCGCTAGTTAACGAGTTGTAAACATCACAACCAACAAGTTATGGGCACAACTACATTACATGAAAACAATTCAAAGAAGACTAAAAGAACCCTAGATGTGCAGTGCTTATGTTATTGATGTGTTAAGTCAACAGCCAATGTCTAATACTTCTGGGCCAGAATGAGCCAATTTCCACAAAAACACACCAGACCAGGATTATTGTTGCAGTAAAACACCACACCAGACCAGGATTTATGTCGCTAATTTCTACTAAAAGAAATTGGGGGTAGTCTAGTGGTAGGATAAGTTATTTCTACAAAAAAGACCAGGCCTTGAATCTCCCTAGGTTGTGTGCGCATGGTAAAAAATCAAAAAATTGAGACATACCAATTCTTGGCCTCGACGAGGAGGCTAAAAACACTGTTGCATCAGATTCCTGGGCTGAATAGCTGAGCATGTTATAAAGCTTACCTGTCACAACAGGCATCAGTACAGTAAATAATTCATTCACATTAACATGCTCAAGGAAGAAAACACACCAGATCAGGATTTATGTTGCGTTTTTCAATTCTTCTTTTTATTTTTGGTAATTAGGAGGGAAGAGGGGTAGGGCCAAATTTTCTAGAAGAAAAAAGACAGAATATTACCAGATGACCCCTCAAGACTACCCAGCTGCCCATCTTGATGAAGCTCCAAAGACAGTTCTTGTCCATCAAAATCAGGAGACTGCACAGACAAGAACAAAATCAAAATAAAATCTAAGGCACAAAGCCACATTCAGACTATTTCAGAGTCAAAGAAAAAAACAATCACGATTTAATACATGAAGTCTACGTAAAGTACCCTTTAAAGCAGAACCCTACTGGAAAAACCATTGGAAAACCCAAGTGGAAAACAAGAAAACATCACGGTGGTCTTAATTCACTTCACCATCTGGTTCCTACCAAAATAGTGTAGCATTGCAGGCATGTGAACTTGTCAGTACAGTGAAAAACTTGTCAGAAATGCAACATTTAACCAGAAAATGAGGAAACTTGATAATGATAAATTAGTAATATTTGCCTTATGAGACGTTTATATTTTTCCTTTTGCATTCTTGTATATCTTTGTGTGCACAAGCAAGTGCATCACATGCGTGCTTCTACATCTTGCGGTCTGAGCGTTTATCTAAATATTCACTATATCTTTCCTTTTGCATTCTTGTATACCCAAGTGCATCGCATGCGTGCTTCTACATGTTCATATAGAGAATTATCATTATAGGCTTATAGCATCCAATCAATAAATAACCAGTGTACCTCATGTTTACCTCCTACGATTATGAAATATTGGAAATCTATTGTTTGCATTTTACATCTTGCAATTACAAATCAAGGTACCTACTGGATGTCAGAGACCAGCTCATGCCATTTGAAACCCCCCAAAAAAAAAAAAAAAGAAAAAAAGATGGTTCACCTCCCGCATGCTAGATCACTATAACTCTATCTGTTGCTTAAGTTATGCATAGGCTTGTCAGGGCCTCAAAATTGCAGATGCAGGGCCTGGTAAGATCCATCGATGGTAGTATATCATCCAGTTTTTTAATTTTTTTATGCATAAGGAAAAAATGACGAAAAAGGTCACTAGTGGCCATCAAACTGCAGCATGCTATCACTGGGGAAGACAGACATATTTCATGCACCATCTTGCCACAATCTAATTGATATGACAGCTTATCATCTAGTAATATAGGGTTGCCAACCTAGACAATGGGCTGAAATGACATCCACTGAATTCCAGTATTTAATTGAAATAGAGGACAGGAGGTGAATTAGTCATCAATGACTCAGTGAGTGAACATTCCATGACCAAATATAAACTATGATTTCATAGCCTTTCTAACAAAAATGCCTTGGACAATTTCATCAGTAAACAAAGAACGGAGAGCAACCAGTGATAGTTGGACCAATCAATCAAAGCCAATTAGACTAACGTTCATTCATTTCCAGACAGCTAAAAAGCCAATTTATGCCGTTATTTCGGGTTGGATTTAGGCCAAAGCAAAATGCATATCTAAACTGTCATATGTTTCTTACAGTAGAGTGTTAGGCAATCAATGATTTTTAATATATGGTCTATGGGAACCAAACTCTCAACAAGTACATTTGATGCCCCCTCGTTCCCTAACCACACCTACGCAGGACCTTGCAGGTACGGATTCGGATCTTAATATCTTCCAAGTGGGTAAGAATATATATCCAGCTAAACACGTTGAACTATGTTAGACACTAGGGCCCCCTCACTCAGAAAGCTTCTAAGTTGGCATAATGATAAAAACATAAAGAAAAAGGAAAACAGAAATAAACTGCAATGATCTTGGTCTTGGCAAATATTTCCAATCCCAAGCAAACTTAATTCTGGAAAAGTGGGCACGATATATTCAAAAGAGAGAAGATTACATGATCCTCAGGCAACTGAATGAGCCAGAGTTCAGTCGAGTCATTCAATTCAATGTCAACAAGAGAGTCAACGGACTCCTCCGCAAATTCTGGTGGAGGATTGTAGCCAGCCTCAGCTTCCATTCTTCCTAATACAACAAGCACAAAGTTCAGCAAAAATGACAAAATTCAACATACCTGGGAGTAAGAAAGGCAGAAAAAGAAGAAAAAGAAACCAGAGGAGGAAGATAGAAGAAAAAGAAAAAGAAGAGCCCGAAACCAGAGGAGGAAGAAAGAAGAAAGAAGAAAGAAACCCGAACAGAAGAAGGAAGAGAAAAAAAGAAGAATGAGGAGGAGGAGGAGGAGGAGGAAGAGAAAACAGGAAAAAGGAAAAAGAAGAAGAAGAAGAAAGGAGGGGAATACGTGGGAGTCGCTGAGCAGGTCGGCGCCGGAAACGCTAAGGGAGTCGCCAGAAGGATGGAGCCGAGGAGGAGGCTGAAGGAAGCTCTCTCGCGCGAAAGCTAGGGTTTGGGTTCTCCAGTAAATTAACTCAGACACGCGCCTCCAGGTAAGTATTAGGCTTTTTTTTTTTTTTTTAATCATACAAATTGTCCTCTCGTGGTATTCAAAAAGCTCGCGTCCAGGGTTACAAAACGCTCTAAAACAATCCGACCCGGACTTCTCAAGAATATTTTTCGTTGGTTGAAAGGCTTTCACCGTGTTCCACACTATTACGTACTTACATAGAATTTTATATATTTATATATAATATATATATAATTTTTCATGAGTACGTGACAAAAAATAACTTTATTAATCCCTTTAAATGAAAGAACAATGTTTTCTTTCATTAAATTAGACTCATTTAGTTATTTTGTGTTGCATGAATTAATGACCTCGAGAATTTAAAGAATCATATTTATAAAATTACTTTCTTTAACTCTTGAGAAATTTCAAAGATTATCTTTCTTCTTTCAAGTGGACTTTCTACAAAATTAATATCTATATCCGATCTTTTCGGCTTATTATTTTGGACTAAATCTTTAAATAAGGTTAAGATTATTTAATTCTAATAAGTTCAAATAGGTTTAGTTTTAAATGTTTGCTTAGAAGATTATTAGCTAAGCCCTAAGCCTTATACTCCTCTGTATTCTTTTTATTATGTTAGAGTACTATACTTATAGTTCACCTCATACACTTTGTGTTGTTGATACTAAGATCTTGAGGTAATGTGACTAAAATATATTTATTTTCCTCTAAATGTGTTTTAAATGTCAATTTGAACATTATCTTACCTATTCTTTCTTCAAGAGTAATATTCCTCTTGTTATTTGATCAGCAATGCAAAGCTTGCAGTCATTCAGAGAAATGAAACCACTCAAATTGAGGCAGTCAACTACTCCTCTCAATACTTCACACTATTTACATGCCAGAAACAGACTGTAAATCATCAATCAGATCTTTCCCCATCATCCACCCTATTCTATCCCTAACCAACACCAACAGCAAAAACTCCTGAACAAAACCCCATGGCAATGCCAAAACCCATCATCATAATCTTCATTTTTGCTTCACTCTTCTCCACATTATCATCTGCTCAGAACTGTAAAAACTACACCTTTTCTGACAAGATGGCTTTCGAGTCATGCAAAGACCTTGGAGTTCTTGAAGCTCACCTGCATTGGAACTACAACCCGTCTCAGAAAACAGTTCATGTTGCATACAGAGCCAAGCAGGGCCCGGAAGGGTGGATTGCTTGGGGAATCAACCCAACAGAGGACAGCATGATAGGAACACAAGCATTGGTTGCCTTCCAAGATGACAAAGGGAAGATGAAAGCCTATTCAACCCAAATCACCAGCTATGTCCCTTTGATGGAACCCGGACCCCTTAGCTTCCCTGTGTCTAAGCTTTCTGCAGAGTATGTCAACAATGAGATGATCATTACCGCTGTTTTGGGTCCATTCACGGGTAATTTGACAGCTTATAACATAGTTTGGCAAGCTGGGAATTCGGTCTCGGATGGAATTCCTGAGCCTCATCCATTCTTAGAAC
The DNA here is from genome assembly GCA_021018815.1 of Talinum fruticosum. Lineage (NCBI taxonomy): Eukaryota > Viridiplantae > Streptophyta > Magnoliopsida > Caryophyllales > Talinaceae > Talinum > Talinum fruticosum. The sequence continues at coordinate 148,571 of JAITYX010000103.1, forward strand.
CTAATCTTACATCATTAGAAACACTAGATTTCCTATCAGTGTAAAAAGGCTCAAGTTAGATTCCTGTTTTGTGCATGCAGATGCAGTATACCCCTCAACTTGGTCAATGGAAATAATTAGCATCAATAAAATTTCAAGTGAGGATTATGTATTTGGGTTAGATTGGTAACATAAAATGAAGACCTGGTTGATGTATTTAATGGTCTTCACCACTAAATTAGTGGTGGTTACAATGAATTATGAATTATTTTTTGGTTGGGTTACATTAGTCATTTGGGGTCTAACCATTCAATAATTACATGATTACATCAATTTCGTTGCAATCTTGGAATAATTTTGGTTCACCTTAAAAATGATAAATGATATATTTCTATTTTAAACGGTCAAAACAGGTTTTCAATCCCATAAATTTGGTTGTCAAGCTGGTGCTTTTGGTAATTTATAGTTGGAATGTATGACGTTATTTTTTATTTTTTTAAAAGGTAAGTATAATAACTAATAGGTAGCCCTTCTCGCAAGGGTTCTACCTAAGTTGTCTTCCATTAAAATGGAGAGAAGAGAAGAAGAGGGGATAGAAAACCAAACTAAAGTAGAATAAATACAAACACCAAGCTTGGCTACCCAGTCAGTAGTCCGATTCCCTTCTCTAAATATGTGATGAATAAGAACTTGGTCGCACATCCGAAGGAAACAATAAGTGTCTTGAATCGTTGTCTGGATTTCCCAAGGAACTCGTATTTCACCTTTAATTGCTTTTATGACCGTCGGATTATCTCCTTCCAAAATGATAGAACGAAACCCCGCTTGAACCGCTGCTTTGACACAATTTCTCATGGCAGTAGCCTCTGCTATAAGAACCGATGATGGCCCCAAATTTGTTGCTCCAACTTGAAGAAACCTGCCGTCCCAACTTCGATGACGAAGTTTCTTGCCGCCGAAGAAAACCTTGAACCGTCAAAGTTGACTTTGATAAATCCTCCAGGTGGTTTGTGCCAACAAATCAAATGTTTAGAAGTATTGACACGTAGCGAGGGGAAGGTGGGGATGGGTTGAAATGTTGATCTAGTCTCGCTCCTAGATCGCCATTCATCCCAAGATGATTTGGCTCGCAGGATTGTAGCAATGGAATTGAAAGATCCATTGTTGAAGACCTTCTCATTTCTGCTCTTCCAAATGCTACATAACAAATGGATCACACGGATCATCCGAGTTGGTTTTCTCCGCCTTCCGAGTGTATAGATAATCCGATTCGAGAGAGATTCCGCAATTGGCTAAAATTCACCTCTAACCACTTATGTCGAAAAGTTGTATCCCAAATGTCCATGACACAAGTGCATTGTGAAAAAGATGGTCGATTGACTCATAATGGTCTTGACAAAACGGACAAATAGTATCGATGTTCAAACTTCTTTTAACTATGTTATCTCGTGTTGGTAAAGCATTGTGTCCAATTTGCCACATAAATAATTTCGACTTAGGCATCAAATCCATATTCCAAATCCATGCAAAATCTCACGATGGTGAGTTAGTGGGAATGTTATGGGCATTCCAAGTGGCTGATTCCAGTTTATAACTGCAAGGATTATTGCCTTTGCTCATGCATATCAATTCCAGTTTATACAGTTAGGCTCGTAAATACCGTCTTACACATGGCCCCAATAAGGCCGACACTCATCAATTGCATGATCATCATATATTACAACATATGTTCAATCAAAACAAGAGCCTACAAATGAAATGCAAAAATAGAATGAAGCCACACTATGTTATTCAAAAGTGAGTCTTAAAATCCAATATATGAGTAAACTAATCAACCATCCACTCCCATTTGCTCGCTCATCAATCCCTAAACATCAAGCAATATTACTTCTGAAACGCAATCGAACTTAAAAACTGCGCATTCTTTTGACATGAAAATTACAGACTAAGTCGAGTTTAACCACTTTAGACAACCGGGGGGTGGATGGTGAAGAAAAAGAAAAGAAAAGAATACAAAGGGAGGGGGCTTTCCATGACAAACCAGGAGCCCCCTGTATGTGGTATGCAAACAAAAATCGATGCCTTGCATTGATCGTATCCTTCGCCAAGTGCTCACCATCAACAGTGAGTTACTGGCACACTGCCGCCATGAAAGAGCAGGGCAACTTGAAAGGGAGATGTTAGAGATTGGAGTTCGATACAGTTGGAATCTTCACCTTAGTCCTCCTTTGAAGAGCTCGAGTACTCAGTTCCATTTTCCACAACCGTTACACGAGAAGAACCACTTGATGAAATACTGCTATTGGATCTTGAAGCGCCTTGGATGGTGTTTGAGACTGGGGGAGGATTTGTCTGGGTTGCAGGTATACTTCCCTCCTCGGCTAGTTTTTTGAGCATGTTCATGACAGTGGGCAGGAATCTAGTTGACAATGATAGTATTCCAGGTAGCTACAGGGGGAAAAAGTGGATTTCAGGCAACAAGAATAGTAGTAAAGCAGAGTAAGATTAATACTAATCAACAAATTCTGCTAATGAATCCACCATAGAGATGACCCAGAGGAAGTCCCATTTGATAGTTGAAACCCACTAGAGTAGAGAGTTTATGCAGCCAACCCACACCACCACCACCCCTTTTTGTGCCACCTTAACCTCTTAGGATTAATCCATGACTAGACCGATCCAATGTGAATGTTACCACAGGTCCACAGCAAGCTTGACATTAAATTAATTCAGCAGGTATGGGTCAAGCCGATAGTAAACCATAATGCTCACATGGGAGCAGGGTTTGCTACTCACTGCAAATAGATAGCCAAACTTAGGATTCAGATTGCTAGCTACATGAACACAAATTACAGGGATAACAATGGTCAAAGCCTTCCTGAGGTATGAATAGCTGATGCACGAAAAGCTAAGAGATGCCAGAGGGTGTACAATTGTAACAAATTAACAAAGCAACATAAACATGCAGTTAGTCCGGTGTTGGAGAGGTGGCTAGCCTACTATCAAGTGTATTATAAGCCCACACTAGCGGAAATTCCATGAGGAAAGCAAAAGGATTATTTTAAGGTAATAAATGCAGCTCATGTAAATTTGGCAAGAAACTCACGATGCCATGACGAAATTCATTTGATATATCCATTTGCACCCATAGCGCTTTGCTCAATAGAAACCCAACAAAGAGGACGACAAGATACAGTGGATTCCTGACACAAGACAATAATGTTCAGCAAAATACCAAAAGATAGTAGTAGCATATGAAAAGGGTGGGGGTGGGGGGATGTACCTCAAAAGTGTCATGAACTCGTTAAATCCTAAGATCAACATTGCAGCAATAGCCCATGGAGGTGGCAACCAATTGTTGCTGCGCCTGCTGGCTTCCTGAGAAGTGAATTGTAGCAACCAAGTTAAAAAGACCCACACTATGATGGAAATAATCTTTAGGAACTTCTACCTTTTCTTCTAATCAACGTAGCTACTAGTATGTTACCATCAAACATATGACTAAATACAAGAGAACAAGGAGATTCATTCAAACCTGAGCTGCAATAGCCTGACTAACTGTATATTCTGTCTCCATTTGGAATTGTCGCCACAATGATTTGCACTGGACTGGAGTTATTAATGTCTTTGATGATGGAACCTGCACAGGAAGAATGATCAAGCTGTCACAATATTTTGACATGAATAAGCAAGCTTAGCAACAACAGGCAAGAATAACTGAGCAGCACAGACCCAACCATAACAGACCTATTTAGTTCCTACACTGAACGAAAATTTACTGCTGACAGACTGAGGATTAAATATCCAAATTTCATTTTAATAGACAGCACTTCCATGAACTATTTCCGACTACTGCGTTAACATAGCCGGGTATCCCAGCATGGATTCCAGTCCTCAAAGTTCGGTAAAGAATCTATGCAACCACCATTGTTGCCCCAGAGTGGATTCCATCAACACGCAAGACATTATATAGCCACAAAAGACCTTTAACTACTAAGAAGATGTTCTACACAAAACTTCTTATTAATAAGGACATATTTTCACAGACAGTTGGGCCATAACCAAGAACTTTAAATGGAGGGGTGGACGGAAACTAAGAATTCTAAAGTATTATCAACAAATTCAAACTCCACAGATAGAATTATCATATACTGCAGTTAGTGCCTACATTGAACTAAAGTATAGATTCATGCGTTTCCTCGCAATGACAGGATCATAGGTGGGAGTTAATGCCCAGCACCCCCGGGGAAGAAAAAGGGAGTTAAACCTCTCCTGTTTCCTTTAATATACTTTTTGCTTGGAGAATCCAAATTATGCATGCTACCTAACCAGCTAGTGGTTTAACTACAAGCAATAAGTATAATGCTGATTGCACCATTACTGAGCAGCCTGGTCAATGATTGACAACAAATAATTGCATGGCAAGAACATATGTTTTTAAGCATGAAATTTGGCGAGATATCTTGCTTTAGTCCTCTGGCAACCACCCAATGCTAAGAAATGCCTAAGAGAAGCTGTCAGCTGCCATGCTCATCAAATGAAACGCTACCCCCCCAACCACCCCAGTCCACCATTCGAAAATCCCATGTTTACAGCTGGTATAAACCACATCAGACGTCAAGATAACAATCAGAAAAGAAAGCTGCATGAAGTAACTGAGGAAAGTTGCTATTTATGTCAATGTCTCAAAATAGCATGTCAAGACATTGAAGGCACAAACTAGGAAGCAAAGACAGCACTTGATAAATAAGACGTGCACATATCATCATTTTAAAAAGCAAACAAATAATTAGATGGAAATAATTATGTTTCCAAGCTTTGCCTAACATAAAGGAAACTCAGTTCTAGAGATTTGTGAACAAATCCCCCCCAAAAAAAGCAAAAATAAGAAAAGTCCTTCACCCACAGAAAATCCAAAAATCCATCTAAAGTAAGAGGAGACATTCTTGATCAAGAGAAGCCTACCTTCTCCCAGGAGCTTGATGCAAGAGGGTCAGATAATGCTAGACTATTGTCACTAGTGCTACTAGCATTGCTCTTGTTCTCCACCAAAGCAAGAGATAATGTTCTGTCAACATCATCGGCTTCATCATCCAACCGAACCACAGCAAGGACTGAAAGCAATTTGAGCGACTGCAAAAACACTAAATATTAGTAGTCGGCACACACACACACACACACAAAGAGAGAGAGAAAGAGAGAGCTCAATAAACAAAATCACCCAAGTTCGGCAAATGGTCATACCGCAGAACGAGCCAACTTAGTAATTGATTTAATGTCCTCCTTTCCCGTCCAAACCCGTGGCATTGAGTCCGAATCATGGCTGAACAATGTTGTAAATCTGAAGAAAAATTACATAATTAGTACAGAAGGGACAAACTAGATGCTCATAACTATAGCAAGATAGGAGTCACAGCACACCTATCCTTCATACGGATCAGGATCCTCCCTGCTTCATCTCTGGCTTTTGTCTCCACCACACTTCTTGCATAATCCTCTAACTTCGCTAGCATTTTGTCTTTAGTTTGCTCATCCAAATCGAACCCAGAAAGATCACTAGCAAGCCCAGAAACAGCTGACTGACTCTCACGTCGAAGAAGCTTTCTTATTGATGGCCAGGTTTCATCACTGGCACTATCCAGAAGTGCTTCTACAGGCCCTGACAGAGCTTCATTCAATTTTGCCTGCAAGATATCAGCCATATTTTAACTATCAGGTTAGACAACTACAAATACAGACAAGATCAACTACTCCAGCATTTCTGGCTAAGTATCAAAGTGCTTTGAGTTCGGATCACAATAAGGTGGCTGTACAATGATTTTCTATTGTTGTACAGTTAGTCCATTCAAAGAAGGAATAAAGAGAGCAGCAAGAGTTCAAAAGTCATAATTAACTCTAGAAAGTTGCTTCTTCAATTTAATTAGCCTGAAGGCACTATAAGAGCATCTGTTCCGCAAGCTCAGTACAGTGGCCTTTGGTTCAATCTCAGGGAGACACTGCAAACCAATGGAATTTCGATGTCAACAAGAAAAAAACATCCTGACATACAGAATCCTATTCTGCTACTGAGGACACCACTGGAGAGGACCATAAATTGAGACAGGACTGATGGCACAAGGAGGTCATTAGTCATCTCCAGTTCCCGGTAAATAGTTATACATGTCTAGATGTACCGAGAACCTCAAATCAGCAGAAGCCATTAATCCATTCAGAAGATGAATATTACACATACATAAGTCTCCACACATACTCTTCACTCTTGAAATTGTTCCTCGCCATTTTTGCTGCAACTGTTAAATGGTTTTGACTGTAAGGGATGCAACATTAACAAATATGCCTTTTTTCTCCTTCAATTTTTTTTTTTTTTTTTTGGGAGGGGGAGGGCGCTTGAGGTTGGGATTTATATGGCACTAGAACTGAGGCTGGTAGCACGGACAATAAGGTTAGCTCTCTATATACTGAAAAATTTTACAGTGAAGGATCAGCTGTTGAAGGAAAACAGGCAAATGGATGATATAAGGAGAGAGATAAGTCCCTTGCATTCAAGACATGCACTACTGAGTTGTAACGCACCCTACTTCTCCACACACTGAGATGGATGCTCCGAGACACAAGCAGAACCAACGTGTAAGCACTCTATAGAGATGCAAAATGGAATGCGGTTTTATTTCCTCAAATTAGAACAAATAGATAGCCAAATCCGCTGAAGAGACCAACAGAAAGATAATCAAACCAAATTTCCAGAACACAACGATTTCAAAGCCAATCATTTGGAGCTAAAAATTAATCAATTATCCACTAAGACCATATTTTGACAGCTTTCACTGGATTATAATTCAGCAAACTCAATAGGTGGAGAACAATGAACAAAGATACAGGCCCAACTGAGATGATGTGCTCATCCAAATAGCATAAAAATGCGTAGGATTACATAGGACAACGTAACATCACGCAAAATTTCTTACCTCATAAGTGGAAGTAAGTTCAGCCAATTTGGCAGCACGAACAGAAGCAACATACTCATCTAGATCACGAATAAGCTTGGACCTTGCTTTAGATGTATCCCAGTTAGCTTGCTCAATTACAGAATCTGTGCCAAGCAAGGTAAGAATTCAAGGAGAACTCAGATGTATGATCAAAGTAAGATAGAACTCTGACTCTTATAATACAGACAAGAGATTCTCATAATGCTATACAGCCTTCATGGAACTTCGAAGTTAGCCTTCTTGGTGAAAGAAAGGATATCAAACAACTAGGCAAACCAAATTTAAGCCCAGGACAAGACGTTTCAAACACACAGTTGCACAAAACCACCACATTATGTAGGAAACTACATAAAAAGAAAAATATACATGAATATCAGAGAGAATCACAGATCACATTATTACAATTTACAATTATAATAGAAAACAGCAGCTGAACAGCACATATATCTGTACTTTGGAAGAACACTTAAGGGGAGGAACGGGGGAATAGAAAAGCTAACATTAAGCAGGAGATAGGATTGACCGATAAAAACCCAACTCACAATTGTAAAGAGGAAATCATGGTCAGGGACAAGACGTACCAGCACATCCTTCGTCAAAATGACTCACAAAACACTGTTTGCAACTGTGGGCAGCAGCAGCAAACCCTTCCCCGCCATTCAAAGCTTTGTCAAATGCTTCCTTAAATTTGTCCAATGTTTCGGAACGTAGATGTCCCAAAATGGATTGGAAGGCCGGTTGAACAAGCTAATACAGAAGGAAAAGGCAGACAAGTGAAATCAGCTAGGGAAAAAAAGGCTTAAAAAAACAAGATGACTGCTGCAAGTCGCAAGACCACAGTGGAACTTTCTTTCAATCGCCCACAACAGCATATTCTTGAGCGCACAACCAAAAGCCACATGCTGGTTTCATTTTTATTACGCCATAAGTCAAAACATCTTTTGAATGTCAAGCATGTAAAACAAATATTCAAGCAATTTTGGCAACCAACACAGTTAATAAAAAAGAAGGACTTAGGCAACTCTTTACATCTACTAGAGCCATTTCTACATTCATTAAGTACGAAAAACACCATAGCAGCTCAATCACTCAGCTCTATTCTCAGGGTGGCCTCAACCCCTCATAAAAGAATAATGTAGAAAAGTAGGGGAAAACACCCACAATGACAGTTGAAAGTTGAATATGGCATTTCGCAGCACTGTCTGTCTATGATATCCCAATCAGACAAATGACTCGACAGCTGAAACCAAAACAATGTTGAATAAAAAGTGCTAAATGAATGCATTTAAGTAATCGAAAAATTATCATGAGATAGTTCAAGCAGTGATTTACTAATTTGGCATGATATACTTCAATAAACTTCAACTGGAATCATGGAAACCACAAGGAAGATGAAAGTATATTCTAAAATGTATTATCCTAGTCCAAAACCGCCAAACCAATGCATATATTATCACAAGTTCATCCAAGACAAGGAATAAGCTACAAAATAATCTTCTAGACCTTCTTTAGTCAAGGTATCAACTTAAGCTCAAGTGTCAAAAGCAATCAAACATGCTTTCATATCCATTTCATATACCAATATGAATTGAGTGATTTGCAGCATCTTTAACTAGTGAAGTGCAACCCCCCAAAAAAAAAAAGGAAGAGGAAGAAAGAAAGCAGGCACAAACACACCCACAGAAAAGAGAAACAAAAAGGTGAAGAGGAGCATGATGACATAGTTTAGGTAGGATAGATGTATATACTTGCAGCAGTTTCTCTTCCAGATGCTTTCTCTTGGAAGTTCTGACACCCTCATCAAAATATACAGCCTCTAAGTCATACCTGGACAGTGGGAAGCACATGTAAGCATCCATATTACATCTTAAATACATCATGAACTCATAAACTGCAACCCTATAAACAGATGTCTACACCAAAAGGAAAATCAGAAACAAACACATATAAATAGGCCTCTGCCTCTGTAGCACAACACATTTCCAAGGGAAAACTAAATACAATGAGAACATAGAAGAAACCACACAGAACAAAGTTACTTTTAATTATCAAAGAAGACGATGAGATACATTGGGCATGCATTGGTGTCAATAAGATACTGATTTAAACCATTATGTTGATTATATTTATACAAAGAAGTATCTCGAATAAGCCAGGATAAACATTTCTAAATATTGTTATTCCATTCACATAAGAAGAGGAAACTGAACAGAGGCAAACTAGGGACAAACATCTTGTATTCTGATTTTCCTACATAGGACTTATGATCACATAGCCACAAAGGGAAGCCTGGATTACCTAAAAATATGGAATAGCTCATTTAAACTATGGTTTTAAATACATAACTCAGAACATTAATTTGATGCTATTTTCAGAATACCAATCGTCCTTTTTCTCTTCATCTTGCTGATTATTGCAGAAATCAACCCAAAAGACACCTAGAAATTCCTATTCTCATTTCCACTTCCCGTGTCAACCAAACAAATAGTTGTTTCTAATCATAACTATTTAACCTTACCATGTTACCAAAATGAACCAAGTCAATTGATTGGAACTCAACAGCGGGTATAACCAATTGAACATTCATTAGAGTAAAAGTATAAAGTTCCCAGAGGTAGCCGAGTGCACCTACTAGACCAATGTCAACTGCCAAATACCTGGGACTCCAATATCATTATAGACAAGGGATGGCAGCATAGACTTAATGCAAACATTCAAGTCAGTTTCAGAAACTATTTTAATGGAGAAATTTTGTCACAATCCTTGGTTACTCACTCAGATAAAAAGTTTCCAATAATTGAGCTAAGCCTCTTTCCAAAGCCAGGGACAGGGCCAGATTGTGAGGCCTCCTCCAATTGAAGCCATTCCTGCACATAGTAGCGCCACCAAAAGTAAGAACAGAAGCAAGAAAATCAAACCCTTCAATAAAAGATTAGGCTATGGGCAATTCCAGAACACCATACCTCGTTTTGGACAAAGTCATTGTACCTCTCATTAGCAATTTCTTCGCAACGCACAGTAGCCACCATTACCTGGAACAGATTTGCACCATCAGACAAAGGAGCCACCTTCTCTCAATTGTCTTAAGAAATTACTCAAAGCACATACCTTGTGTGCAGGGAGATCAAGGTCCTTGTTCTCTTTAATAACTCTCCAGATTTGCTGTGAACTAAAAGAAAAGCCTGAAGCAGGAACAACACCTCGACGATCTCCAGCAAGTCCACCAGGGTTTATAGAGTGAAAGAATCGTTTCCTCAAGTCCGCAACCTTCATTTATTCAAAGCAAGTCAGACAAGGTGGATTCACCTCTCCACAACAATCAAGTCTATTGATCAACTTATGCAAAACTTATTTACTGATGGTCCAAACTAATTATTATATCCGGAGCCCAGGGGAGACCTTCAAATGGATTTCCAATAAGCAACTAAATTCAGAAATTGAAAGCATGGAATAATAATTACGGTAGAAAGGGAAGCACAAAACCCACTGAAAATTCTATTCTACCTCTTGCATCCTTCCTACCCCACAATCCACCAAAATAAAATCCAAAAACTACAGAAGCAACAAATTATTATTTATTTTTTTCAAATAAGGGGAAGGAAAAATGATAATTTACCATCATAGTTTACAGTACAAGCAAACAAAAGTTTAGAAAAGAAAACTTTTACCATATGCCATACCTGTTGTTTAAATTGTTCTTCCTTCTCTTCAAAACTGGAAAGAGCTGTGACCTCAACCTGAAGTATTTAACAGAAAATGAGAAATTGCAGTCTCCTCAATCATATATTGTAGAATCAAGTGGACATGTTTTCAGCAAGCAGGTCAAAGATTATCTTACATTGAAAAATTCACTCAAGGGAGTTTCCTTATGAGCTTGTGGCTTAGGAACTGCATCCCATATCTGCAGAAATCAATTCAGAAAAGCCAGGTACAATGAAGTTCATGTCAAATTTAGATGATGCAGCACAAGTAGTTCCGAACCTTTTGAATATCTTCCCTCAGAACTGGTTCTAGATGCTCAAGAGGTGTCTGCAAAAAACAATAACAAAAAACATAAACCAATAGGAGGTTAGACTTCCAAAAGCCAATGCATGTAAGAACTTGCAAATATGTGTATCATTAAATACCCTTGCAACATCAATCAAAAGGAAAACGGATCATATATTTTTCTTCTCACATTAACAAGATATCACATAGACACTAAATCAAAAAAATGAACTCACCCTTGTTTTATCACGTATCACAAACATGAGAGTTGTTTTACGGGGGCTGAACAATCTCATCATGACCTACAAGGAAGCATGACCAAATATTAATGTCAGTGCCCTCAAAATCTTAACCAAAACCACCACCTCCAATTGGAAATAGCCAGAAGAAAAGAAAATAAGAAAAATGAAAAGAAAGATAACAAAAGATAAGCAATTTACTTGAAATACAGTCTTCAAAAGCGGTTTGTTAGCTGCCTGTTCACGGCCTATATCATGGCACCACCTGCACAGACCAACGAAAAAACCCGCTTAAAAAACTACAGAGAGAGAAATAGCGCAGGCAATATATAAAGTCTTCGCACTTACATGTTGATAAGAACTATATCAGAAACAGCAAGAGCAAAGAGAGCGCTTTGTTTTTCAAAAGCAGTATCATCCTGCAAAGTATAAGAAAAGATATTTATGGCATCTGAGGACATATTACATTTTAACTCAGGACCAATATGGTGCCAGAACAAACTGCAACAAAGAGCAACTAGCACCCTCAATAATTTAGTGCAATACAAAAACTAACCAAGTTTTTTCCAATGCAAAGATAATAATTCTAGAGCTGCTACGTTGAAATTAAGCACAAAACTACAACCGTATAGAGCATTCCAACATTCCAAGAGTTTTGAATTTTCAAGTACCAGAATTGAGGGTTTAAATTAGACAATAGACACTGCTCAAGCCTAAAGACTCAGGTGCAATGTATATGTACAAGACATGGTGGGGGTGTTACACAACACAGGATAGAGTCATTCTAAAGTCTCATCTCCAAAGAGAAGTCTCCCATTTCCATAAGAGTATCATTGCTTTTTGCAAAGCAAGAAGCGCCACAAATCAGCCCCAAGTCCAGAACAACAAAGGTCAAAATAGTACCCTTCAAGTATCTAGATTAGACATACATTACCCGCTTTATTTTATAATTCCATTTTTTTCTTACAAAAGGTTGTAATTTATAAAATCACTCTGCAAAATCTTTTCGCGGGTCTCCCAGAATTGGTGCCGCTACTTGCAAGGGTAAGGCAGCCTAAATATGGATCTCTCCTCTACTCGGGCAGGATCTTCATTGAGAGTTATGCATTTTACAACTCCTAAAAGATGTTCTTTTACCAGATTATAACAAATGGCAATAACCCTTAAGCATTTCACATAATGTTTTCTCTTCTTTTTCGGTCGCAAGTCTCAACAATAACATACAGCAATCCCCCAACACCCCTCTGCCAGAAACACAAATTCAGGTAAAATTATCAGAAGATAATAGATAAGGGATGGAAAATCACCTCTCCTCTTTCTCTACCATCAGTACCCTCCAAATCCATAACAATAGTTGTAGGTTCAATACCAACACATCTTGCCATCCAAATGCCCTTGGTGGTCTGAGACCTGGTAAAACCACTCAGTTATTCCACAGCAAGCTCTTTGATAACTAACACATTTTAGCACTAGAATATGAAATTACCTTCCTTTAAATGCATCCATCTCCCTGAAGTTGGTTCCAAACAAATGATTCAATAGTGTACTTTTACCTGGCAGAGCAAGGAGCAAAGTAGAATACATAATATGAGCACTAGCTTGTAAACGCCATTGCATGAGACAAGCAAGACCATTTTGCAAATACAACGGGTGACAAGAACAGAAATAAATCTGAAAGTAGTGTAGGAGTAAAAGAAAACAGTTTAAGGCTAGCACAAGCATCAAATCATAGCTAAGCTATCTTAAGAATCTAACTCCGCTAACGAGAAACCAGGCCATCAATTCATCTACATATAAGATGTAAAGAATCTGCAATCAAATTCAGTACCCCAGCATGAAGAAAAAATACTCATAGTCAGTTCATAACGTTCACAGACTTGGAAGAAAAAAATAATAAATACCACTGCTTTGTGGACCCATGATGGATACTACAGCATATGAAAGACCACATTCCCCCAACTTTACTTCTTTCATAAATTTTTCGAGTCCAGTAACATTGAATGTGCCATCTCCATCGATCAGTTGAGTTGAACAGCATCCAGCATCATTATCTGATAAAAGATGAAGAAATATCTTAGTACGCAACAAAACATCCCGTGCAAAGTCATCTGTTCTTTGGAAGATCAATATCAACATGAAAACATATTTTAATCAATCTACTTAGAGCATCCAGGTTAGGTAGAAAAACTCTCTTTCCTCCATATTTTCAGAAACCATTTGATGAAATCACGATGAAGGATGGAGAACTATGATATCTGCATCATTGTCCTTCAAATTGATACTCTTGAAATGTTAGGCTTCAAGCTAGTGTTTTTAGTCACTTCAGTTGATCAACTCCTCCCCCTCCCCTCCCCCCACCCCCAAAACAAAAAAAAAAAAAAAATCAAATGCACAATCCACTTCCTGCTCTCAAATGAACATTTTCCTGCTCAAGATGAAAAATCTGCACTTCCTGTCACTCAGCTATAAAAGCATAATTGGATTCACAATTTCACATCAAGAAAAATCACAGCAAGAATCCAACCCTACTTCATTGTAATCAACAGAAACACGTACTCACCTTCACGAATTGGAAACAGTTCCAATCTCAGCTGAATATAAAATCAGAGCATTCATTCTAAAAGTATATTGAAAAAGTTAAGCAAAAGGATCCCAGACTGAAAGTAGAATCCTTTTCCGCCACATTTGAGACAAGCCCTCCAAGCTCGAAGATCCAAAGTACAAATGAGTCGAGAACATTGAGCACACAAAAAAGAAAAACCCATCTCCAAAAGTTAACCTAATACCAAAATTCAAAACCCCCAAATCGCATGTACCCAAAAGACTTCAATACCAGCTCCCCAAATTAAAAACGGAGCATAAAGCCCATTTCTAACTAAAGCAAGCAAACAAACTAACTGAGAATAAATTAAGCCCGAATTGGCAACACAACTGAAGTGAAACAAAGTAAGAGAAGAGAACCCATTGTGCAGATCATTGGATAAATGCATTAGACAGCAGCGAAGACAAATAGAGAGAAGTACCCATAGCTACAAGTGTAGGGCTGATCCAATTAATCCTGATCTAACTGAAAGCTTCAAAGGAGCTCCCGACAAGGATCCGATTTGAAGCGCACAGCAGGTAGAGGGAGAGGGAGAGGGAGAGAGAGACTAGGGAAGATGACAATCTCTCTCAGGTCTGAAGAGGAATCCCTTTCTCTCCTTCTCTTGTGTGTGTGAGAATTGAGAAAGGGTAATTAATTAACAAAGCCAGCCCACCCTTTCTTTGGTGTTCTCTATTCCTCGGAATCAATAGCGCGTGACCTCCACTCGTCAAGGGAGGAAAGTAAAAAAATTAATATACGCTATTAATTTAAATTTAAATTAAATTTGTTTGGTCTCTATTTTTGGGCTTAAAAATACATACAATCAATAGTATTCTTACCAATTTTTTTATGCCAATTTGGGTAGTCAATCTTTTAAAATATTCTAACTGTTTCTTGTAAAACATGCTATAATTTTTTAAAAATTAATAATATCAAGATAGATCAACTTTGCCATAATATCTGTTTATTTAGATAAAATAAATTATAATAATGTAAGGAGTTATAACAAAAACTGTAAAGAGTAAGCTGTAAAAAGGTATAAGATTCTAAGATAAAGTTAAATGAAACATGAATTTAGTGTCTAAGTAAATAAGTGTATAAGTTTTGTTATTTTTAATTTAAAATTTTAATTATTTTTCACGTTCTTATACATAACAAGTTAGTCTGATACCAAATGAATAATTTTTTAGTATAAAAACTAAATATATTATTATAGTATTAATAAATATAATAGTGGATGTCAGGTTAATTAATAAAGTATTTGAAAATATTTGTTAAACTTTTAGATTTGTATATCTATTTACACTTAGAAAAAATATCAACCAGTGCAAAGTATAATTTATATTTTTACTTAAAAAATATTTATTATCTTTTTATGCAATAACCTAGTCGGGCTTTAAAAAAAAAAAAGAAAAGAAAAGAAAAGAAAAGGAACACAAAGGAGGGAAAGGGCCAAAAAGAAAAGGGGGAAAAAAATGGGAAAAGAGGAGAGATGATGATAGGATTTCAGAGAGGCCATCATTTCAACACCTTTCTGCACCGACTTTGATTGGGAGGGAGAGAGAGAGACATACAGAAATCGTGAATAAATAAAATAAAATAAAAAGAAAAAAATGAAGAAGCCGTCCGTTTGTGCAAAGCCAAGAATTTAAGAACAAATATGCGATGGCAGGTGTGAGCTGAGCTGGGGTCGGCGTTTATGGCGCGTGTCCTTACCATCTAATCTAGGTGTTGGGTAAATACTTATTTTTAGAGGCTTTTTACAAATTATATGATAGTCCCAATTTATTATACGTTGTAATTGGTACTTTTAATATTTCGCTCAGCATGAATTACGTGGTAGATGTTGGCTATGTGGTGCGAGCAGAGTTAATTTATGGCCATGTTCGGTAAAATGAGTACTGTTTGAGTAGCGGATATCTGTTTATGTAGCTAATAGCCGTTAGATTTTAGATGTTAGCGGATAGTTGTTCAATTGAACGGTTAAATAAATATGTACGGTAAATTTAGCGGTTGAGTTAGGTGATTATTGTAAATTGACGTAAAAGAATATAAATAATTTGTCAAATATAAATGAATGAAGGGGTTTTTTGTCAAAAAATATGAAACGCTACTTTCAAATGTGAAAAGCTAATATTCTTAACTTTTCGAAACACTACTTGAAATGCTAAAAGTTATTCCAAATGCTAGTTAAAACACTACCTTACCAAACGCTAATATTTGGTTGATTAGTGTTTTGACTTGGTTAAAACGCTAAAAGTTACTTCAAACGTTGTTGCTTGAACAGGGCCTATGTACAAGGGAGTTGAGTGACTTGACACCACTCGTTTTTCAAAAATTTTTAACCGTTACGTTTTTGTTATAACATTCAAATATCTAATTCTTAGTGGGTCATTGACTAATCATGATATAGTATGTGATTCTGTTTGGATTTGAACTTTATGTTTTTGATGAGTCGAGAATTGACACGAATAGTTGTAAACTGATTTTTTACTGTACATATATGAGATGGTGGAGATTATCTAAGTGAAGAGTATTTGTGAGTTCTTAAATAAATTGGTTAAATAAAGAAGAATTTGAGCTATTCTCACCTGTATTACCGGTGACATTAGCTTTCATTTTACACGTTTCCATTATAACAATTGGAAAAGTGTTATATGCGATAAAGTATATAAGAACACTTTAAGCAACAAAATACCATACAAATTTTAAATGACGTTGTTTTTACTAATTTTGAGGATGATTTTTTTAAAGTATACACAATGAAAAAATAATGCTTTGATTTTAGAACATGAAGCCTCACCATTATAAAGTATTAGTTGTTTAATTTCATTTTTCACTTCAAAGAAAAAAATATTAAATATTAATTGTTAAATTTTGAAATCAAACATGCATTTTTGTAAATTCTAACACTTGATTTTACTAAATCCGTCGCACAGTGTAACTAGTTAATGTGCGCGCGTGTTGCTTAGGGAATGTACATATTCAATTCCTATATGGGCAAAGCATTATTACTTAAAATTGAATTTTCCTTAGATCGCAATTTTTTTTTCAGGTGAAGATTTTTTTATGAAGCTTAATTTTTTAATTAATTGTAAGGCTTCTATTTTCTACTATAATTTTAAAATCTTTTACCTCGTCATCATTTCATTTAGTCTATTTAATTAATTAATTAATTTAATATTGTAAGGCTTATATTTTACACATGCTCTTAAAATATTTCACACAAATATAGAGGGAAAGAGAGAGGCCAGAGGGGGGGATGAATTCAACAGGAAGCAAAGCCATTAATGAAGCACAAAAGAATGGCCCTGAACCCAGCCAGAATATTCATAGACTTCAATGACAAGACATTCCATTGAAGTTTTAGACCAAGAATCCTCCATTGACAAGTGGGATTAGTTAAAATAACAAAATAATGTTAAAAAGTCTCCAGAAGAGAAGGCTGGCCAAGGCAAGTTTTGAGGACACACATAAGAGGAGTAGGGAGTTCTGGCTGGATATGTCCCCCAACTGTTCAAGTTCAACACACAGCACAATCATAAAAGAGCTCAAGAGTAGGCAATCTAATTAGTAATTACACATCTTTCAATCACAGACTTTAAGACACTTTATTTTCAGCCTTCAAACTCGCTTTCTCTCCTTCAGAAGGGCATGTGTTAACGTGAGATCTGAACTTGTCCAACTCTGCCACGACTTCATCTTCTGGCCTGTATAGTAAGTCGATGATGCGCCACATCTGCAATTACCCAAACAAAACCGCATGTCGGTTAGATCTGCTAACTATCAACTTTAAGGTTGTCCACCATGGCATATGCATAAACTTCTCCATTCTGAATCACATCATGTAAGTAATGATGGCATACAGCACAAGCACTTGGCAGCTTATACTCGGATTTTACAAGACCACTTCAACATCCACGTTGAATGGTGGTGCTAGTATGTGGGGAGTAGAGCATCAAACCCGAAACCAAGTGTGCCTAATGGCCCACTGTTAACCATTACATTCAGGCCTCATTGGCAATAGGGACTTCCAGTTCACAGTAGTTTCTTGAAGTCCCCAAGAATGTGATTTAACAAATTATTATGAACGATTCTGGAGACATGCAAAAGAGCACTTAAGACATCATGAATAGGCAGCAAGGGTGAGAATTGAGAATACAAAGAGGCGAAGTCTGGTTTTCGCCAACCCCACCCCCCAGCCTTCCCCTCAATGTCTCTTCCCATAAAAGAAGAAAATTCTTCCTTCCAACCAAAATGGATGAACAGGGGACGGGAGCCTAACTTAGCAGATTGGTTGGTTCTTCTAGAAGCCAACACGTACTTTACTCGGTGGATTTGATGCTGCAACTGAAGCTTTGGAGTTTAGACCCCAGGGCATTCAAGGAGTCGGCAAATGAGAAATGACTTGCAAAACGGAATCAATCTAAAGTGAAGATTACCTGCAGCGTTCCACCTCCAGCAGAGCTTGAACAATCGTCCGAAACACTAACAACAGTCCATGGGTCAATCGAGTTCCAGTGGAAGTCAACCACTTTGTCCCTAGCAAGTAGAAACGTGGATTTATTATCATGAGAGAAAGAAGAACCAATGTTTTCAGATCAACCCACTACTGGTCGAACCATCAAACAACTTGTAGATAATAAAACATTTCATTAACAATAATAATAGCAAAAAGATTGCATCTGTTATTGAAATTCAACTACAATAGACAAAACAGGCTTATCCACACTACTGAACATCATATATTACATGATAGTAAGAAACATTTCAAGCTTCTCTTCCTCTTCTGCCTTCCCATCATTTTTCTCAATCTGGTTAAAACAGGCTGTTTCCTCACTTAGGTGGACCAAAGCCAGCATAAAATTTGATTACAGCCTCCAACATGGACCCTAGATGCTATTTGCCTCTTATCAATCGAGCTGTTAGGCTGTTACCATGGGTTGGTTTGTTTTGGTCCTTTTGGATGTAGTTAAAAATGTTCAGCATGTACAGTGTCACAGATGTCAGAACTTGTTCGAAAAATTGACATCATCAAAGTCAAATAGTTACTTCTGCTTATTATTGAAATCTAAGATGCCAATATAAAATGTTGTTCAAAGAACTCATAAGAAAGACTCAAATGCAAAGAATTCATGAAGAATATGGTATATCCTAAAGCATCTAAGTGACTAAGATGGAAGTATCATACCTATGTCCCGCATGCCTGAAAAACAAGCCTGTGGGACACTCTGACAATTTATCTCTGGACCCTGCTTGAATCTTACCAACCTGATCACCAACACCACGAATGAATAAAGACAGAAACTAGCGTCAGTAGCATAAAATGGTGAGGAGACAACAAAATAGTATATTGAAGGCACTGAATTTCCATTGACATTGGAATCCCTAAAATCATCTCTCTAAGGAGAATCAAAGGAACTAGGATGTGCCCCACTTGTTGTGTATGTGGGAATGCATCCGGGGGAAGAGAAGAGGTAGAAAGTAAGAAACTTGTTCTACTCAAAACAGATATTTCAATACGACCATACCTTGTCATAATCCCATATGTTTAGCACACCATCCTCTGCAGCACTGCCAAAAATCGACCTATTATGCGGTGACCACTGCATTTAACATTGTCATTATTTCACGTAGTTATGGATATCTCACACGGTCGACATGACAATATATTTGCAAAAGAATACAAAAATGCAGACCTGTACACAAAGGACTGGAGCATCATGACCCTGAAATTTATGGACAGGTGATCCAACTCCATTAGTAGAGAAATTTCGCCGGTCAAACATATGCACCGAATTATCAGCTGATCTGTAAACAACATAACACATTTAAGACTTTCTATCACAGAAAAAAGTAAGGGAACTAAATCTATAAAGATTAGCCTCCACAAAACACATACCCTGTCAGAATGAGGTTTTCATCATAAGGGTTCCAATCAACACAGTGCAGATCAGCATCATGAGCTTTCTCAACCTAAAGCAACATAAAATTTTAACCATTGATATCTTAGCAACTATAAGAGCATAAGGTTCCATTTTCCGCCCCTATGGTGCCAAATCGAGCAAGGAAACAACTTGATATAATATTTCCTTGACGATGCCTAGAAAGCATGAGAACTACTTGGAACTGCTTCAAGTATCCATGTACTTCAGTAAGAAACTAGTAACTTATTTGAATCTCAAACATTGAACCATAGAACCTACTGATAACAGCTACCATCTAATGGCCAACAATAAATTAACAGCTTCATTTACCGGATCAGTTGTGGCAGCATGTGTTCATATGCAGCATGATCACATACCTCAATAAGTGGAAGATGAAATTGGTGGGTTATATGGGTGAAGTTACGTTCCGGGGCAATCAGTATTAATGCGCGAAATAATGAAGAGAAATTGGAAAACCATTTCACTTAAAGTTCTTGAATGCAAGTTTGAGTTGAGGTTTGTAACTGGAAAACCTATGTGATATATTTGTATACCAGCTAGAATCATTTTATTTTATTTTATTTTTTTAGTGCAGATTTTATCTTTGAAGATGAGGAACCAAGAAAAGCTTTCTCAAAAAGTAGAGACAGACAGGAGTTGGGAGAGATAACATTGGATTACAACTTAACAACATGCAGACTACTTCCTAAAGCTCCATCATTTACATCTGCATATTTGAAGACTCCACCAAATTCATTATCCAGAAGAATTTGCAGAACACACATTGATTAAGATGATGGAAATTAACTGAACTTAGGGCTTCTCTTATCAGGATTAGAAGCAAAGGCAATAAATCAGGATGGAGTATAAAGATGAGTGATTTATAGGCTTTTTGAAATATCAAAATGTAAGGGAGGTGCAGGAGATGCAAGTGAAAAGGTGAGAATGGAAATTGCATAAAAATTCAAATTCTATTCAGAGTCAGATGCATCAGCAAAGAATCAGACTGATCTCAGTTCTGTACATGGGTTGGTTCTGGTTCTATTCTTCAGTGCCCTCTTTCTCTAATATAATAAGTGAGGAATTCAAGGAACCTCATTAGAGCTCTTTCTGATGGCCTTTCTCATGGATTCAGAAGACAATAGAGGAAACAAAAAGGTGACATCAGATTACGGTGAAAGCAGCTCTTCATGAATACAGTTATTCACCCACCCATAAAAGAACATCATCAGTACTTGCTCATCATGCTTTGCAGATACAAATATCCAAAGTCTACGTCAAAATACAACGTGATCCATCACCTTAGCTACTGGTGCTAACCCGGTTCTTGCATCCCAGAGTATCAGGCAGGAATCATCACCTACACTGCAGAACTGCTGTGCACTTCCACATATAAAAGAACACATGTAAATATCAAGAATCAAATTCACCTAATCCAAGAAATAAATTTTCAAGAAACTTATGATAATTTTTTAAAAAGAAACTATTTACTTTTTTTTTAGGCGGAATTGGTGGTCAACTGGTCACCCAACTCCAGCCCTGATCGATTTGGCTCATATGCCACTGCTTGAAAAATCCAAAGTAACTGATTTGACAAGATAATATTCTTGTCTCTGTCCAGATACTTTGGAGCAGACAAGCAAATCTGTAACTAAAAAATGATTGAACACAAACAAGCTACCTTGAGGGGCAAAATTGCACATCCTCAACAGTATCCCGGTGTCCCTTGTAGATGCCTCTTGGTCCAACTGAAGAACTATCTGAATTTCCACCATTTCCCTCACCAGTCTTGGAAATTGATTTGATGGTGCCGCCACTAGCTGGGGATTTAGTGGATCCTGGCTCTGTTGCCAGTGTTGAGATATGATCATGGATACTCCATAAAACCACCGACTTATCCTTTCCTGTACAAGAAAACTTTGCTGGTCACCAAAAAAATTACACAGGACAAACAAGTAATAAACAATACAAGAAATACATCAGTAAAAACACCAAAGTTTAAGAGCGTTCTAGGAATAAAGGATGCTAATTGGTACCAACTTCAGAAACTGCCTCCTTTGAAGTTAGCACAGAGACTGGAGAGGGAAAATATGCTTCCTCTGGTTCAGCCAATGGCCTTATGGTCCTCACAGAGGCAAGCACAAGAAACAACACAAACTCCTCCAAGAAACTCGCCAGCACTTCAGAATATTATATTAGTCCCCAAATTACCTTCATGAACAATCATAATTCATAGTCAATGCATAAATTACTTTTTACAACCATTTGATCCTTCTGCCCTCCCTTCAAGCGAATAAACGGTTGCTTTGGCCAAGTTAGCAATTCAATCACCTTTTTCCATTCAAGTAGCAAATCAAGAATATGAAAATATGACAGTAAATAGTTTCAACTTCGAACTCCACACATGCAACCTATCATTTACCAGGAATTCCTATACCAGCCAATTCTTCTCTTTCAACACAACGTTGCCATCTGCCACTTTATCCTTCAACAAAGCCTATCAACTGTTTCTCATCTAAATCAAAACAGTGTCCTATCAAAAACAACCTTGCTCAAAGATATTATAACTGTCTTGCCTTTGATATGTCTAGCTCAGCCAAAATTAACTACAGTCAGATTTCAAGGAAATTTGAGGGCACATGAGAAGAAATTGATTCATGCTGCAGCATGATGAGCAAAGCACTCAGCATATTGTTTATTTTTAGAAGGATTGACTGTAAGTGGGCCTTGATGAGAAGTTTAGGAACAGCTAAGGGGTAACCAGCTGCTTCTCAATTCGGAAACAGTGGAACTCTACTAATCAGATATATAAAGATCTAATACAAGTCCTCTCTTGAAATATCTTGTGGGAACTTATATTCATCAAATGAAGTGGGAGGACACACACAAATTAGATATCAATAGCTGACATTGGCCTAGCACAATTAGATTATAATCCACTTTCCAGCATGTTGAAAAAAGTATCTTTTGAACAATGTTTTCAGCTTTAGATTATAATGGATGTGCAAAATGCCTCGTTAAAATGGCCTCTACTCTTTTGCTATGGAGTAGTATACAGTTAATTCCTTTAGAAGATACAGGACGTTTATAACACCCCCCAAGCGTCCGTTTTACTGACAGAAAATGGTACTAAACAGAAAGGAAAACAAATAAATTGTCCATATATTGTGTACAGAAGGCATAGTAAACCGCAAAGTGCAATGACTAGCAGGACATATAACGTTTCACTGGAAAAGGAATCATTGTTGAGCAATTATAGGAAGAGATGAAAACAACATGAGATTAATAAGCCACCAAAAAGTAGAAATATATCCAAATAGAAGTTTAACCTCCAGAAAGCACCAGTGGCTCAGAAGAGCACATAGCAAGAGCAAATTCAGCATTATCTTCGTGGCCAGTCAATACCTGCAGCACAAGGAATTAAGTGGACAATAATACCAGCACGCGAGGGTATCATATAACAAAAGCACAATGTTTGCTTTCTTTATGAGTGAGTTCCCAAATGCAGTAGTAAAAGGCCTACCATTTATAGAATTACAAGAATAAACTAATGAAGCTCATGCTTTGCGTTTTTGCAAGCCTTTTTTCGGGGGGTTGGTTGGAAGGGGCAAAGCACAGCAATTACATGAGGCTCACCAGATCTGGGCGAGAAGTAGCAGTTCCCAGGACAGCATGGCGATTAGGTTGACTTTCCACATCCCAAATTAAAACCTGAATGGATACTCCGATAAGTTGAACCATAAATCAGCAATTTCACAGCATATACAAGTTACAACAGCACATGAACATGTACAGGCTATATGTAAGCAATAGTTACTCACATCAGGGCTGTCAGTATGTGTGGCCACTATATTACTATTTTGAGGGAGTTCCCTGATCCTGTTTACCTGCAGATGGAAACTTTTCAAATTCTAGAATTGTTTTGCATCATTAGCTATAGTAGGATTTCGCTACAATTTCAAAAGTAATTTTATACAGGTGAACAAAAGTAATTTCACGGAGGTGAAATGTAGCAAACATGAACAATCAAGATCTGTCTAGCTCCATGCTGAACCATTTGAATCCTCAAGCAGACAGAATACAGATATGTTATAAAAGCCTTGTCGCAGGTAAGCTACCAAAGAATTTGCTTTTTAAAAATTCCTTTTATTAGCTCTCTTTCCATCAGAGGGATAGCTCAAAAGGGTATCCACTATCCATCCTGAAACCTGAGATGATGGTTCACTCTGGTATTTGAGGTCCACTTATCCCTAGACACCAGGAGTCTAATCAACAAACCTTTTCAGAACTTAAAAGGAGAACTACCAATACTTACTCCATGAGCCCTGCCAGCAAAAAAATCCTACAGCCCTCACAAAATGCTGCACGATTCCCATTCCAGGTCAACAATGTGAAAAAACAAACTACTATAAAGCTGAAAAAACCCCAAAAAGATGCTGAAGGTTGAACTTGGCAAAGACCTATTTGGGATCCATCTATGCTTTTACTTCATCAACATTGATCATCAAATAGGACAATTGGCCAAAGAACTGTGAAGCAGCGTGGCACCTGCATAGATGTTTCTCAGATTAAAGTTTCATTCTCTGGACGTTGCCATTTTTCTTAGAGGCTTCCTGCTAGTGCACGGCAATAGACTTCAGATTATTCAATTATTCATATTGGCCAACCGCCAAAAGTTATGCCACGAGCTCCAGGTGCATAAACAAACAGGGTAACTGAGAGCTAGGAGTTTGAAAATTAGGCAACCGACCAAGTGACTCTATGATAGGCTTATCCACAATATCAAGCCCCATATTCAGAAGTGAAGAAGTTCAGTTGAGATCAAGAATTCCAATATCCCTAACTATTAAATTCACTTTCGTTCAATTTAGAACTTATATGAAAGTCCAAGTGACAAGTATCGTATCAAATTCAGTTGACAGTGCTTAACAAGATAACTCAACTCCCTAATTCATTGCAACAGCAAAACTAAACCAGCCCCAAGCAAAATATAGAGAAACAAGCATACCTCCCTGGGTGTATGATAGTTCTGAACTTCCTTACAAAGGGAGAACGAGCCTCTTCATTAAACTGAAAGAACAAGAACAAATGAGCACATAGACACAACATGCTAATATAATAACATCATAATCATTGACCAAAGAAAATTTCCGACAAGATTTAGCAGGCAAGAATTACATTACCTGTGATATATGCTCTGCAGCAGCGACCCTAGGCTTAACAACTTCAACGTTTGCAATGACTAGTGTATTAGGGACACTCCCATCAGTCTGAAAACAGAGGTAACAGGGGTCAAAGAAAGATATAGTGATAAGTGATGGGAATGTTTCCCAAACAGAAACACCAGGCAAGCAGACTGACATCAAACCTGGACAATCAGCAGGACTTTGTTCAGTTAATCTTGTACCATACCAATATAGGGTCAAACTATATATTAGGTCTTATAGCACAACTCATGAAAGGCTTCTCTTAGGCCTACGCCTAACATAAACCGGATAACTCCTTTGGGACTGTAAAATTAACAGTGTAACATAGGATACCACGGTGCTTTCCTCAAAAAGAACAAGGCCCAACCCATCCGGTCTTCTTTTGTTCTAATTCAGTTTGGAAGTGAATGCACAGTACAAAGCAAATATCAAGCCCAGTCCGAGTCCTAGCCCCATATTGGCTTTAGGCTGAAACCGTCCCTATCAACCCTACAGGTAAGCTGGCATCATATCTAAATCCATACAGACTCCTCAAGTTAAGCTAACTAGGAAATCCATGTCTATATACTCGCACCATCTCAGCATACAAAAGAAAATCACACATGCAAACACAAGTTATGAGTTATTGCCTGTTCTGAGAGATAAAGACGCTGCCGATTCTTGTATGTTGCTTGCTCCAAAAGTGGACCCCATCTACAATATTACATATCAAGCATATTAAGGCAAACAAAAAACATAGAGAAAAACAAACAAATGATCCAAAATCCAAATGAACAGCGTGAGCATTATTGGAATAGAAATCAACAATATGCTGGGAAAATTTATTAATCTACAAAAAGATCAAGTGGTATCAACAAATGAGCCTTTCTCAGCACCTGTTACCAATAAGATACAGACCAAAACAGATCCATGAGACAATCAATTCAGGATCCCAATGTTAATCTGTGCTCTTGAACAAACAATACCCCTCCCCTTCCAAACAAACACACCCCAATTTTTATTTTATACTTTTTTTTTTGAAAAAAGGGAGAGAGACGGAGCAAGTAGAGATGGGCTAATATTTAATTCATCAGCCCAAACACCTTAAAGTGCTTGCATTGGACACATAATAACTACAAACAAGGAAGATTTTCATGCCAAAATTCCTTCCAAAGATTTTCCCTTGGTTTGGTTTGAATTGAGACACATGTTGGATGCACATCGAAAAATTACGTGTAGATGAACCAAAAGTACGGGATGCTAATAAAGCATCTTACAAAAGAACTAATCAACCCCAAAAAATGCTATAAACAAAACCGATTACATTAATCAAAGAGGAACACAATTCCTCATCCCAAAAGTAATGTTTTAAGCCAATTGTCTTTGATGCACTAAAGGGAGTTTCAAGAACGCTGAAAACTCTCCGATATCTCTGCAACTAAATCATCCAAAAGACGACAAGAGGATGGCTCTAATGACTAAATTTAACCTTTTCACCAAAGCATCCCTCTCAAGCCAATAAATGATGCTAAACTGAGCTTGCCACACCCGATAACAGCCCGGACAACTCAGAGCTAAGTCCCATGGCAATTTTGCAAGCTGGCAATGGAGGAGCAAATGATAGGCCGATTCTAGATCCTCTTTGCACATGAATCACCTACTAAATAACCTAAATTTCAAAGATTAAATACAACGACATATTCTTTCCCGAGCCAGATAATAAGCAAAGAACAATATAAAGGCAATACGCCATGCACCGGCACCGGAGAGGGTCTTGTTATCACTCTAGAAAGCTAAAATCAAGCAACAAAAACGACGTACTTGTTCAATTAATTACAGCCTCTTTTCCCATCTCAACTGGTAACAATGTCATTCACTGCAAATCTACCAAACATCCAAAATTCCAAAAATCCATCTCACCCACGGTTACTAGTAATAGAAGCAAGAGGGTGTGTCTAACTATACTGCTATACGAGAGTTCAGAGGAGAAGAAATGCCACAGCCCCCCCACACACACACAATCCATCTCACCCATGGTTACTAGGAATAGAAGCAAGGGGATGTTTCTAACTATACCACCATACGAGAGTTCACAGGAGAAGAAATGCGACACCCCCCCAAACACGCACACAGAGACTTCCAATAACATGGCAAACTGTTGCCCAATTCGGAGACCCATGAACACTAGTAACAATGTCATTGAGCATAAATCCACCTAACATTCAAAATTGCAAAAGCCCAAATGACCCAGTTTTTCTGGGTATCCAGCAAAAGAAAATGAGAGAGAGACAGAGAGTACCGGCAAGAGAGAGAAGGCCAAACGAGGTTGTGGTTGGCGAGCCAGTCATAGAGGATGGGGACAAGTGACTTCCACTGTGTGTACTTGTCGTCCACCGACAGCGCCGCTCCCTTCTTCCGCCTTCCCCCTTTCTCCGACATCTCTCTCCCTCTCTCTCGCTCTTTTCCCGCTTATTTCTCCTTTCGTCTACTCTCTATGTCCTGACTGCTCAGAGTTGCCGATATAGTATGATGCACACAGCTTCCCTTGGACTCAGCTTTAGCATTCTCAGTGCAAGATCCACATCTTGGATCGCTCGGTAGGGTAATGGTAATACCATAAAAGTACATCCTAAAAATGGGAAGTTAGAATTAAAAAAAACTAAAAGTTATATAAGTAAGGATAACGCATAAGTTTTACCTATGTTTTTGTTATTTCATTTTTCTCTTCTATATTTTTTCGATTAAGTTTTCATGAAAATGTCATGTATTTTAAGGTGTCGTACTTATACTTGATCTATAAAAGTTTTGAATTTCATTTAATTATTTTCTTCAAACATGATAATATATAAAAATGAAATGCATTTGAAGATAACATATTTTAAATTAACATTCAAATAGATAAATCATTTGTAGTTACTCGAATAATATTATAATTAATCATACTATTTTCATAATTAATTACATTTACATATAGCATATTTTAAATTTATTTTTATGCATGTTTTTGTCAAAATTAAACTTAAAAAATTTTTAACATAACATATTTTTTATTAACATTCAAATAGATAAGTCATATGCAATTAATCAAATATATTATAATTAATGACATAATTTTAAAATTAACTAAATTTTAATATAACAGATTTTATTTTTATGCACGTCTTTGTCAAAATTAAATTTAACAAATAAATATATCAAAAAATTAAAAGTAGGTTTAAATTAATTATGCAAATATATAAGTTTTAATTAATATTTTAAATTATTTATTTTAATTTATATAGCGAGGAAAGTAACGTCCATTTTGGCTAACTTTTAGACGTCCAACTTCATTTCTTTTCCAATCGTCCTCTTATTTTATTGCAAACGGGTTGTTCAATTTGAGTGTGAGCAAGTTAATTTATAATCAGATCATGATTTGAATTATTCCTTTTCGGGTTGGACCGACTTTAGGGTGACTTCGAATCAACCGAAATTTGATCCAATGAATGTTTTGTTAAAAACACAACTTTGTTTGAAATTTCAAATTGGGAGTTTGATTTGCATCGAGTGAGTATGTTTCAAGAGTTAAGATCACGAACAAATCTAGGTCATTCAGTTCAAATTTCAAGTCACTTTTACAATGTCTATTTTTAAGATATGACGGAAACACAGATGTTGCCGTGGGTACCATAACAATTGCTGCAACAAGTCAATACAATAACTTATTTAGCGAATGCTCTTTCTGTTTCTAGCTTTTGTTACCCTTTGTTATAAGATCTGCAGAAATCTGAAGAAACATGGGAAGCTAAGGTGAAAATAATAGCATTTCAGCCTTGTGGGTTGAATGGTGCATCCATGGCAAATGTAATATTGCTCTAGGAAACTTTCATGTCATCTTTCACTGACTGCTCACATCACAAGAATACCGTAGTACTTTGATAACAAAAAGGAATTGTCGGTATTCTCATCACGTAAAAGAAGCATTTGCAATGCTCGGACATGCCTGATCATCTCAACATGTATCATAGCATTTGGCCTCATAAGATCTAGTAAAATGTTAACCCAGGCAACTAGCATATGTTCAAAACTAAGCCAAAAAGCTCCTGCAGCCTTTAACAAAAATACTCGGCAAAGAAGCGTGCTCTCAGTGTCAGATCTATGAAGCTGCTACAGATAAATGAACCTGGTTGCTGCTGTTAGCGAGGGAGGAAGAAATCACAGATCAGCCTGAACAAGATTTTGTCTTCCCGTACTTTTGCCTGCAATTTTCAAGTAAAATCTAGTTAGCCGAGCTTGAGCCTTTGCAGTTTGTTACAAGCTATATTACTTGAACCCAAAGAGAAGAGTTTAAATATGGGGTAGGTCCCCCAGTGTAGCAGGTGACCAGTTTCAGAAAACACAGGAAGCTTCTGATCCCAAGTGAAGCATCATGTGTCTGAACCCACATCAGAGTGTTGAGTGCCCAACATGGGTATTTTAGGTAAAATGAAGAGTTCAAGTAACATGGGATAATAGAGTTCAAAGAGATGATGATGCTCATTTTGCATTTTTTAAGGAAAGAACTGTACCAGAATGCATCTTTCTTTTCCTGTGCTAGGAACTCCTCAAATGAGATATTATTCTTCTCAGCATCCAGATTTTCTTTTGTCTCATCAGATTTGGCCTTCAATTCCATGCACGAACCAATCTCCACCATCTAAAGACAGGGAAACAAGAATTAATCGCAAAAACTGATGGTCGCATGAAATAAAAAATCTAGTTCAGGTATCTGTCTATCAAAAGTTCACGGTAAATTTTTTAGCTTTCTGGGTATTACATCAATTCTTGTATAAACTCCACAAAAGGACCCCATATGGCTTTGAGAAATTGCGCTTTAAGAAAATACATTGCAACCTGTGTAAGCATTCTTCAGAATTCATGTCCCTAAATTTCCCAATGGACAATCCTATTCAAGAGATGGTCTCACAAATTAGTTATCCAGGAACAAGAAGAAATTATGATAGAATTACATCCATCAGAGTCACCAGCACCAATGCCCTCTGCAAACAATTAAAGGAGGGGGACACAGCCTTGGCCAAGAAATAAAAATGACGCAGCATACAACCATGTTATTCAGCATCTTCTTCTTTTTCCCCTCACCTGACCACCTGTGTCAAACACCTTACATTTTGACATGGGTATAGACAATGGATGCTTGACACTAAATGTTTCAAACCACAAATTACACAGTATTCAGAAAACATGTAAATCCAACCTTGAAAGCCTATCATATTGGATACTTGTAGTATGGTCCAATAAGACAGGTACAAATGTACTCGCTCCAATTAGACAATGCATTTTGTCAAATAAGATGATCACTCCTTAAGATGGAGATGAAAATACCTTCTTGTATGCCGGCGAAAGCTTAAGCTGATGCTGCAGCCAGTTATAAACAAATGCATCCTCTTCTAATCTCTTCTGCTCTAACTCTAGCTTATATATCTAAAAATATCAATATATAAATCAAATCTGAATGTAATGGAGATAATCTGCCTTCTTTAAAGAGATTTCATGCCCAACCTGCCGCCGAAGGCGATCAAACGAAGATCTATCAGCCTTCAGTAACAAAGCCTTGGTTATTGTAAATTTACGTTTGATGCACTCAGACCTGCAGCAGGCAATGCTTGTGAGATAACCATCTTTCTCAGATAAGGAACTGGTTGTGTGAACATGGGCAAAATTTTTTGCCACAAAAATTTCACACAAAGAATTGTAAAAAGAAATTCTTAGTAGCTATGAAAATTGTGAAGTTAATACAAAATTGTCAACAAAAGGAAATAAGCAGAATCTTCACAATAATCTTTCCAAGTCATCTTTTCAAGAAAGTATCTTTAGACTTACTTCTGCTGTAGTTCGTTCCTAGCGTCAACCAAGCAATTTACAAACTGTCCAACCTGCAATTAAAACCAAATGAGTCACGAGACATATCTCCTTATCCTTACAAGAAGCCACATCTACACGTATAATTCAGCATTAACCACTTTGTTAATATTACATCTTTCCAAGCCAGAACATTTCAGAAAATTCCATACCCTCAACTTTAATTATGTATGCTATATGCTATTTGTGAACAAAAAATAAATGTTTTGTGTCTCCTGTGACATCCACTTCACCAAAAGAAAGTTGTCAACGAAATTCTCCCATTTAAACCCAGTGAGGGCTCACTATCTAAGATTAAAAAACAAGCATGTGCTTCAGTATATCATCTTGAGTGTTGAATTCATTGACAGATAAATGTGTTCTAGACCTTCTGGAATCAGAAAAGGATATCAAGAACATAAATAAAAACAGAGGGTTTATATCATTCACATAAGACTATAAGCTTCTATAAGTTCCCATAAACTCCATAATTCGTTTTTGAGAATCATGAATCCGTGCTGCTGAAACTGGAGGGAAATTTTCGAAGTGGTAGAAACGGGTTCTTAATTGTGAAGACCTCAAATTCTTATGGACAACACTAAATAAACCATATTAAAGAAACTGCAGATGGAGGAGCAGCTTGTACTCCTTGCCTAGTTGTATCCCTCTCCTTTCTTAGCTGTCAAGACAAGGGTCAGTCTCCCTAGCACACAGATCAACTCAGAGAAAGAATTATCAGATTTGCATTAATGGTGTTCGGTACTGCTGTAGTCAGCCATACTAAGGGGTAAAATCTGCAATACTAAGTAAAATCTTCAGAATGCTTAGTGGGTCTAATGCAATGTTTCTCTATCCACACAACTCTATTTCTAGCTCTTGTAAAGCACCATGTGATGTTTGACCTTCACAAGCTGCCCCTAAGCTCATATCTTTTTCATGTGCAACAGGGACTTGAAATCCACCGCCCTCTGGGTGCTTCCTTGTCAGTTTGCAAGAGCTCTTCAAGGGTTGGCTTCCATTGCTTGAGCACACAATGGAAGTTTGTGAAATCTGTTGAACATTATCTTGAGGGCTCTTATACCATAAAAGTGAACAGAAGCCTCGTACAGTTCTCTCTCACACTTCCTTTAGGAATACACTAATTAAGATAAATAGTAACTTCTGAGTGTGTGAAAACACCTCCAGCACCTCAAAGATAATTGGATCAAAACTTTACATTTTATTATGAATAATGGGAGCTTTTATTCTTCTTTATCCTTAGAAGTAAAGTTTACTTATAGTCTTCTTTTTTATTGGGGATGTAATTGATGTCTCTGTAGAAAGCTTGTTTGTGGAGACGCTTTTCATCTTCAAACGAGATTTTCCATTATTAGAGGAACTCAGTATCCTTTTCCAGTAAAATCAAGTTCTCCTGTCCCTACTTCTCTTTCAAATATCATTTGTCAGAATTCAGAACCCAAATCATCAGCAAGTCAGCAGACCAACCCCTAAACCACTATGGACTTCAATATATAGACATGCAATATCATTTGTCCTAAGAACCTTGACTACCTATAGCATTCTATGTGCTTTGATTGAGGTTGATCAGTATAGACTACATTTTGAAATGCATCTCATAGACAGTAATCAACAAGAAAGGAGAAAAAGATAGGAATAGTGAATCAAATTGACAAAGCAACCAAGGGGAAGGTGTAGTATTGGATGAAGAAGAGCTGCCATCTTCCTAGTTCTAAATTGATAATAGCCAATCCTTCACAACTTTCCTCCCCTCCCCCTTCAAATTGATAATTGACAAGAAAACCCCATGAATTTTAGGTTTATGCAATAGTAACTCAGCAAGGCCAAGGTTGGAGTTGGTTAACCATCAAGAGTTCCAATTTGAAGGAAAAGAAAACATCCAAAGTTGGTGATGATTGAAGAGAAAACCACTCTAGTTTGACCTCTCCTTAAAGTTTTAAAGCTACACAATGCTCTTGATGGATTTATTTAATCACCAAAATACAATGGTTTTAAATATTAAACTCATTGCTGTTAGATTGAACTTTGAAGTCCTGAAAACTAGCATTAGTATCAAAGTATGCACATTGAAATGAAATCAATCAGTGATAGTTCCAAACAAATTAGCAAAATGCAGGTTAAATTGCATTTGCAACTCAGTGTATCAGTAAAGTGGCCACAAACAACATCAAAGCAGTAAAAGTGCATCTAAAATCACTGAAAATAAGAAGAAAATAGAAAATCATAGAGAAAATCTTCAACCCACAAACTAATATCTCATTCCGAAATCCCAACATCATCATCACTATCATCAGCAACACCAAAAACAATCACAATAAGGGAAAGGGTTTGAAAACCTGAGCCAATGTCAATCCCTTAGATTCATGTGACCTCACAAGCTGATCATACTGCCGTTTGATCTTCCGTTGAGTGGCACTGGATGACGAAGTAAATGGATACAAACACACCAACTCTTCCTTATTTTGCAAACCCACTTCTCCTTCTCTCTCCTCCCCTCCACTACCTGCTTGCAAATCCACCGTATCATCAGATGAACTGTTCTGCTTCTTCTTCGCCCTTTTCTTCTTTTTCTTCTTCCCTTTCCTCTCTATTTCGTTTTCCCTACCCGAATCACCCGAACACGAGGCGGAGTCAATCGGGTCATCACAACTCGAGGGCAGGAGCTCCAAAAGGATGGATTGGGAGAAACGGGTCGAATTGAATTGATGCGCATTTAGGGTTTTATCAGAAAGTTTAGAAAGAGAGAGTTTTAGGGTTGATATAGAGGCTTGGGATTGTGGGTCTTCTTCGTTGTCCTCTGCCCTTCTGAGACGTCTGAGAAGAGAGAAAAAGAGGAGGGAGAGAGAGATGAAGGATAAAGTAAAGAGAATAAGTACAGGGTAAGAAGACTCCATTGGAGGAGAGATGGAACAAACAGAGGGGCATGAGATAGACGATGAACAAGAAAGATATGTAGCCATTACTTTAGGAAAGAGAAAATGGGGGAAACTGTTTTGTAGGAATATGATTTGAAATCATCAGGAAATCTTAAAGACGTGTTCTTTGGCTCAGTCAGTTTCGCTTTTGAAGGTTCTTCTCATCAGTTCCAGCTCTAATCTTTATATTCTCTTTCTGCTTTTACTTTGTGAAGATTTCCCACTTTTGATTTCTGAAAACTCTACTCATTATCATTTACAGAGCTCCCATTCAGGAGCTGCACCCTCGCTAAACCCAAATTTGGTTGGGAATTTACAATCTTTGGCCCCAACTCATTACTCAACCCATTTGTCCTTTTTTAAATTTATTTTACATTGTTCTAATTGAGATTTCATTTAATTTTAATTTATAATCTTACAGTTTTTTATAACTAACTTTACAACTCTTTATATCTGCTTAGAGCTTTTTTTACATCACCTCCCAACTAAATGGAATAGGGCCTTTATATAGATTTTATAACTTGATCTCAAACTTACAATTTAGTTACAAATTTTCATTTGGTTGTTCTCCTTTTTTACTTGTTTTCTGGTTAGAGTAAACTTTACGTTTTATTTTATTGTTTGAAATGTGAGCTTGTTGTATTTAGCAATTTTATTTTGTATTGTGCCTTTAACACTTACTTATTAGAGTTTTGTGTAATCAATGATTTAAAAAAAAGATATTGATAAGTTGATAGTTCAATTAAAATTGTTTCCTTTATTATTATTTACTGTCAAATATATAAATTTAAATCTTAACGGTTACCAAGGTTTGTATATTAAAGTATCAAACCTTATGTATAATAAGATAGTAGTAGTATAATCATAGTCTTTCCCTTCTATGAAACCTAAATTTAACTCAAACAATGTTGTTTTCAGATGAACAATATGGACTATGATGAGTTGGATGGGTTATTTTTTAAAAAAAAGAGTAATCAGAAAGTTAAGTTAATATTTTTAATTTGTACATAGATGATATTATTAACCACAAATAGAAGTTGGTGCATATGGTAATGAATGAATGAATGTAAGCCTGAAGATTAGGATGTGTTCGATTTATGTTATAGATATAAGGACCTTATTGGTGGACAATATGTAAGAACCTCTTTAAACGCTCACTAAGTTAGAAGATATTGATAACCTTAATGTGCCGACCAATGACCTACACATAAAGTTTATATAAGCAGAAAAGTAAAATTGAGAGAGTGATGAAACTCATCAAAGTTAAAAATAGGCAATGTTATAGGGAAGAGGAACTGTTAAAGACAAAAGAAAGGTAATAACCTCTCCTGAGAAACTTACATTCAGAAGAACATTTTGCTGTAAAGTTACAAAACCTAACTGATACATTTGGCATATTGATTCCGTCACTACATTTACAATGTGCAACCAAACCAAACTCGGGTAAAAAAACCCTGAAAAATCAAATTCTCAACTTCCGCAATCTCCAGTTTTAGTGTGAAAATGGAGGACCAACATCCAGCCTATGTGCACGGGCCTTCGGCCAACATGCACTGCAATGACTATACAACCTCTCAAAGTCAAGGGCGAAAATGGAGATGGTACAGAAGGAAAATACACCAATGAAAATGAATGAATATGAACTTAGATACTGAAGCTTGTATTGATGAAATGATGACGTTAGTGACAGTAATAATTTGAGAAATTTTTCTTCATGCAGGATCTCATCAGCTGCAAATTGCCTCGACAGCAAGTTTCTTCATGACATTAGGACATGGATCACCCTCAAATAGCTTAGGATCGACAGTTATAGCACACCCTGACTGTCCAACGCAAATCTGTTGCAAAATAAAAATTGAAGTCACAAAACAATGGCCTCTCAACATGTGCAAAATGCTTTTTGTTGTAGTTGGCTCAAGTAAAATGTCTCTTTTAGATGCTTTCTATTGAAGTTGCAAAACAATGGCTCTACATGTTTTTTTTGTTGTGAAACAATTTAGGTCATTTTATTTCAAATTCATAGTCCAATGGGAACATATTTCACTCCATTTATTTGAAAGGGGTAAGGTTGCATACATCTGGATCCTTCCCCAAAACCTTGTCAAGCGGGATCCACAATGGATACTATTATTGTATTTATCTGTAAAGGGACAGTAGGGTGTTCTTGGTTTGGTTGTAGCTACTTTGAAGTTGTAGTAGAAACAGACCAGAGATTGCATACCTTTTCAAAGATATCATATGAGTTATGAGCATGACAGCTTCCTTGTCTGTAGTTTCCACAAGAACCTTCAGGCGTCCCAAAACTGGCAAACTTAATGGATGAAATTTTCTTGCCAGGATCGCACCAAAGATGAGCCCTCGGTCTTAATGGTTTGTCGATCTTCCCAGAAGACTGCAAGCGCCAATTCCTCAGAGTTGGCTGCCACTCATGAATGTCAGAACATATGCTACTCATCTCTCTCTTCATCAAAGAAATAACGTTCGGATCCCCACCCCATTCTTCAAATACAACCATCAAATTTCCTGTTGGCTTTAGCCAAGAGCGAGGAACATGATACCTGAAATTCTCTTTTCTAGTGAGCCCAACATCGAAGTCATTTTCTGGGAAGGGGGAAATTATCAAATGAGACTCATTTTGAAATGTTCAACTCACCATCTTTGGGAGGCATCTCCACAATAGCTTAAACATTTCTTCTCAGAAAAATACCCAGCATAGCTACACTCTCCACAAGTACCATTTGCTTTATATGCAGGCCAGTAACGCCCTACATTCTCCCCATTAATCCACACTTGACCCTTGCCCATGCCACTCATGTCCAAAGCAAGAGGTTCATCGCCTGGTGGAGCATCGAAGATGGTCTGCAATTTATGAAGCAATGATATGTCAACTCAAGACATGATATGGGGTCTTTGATAATTTGCATTTTGGCCCCAAGAAGAGCTTTTTGAAGCAAACAAACTTTTATTCTTTTCACCACTCGAACTCCTAAATTAAGAGTTTATGATTTGAGAACTTAGCATTAGCTGATTAGAGCCAAATCACTCATGTCCGAAATCTTGTGAAATGGCTTTCTGCAAGAGAGGTTTGACATTTCAATGGCAAAAGGATGCTGCTGTCTAAATGTAAAAGTGGCTGTGAAGTACATTTTTCACAAAATAACCAATAACTCGATGCTTACATCTTTTACACATTCAAATTGAACAAGCAAACAATAGCTTATACCACTGTTGGCACAAAAATTCTCATACCGAACCAAAATGAAAAGTTTTAATACTCACTTTGTACCATGTCAGCGGCTGCTTCTGAGAGAGGAATTTTCCCTCAACCCATTCAACACTGGAGGTTCCAGTAAGTGTATCAAGGCTCAAAGATTCTCCTCTCAAACCAATCTGATGGAGACCCAAAAATGCATTAGAACATTTGGAGTGTAAGATAGTGGTGGCTACTGTCCAAGGCATTATAAGAAGACAAACCTTGTATGACCAGTTTTGGGATGTCAAATCTCTTTTTCCTTCATTCAAACCACTTATTGAGACAGGACCAATGATGCCAGTATTCCGCCACTCAAAATGTGGGCCTATATTCTGAACTCCATAGATAGAGCATGCAAAAAATTAAGCTACAACTTCAAAATCATGCAGACTGAAAAACATTTTAACCTACAATAGCAATAACCAATGCAACATTGGATTTACCGGAAGTCCAACAGCTATGCTTAGTAGTGAGATTTTGTTAACTCCTGCCCTTAAATTCACACCTTCACTGAAAGTTACTTTAGGACTTTCCTGACTTCCATAGACATTACCTGCAAGAATGAGAAACCGAAGAATGCGTTGTCATTCTACTTAATTTACAGTACAGCAACAGCCAACTCCTATCAGCATTTGTTAGTCTTGGACAGATAAAATTGTGAAAATGAGATCTCAGGATAATATAAAATAGTGTTCATGTATTTTAAATAGGAAGATCTCACAATATGGATTCGTAAGCATCAACTGCTACTGCCATTATCATCTAGTATAAGTTCTGCCTAAGGGTGAATTCAGGAGAGGTTTAGGTCAATACAACCTAGCGTTTTCCCAAAGATACTATTTCCTAGAAACCCAAAGAAGCTGAATATAGGAGCATTACAATGAAAACGATGATCAAGGACAAGTAGAGCAAGAAAGAGTGAAAGAATCAAATCACTGAGCTATTGGAACAGAACTTTACTGAACAGCAAGTGATAAAGAAGTAGAGAGCTTACCAACTAATTGGCCATTGATGTAAACATGCAAAGCATGGCCAGCAGAAATTATTGTGAGAACCGGCAATTTACCACCCTTCAAAAATCCCTCACTGGAGTCGATCTCAACACTGCCACAGCAAGAATGTATTATTATGGAAATGATAACTAGACAACTGCACCAAATCCAAGAGAGAAAGTCATTCATACACATGAATGAATACTCACTTAGTCATATACCACAAGTAGTCAGATACATCTCTCGTGGTGTTAAGTTGTTCCACCAACCCCGTCATTGTAAATGCACTGTCATCGGCAGAAGCCGTCTCTTCACTGTATGATTCCCAAGAGAAGTTTTGTTGTACAGGAGTAAACTTCATTTGTGAACTCTGAGCACCAACCTGTATCAAGAACATGGTGCATATTAGATTTGCTCTAAGCTGCCAAGTAGCATGTGTCTCTGCTAAAGTCACCGGCTATGTTATTTGAACTCTTCATTTTGTCTCACGTATCTATGTCAGACATTCAACACTTTGACATATGTTTAGACACCCAATACAACATTTTAGACAAAAATGTACATATTTTTTCAAAAAAATTTGGGTCCAACATGACACCTGTGTCAGACACTTCAACATGGGTATGATTGAGTTCAAGTCACATAGGTTATTGGGGCTTCCCGTAATGCCCACAGGTCACGTCGCCGGCCCGAGCAATCTGAAGTCTAAACTAGATGAATTTGTGTCTTAACTAGTAACCAATATGACACCCCAGTGATCTGAGGGGCATTGATAACTGAGGTCTCATTATTATTTTTGAAAATGGAACAAGCAATAAGGTATTCTCACCCTTGCAGTGTTATAGACAGTGTTCTTGCAATCAGGAAGAATGCTGATTGACCAAGGAGGTAGGTTGTAATGATTATTCTCGTATGCCACCTTTGCATAAGAATGTGAGTCATAATTTGCAAGAAATGCAGCACAAGCCCCAGATTCTGACTTGAAAACATGAGCCTGTACCCAATATATTGGAAGCAAGGGATATGTCATAATACATTACTTAAACATGAACCCGTAAAAAGATGTTTAAATTAATTAAAGTGGTAGTGTAAAGATAAGCAGAACCTCTTGGCTGCTTCCCAGCTTGATAACAGTTGGATCACTGGAAACTAAAGCTGGCTCACAAAGCTTGATTGCTCTATGCAAATCTTTTAAATGACCCCATTTTGGTTGCCTTAGTAGCCCTGATCATTGTAAAATAATAAAAACCGTTAAGACCTACTCCGATAACTAGTATTCATGCAGGTCGTGATGCATCAGAAAAGGTCAGTATGCAAGTAAAGTTCCCATACAGTTCGATAGCTTAGGTTGTAAATTGACCATAACTATCTACAAAATGTTGATGTTAAAGTCACTATTTGACAAATGATAGCCTACTGGATAAGACATTCCTAAATTTGATGTGACAATTAGAACATCATATCATACCATATGCTGCACTGAAAAAGCAGGGTAGGACAGCAGTGGAAGTATTATTAGATGGTATAAGATCACAACATTACTAGTGGCTCCGGCAACTGGACTAAACAAACAGCATTATCACCCCAGCCTCAATAGAAGGTGGTCTTTAGAGTGTTTCCTTATATAAGGTGGTCTTTAGAGTGTTTCCTTTGTAAGCGACTAGATAGATATTAGGTGTAAGTTGGCAACATTGATAACATGAAGCTATTACCTTACATCATCTAACATGTTAATTTAGTATTTACAAGTGAACCCTAGCAAGAGTGATAAAAGACATACCAAATTCATCCAGAGGAGCATCATAATCATAGCTAGTGGCAATGAAAGGACCACCAGCTGTCCTCCCAAAGTTGGTACCACCATGATACTGAATATACAAACATTGAACTATAAGTAATACAGAAAATGTAGATATGACAGTTTTCTGCTGTAAATGTGGAATGAAAGGGAAGTAGCTCACCATATAATAATTTACAAAAGATCCCCTATTTGTATGAATCTAGCAACTGCAAAAGCCAAGTCCTCAGCAGGTCTGTTAGGAACTGCACCGCCAAATTCAGTAAACCTGAAAACCAAGTCAAAGGTAAACCCCATTAAACAAAAATGACGCAATTTTTTTATTAACATGTGGGTGTCAATTAGCTCAACTAGTAAAGTCTTCGAGAGTTGTTACCAAAGACCTAGGGTTAAATCCACCTATATTGGCCTTTGTGCCTCCGTTTGCACCAAAAATGAAAAAACAATAAAGGTCTTTTGAGGATCCTTACCATCCTGACCAGGCCTCCGTCCACATTTTTGGTTTATAAGCTTTGTTAGGGGAGAAGTAGTCACAGTAGAAACCATTGCAAGTATTAATCTGAAGAGGGGGACAAAATGCAAAGTCAAAACAACATTGTCTCAAGGAGGACATAAGCATGATTAAGATATTAGAAAGTAAACATTACGCAACATCTTAGCATTAGTTGTTGCTCGCCTTAACATTCTGTATAATAATGATGTTGAGATATTAAATGAATGAATTTATTAATGTTATCAAGCTTGTCTTAAATGTTAAATCCAAAAGGAAGAATCATATTATTTTAAAACATATTGCATCACCTGGGTCAGACAGTGCAATAATACCATAGAAGGCAAGGTCCAATTTTCAAGGAGTCATCAATATATTATCACATTACTTGCAACAATCAAAGAAATCACATGAATAACAAGCATAAGAACAATCAATTAAAATACTTAAAAACAGAGAAGATAATAGAAGGAGCTGAACTGCGGCATGTGCAGTGCTGCATATTTTATAACAGCATGTTAGAGAAACACAGGAAGACAGCATAAGATAAAAGTATCAAACTGACTAGCCCACTAAGTAGCATATGAGGGAGCACAACTTGAGATAAATCAAATATCAATACATATTGCAACAACATGGCAATCATACATGCAACTGAAAATAAAAACTAAAAAATTGAGAAGAGAAATTTCACTGATACTTACAACGGGATCAGGGGCATCATCTTGCTTGCACATGACCCATGGGACTCCAGTGCCTAGCCCCACTGCCATTTTGGCTGCCCACTGAGTATATGCTCGACCAGGAGCACCGATTTCATACTCCATTGGCCCATATTCATTTTCAATCTATCACAAACAATCAAAGTCAACAAAATCGATATCGAATTTAACTCAACCAGCTTCATATTTGGCACTCTAAATTAAGTGAAATTAGGAATAGACAACTTTGGCTATACATATACCTGGGATAGAATAATAGGGCCCCCTTGAGATTCAAACAATTTTTCTGCTTTCATCATGTCGACAATCTTCTTTGTGAACTGTTGCATCGCGGCCTTAAAAGTAGCAGAAATGAAATTAAGACTTTCAGAAATTCTGAAGTTAATTAACCACCTCAATTCACTGGACTACAACTGGTTTTGATTACTGTAGAGGAAGCTTCATGTGTAAGAAAGAATGTTTGCTAACCTTGAAAGGCTCATTATCTGTTCTGAAATTAATCCCTGGAATGTACTTCAACCAAACAGGAAACCCCTAAAAGGACGAAGGAAAAAAAAAAAAAGCACCAATAAGCATTGTTAAGATCCAGATAGCAAAGTCTCTTGTTTAAACTTTAAAGTATTTTGTAACCTTTACGAAGATTTATATTGGGAGAAAAAGAGA
The DNA here is from genome assembly GCA_021018815.1 of Talinum fruticosum. Taxonomy (NCBI): domain Eukaryota; kingdom Viridiplantae; phylum Streptophyta; class Magnoliopsida; order Caryophyllales; family Talinaceae; genus Talinum; species Talinum fruticosum. The sequence continues at coordinate 190,187 of JAITYX010000103.1, forward strand.
AGTGAAGAATGAGCAATTACCCGAAATTCCATTCAGCACAAACGTAAGGTCCAATTCTCAGATGAACATAGAGGCCAGCTTGCTGAACCAACTTAATGAACTTCACTAGATCATACCTTCCCTCAAAATAGTACTACAAGCAACCAAAAACAGAGAGGAAAAAAAAAGAAAAATCAATCAAGAAAATGCATTATTCACAATCTCACAATGCTAGCAACAAAAAAAAGGGATGAAAAAATAGAATGAGAGAAAATGATTACATTCCCAGGCTCAGGCTCATGCCCATTCCAGAAAACATAAGTCTGGATCACATCTAGACCTCCATCTTTGGCCTTTTGAATAAGATCTGGCCACATCTACATCAACAACCCCATAAAAAAATGAAAACCCAGTTCACATTTTCAGCAAAGATAAACACCCACATTGCAGAAACACCAAACCCCCCCGGGGAAAAAAGGGCCATGAACTGAAAGTCAAGCAAAATTCAACGAGAAGCAAGCACATTGGTGGATTTCATTGTTACCTCAGGGGTACTCCTGGGATAGTGAATAGACCCAGAAAGAAGAATCCTTCTTTGCCCATTAATGGTGATAGCTTTGCTGTCATAACCAACTGTGGCATTTACAAGATGTAAAATGGGAAGCTGAAAAACCCAGAAAAAGGAGAGCAAAATAAGAAATGAGGCTTTGTTGGCGTGCATTTTTTGGGTCTTTGAGCACGAACACAAATGCCTCTATCTCCCCTCCTAGTTCTCCCTACTTTTCTCAGGAAACAATGAGTAGTGTCCTCTTCCTTGTTTTTATATGCTATTTTCCAAGCCCATTATTACTTTATTGATTTATTCTATGCTTCCATAGAGAGAGAAGGTGTAGACAGAGAGTACAGAGTAGTGAGACACTGGTGGAGGAAACCAGCTGTATTTCTCTCTCCCTCTCTCTCGTCTTTTTCCCTCCTTTTCCCTCTTGCTTTGTTGAAATCGTGCCTAATTTTTGGAGAACTATTGTTGACTGATTATAATTATATTTTGTGAGTTTTGAACAAGATCAAATCCCATTGAAGACTGTCTAGAGTTTTTATACACACTGATAAAGGGAGAAATCAGAAATGTGACTATGTGAGGATGGGAACTGCATTTCTGGGTCCCATTTCTTTTGGCCATTGTTAAAGTAAGCATCCATCCATTTTTCTTTCATTTTCTGAAACTAGAAGGGAAATCTTTTGTTTATTTTCTTCCTACTGCATTTTTATCAGTCTTTTTCATTGCTAAATTTCACAGGTCCACTCTTCAGGAAGACAGGAAGTATAGTCCAGGAGATGAAAAGAAATGGGTGAAAGACAACAAAGCAGGCTTCTTTTTCTTTATAAAAAAATAAAATTCTGAGGTATTCAATACCTCCTTTATCATTCATTTTGCTCCGAATAATGAAATGAAGATAATAAAAGTTCTTGCACTCTTGCTATAAGATACTATAAGTTTCATGCATTCACCTAAAAACTATATATAGAATCATGTATTCAATTAGAAAAAAATGGTAGGAACGAATACATGAAAAAGTATTATTATTTATAAATTATGAGACGTCACTTAATAATCTAATATGTTGTACTATTATAAAATTACACGTATAATACTTTTTCATCAATAAATGATCATATTAAATGATCACGTCTATTTGTCTAACCATTTGTGTAATAATAGTAAAGCACAATAATTTTAGATCATATATCATATTAATTTAAGTTAGTATAAATCAATTTTGAGCTTTTTACTATAAAATATTTTATCTTTTATATGGCTGAAAATAAGTCTAACTAACTAACATCAACTATGCTCTTTGTACATGCATGTCTTAACCTATTAATCTAGTGAATGGTTTTCTTCCAATTTAAACAATAAAGAAACTAAACACTAAAGAGAGATTTAAAAATATTGGAAAACCTCTAGGCTCAACATCATTATAACATTATCAATCAAATTCCATGAGAATAACTGCCATTCATCGCTTCTTCCCTGGGTCACTAACTTATTCTTTAATGTCCTACACGGCTAAAATATAAAAGTTAAGACCAAATTTTTTATATAAAAAAAACACACACACACAGTTATCGCAAAGCGAACTACAAATTTAGTCGAGGAGCTAAGTCAAGCACACAAGTTAAGCTCAAGTTGGACAAGTTCAGGCTCAACAATGCATGAGCAAGCTTGAGCTCAACCTCAAGCATATTTTCAGCCTTTAATTTTACCTAAAATAATTTTAAAACTTTAAATTTATAAAAACACCCTTAATTATCACTAAAAATTTAAAAACATAAATAAGGAACGAAATAAAAATCCTAGCAAAAATGCAAAAAAAAAAAAAAAGTAAGGAAAACATTAAGGACTTTCAACTATGATAAAAAAAAATTAACCCAATTTAAATAACCGAACAAAACATCATACCCATTTTTCTTGTAAATTAAAAGTCAATAGAATTCAACTCAAATACTTCTTTTGAAGTTTATCAATGATTAAAAAACTTATTATTTACTTCATCTAGGAGTATTTTGTAGAACTCTGCTTGTCATTAAGCAAGAAGGTGGGGCTTCCAAAAATAAGTACATTAAAAATATTTTTAATAGATATTTACATCACATACCCCAAAGGTAGAACAAAGATTCCTTTCTAGGTTGTGTTCCTACGGAATCAGGCGTATAATCAATGAATAACTGACGTGGCTTAATCCTCCATTAGTTCAGATCTCACTCCATTAATGGGGATGGGGTACTATTCCCCCCCAACTCAAAAAAAATTGAAAGAAATGATATAAAATTATTGATTTATAGTGTATTTAATGATATTTTTTAATATAATTTTGAAACAAAATAAAGTTGTAGAAGAGGAAGATAAAGAAAAATAGGACGGATGGAATATATGTTATAATAAGATCCCCAATATAGGCCAATTTATACTTATTCATTTTAAGTTTGAATATTGTGAATGGTGAAAGTTTATTATAAAAACGCTCCATCCTATATGACCAACAGTTAACTCGGACTCTAGTTAGATTACCATAAGAGAACAAAAAAAAAGTTATTATAAAATCCATTTTGGACGTGGGGTAGACAAGGGCTCAACTATTTGGGCTTTAAAGTTGGGCCTCTTTCTCGCAATTTGACGACCACCGCCGATGTATAGTGGCCGATCGGTCTTTGGTTGTCAGGAGTCACGACTAGCACAAGTCTCAGCCATTTCTCTCTCCTCCACAATCCCACAGGCCACAGTGAATTAATAGACCCAAGAAAGGTATCATTCAACATTTCAACCAACCCTAAAATATTATTTTAATGCACTTTTCTTTGTACATAGGGCAATTTCAATTAATTTATTGAGGAATAAAGTCCTGTAAAATGGGTTAGGATCTGCTAAACTACAAAAATGGCGAAGTGGGTATCCTTATTTTGATTGAGGAACAACATTAACAGCTGAGGTGAAACAGTTTCAGCAGCAGCAGTTAAAAGGGATGGAAGCTCAATCATCCTCATCACCACCATCATCTTCATCATCTTCGATGGGTGGGGTGGGGGTATGAGGCCATCCATCCACTTATCTTCACCCTTAATTGAAAAGCCTCGACACCTAGGTGTGTAGGCACATGCATCTATTCTTTAAGGGATGGATCTAAGTTAAGTAGGGACTATGAACAAAACAGGAGAGAATTTGATTTTATTGTTTATAAATACTACAAATCTTAGTGCAGCATCGTCTTCTTTTTGTGCTGATAGCCCTGATATGATATGTTTTCGTCCCCTTATCTGCACTTATGATCAACTTTCTCCATTAACTTTGTGAAGTGTCAAATACACTAGCTATATGACTAACTGTGTTACATTTTTGGTGTTTGAAAAGAGGCTAGGCTTGATGTCAGATCATATGCACGTTCATTGGAACTCAATCTCATGGTGCCTAATGTAGATGGGTCCTTTCGTAGAGTCTATATATCCTTCTAAGGTTATGTGTTTATTTACATATCTCTCTGACATTTTCTGTGGCTTGTAACATCTTCAAAGTCGCAATGGGCTTTCAGATTGCGAGCTTGTCTGTTTGATTTCCTCATCGACATCGATGTGGGGTGGCCATTTACAGCTCCAATGTCTCAAAACTTTGAAGTTGTCAACCCATTATCAAATCTTGAAGCATGGAACTATTTTACTCATAGTCAAAATATACTACAACTGTCATGGAATTGATTGTTTTTGCCTGAATAAAGATAGTGATTGAAACAACAATAACTTATGTGCTCAAGTCTCGGCCCCTCGCAAGAATTTATAAATGTTCCTTTGATCATTATGCATTCAAAGTTGAAGTGGTTATTGTCATTTCTACTGTATAATGCATTTCCAGCTGGCTTTATTAGACAAAAGAAGATTACCATAACTTAAAAATTCAAGCTATTTAGGTTTTGAATTTGTATATTCTAATTTATAGTTTGATGAATTTATTGTGAGGCTCAAACTTGTGTCTGTTTTGGCAGCAGTAGAAGTTACTTTCGGCCAACTTTTCAGCTGTAAATTTCAATTCACTAAAGGGCATCCAAAAATTCAAAGAAATCAGGGGTCCACCTGAGGCAGAATGCAACCGCGGCAGTATATGAGTTGTTCAGGCTGCACACATATAACTCTCTCACCCAGCTCTGTGCTTAGATGGGACTTTGGATTGCTGATTTGGATTTGGATGTTAAGCTTAGTTGAGAGTACACAGTACAGTGCATACCTTTCCCAAGCAACACTATGTTCATCCTCTGAATTCATGAACATAGCAGTGCCAATATGAGCTTAAACCATATCCCCAAAATTGTCTCGCCAAATCCAAAATTGCTAACAAGTCGCTGTTCATGACAGTGCCTGTGCTTCTTGTACAGCTTATGTGTTTATGAGGACAGAAAAGAAAGATGTAGCCACTGAGGGCCAAACTACTAGTTCTGCTGCTGCCTCTCCCCGGCTTCAACTTCAACTCCAATAGCAACCACGGTCACTGAGATTCCCTTTGCTCCTTCACCAGTAGCACAACCTCTGAGGGCACAAAACCAATTCCCGACGAGCAACAACGAGAATTGTTCAAGTGGATGCTAGAACAGAAGAAGAAGATCAAAACGAATGACCGTGAAGACAAGAAGCGCATTGATGAAGAAAAAGCTATTCTAAAGCAATTCATCCAAGCCACATCCATCCCAAACATTTAGTGCTTCTGGTTTGAAAACAGATAAGGTATTGACACAGATGAGTGTTAGCTTTAGCGACTTCTGTCGATTTAGGACCTTAAGGTGTACTTTAGTGTATATGATGGTAGGTTAGTTACCTAGCGAGCTCAGCAAATTACCCATGGGGATATCTTTTCCAGCATCTAAAGTAAAGTTGCATATTGCATCAATCACTGCATGGCTTTTCAGTGGAACGGGTTGCATTGCTCTCAGGAAAATTTTATTATGGACCGGGGTCCGTACTACAATATGAACCGCAGTCGGCTGTAGCAATGAACATTTATTACGCATTGTCATGAACATTTTGAAAGGTTTTGATATGTAGCATTTGTATTTGATTTAGGCATCCTGAAGTCATAATTACTTTTCTAAAAATAATGACTGAACATTTATTTATTTCATCAGTGAACATTTGTAGGATTTAATGATGAATATTGCTCCAAGACGAACTTTTACTTGTGATAGCGATAAATGTTTACAGGATATAATAATAAATATTTTGAAAATTTTTGATAAATAGGATAGTGACGAACCACAAATTTTCAAATCTCAAGACGTGTGCTTGTAATATTGATATATTCAAAAGACGATAGGATAGATATTAATTTTTTTAATATATGTAAATTACAATACAAATTAATGTGTCTATAATAATGCATTAGCTAGACAATATAGTAGTTAGTTTTTAAGGGAGAATTATTTAAAGGGCAAAGTAGGATGTGGCTCATGTGCATCCACAAATGGGGAGGAGCTCATAGGGTAGGGTTTTGCACTAGTTCCCAAAACACATGAACACCATTAAACCCAATCATTTTGAGATATATTCACAGCAAATTTTGCAAGTCTGAAGTCTATGAGCTGCAATACTTGTTGTCCCTAAATAATTTTCTGACCATATGGTCCAAGAATCAATCCAATCTCTCAAAAAAAAAAAAAAAAGAAGAGAAAAAAGAACCAACCCCAATATAAACCCTAAAAGTTCATATACACAATAATTATCATGGAAAATCACATAATGAATCCAAAATATTCTCCTTTAATCATATCTACTAGTCTTAGTCACACCAAAAGCTTACAATTTCTATCAATAATTTGAGACCAATTCATCCACTTTTGTTTTTTTCTTCTTCTCTTGATGGGAGATGGATTTGATGGGATTTTACTTCATAATAATGTCTCTTATTCTTGTTGTATAGTCAAATCCATGTCTTAGAGGTCCTATAGAAAATTATTATTTTTTAATTTTTTTTTTTGTTAGATGTCTCCGTTTAAGGATCAATTAATATAGAACGACTGTTTTTTATTTTAATTTCAACTTACTTCACATTTTCTATATTACAAAGAAAATTATATTTAATTATGATTATTCAAGGAAAAAAATGTATGATGTACTTTTTACATTCTATATTCATTGTCAAATATGTAGAGAAATAGCAAAAATAAGTGTTGAATATGAAATTTTGATATGAATTTAGACATTTATTTTTTGGGGGTTAGGAGATTCCTATTGAAAGTGAAAGGAAAAATATTTCATTGGCTTAGTTTTTTTTAAATGAGTATCTTAAAAATAGAATTTTAACAATAAAATGAGATTAAAATTATTATTGAAAATAATCACCTTTAAAAGAAAACATTAAATTGCTCACACTTTATTTTACTAAAATAAGATTTCTTCTAATAGTTTCACTAAAATCCAACTACTGATAAATATGAATCCACTTCTCTAATGTTAAAAATGAAATTACAATAACATCCTTCCACTAAAAAGAATATGTTTAAAAAAATAAAATTTAACTCTCATTTTTAAAAACCATGCTTCAATTATAAAATAAATAATTATGTACGCTCAATATATCAATGATCTCGTAACAGAAAATAAGATGATGGTTCCCGACGTCACCTTGGCATACATACTTGAACAACCCCTATAAGATATAATATCGATTATGTTAGGTTCATGCATGCTTATATTAAAATCATACATGATATGATCAAGAAATTAGGTTAATGAGCAACATAAATCTTCATTAATTAGCACATACAATTGATTACAAAGCTAAAAAAGAATGAAATTAAGGGCTTAATGTGAAGGCATAATGACATATGATTACATAATGGGGTCTCTAATACCAAAAGAATCTCAATAATACAACAAAGTTAGGTACATGGAAACAAAGGCAAAGATAAACTAGCTATCTATAAAAAGTTGAATAATATATACCTCTCAATGGTCAAAAGAGAAAATTTTCAAACTTTAATTTGAAAGAGAAAGGGGTTTTCCTGTTTGTTTAAGCCTCTTCATTCCTCAAAAGTAGTTTAGCCCTTATTAGATTTAGGGCACCCTTTAGTCCAACTCTTTGCCTTTAGGCTACAAGGACCATAGTAATGCACTAAGGCAAAAGTTGGTGCTTAACTTGTCCTAGTTTGTGTGTAGGGGTGGGGGGTTAGCCTCAAAGTTTACATGCCTTAAGCATAAGATGCACTAAAGAAAGGCAACGATTTCTGTATTATTTAACTATGTCTTGAGGACAAACATGACTTTAGAGAGGGGATGTTCAAGTGCCAAGCTTTGATTAGTGTGTTGATATGAGTTATGTTCAATTTAAGTTGCAAAAAGTAACCGGATTAATTTATGTATTTTTTAAATTAATTTATTAACTTAATCCGATTTCATTCGTATTACGGTCTAATCTTTGTTTAGTTTCATCTTATGTTGGCTTAATGAGAGCCTATTAATTTGCTTTTTCAAGTGAGATCTGTTATTGAAGAAAGTATAGGAGTCGAGAAAAGCACTAATGTTTCGACCAAATAAACTTCTTTTGATTCAATTTAATTGAATGAATCAAATAAAAATTACAAATTGAGTCCATAATTCAAGTAATTTTATTGAAGTGTAAGAGTCCGGTGACCACTAGTGACACAGAGCAAGAGTAATAAGAATAAAGTGGAGTCAAAGTAATATCAAATCATAAGCCTCTAACGAGCATAGGAGTTTAGAGAAAGATCCATATTTATACATTTAATCAGAAAATTTCACCTCAAAAACATATAAAGCATTAAATATATTTACTAAGTGATCTCGAAACATATTTTATTTCACCGTCAATAGAACCCGTAAATTGTAAGAAATTATAAATAATTATAAAGAAGTTTAAACAATTTGCACGAATAAGCAAAAAAGATGGCCTAGCTCCTTAAAAAGAAGTATAGAGAAAGAAAACAGTTGGGGTGGGAGGAACTTTCGATATAATTATCACATGGACGCACGAGCGGCTGGCCACCAGCTTAGATTGGGGACATCCCTCCCATCCTATTCCCTACCCCCGAAATGAGCTACTAGACAATCATACTTGTGTGGAGCCCTGTGGGGCATTTTAGTATTTTACTCCCTCCCATCCCCCAAAAAATAGGGGGTTCGAATTTGGGTATAAAATGATATTACGATATAAACGTTATTGTAAGGCGACTGAGGGTTCATTTAAGAGTGATTCCGATAAAAGTCATTATTAGATGGACTTTAGTCGGTCTCCTTACTTTAAAACATATTATTAGTTATTAATGCAACCATTTAAAAAGTTACATCAAAAGAAGTTTGTCACATGCATTATAAGCTGTTATGTAAGACCATCTTATATAAGAATTTGTGTTATTATAATGAGCTATAGATACAAGCGAGCAAGAAGTAATGGATAGCAACATCTTAGTCGTGTATAAAAGGCATGAATCATATAGTTATTCTTAGATTTTAACTACTATCTAATTTAAATACTCCTTTTACAATACGTTGTCACTTTAATTAATTTTTTTTATTTTACAATATCTCGTCACTTTATAATTGTAATGACATATTAATGACTAATTTACCATTTTATCCTTATTAATTGTTTTTTATCCTTTTTTCCTCGACTCTGTTAATTTTTAATGAAAATTTAAAGCAACTTGATTTTTTAACACAAATTTTATAATGAATTTTGTGTTAAAATATTTTTTATAAAATGAAAAAAATACTATGTGCTCTTAAAAAACCAATCAATAAGACAAACACATACCAAAAAAAAAAAAAGAGCCACTAAACCCGGGATACACACATATTGATGTTGAAACATGAACGTATATAATTCAGTGGCTCTGGTTAAAAGACACTTTGACTGGAGTCAACGCAACCCCATCAAATTCATCATCATTTCATTCAACTCTTTTGCTCACCAAGCCTTTCTCTAGGTACTATATATATACACTAATACTATGCTTTTTCACATTTGCCATCATTAGCCATCATTATCATAACCTAACCTTAAATTATATCGCAATATATACAACTTTTAAAAGTAAGTCGTCTTAGTATGATTATGATTTTATAAAATTTAAGTAGATTCGAGATATAAACAAACTTATCTTATAAATATTTTTGTAAATAAAAATATTGTTAGTAAGATAACCACATAAAATAATTAAGAAATTTTAAAAAATAATTTGCCATATTGAAACTTAAAAATTATGATGTATATTATTTTGATTTTATTAATTTTTCAATAAGACATAATTTTAAATTAGACAGTTTTTTATATCGAAGTGTATCATAACTACCCTTTCTTAGTTGACAAAGAAAAAAAAACCCTATCATTTCTTAGTTATATCTACGTTTAGTTAAAAACGAACTCTATACATATTTTTTGTGAGATATAAATAAGACTATTATATTAAAGAGACAGATAACTTGAGATGAAAGGAGTATATCCAAACGAGTACTTACAAGTATTTTTAATATAAATTTTTAAAGATATATTTAAAACAAGTAGTTAAGTTAGTTTTTAACCTATATATCCTTTCTTTTGGTGAGTAATCCATATCTTAGCTACTTCTACCAATCCATACATCAACCCATATCAACTCATGTGCCCAGTTAAATGTCTAACAATTGCTGATCAACCATAACAATCTCTTGATCTTTTCATATTGAACTATACATATTTATCATTTTACGAGAGGTGCTTATTGAACGATCAATTAGTGTATATGTCACTTTCTAATTATCATATGTTATACTTTCAAAATATATTCTTGAAACCCTCTCTTTATATTATATTGTAGACGAAATTTAAACTCAGATTTTACGCTAACCTCAGCTAGCAATGCTCTTTTTTTCTTCCACATCTCTCTCTGTCTCTCTCTGCGGCGCGCGTGCGCATTTCCATGCAAACTCATTAACCCATATATTCAATTTCTGGTAGGGGCCATCGGTATACACCAAGGCGCAGAGTGTATATAAAATGAGGAGCAAATTGACACAGTACTATATATTAAGGCTCGTAAACCCTGCAGAAAGTACATCTAAAAGCTAAGCCAGAGATCATGGATATTCCCTGGACTTTGATAGCTTTTGTAATAACAATCGCGTCTGCATTTTCTCTCTCCAAAGTTCTCCATCTCCATAGAAAAAAACCCAAAACCAAACTTACAAATACTTCCCCAGCACTTCCTGAAGGAAGTCTTGGATGGCCGCTGATTGGAGAAACCATGGAGTTCATCTCTTGTGCCTATTCAGATTACCCTGAGAGCTTCATGGACAAACGGCGTCGTTTGTATGTGCTAAGTATCCCTCCTAAACATAGTTATCAGGAACGCTCATTATCTTTACAGTCCCTATTTTAAGTATGGACGGGTTCCTGATAACTGTGTGTAGATGAAATCTAATTTTATTTTATTTTATTATTTTTGTGTATTTTGAAGAGATTTGGATAGCCTTTTGGATTAATTTTTGTGGGTATGTGTTTTTTTGTGATACAAAAAGGTATGGTAAGGTGTTCAAGTCTCACATATTTGGGAAAAAGACCATAGTATCGACAGATGCAGAGGTGAACAGGTTCATACTCCAAAGTGATGCAAAAGTTTTTGTGCCATCTTACCCCAAATCCTTAACAGAGTTGATGGGCAAGTCGTCTATTCTTGTCATTAATGGGAGCTTGCAAAAAAGGGTTCATGGACTTGTTGGTTCTTTCTTCAAATCTTCCCATCTCAAAGCTCAGATCACCAGAGACATGCAGGGTTATGTCCAACAGGCTATTGATAGGTGGGCAGAGAACAGCACTGAATCCCCCATTTTCATTCAAGATGAAGTCAAACATGTTAGTCTCTCTCTCTCTGTCTCCCTGACATTTTCTTCTTTGGTTCACACGACTCACAAAAGGTAATAATATGCAATGAATGGGACCTCGAACATGAGGCACTAATGTACTCTGGACCTCGGCCTTAACTTCTTTGAGCATGTGGTAGTCCGATAAGGTTGTATACATCCAAAGGAAGGTTTTAGAGTATTGGCTTGTTCCTATAGTACAATAAGTGGCTTGAAAAGTAACATCAAATCGACTATTTGTATGATTTTTTTTCCTGCGTGTTGATTGATTTAATGATCAAATTGTTTCTTGGTTTCAGATTGCCTTTCAAGTTCTGGTAAAAGCATTGATTAGTTTGGACCCAGGGAAGGAAATGGAGTTGTTAAAAAGGCAGTTTCAAGAGTTCATTTCTGGGCTCATGTCCTTGCCTATCAAAATACCTGGAACAAGACTCCACCACTCATTAAAGGTATAAATAAATACCCATAACTCAATTTTATATATTTTTCACTTATTTTTGTATTTAATTTAGTTTACTTTTTGGGTGGCAACAGGCAAAAATAGAAATGGTGAAATTAGTGAAGAAAATCATCCAAGCGAAGAGGAATAATGGGGTCCCCAAAACAGAGCCAAATGATGTGTTAGATGTTCTGTTAAGTGACCAAAGTGGGCAATTAACAGATGATTTAATGTCAGATAATATGATTGATATGATGATACCAGGGGAAGATTCTGTCCCAATTCTTATCACTCTTGCCATCAAATTCTTGTCAGATTGCCCATTTGCCCTCCAAAAATTGATGGTATGCTTAATTTTTATTTTTTCAATTCATTTTTGGATTTTCAAATTTTTGTGATTTTTTTCCTGATACATAAAAGGATGTCTGCAGGAAGAAAATATAAAAGTGAAAAGGCTTAAAGCAGAGCAAGGAGAGCCTATGTGTTGGAGTGATTACCTTTCACTACCTTTTACACAAGCTGTAAGTGTATAATGTCTTCTGAACAATATTACCAGTTTATCTTTTATTTATTTACTTATTATTATTATTACTTTTTACAGGTAATTACAGAGACATTAAGAATGGGAAATATAATCACAGGAGTGATGAGAAAGGCTGTGAAAGATGTGGAAATAAAGGGTTACATGATACCAAAAGGGTGGTGTGTTCTTACATATTTTAGATCAGTTCACCTTGATGAAGATCTGTACGACAAACCCTATCAATTTAACCCATGGAGATGGCAAGTAAGTCATTTGGGTTAATCCCTTTTGCAATTATGCTTTCACCACCTGAGAAATCAAAGCTTGATTGTATTTTTTTCTTGCCTTTCTTTCCTCGCAGAATAAGGATATGAGTAGCAGTAACTTCACTCCTTTCGGTGGTGGACAAAGGCTTTGTCCTGGACTTGACTTAGCTCGGTTAGAAGCATCCATCTTTCTCCACCATTTCATAACAGAATTTAGGTACATTCTCAACTCACCTTACAGAACATACAATTACATCAGATCTCTGTTCATTCTCAAATCTCCTACCGAGTGAGTGTCGGCCTAGAGGCAGCAAGCACTCCACACTTCCACCCTCTCCACCGGATTTTCAACCGAGTTTTTCGTTCTTTCTTTTCTTTGAGGTGGTTATGTGACTAATTGGTGTTCTTGCTTTAAACTTCCCAGGTGGGTGGCAGAAGATGACTCCATAGTCCACTTCCCAACAGTAAGAATGAGGAAGGGGATGCCAGTTTGGGTCAAAAGGAGAACTCACCCTTAACTTAAAACTCAGCTACTTAGCCAAAAGACAAAAGGAAAGAAAGACTACTCCTCCTTCAATGAAGAATTAATGAATGAATGGGACTCTTTCTTCTCTCACTTTCATGCAATCACCTCAACTTTTGATCATTTTGGAGCAACCAGACAAAATTTTTCCTGCTGTGCACACGTGTGGGTGGGCATCTCAAGCTGACACCTTTGTCTTTGATTTTTTTTTTTGGGGGGGAATAGGGCATTAGGGCATGGGTTGATTGATGAAAATGATAGCCAAATAGGCATACAAGCTTCAAATCTTTCTTATACAGGTAATGGGTAACCCATTATTTTGCTTTGTACTGATTTTTCTTTTCTCTCTTTATCAAAAACTTATAATGTATTGTAGAGAATGTTGTATTGTCAATGCTATATACTTTTAGGTGGATCAAGTACATAAAATTATTAGTGGCTGTGACAGAATTACTAATCTACTCTTGGATATTAAAGATTTCAAATTGGAAAAGAAAATAATTGATTTGAAAGTATGTAGACATGATACTCTGAAAAGTATTTTAATTAAAGTTTACTTTTCCTTGAATTTTGAATAAAAAGAGTAAGAGCATACAGTTTTTGACACAAGAGAGAGAGGAGTATATTGCTTTAACAAATAGAGGACTTATTTTTGGAGTATAATGAATAATTTTAGTTTTGTAAACCGAGAGCCCATGCACTCTTTCATTTCAACCTTAAAACATTTAGTACGTTACAGTATTTTCCTTAGTTGACGTTGATTCTTAAATCGTGTTATACACTTTTATAGGTTAATTTTTATATATAAGAGACAAATTAAAAATATCTTAAAACAGTAAAACATCTCACTATAAGAAGTTACAAATACGAAAGTAGAAGGTGATTGAGGTAGGTATGAAAAAAATCAACCAAAAGAAATTCAACTTTTAAAAGTAATATGTATATGAGCCTCAAATCCTATTAAAAAGTTAGGGTGTATTGGTTTTAGCAATTAAAAACAACAATTAACAATAAAAAAACTAATAAAAGTTTAGCAGTAAGATGAAATGTAATATTTGTAGTATGATTGAAAAGTGTGACTTAAAGGATTTGAAGTAACTAATTACTTATATCACTAAAGATACACCTTACTTATTGACAAATCCATTCTTAAGAGCTCCTACATTAAGCCTGAAGTTGTTTTTGCTAATTACTTGTGACTCAAGAGGGGTTAGGGTATTACATATCGGGGGTTGCGAAGATCAGCCTCCGACACTCAAGTTATAACAGATGAAAGCTTTGGATAATTATCAATGAACCACACACTAGTTATGACATACGAAAACTTCGGATAATTGTCAATAAAGGAGGAAAAGGAAAAGAACGTCCTCTAATAAGATTTTGTAAGATAGGAACACGTTGTTAGAGTGACAAGTAACTATGCACTTTTGTGAATTTTGATCATTATGTTTGAAATGATGACTCCTTATTCATACTAGTTGGTAAGAGATATACTTTTGATTTGTAGTTATTGTGCTTGACAAGTTAAGGTAACATATAATATACTTTGTTTAGTATATGATTATTTTTGGTTTAGATAAATAAGACAATCTTAAAATAGGGTTAAAGTTGGACTTACAAGATATGAATAATATTTTTTAATGTCTTAATTTCAAAATTGAACAAAAATTTCATATTGTTCCCATTTTTAGTGATATTATACAAATTTAAATAATAAAGTCGATAAAATTTTATCAATCTTATACTTAGCCGCTATTAAAATGACTAGTTAAACCAACCCCTCTTCTAGGCTCATGTCAAGTCGTTGATGACTCAAAAATAGATCTAACAAACAGTTCATTTGCATTGGGGACCATGTTATTTTAAATGAAATCATGTTAGGGTCTCCAAATTTGGTTTCACTTTTAAGTCAAAGTAATTTTCTAGTCGGGTTAACTTCGGGTTGCACAATCTTTGAGGCTCATATTATAAAGAATAATAAATCTAGTTTGAATCGGATCAGATCAATTTTAATTTGGGTCAACTTTAAATTAATTGTAGTAAGCTGTTGTACTTTATAAAAATAAAAAAAAGCCCTGATACGACGGTGTGAGGTGACTCACTTCTGGTTTTGGCCCTAGATTTGCTTGCCCAAATTTTGTTTACCGAAAACACAACGCTACCCTCAGGTTCCTGCAACGTCAGGAGCAGGAGAGGGAATTCTGGATTTGTAGGAACCATCTTCATCATCATCCTAAGGTATTTCTTAGTCTAACCCTCATCGAATTTCTGGGGTCTATCCGAATATACTTCGAATTATCAATTTGATTGTCTTTGCGAATTTCTCCCTCCTATCAAATAGAGATGAGTGTTCTTTTTTAAATTTTTTAAGGGGGAGGGGTTGTTGTTATTCGAGAGTTGAAACCTAATTTGTGCTGAAGGTTAATCAAATTTCTACCAGTTTTTTTTAGATCAATTTTGAACTTGCTTATGGATTTCTAGCTGAAATTTGTACTTTCCCTTTTTCTCTAGAAGAATTTTTCTTGTGCATAATCTGTTATTGTTCTTCCCCCCCCACCCCCTGATTTTTAGTTTTCTCAACTGTACATGCATATGCTCTACCTTAGAGGAACTTAATTTTAATGAAGGGGAGTTTCGTCCCATTGTGGATTTCTTTGACGAAATAATTATGCAAATCAGTTTGATGAGGAATAAGACAACATTTGGATCATTCGTGCTCCTCTTTTGAGTAGAAAGTTGAAGTTGGGCTGTAATTTTAGTTGTTTTTTCCCTACATTTTTCCAAAAAATGGTGCAGGGAATATTGCATTGCAATGGCGGGTAGAAAACGTATGGCTCCTGATGCACTGGAAGGAAGGCGTTTGTATCCACCTGGGGTTGTTCGGGGTCCTATCCCAAGACCTCTACCTCCCCATCCTGCCATTCTGGAGGAAGAAATAGATATACAACGAGCTGAGATGCGGAAGCTTTTGGATGACAACAGAAGGCTCGCTGAAGACCGGATGACTTTGCAGCGGGAGTTGGGTGCTGCGAGGGAAGAAATTCACCGCATGAATCTTGTGATTTCTGACTTGCATGCGGAGCAAGAAATGAATTCTAGGGATCTCATTCAGAAGGGTTTGAAGCTAGACGCCGAGCTTCGTGCTACTGAGCCATTGAAGAAGGAGGCTGTGCAACTGCGTGCCGAGGTTCAGAAGCTGGAGAAGATACGACAAGAGTTAGTTGGGCAAGTTCAGAACTTTTCGAAGGATTTGTCTAAGCTACGAGCTGAGAATCAACAAATTCCTCTCTTAAGGGCTGACGTCGAAGGCCTGCAGCAGGAGCTGATGCAGGCAAGGTTCGAGTCTTAATGTCCCTTTTTCTGCTGAATTTATTGGACTATGTGACTATAATAATTTCAAAAACGTGTTCATGATGGAACCCTTCATAACTTCTGTGTTACAGAGCCGCTGTTGATTATGAAAAGAAGGCAAGAATTGGACTTATGGAACAGAAACAAGCAATGGAAAGTAATTTGCTTTCAATAACACGTGATGTTGAAAAGATGCGTGCAGAACTTGCAGGCAGTAATGCTAGACCATGGGCTTCTGGTATATATGTTCCTAATTAATTGAGTTATCCATAGAACGTTTCAGCAACACAGTTTCAACTTTTAGATTTCCCCTCATTAATATGGTTGGTGGCATGTGGTGTCAAGCATTTTAAACCATGTTATTTCATTGTTTCGTAAATTATGTTACTGAAACTCGGCTAGTGCATGCCCAGCTATCAAATTAGGCCATCTTAGTATAATGTCTCATGATTTTGGCCTAGACAGAAGTGTTAATTGTCCATATCCAATGTTGTGTTAAGTGTCCATATCAATGTTGATGTGTGGATTTGTTATGTCAGGTCACTGCTTGTGTCGATAATTTTCTCTATTTGGTTCATGAGATACTAAAGAGTTGGATCAGTCCTCTACTATCTATGCTTGCTCATTGCGCCAGCCTTTTTAGAGCTGTCAGGCTGTACCTAAGTCATTAGCTAGTTTTTTTGGGGGTTTAACTAAGGGTGTAATCCCTTCCAAGCCACGGGCGTTTAAAGGTAAATTCCCTCCCAACAAGTGCATTTCCTGGGATGCAAACTTGTGTTCTCCTTACTGGGGTGAGGCCGCTACCACCTTACCAACACTTTTTGGTTAAGTCATTAGCTAGTGAAGGTGATGTGATTCAAGATTCCTGGTATGTGAGTGATTGATATTTATATTTGACTTCATCATATGAAATGCAATTCCCGAATAGGACCATTCGATTTGTTTATATGTACTCTCATGTCTTGATCATAATGGACATTTGGCTGTCTGTCATTAATTTTGGTGTTCGTGTAATAATTATAATCCCTGTTTGGTGCTTGCTGTTGTTGATAACTGTTCTGTGGAAATATCTAGAAGTTTGTTGCATTTGCATTTCATTTTTCGGTGGTTTTGCATTATCATTACAACAGTTTCCGCCTCTTAATTTGTAGGTGCACCATATGGGATGAAGGTTAGCAGTCCGGAGGGTGGTTATCCTCCTCCTTATGATCACTATGGCCGTCATATGGTAGGAGTTAAGAATGCATTTCCTGTTTAGTTTTGTATTCTTTTCCGCTCTTTTTTTTTGACATAATATGTGTCCTAGGGTCCTGCTGACAAGGAAACTTATTATGCTTCGGCGTCTGCTGGATGGAATGGAATGGATAAACCTCGTGGTAGTCGAAGATGAAGGAATCATCCAGTTTATGGATGATCGAATTCTTACCTCTTATGGTTTTCTAGTCCTCTATTCGATGTATGGAAGAAGTGAAATTGGTAGATTATCACTATCTGATTGTTCCTTGTTGAAATGGGGGTGGGGTGCTTTTTCTTTCTTATTGTCTTCTTGTTTTATATAGTATCCAGTTTGTCGGTCAAGTACAGACATGCTACTACTATGTTCGTCTTAGTCAACACAGACTCCTCCCCCCAAAAAAAAATTCATAATATAGTATGTTCTGGCACCTAATTTTGCTTATATTTTGTAATTTTTTCTTGTCATGTGGATGCATTATTGAAAGTCACTCCCTGTATACTCTTGGCTCCACTCCAAGAGTTGGCAATGGTTTTCAGCAGTCACTGAATCAAGTCTTAGTCATTTTTATTTCATTTGCAAATAGACAAGTTTAGTTCTTAATCTGCAAGCTGTGTGAGATATTACATTTGACTATTTATTTGGATAGTAAGATATCTCCTGCAGTCTGTGATATTTTCTATTGGAAAATCTGTGTTTTGAGCGCTCTCTGTCTGCGACATTAATAACTCTTGGCAGCTTGTGGAATGTTTGGTTCATCTTACATGAGGAGACTTGCGTGGCAACTGTCAAATTGCTGCTTGTCTCACTTGCTTAGAGCTCAACCAGCACGTTTGGGAAACTTTTCATATAGATCTTTCATCACTTGTACCGAACAAAATTGGTGGCAGTTGGAAAACCTTTTCTATGAAGTTAACAATCTGTTGTTTGGCAGAAGAAATATCGGTTGAGATCAAAACTGGAACTTGATTTTAGAGTTACCTGGGGATGATGTTGGTCTTGCTTCTTGGATGCATCTTAAGATTCTGGTTGTCATATAATTACTGCAGCATATGTTGTTTCAAGGAGATGGTGTGAAACAGTTTCGGAGATAATTGTTTGGCTTGTGCTCTGTTATTCATTCTTCTATGAGGGTTTTCTGTGATATATGCTCCATGTGGCTCTTAGCTGGCAATTTTGTGGTGGGATTCTTGTGTTTTGTGTATTAGGAGAGATTGGAATCATGTGGCCTCTGGTGGTACAATATGGACCAGCTTTGGGTTGTGCAGGCATCTCTCTCATTCTCTTCGATTTCGGTTGATGTCTGGTTCCAACGTTTTGGACCAAAGAAAGGGGAAGCATTAAACCTGTTGTTTACTTGGTATTGCTTAGGATCTTTTCATTCTGGTTTAATTTCTCTTGGTAGCTAGGTTGTCGTGATTCTCAGAAGAGAATCATTTCTCCCTTGTTCTCAAGCCCTTCAGTCAGTTATCTTCTATTGCTGAATCAAACATCTCAGAAAATGCTATTACTTTGCTTCTGTTTGGCCTAATTCTCTTTCTAGATCTCGTTCTTTTCCTTTATAGGAATCAAATGACAGGCTGATGTCAATTTCGTTATGAATTTTTACTTGCTTCCAGGGGAATGAACAATAGTACATTTTCATAGTTTGGAATGTTGAAGCTGCATTCTCTTAATGGTTGTTTTTTATGGTGTTTTGACAAGTCAAAGTATGCTTCTGTAATCTTGCATCTGGTAGTTTTACATATATAAATATTAGTTAGGAATGGATAATCTAGTAGCTAGATTATTTTGAGTGTTCCAGAGCTTTGAAGTCGTGGAGATATCTTTGGAGTTTGGACGAAGAGCAGTTTTGGGTTTGTCTATGGGTTGTTGAGTTGGAAAATTAGGGCAGTTTTGGGTTTGTGAAATAGGTTATTAATTTAGAAGATTTATTATGCATCATAAATTGCCCTGCATATTTTATCTCGAGTTTTGGGTAGAATGTATTCTTCTACCAAAGGGCATTTAGTATTATGGATGCTGCAATTGTGGAGTTAGGCTGTCTGTTCCACAAAATATGATGTTAGATGCATTGGGCTGTGAAGAGAGAATGAGGTGTTGGGGGTTGAAAAAGGAGAAAGTTTGCCCCACTGGTTTAGAAAAGTCTGGTGAAAGGCTCTCAGGATTCTGATTTATGTTGAAAAGACTGATGAAGGGCTCTCAGGATTTTGAGTGCTGTTTTATACGCCAGTGGAATGACATCATACTATGGCAGACACTTGTTGATATGGTTGCAGCAACATGCTCATCACATATCAAGTTTTGCTCCTATATCCCTCCTTTCATATGCCTTTGTATTGTTACTGCAGCAGCCAGCTTTAGTGATTTGGACTGGCCACTGCGCTCCGGAAAACTGGTTTCTCCAATCATGGATCAAAAGCAAGGCCAAGATGGTGGGTATGCTGAGGAGTTGCTGGCGACTGTTTTACGCTTTCGGCAGGTATTTTGTCTCTGTTCTCTGGTAGCATATGATTATGTAGACTATCGTGTAGAGGCCTAGGATATTACACATCCTAAATCATTCACAACTAGATCATATGCAAGCTTGTAGTCTTTAATGAAAACTAAGTGCACGTCCAGCACTATTGATCCTTCTCATGCTAGTTTTAAATTTCTGAGAGATTAAGACTGAGGTTCATACAGTTATTCAGGAATTCAAGCAATAAACAATGTGGGCTGGTAATATTGTTGTTGTTTTGAGATTGTATTATTTGTGTGTGCTTCTTATTGTAGCATACAACGTTAGGAGGCAGTTTTCTGCAAGGAATTGGATTGTTGGTCTGAACCATGAAGGAATTTCCTTCTCATTTTAGTACTAGATTTATCTGAACGGCGTCTCTTGATAGAACTCAGAAATTTCATATGTAGATAGATCAGATATTCTAACTGTGTTCCTTTTTACGATGGATTACAGAACGGCTATTTGAAGGAGTTAAAGGCATACGATGGGTTATGTACTATTTCATTGTGAAAATTATGTCTGTATGCCAATATGGTGAAACTGTTTTCTGCCATCAAGTCAAATAGTTTGGATATTTGACTCAGTAACTGATGATTACATAGAGGTTTGCTATCTAACAATGGGCCAAAGTTAGCAAACAATGAATGCACTTGAAGATTCTATTTAGGGGAAAGCATTGTAGATTATGAGTGGGTCTGGCTTTATCTAGAATAAAAGTTACCCTCTGGGGAATCCAAATTAGTTGTTTGTGGTCAGAGGAAAAGCTAGCAGCATCACCATTGTTCCCAGATCCTGATTATAAACCAAAGATGATGTTAACAAAGGAGCTTCTTCTCATGTCTATTGTGAGTAGCTCTTATCTTAATAAACTAATCTATCTTTGACACTGGCAGCCAGTTGAAGCAGATCATAGTAGACAGCTAGTAATGTTTGGCCCATATCTGTCACCATTTGCTTGGTGCATATGTCTTCAAAAGACTCTGCTAATATAATCTCTTCACTGCTCACTGCTGATAGGATCACAATTCCGTAATGCCACCAATTAATTTGGAAAAGGGAATGTGGAATGGATGCTTTTCATTGGTTCAATCTGCTTTCACGATGGAAGTATATCTGGTGACTTATGGTTTGTGGAGATCATCACAAATAATTCCATCTTGTTTTTAAGCTAACGTATCAGGTGAATGACATACAAGAATCTTTGTTCTTTTTGGAAGCCGAGCTGGAGAGGGAAGGAGTTGGAAGAAACTAGAAGAAGTTGGAAGGAAACGAAAGGAGCTGGAAAAGGTTAGAAAGATTTAGAAAAACCGGAAGTAGCTTGGAAGCAGTTGGAAAGAGTTGAAAGTCATTAAAAATAAAGCTGTTAGAAAACTGGAAGATAGGGAAGGAGTTGGAAGAAGCTTGGAAGGAGATGAAATGAGTTAGAAGAAACTGGAAGGAGTTGGAAGGGAAGAGCTCGAAATGAAAAGAACAAGCCCTTAGAGTGTATAGTTATATCTGGCCAAACAATAACTTGTGTTCTCATGGATTTCTATGGTTGTTGAGGTGAATTGTGATAACTTTGCAATAGATTTCTAGGAAAACAGCGTTTTGTTTGAGACAGTTTCCTTGTGGCACAGCTCAATGCTCACACTTTTTGAGTCTTAGCTGTTACATTCCTCCCAAAGGTCAAGAGAAACTTGTTATGGGAGTGAAGCTTCATATTTGCCTGTAGAGATGCAATATTTTTTTTTCTAGTGTGGAGGTTAGTTTGGGGCCAGTTGTTTTTGCTGGAAGCCTGACATTGATTAGTGTGGCTTGTTTACACCTCTTGAATTTGAGCATTTGCCGACATTCATAAAATTAGCCATTTTGGAGAACAATGCTGGCTCAAAGGTGATACTTGGAGACTAAAATATCACGTTGGACCTCTCTTATACGAAACTCGTGATCAATTTGGAAGCTTTTCTTTGCTTAGCTTTAGGTGCTTGACTCCATGTTTTGACTTAGTTTTATGTGCCAACAGCTGATTCTTGTCTATTAATGAGGAAACTATCGCTGGCGGTTTGAGCCTCCCTATGATCAAACACTGAATCATAAGTGCATTGTGTCTTGCATGAAGTCAGCAAACTTTGGGTTTGAAGGTGCCTTTAGGAGTAAGGTTTGCCTATATCTATATCTCACTCAGACATTGCTGAGACAGGATCACCACACTAGCTGTTTGTGGTATTGTAACACATGGAGATTTTATGAAAAGATGGTGTTTGCATGTTTCTTATTGCTTATTATGTAGTAGAGTTACTAAGGTCATTACCCACTGTAGCTATTCTGTGCATAATTCTCCTGTGAGTGCCACTTGACTCTATTTTTTAATTCATATGTATTTTTTGGTGTATCTAACCATTGGCTTTTGTATTTTTTTCCGCAGATGGAGTTGGCTGCTGTTCTATGCAGTGTATCCAATGTGTAAGGGAACAAATCAGGTGTGCGCCTTCTATAGCATGTTTCTACTTTGTTGATGGATAAACTGAGGGAGGAAGGCAGAATGGGAGAATAAAAGGGGAGGTTACTTTAGGGGTAGAGTGCTTCTAAGTTTCCAAATTTTGAATGGGACTCAATAATGTGGGTTAGCCAATGATCTATCTAAGACTTAGTTGGAGCTTCCTAGTAGATTCATTCTATTGATTGATTGGTAAGAATCTATGCTGCTGAGTTCACCTAGGTTGAGTCCTGTTTATTGTGATTGTGGTACCCCATTCATAACCCGCGCAAGGTAAGCAGGGTCCATCCTTTATCCATTGTTTGCGAGGAATAGAATTCATATTTTAATGCTAATTTTTTTGTTCCAGAGCTGATTGAATTTCATATTTTATATAAGCCTTTGTATCTTTTTTTATAAGTAAAAGCAAAAAGTATATATAAATGAAAAGGATGGATGCAAAACAAGCATCCTACAAAAGGACTATATACAACCAATATGTAGACTATCCACAAAATCTACAATATCAAAAGAAGATTGGAAAAAATTGCCACTATCCCAAAAGGAGTATATAAGCCGTTGTGTCTTAAACTTCCATTTATGATGGAGGAACCTGAGCCGGTTTGCAAGAAGTAATTATTTCTCCCTCTTTGTTTGGGAAATAAAAAACAAAATAATTTTCTGGAAACTAGTCTTAAGTACAAGTTACAATTAGGTTCTTTTGTATAAATTAATAATGCGTACTACATGTTTAATGCTAAATCCATTGAGAAACTAGTTCTTTTGTATAAATTAATAATGTGTACTACATGTTTAATGCTAAATCCATTGAGAAACTAACATTCTGCACATTTAAACATGCCTTTATTGGTTTTTTAAATAAATAGACTTGAAAAAAAAATCTCATGTGGTCAGGATAGGTGGCAGAATCTTTGATCTCTGTCCCTTAATGGGAGTATGTGTGTCCGGAAAGTTGCTGCAGCTTGCTAGATCCTCGAGCCTACCATCATCTTTCACATGCACTGGGTAACATACCAGATGAACACCTTCCATGTCCACCACCTCATCTGCACTGTAGATCTTCCACATTTCTTCTCCAATTGAACGTAATCTGTCTACACATTCAAGGCAATGTGGTTCCTCGAACACTTCTTCTGTTACGCCTGTGTGCTCATACCATAGAGACATCCGAAATGCACAAATATCTCCAATCATTCGCTTGTTTTCTTCTCTTAATTGGGTTTGATAGCAGCCTATTGCAATCTCTGTGTCTCGTGCCCCGTCCATTGACCTTTGGTTAATGTTAGCTGATCCTAGTAAGATGTACCTGTCATCCACTGGGAGAGAAATTGCAGCACATCAAACAAATGTTGGTATTTCTAGCTACACAAAGAAGCATTGGTTGTAGTTACAGCCAACGTATATAGTGGATGCTTCAATTATTGTTTTCTTTTCTTTTCTTTTCTTTTGATAGTGGGCTGGAATTTTACTGTAACCATGTCCACCATAAATGTCAACTGTTCTGACGATAAGTCTTATGTTCCTTCTACTATGGCCCTTCCACAAACACTGTTTGCCTGAGTGATTTGGCCAAAGCTCTGTCCCCCCCAACCCACCCACCCGGGGGGTTTGTAAAAGCCTTGCCTTTGCACTCAGAAGACTATTTTGCAATATATTCTCCAAGTATCCTGGAGTAACATTAAGCCTTTCTTGTACACTTTTTACCTGTCAAGATTTAATCGGTTGTTATACATCAAAATTTCCAATTATTTTGCAAGAACCCAGTTAAGTTAGCAATCCTTATTCGTTTTCCTATCATTTGCTGAGGCTCAAGAGGCTCAAGCTAATCAACTGACTCTTTCTAAAAAAGCGTAGGACTATATGCTCAAGTGTCAGCGTATCTTTAGAAGAGAAAACTTAAAAAGGCTAGAACATTGTTTTTGCCATGGAAAAGTTTGTTTCTTTAGGAAGTTGAACATTGATTAGTTAACAGATAGATGATAAAGGAATTTAATGACGGGAAAGTAGAGATGATTGAATTTTGCATACCTATCATTAGCTTTGAGTGCACATAAATCATGAATCTTCTGTTTGTTTGAGCATGCGAGTACAATGTTGAGGGGTGAGGAGACATTGGAGGAACAAATTCTCCTCCTTTTTTTGTTCCCTGTTAGCAAGGCAGAAGAAGTTCAAGTAATCCCTTGGATGCCCTTGCTCCCCTGTTTCTTTTATCGCACCTCCTATTAATCTGTACATCATTGCCATTGTCTCCCTTGTCCAGTGTAATATGTCCTGTACACTGTCACTCTCAGGTACTCCTTCTGGCCACATGGGTATCACCACATACACTGAAAATCTTTCTCTGGCTCTGATCTTGTTGGCCACCTTAAGGGCTATCTCAATGGGGATCAAATTTTGGCACCCACTGCTCTGATCTGTCTCCCATAAACTGCATCCTCCGATGAAATACTGGTTCTCAATGTAGATGAATTTCTCTGCTTTCCTTATTGCTTCGACATAAGCTTCATGAATACTGTGCTCGGTGCTAACTTTTCTTGAGAATGGACTTGCAGAGAAATGATCAATGGACCGAAACACCTGCACTTTCCAGTTTCTGTTGCAGACACTTGGAGAAGAGGGCTTATAAAGGTTACCTATGGTGCTGATAGGTATCAGTGAACAAGGATCACATTGCTTGGTCCATCTCTGCTCAAAGTTTGTAAGAACGTCCCATGCTGCTTCACCTGTTACACATGCATGCGCATCATGCCATGGCTCTCTTGGTCCACCTTTGTGGAGGTTAGCTCCTGCAATATTTGTCTGATAGAAATCATGGGCATGCGACTCTGTATTTAGTGTCCTGAATAGCGAGTGTTGCTCAGTATCATAGCGACCATCACAGAGATCTACGCCACCTACAAAGCTCATGATTTCTCTGTTGCTGGGGAGTCTTCCAGTCTGGTGTCCACAGTTATTGTTTTCTGATGATGGCTAAATAACGTCGGAAACTTATTGTGCAATCTTGGGCATAATTTGCATATGACTCTGGTGTTCCTGAAATACTGCAAGGCATCTTCATCATGAGTCCTCATTAGACCTTTGTTCTTGATGATTGGTATTGATGTTTCATCATCCCATAGCATTATTCTCACTGCGACACCTTCCTCTGCCTTTTGCTTTAACAATTCACCAATTTTTACTCCTCTTGCCCGTGGAATATTCGTTTGAGGATCTCGGACCTGCCAAAAAGCATGTTAGAAAGTACCTCAAAGGAGAAAATATAAGAGTTGAACCACCTGAAAGTAACTCCTAAAGTGATATGGTCTGAGATCCCATATTCCAAGCCCCTATGCAGTGATATTTAGTAGAAGGCCAATTACCAGCACCATTTTGGGATTCAGAGACCATCCTGCAATGTAAATAAGATGTTTTGCTCCCTCAAGAGCTTTATAGACATCCTCCCAAAGATTTTTGGACCTCCATGTTGATGCAAAGGTGGTTGGAAAGAAGGAAGATGGTGAGCATCGTGGTACAATGTTACACTGCAATTGGATCGTTGCGGAAATGCTGCATTTCTTAGGCCTCTGAAGTCACAATTATCAATCAGCTTTCCCCAGCTAGGCTCCAACTCTGCTGGCTTGAACCATAAGATGAACTGCAGCCCTAGCTTTGGCTTTGGCTTCCCACCTTCAGAGAGCAAGGGGAAGAACCCATTTATCAAGCTTGCTTGGTTTACGAGCTGATGCGCTTCAAATTGTATTTTCCCAAGCACAGAGCACTTGGTTTTCATTTTGATGGTGATAGTTGAGTTAATTGGGTGGGCACATAGGATTTGGAAGTTCTGGTTCCAAACTCGGTCCCGTTCACTTGTTGTCCTTGCCATTTTGTGTTGGCCTATCTTGATCGTCACATATGTTGGTTTGCCTCCTGCTGATAAGCACTGCAGGTAAGATCAATCATTAGCTTTTGTCTATTTTGAATCCATTCAGTACAAAGATGATAATGCTATGCAGTTTCCTGTTATGGTCTTAAGTAAATTATGTGACTTGTGCTTTGCACATAAGTACATGGATTGTATCTTTGGCGACATTATAAGCATCAGGTTTTCGAACTACATATTATTGTGCGTTTGTGGTTTTCTTAGACCTTCACTTTGGAAACAGCTGAATGTAGGGACACGATTTCTATATTTTGACACCCTCACCCTTCCAAAAGGAAAAGGGAACATATGAAAATAATGGGCTAAGTGCCAACAATTGGCTATAAACCAGCTAAAGTTTATATGTTTCTGAATTTTCATTGCGATTACTATTTTTGAGTAATTATGAGGCACCATGCCCTTGGCTGGGTTGGGTAGTGCAATTGTGAGGTTATTGTCCTTTCTCTGCCAGAACATATAGTTTTAGAGATCTCCAAAATTTGGTAAAGGCATCTCTTGTTATAGTACTTACACTGAAGGGAAATGATGGTGCAAAAGGTGTTGCATGGAAGATGGTGACTTCCAATGTTCCATGCAGGAACTTCCTTGTCTCCATATTTCTCGAGTAATAGCGTCTGTTGGATGATCCTGTTCCTCTGTGTGTTTGCGTCCCCTGTAAGAGAGAGAAAGAGAGAGAGAGAGAGAGAGAAAGATGGGCTGATGGGAAATGAAACAGTGTCGTGCTGTTGTCAGATATAAAGGCTGGTAAAGGTCTCATAGTATTGAAGTGCAAGGCAGTGCTTTGAGGGGTATGAAAACTCTGAAAGGGATTGTAGTATGTTAGGAAGTTGCAGAAACTTGTAAAACTATGTAATTCTGGCTTTCCAGGCAACCTTGTTTCTCTTTATCTTAGAATTTCCCTTTAAGCTCAAGTTTCCTAAATTAAAAATTGCACCTTTAAATTTTGATTTGAAATGGTGTCATGGCAACCCAGAATTATCAGTCGTAAGCATATACCCTTTTAAGCTTGTGCTGATCTTTGTGTAAAATATTAAGTTGCTGACCTTGTGCAAAGTTTGAGCATTTCATTTATATCCATATGCTATAGAAAATACTTGGAATTTGTTTTATTATCATATAATTTCTTACTGTCCGAAAAAATATGTTGACTTTTTAGACAGATGAATTTTTGTTATGCTAGTTTCTTCAGCTTCGGGTTATTGAGAACTAGTGTGAAATAATGAAATAAATTGTGATGCAATTCCTTGTGAAATAATAAGCGTTCAACACCTTCTAAATCTAGGGTTTTGCCGAAACAACTCGCGTGCAATTCTATTATAAAGATAAGTTCATATATCAGTCCCCCAGCCCGACCTGATTTCGGGTTTTTGGTTGTTTGTTTGGCTTGATATGATACACATGCACCAAAAAATAACAGAAGATTCTGACGTCATCCCCCTACTTGCTGCCTTTGGGGCTTGGAGTTCCTGTGTTTTACTGTTTCTTCATAACTAAAATTAGGTGGATTTCTTCTTCACTGATGCAAAGCTGACATAATTTTTTTGTATTTCAAATGTGTTAGTGGATATGCATATACTCAAGTTAAACTTATTTATTTCTTGTGGCAATGCAGTTGGTGTATTTCTTTCAGGAGACTACATGTCAAAGCTTTTTCAGAGCTACAAGTCAATGTCATCCAAGTTTGTGGAGAAAGGTATGAGCAACTCTAAGGCAACGTGATTTTTGCAGGTTTTTTAGGACTTGATCAAAAAATAATTTTGCACGCAATTTTGAGCCATCTTGATCTTTCTGATGTAACACATACGTACTTGATGCGTTCTTTATTGTTGATTGTGTTTAACATGAGTAATTGTTTAGGTCGCAGATAACTGTTCAATTTTCTTCGTCGTGGATAGTTATTTAGCATGTAGGTGGGATGCAATGGTAATGATTCGAGAAAAACTTTACCAGTTATACTAACTAACAGATACGGATAATTATTCGTTTCAATGACTGTTTAGTTTGTTCTGCCCCCATCAACCTTGCTCTTGCTTCACTTCTAATCTTTTGTTCTTTTTTAAATTCCTCCCATTTTAATCACAACAAGAAGCTATATTATCAGCAATCATTCCTTTTGCAATGAATTTTCTGAATGGCACTTGTCGAAGTTTCAAAGACAAGATGTTGTGAAGGCCATGCTGATTAAAATTCTTATCATGTTTTCGTTCCTTCAATATAATTTTTTCCCCATGCCTTTTGCCTTCCAACAATATATTAGAACGTCAATCATAGACCTGAGAATACTTGCGTCTCATGTATGTTTCTAGATGGTTGGTCAAATGGGGAAAATAAGAGGGTTTTGTGATTCTAAAATAATAACGTATCACTCGAGAACCCGAGAGTATATGCTCTCGGATAGATATAGAAATTTATAATTTGAAATAAAGTGATTAGACATGATATTAGACTCTTGAGATTTAAATAAGATATGGCTGACGATAAGAGTGTTGTTGAAGCCACAATTTGAATATTAAGTCTATTATATTTCTTAAAATAAGTTGACTAATAATTTATGTGAACATTTTGAATTGGTGAGACTGTATCGACTTCTTATTCTAGAATAATGATTAAAATAAATATCCTCAAGAAAAATAACAAAAAAAAGTTAATCATCCAATTAAATTGACATCCACTGAAAAACCTTGTTTTTAAAAATAAAGCTATATTCAACATGACATCTCTTATTCGAGTTTCAAAAGCTCAAGTATCTCTCAACTTATAGAAATTGAGGTTTTTTTTTTTTGGAGTCAAGAAAGTGAGAAATTTATGCATGGGTCTACTTAGCGTTGGGAAAAAATCGGGTTTGGGTTAATTCGGGTTCGAACAATTCGGACATTCGGACAAAAACACCATACCCGGACCCTGTCCGAATTGCGGATTCGGACGCATTGACCGACCCGAACCCGAATGTCCGATGTCCGAACCCGAATGTCCGAATTTTTGATATGAACTTTTGAAAATTGAACTGAAATTATGTATGTGATCGAACCCGAACCTGAATTTTCGATGTCTAAATCCGAATGTCCGAATATTTTATTGAAAATTTTGTAAATTTTGGACTAAATTATACTTAAATCCGAATGACCGAATGTCCAAACCCGTTTGTCCGATTATCCGATTTTGACCGAACCCGAAAAATTCATAAAATTCGGACAACCCGAACCCGACCCGAATTTTATTCGGACATGACCGATTGTCCGAATTTAAAATTCGGACAAAAATTTGTGATTGGACCCGTTTTTTCGGTCGGACAAATTCACACTATCGAATCGGACGGATTTTTGCCAGCGCTAGGTCTACTAAAAACATGTGCTCTCATGCATCTCCTTAAGAAATTCAATGTGAAATCAATAATTTAGTTCACAAACTTTTTCCTCGTCCCCACCTCTTCCATTGTGATTCAATTATAAGCTCGAATTGTCGATGTTCGACTACTGACTTTTTCATTAATATTTTAATAAAAATTGACTTTTTGATGAAATTTTAATAAAAAACAAGGTATTATGTAAAATGAAGTATTGTCTAAGTAGATGTTTTTTCCTCATAAAATAGATGGATCTATCTCTACGTAGAACAATTTTATTTGGATACGTTCACAAATTCAAAGAATGCCAATTGTCACCGTTTGAGTGTTTTGAGTGTATATTAAATTTAGGCTTATTTAGGCATCTTATGCATAAAATAAAAGTAATCCATCTTTATATTTTTGAAGCCAACAAACCACGTGGGCTCCCCCATGCGAGAGGGAGATCGATTATGGAATCATGGATGGACCTCTTTCGTTTAATATAATTATAATGGCTCTATAAATTATATTTTATTTTAATTTTTTAAAATTTATCCTCATCTTTTTATAAAAATAAATTTGTTCTTTTAAATTATAACATGTCTAACATCCTTGACACGGATCTATAATTAATAAAAAATAAATTTGTTTTTTTAAATTATAACATGTCTAACATCCTTGACACGGATCTATGATTAAAGTATTATTTATTCAACATCTCTTATATCATATCAATAAGGTTATGGTCTAATGATAAAGAACGAGTCCGAGTTTTTAAATAAATTAGATCTCGGGTTCGATTTTCTCTCTCTTATTATAAGTATACTACTTCTTTACGACTCCTTTACACAACAAAACAAAAAACAAAAAACAAAAAAATCTTTCCAATCACTCAATCTCTCTTTCTCTCTCTCGTCGGCATAGATCCCAACAAAAAGTTAGTTGCTTCAAATATCTTCCTTCAATTTTCTCCATCACTTCATTCATTTCATATTTATTGATCGCACAAAAAAAATAGTCAATGTTAATTCCTTTCCTATTAAAATATGCAAATTTTAAACACCATTTATAATATTCTTTCAAGACTTTAAAAAAAAAAATAGTACTTATCTTCTTGATACAAATATATTATCTAAGTAAATCAAGTAACATGAAATAAATACGAGAAGTCATTAATAAAATCACTAATGATACTGCAATAATTATCAATATACTAATAATAAAATTTTTATAAGTCGTAATTATTTATTTATCTTATTAAATTTCTCAAGAATGATAAATCATTTTAAATCTGAATATACGTGTGAACTCTTCCTAAATTAAAGCCAAATGCTACATAAGCATATTTCTTTTTATAATAATAGTTTTTTAATAATAAAATAAATAACTCTTTTCATCATAATAGTTTCATACAAAGGAGAGATGTCGACACAATATAATGTTGACAATTTTTTGTACTTATTTATTTCCTTTCTTGTCTACCTAATCTTCTTCAACTGTCTCCAACTCCAACAAGCAAGGATTTTTCCCCCTCTAGACACACCAATTTTCTATATTTCTAGTTAGAACTTTCCTTAATTTTAGTAATCTCAAAAAAATATTAAATAATATAACTATAAGTCAATTTAACTAATAAATTTGTCAAAATTGTTATTATATATTTCGTTTAGTATAAATTTATATATATATATATATATATATATATATATATATATATATATATATATATATATATAATATAATAAATGCCCTCAAAAATAGTTACATTATACGCTAATTTTAAAACATTATTTTCATTCAAACCTCTAAAGATGTTAATGTGACCGAAAATTTTTGAATAGTATAAAAATGATAACAATGTAAGACCTTGTTCGATAAACTGGCTTTTTAAGTAGTAGATAACTATTTGTGTAACAGTATAATTGTTTATGTAATTGATAATCTGTTAGATTTTAGCTGCTACCTTATATTTGTTCAATTGAGCGGTTGAATAAATGTATTCGATAAATTTAGTGGTTGCGTTAGCTTATTATTGTGAATTGACATAAAAAGGTATAAATAATTTTTCAAATATAAATTAATTAATGAATGCTTTTGTCATTTAATTGTGAAAAGTTAATATTTTTAGTATTTTAAAAACACAATTTGAAATAGTATAAAATACTATAAATACTAGTTGAAATAGCATCTTACCAGACAGAATATTAAATATTACTCAAATATTGTTACCGTACATTGCCTAAATTTATTTGTCGAAATATAATTTTCCTTATGAATAATGGACAAACGTAACTAAGGAAAACAAGAGGTACCAAGTTACACATGTAATTATATGAACCCTAAATCAACATAAGTGAAACGGGCAATTCCCTCTTTGCCCTTCTAATAATATGTGATGAGATATCATACTTCAATTTTAGTGAGGGACCCACCATAAAAATAAATATACATCCCCCATTCAAATTAAATACTCCATTTCCACTCAATCACTTCCCCAATTTGCCCCCAATTCCCTTCTCCCTTCTTTCTCTCTCCTCAAACTCCCACGGTTTCCACTCCCTCTCCCATGGCGGCGGCTCCTCGCCATACGCCCCAATCCCCACCACCACCGGCACCAGCCTCGACTACATCTCCCGGGCCAAGCAACGCCTCTACGGAACCCTAGCTGCGCGGCGGCCATGGAAGCAGATCTTCGACTACCACGCGATCTCCATCCCCCATGGCTTCGGAGACGCCACTTCTCGCCTCAAGACCAACCTCTCCTATTTCCGGATGAACTTCGCCATGGTAATCCTCCTCATCCTCTTTCTCTCTCTCCTTTGGCACCCTATCTCTCTCATCGTCTTCATCGTCATGATGTGCGCCTGGCTATTCCTCTTCTTCCTCCGCGACGAACCGATTGTACTCTTCGGCCGGTCAATTGACGACCGGATCATCCTCGCGATTCTCTCCATCCTCACCGTCGTTTTCCTCCTCCTCACCGGCGCAACGCTGAACATCATCGTTTCTCTGGTAATCGGCGTCGTGATCGTCGTGATTTACTCCATTTTCCGGCGAACTGATGACTTGTTCATGGACGAAGAGGAGGCCGCCGCCGGCGGCCTCCTCGCCGGTCGAACCGGGTGGGGACCGAGTACCTATCTACCGCCATCTTCCAGTTCTAGCTAGTGCTAGTTGATTTTTGGACTTTGTGTTGCCCAATTTTCATCCTCCATTTTTTTTTTTTTGGTGAATTTTGTGTAGTTCTTTTGTTCTAATTTTGTATGAATTTATGTTCTTTTGAGTGTAATTGATTTATATCAATTTTTCTTGTGATTAACTTGAAATATTTTGCATTTTTTAACATGTAATTTGTTTATGTTTTCCACTTCTTAATTATAGATTTCTTCTTATGATTTTGAGTTCATCTTATATGTTATAATTTCTGACATACTAAATTATAATTTGAAAATTGATTATTTCAATGACCCAAAAAAAAAAAAGAAAATTGATTATTTCATATTAGGTGACCTAAACTAGCTAACATACTAAATAATGTATGATCTAAATTTTAATCAATTTTTGTGTTTAAAAAGGGAAATTCTCGATAATTTTACTTATATTCCAAAAAATTTTGCATATAATATGTTAGATTTGCCCTTTCTTATATCATACATATATTCGTATTCCGAGAAATATATATCTCAAAAAATCATACGATATAGGTTTGTATAGGTAAAAGAAATTCCTATATGATAATTTTATAATGATATAAAACACAATATATTTTTTCCACAAATGACTCATAAGAATTCAGAATTTGAGAAAGGCTGATTATTATAACTAAAAGTCAAATACATTGGTCTATTTATTTAAAGTTATATAAAAATTATCGTCTCTTTCTGCTTTTTGTTTATTTATGGACTTTTCTGTTAGTCATTTCGTCCGTTTTTATTATTTTTTATTCATTTTTGATATATACGGTATTTACGTTCGCTTTGTATGTAATTTTAAATAGATTCTTAATAAAATTAAATATTCATATAATGCTTTTGGGAACAACACCCATAGGAGAGATATTTGATATTTTTACTTATCAAATGGAAGATTATATTTTTCTATAAAGTGGGGAATGACCTCACATAACATTGTTATCTCTCCTATCAATCAGGCAGTTATTGCCGACACGGGAACAAATAAATGTGGGGGCAAGTCTGTATATGAATTATCAAGTCCCTTTTTTTTTTTCTTGGTCTTGGATGGAAATATCGAATGGTGGTTGGTTGCAATGGCAGTCCTACCTAGAGTGAGACTGATTGGTGGGTGTTGTGTTGTTCCTACTTCCCACATAGATATTTGGGGAGATGTAATTTTGAGTGAGAGAGGCGGTTCGATTATCGATACGACTATTGGTATAGAATGATACTGTTTATATTTGAATCTCTTTATATCAATACAATTATTAGTACAGAATAATACTTGTTTATGTTTGAATCTCTTTATCACTGTTATTAGATAATATTCTTTGCTATTTATGTTATTGTGAAAAGTTTGTGATTAGGTACGACAAACAACTTGATAGGGTGGTTGGATCATTAGTAGAACTACAAGAAATGTAAATTGAGTTGCAAAAGCAATGTAAATTGAAAAGTCAAAACATAAAATGATAATATTTCGAGGATTAAACACTAATTTGATCTATAGATGGTATCCTTACCGCACTAGATACGATGCATCTACTAGTATGTATTTCCTTAAAATTAAAACCATAAATTTAATAAAATGAGGTAATTCGGGGTAGATACACAATATAGGGTTCATTTTCTATACAAGAAAATGAGCTCAATTGATTTAATTTTGGAAAGTAATATAGGATTCATGTGTTTAAACTCTCACATCTAAAAGGAAAGAGAAAGTAGTTAATTGAGGGGTATTAATTAAATGATTAGATGTTTAAATCCTTAATTAGAGTTGTAGGCTTCTAGTCTTACCTTTTTGGGCCTAACTGGACTGCTGCGTCTAGGATCAGAAACATGCTCATGCTATTCTCCACCCTAGACCCCAGATTCTGTTGGGTGCAACCCACATCTGAATAAACCTTGATGGCCCAATAAAGTGAAACAATTACTTGCTCCATTAATTTTGACGAGGTTTAAAAAAATTTAAATATCAATATTAAAAAGATTCAAATGTTGTCTTTGACGGTTATTCTTTCCCATTGCGTTTTCAACAGCCTACTGAATTATGTTATAAAATTGTATTTCAGTTTGGCAAATGGATAAACCCAAACCTGACCCGTTTAATCCGCTTATCTAAACGTGTTAGGTTCAGATCAACCCCCTTTTTAATTATTAAATGGTTTAGGTTAAACTTTTTCTACCCGTTT
The DNA here is from genome assembly GCA_021018815.1 of Talinum fruticosum. Taxonomy (NCBI): domain Eukaryota; kingdom Viridiplantae; phylum Streptophyta; class Magnoliopsida; order Caryophyllales; family Talinaceae; genus Talinum; species Talinum fruticosum. Next base: position 225,484 of record JAITYX010000103.1, read on the forward strand.
ATTAAACAGGTTTGATCTAAACAAGAAATTTATTAACCCATTTAAATTCGACACGAAGCACAAATCCAGAACTGCATTCTATTAACGTACATAAATAACTTTTAAAGTTTATCCATTTTGGAGTGTATGGTGCAGCCCTTTAACAAAATGTGACAATTCAGCAAATTGTAAGGTCTTCTAAAAGTGCAATATTGAACAGATAACATAATTCACTGTCCATAGAAGCCCTTTTCATGCATATCCATATGCATTTCCACCACACTTTCCGGGGACCTATTAAATACTCCAAATTTATTTCCAAACTCTTCAAAGACCCATTAAATTATGTCGTGGCTCCCCCAACATCCCCATCCCCCGACACATGCACATATTAAATTCATATTCTCCTACTAAAAATAAGGACTCCCAATTTGTTTCATAGCACCATAAGGAGAAGAGAACAGTACTAAATTGTAATTTTATAACGAGAACTTGCCTCCAAAATTACAACTGGCCGGTATAACCAAACTTCCATTCCTCCAAAATGAACAATGGGACCCCTTTATGCCCATCATCATATACTATACAAAAGCACAATATAGACTGTGATCGCAGTTCCATTTATCTATGCTTTGCTACCAAAAAAATATCGTCCAAGGCGAATGTGATCGCAGTTCCATTTATCTCACTCTGAATATAATGCTGTCCCAAAAGGCTAGCATAGCATATCATTATAAATCATAATCAGATGAAGCCCTAACCTTTTCCTTTTCCCTTTCTCTTTCCCACAAGGCCTTGCGTAATGACTCGCAGGAGAGATTACCCAAGTACACTTCTGACTCCTCACTGCGTAATGAACTGCTGTATGCCTGCTGCAGCCGCTGCTGCTGCTGGAATCTTCCACTACGATTGCCCGCATCATGCCGGGGTGTGGATAAAGCACTTGAGTCCATGAACATGTCGCCCTCTAGTACACGAAGAACCTATCCCATCAAGCAAAAGCAAGATTAGCAATGCTAAGAATATAGATCTGTAAAACCACAAACAAGTCTGCAATCTTTGATTGGAGTCTTTATTTCTATTCAAGTAATCATGTGGAATAATCGACAGTGTAACATAGATTATGGATATGACCCTTGACAACTCATTTTAGACTGAACATTCATCAATATCTTTAACAATTGGGCAACTTCGCCCCTGGATATGTACAAATTCCCATTTTATAAAAGTGTAAACGGGACCAGCAACCAGCTATTGCTAGCTACAGCTAACTAGCAAATCAAGCTTTTCTTGTCATATTAAATAGTAGGTCCAAGAACACATCCAATTTTCTCTAAAACAACAAGGATCAATCAGTTGAAGTTTGAATGCAATCTGGTCCCTATCCAAAGGATAAAGCATCTATTAAAGGAGTACAAATGGCAAGAAAGGAAGACCCACTTTGAGCACTTAACTTTATTCCTGTTGTCTAAAAGATGCAACGGCTCCAACTACTTGGAGGATTCAATTTAGGGCAGACATATTTTGGCTTAAAGTTCCGAAAAGATTCTCATTACCTGTGACATACGAGGCCTTGAATGAGGATCCCTCCGTAAGCACAAAGATGCAGCGTGCATCAAACAATAGACCTCCTGTTCTGAATATCGGTCACTGAGACGAGGGTCAAGCAGTTCCTCAATAGCACCCTCTTCCAAGAGTGGCCGAGCCTGTTTTAAATTAGTAAATAGATTCAATAGGACAGCAGAGTAAACATAGCAAGGTCAAACAAATTAAAGACGGGGAGGGGAACAAACTTAGCATTTAGTTACCCATTCAGTTAGGCACTGCTGGCCCTTGGGGCGAGTGAGGTCCACAGCTTTTCGTCCTGTAAGTAGCTCTACCAGTACAACACCGAATGAATAAACATCGGCCTTTTCTGTTATTTGCCCACTTTGGGCATATTCTGGAGCTAAATACCTGCAATAGATGAGAGTGGCGAATGAACATGCTTACATGTAAATGGAGGAAGAAAAGAAAGTAACAAAACAAACAAGCATAGGGATGTACCCAAATGTTCCTATCACTCGTGTTTCAACGCCAGTTTCTCCGTCAGGTTGCCACCTTGCCAGGCCAAAATCCCCAACCTTATCAACAAAGAGAAGAAAGTGATTTCAGAATGACACAGAACTCACAAGCACAAGCTCATTGTAGAAAGACTTGAATGAAGAAGAAGAAGAAGAAGAAGAAGAAACTATTTATAGTTTTACACCAAGCAGTTCATATTTTAGCCATTGCAATACCACATAAAAGAAAGATCATCTTCATGAATACTAGAGGGATCTTCCCCTTAAATACACGTGTAGCAACCATGACACTCAAGGAGTACATCAAAGATATCTAGCAAGACATTAGCAATAAATCACACTAGAGGGAATACCACTAGGAACTCAACCAACTTCACCCCTCATGTCAACTCCCTTCAGTAATGACGTAAAAAATTTCGACGACCCTAATAGTTGAATCTGTTTCGTCCCTACCTTGAAGGACTCATCAATGGAAACAGAAAGCATGTTCAGACAATGGCACAGAAGTCATGGGGTTGAGCTGCTTTATCATACAAGATCTAAACACTGAACAATCATGACAGGTTAAATCATTTCATACCAGTGGTTCATAATCATGGGTAAGTAGAATGTTGTTCGGACGCATATCACGATGAACTATGCAACCCACTCTGCACTCTTCATGAAGATATCGCAGTCCACGAGCAGCTCCAACAGCAACCTTCTGCCGGGCATACCATTCCAATGGAGTTTGATTCCTCCCTGCAACCAGATGATAGATTATTAGTTTTACCTAATAGTGATGAACAAACAAACAGAAAACCATCATAAATTTGGAGCTCCATTAGTCCATGTCGGCCAGCTACTAGATGGCCCCCATCTTGATCAAATTAACAAGTGCTCAACCTTATTCAGATGTAACCCAAAGTATATATCAGTTAATTTCTGCTCTACAGTTGAATGAGATACAGGAGTAAGGTGGTGTAGCTTTGCAAACACCCCTGTCCCCCTCCCCCTGGCCCCAAAATAATGCCTAACAGGTAACCCATGCTGAAAAGTTTCTAAGATAGAGGGGTAAGGTTGTCTACAACCAAAAAGGCCCTCCCCCAAAAAAGAAAAAAAGAGTTGGGGAAAAAGGCTTCGGAGGGACTCCAGGTCCAGAATGTAAGTTTGGTTAAGTTGCACAAAATGCCAGCCCAACATCACAGGAAACACAACCAGGCAAAAAGGAAATCACCACCAATCATAATTGAGAAGACCACAGAGTGAAGAAATTGCTTCATTTTGATAGAAGCATTACCGTACAAATGAGCATCCAGGGACCCATTGCATATGTACTCATAAACCAGCAATCTCCTCTTGTCCTCAATACAATATCCAATTAGCATAACAACATTTCGATGCTGAGCACAACTCAAGACTTCCACTTCTGAGCAGAATTCAACATCACCCTGTGAACTGGCCAACTTGTGTTGCTTGACAGCAATTGCTTGACCATCTGGTAGTAACCCTCTGTGCACTGATCCAAAGCCGCCCTCTGCCAAGAAATTAGCCTGCGAAAACCCACCTGTAGCTAGTTCTAGCTCCGCATAACTGAACCACCTTGGAGGTTTCCCAAAAACCGGTGCCTTATGCTGGCAAATTGAACATAAAGGAGGAGGTCCAGCTGGACTTCGGGATAGGGACATCGCTTCCCTCACATTTCCACTAAATTCTATATCGGGCCTAAATCTTCCTGACCCAAATCCATAATCCCTATCAAGTTGAGAAAGCTTCTCCATCAATGCCCTAGCAGGGGACTTCTCTTCTTTGTCATCCACTCTTTGAGATCTCTTCAGAGGCTTTTGTGAAGTCCGAAGATGTGAAATCACATATTCGCCCATCCAAGGGCGGAAACTTGAACTCGTTGAACAAGGGGATGAGTCCTCGTCATCTGAATCGGATGTGACCAGATCCCTACTTTCTCTTGTTGCAAGTAAACCCTCCTTCTTTAGGTCTCTGTTCATTTCTGAGGCAGCAAAAGGTGAGGTTCCAGGATCAGAGCTTGACACAGATGAAGTTCCAGCTTCAGTTGCTGTAAACAATTCTGGGCTACTGCTGGGAGTCACAACAGGCCCTCGAATAGAATCATCGCCTTTCAAGTGCCCCATCAAAGCTTCATCAGCTCCAGAAACTGATGGACCTCCTAGTTCAAGCTCCTTTGAAGATGACCCATTTAGGTTCAGTCGAAGTACTTTTGCCTGGGAGCGTTTGATAACCACAATGTTGCAGTGAAGCTCATCCATGCAATGCTTTTCTTCTTGCCTGAGCTGCCTGAGAGCACAAAAGAAATTAAAACCATAAGCTTTCATGTATTAAAAGAAAGAAAGATCAATATCACTCGTATGCGACCAGGATTTCCAGAAAATTACTTGTCTAATACAACCCAATTTGCGTGGGCTTTCCTAGCCTCCGCAGCCACAGCACCAGGTGAAGAAGCTGAGACAATTTTGATCTTGACACTTATCTACAAGACGGAAAAAAAAAATACCAGTCACCAAAAGCTGCGTACTAAATATAGGATTGACCACACCAAAGGACTGACAGACTGACCTTATTTGGATCATAGACATCATGCAACTGAAGGATCATCTGTGAGCAAGAATCGGTTATCTCAATTTTCTGGTCCGAACTTGTCCCAACAAGAAACTTTTTATGGCCACTGGCACAGTCCCCAGCAAATCTCGGGAACACCCATAATTTCCTACCTGCAAAGCACACATTAGAGGCCTGTCAGAAAGATAAGTCATTGATCAATAATTATCTGCTTCAACAGTTCAACGAAGCGGGTAAGACATACATGTAAGAGAAAAAATAGCATGTATTTCAATTGTGAGAAGAATATCAAACTCAAAAACCACAAGGTTTAAGATTGAACAACCTATTATCAGCATAAACGAAGCCCAGATAAGTCCAAAGGTCATCCTTGACAACCAAAGAGGCTGTAACTAGGAATCCTAACAAACACTTTGCAAGGACACCAAAGATTTTGAGAACAAAGTTTTGCAATCTTTGAGTAGAAGATAAAGATAAAAGGCAACAAGCATTAAGAAGGCGTCGTGCATGAACACAAAAGCACAAGGAAACCAAGATAATCTACTTTTTTTTGGGGGGTCATTAGTTAAATACAACGTATGACAAAACCCCATATGGATTGAGCAAGAGTGTGGAAATCCAAAACACATCAAACAGGCTGAAAGAACAAAAAGCACAGGTCAACGCCACTGTGCTTGTGGTTGTAATCAACTCAAAGAGATACAATAGAATCAGTTGAAGATTCAATGAAAAAACAGTGATAGGATAAGGGCAATGGTCAACCGAAGGTATGATTGCATAATTTGAAAGTCTACAATTAACATACTCAAAAATCAAAAGGCGAAAACAACAAAAGCTATTTGACAAGCGAAGCATAGTGATTATACCTGAACTAGGTGGAGGAACAACCACAAGCAAGGTGATGCAATCTCCAGGTTGGACAACATGAGTCAAAGCCCAAACCAAAGCTGTTTTGGGGATTTCTTTTGATGCCTTTACGGCCACCAAGACCTTCTCCAGCCTCTCTGAACTATTTGACGAACCGTTTTCTTGCTTTCCCATTTTCTGCTGCTTGCCACTCATCTCTCTCTCTCTCTCTCTCTCTCTCTCTCCACCACAGAAACTAAACAATGCCTAATTATCCTTTTGAGCTCAGTATATCTAATCTAATCACCCCAAAAGAAACTACGGGATCTAATAGGTACCCACATATCATGATCCTATACAAGTACTTCCAAATATGTCCACTATTCTCTACAAGAACTAGAAACAATCTCCAATGACAAGACCCTTTTTACCAAAAGGGGGCATCTCCCTGTTAACCATCCTCAACAGTGGAAATCATGTTGAAAATCTCTTTGGCCCAGAAACAGCAACAAAGAAACCCTTTAAATGCGAGTGATGAAGCAAGAAACGAAGCAAATTATCAACAGAAAAACTGTAATAATGCGAAAAAAATATTTTGCTTGTTGGTGTCAGGTGAAGAACTTGAATGAGCTCAGGGTCAGGGGCACAGACCATCATGGAACTCTGCAATGTTGAAAAGCACATTTCTCTGTTATAGTCGCTTAGATAGCGACATATGCTTGGAGCCCAACGCCTTTTTCTCTCTCCTCTATATGCAGAATATGGGTTTACAATCACGAAGCCCCTTCCAATCAATGGAGGTCAAATTGCCGAATCGAACCCCTATTTCGAGCTAAGATCCAAAAATACGTCCAAGCGGTTACCAAAGAAAAATCAAATCACCGAAATGACCAATCGAAAAAAATTATATGATGAAGCAAATCATATCAATCAAGCTACAGAAGAACGAGATGACGACTCGCGTAAGGGAAGGAGGAGAGAGAAAGCGGGAAAGAATAAGGAACAAAAAAGCCAGGGATGAAGAGAAAAAAGGTAAGGAATAGGTTTTTAATAATGAAATTTGAAATTCAAAAGACTGCAAATCCGTAATCAAAATTTGTTCGCGTTTGCGAAGAAATTTGTTCGATCTAAGAAAACGGACAAAAAGAGGAAGGAAATCGAAAATGGAAGATTGCTTTGCTTGGCATTGATAACGACGATATGGATGATATGATACCCAGTGGCCACTGCGACGAAGAGAGAGAAAGAGAGATTAAGAAGAAGAAGAAGAAACCAAAAACGAATTAATTTCTGCGAGGATTTTTAGGGCTCCAAGTTGCAGAAGATGAAGATGATGATGATGATTATGAATGAAGGTCAATGGAAGAGAGAGAGAGACAGAGGGGAGAGAGAGAGAGAGAGAGAGAGAGATTACTGCGAGCGGCGTGTATGGGTGTGACAGAGTACAGCGTAGGAGACGTTGGGGATCTCTGTGTCTCATCAGTTTCAACCAGGCCGTTCTCTCCCTCTCTCTCTTTCTTTTTCTTTTTTTTTTTCTTTGGGTAACATTTAATGAGCTGTAAGACTGAAAACCGTAAACTAATAACGATAACAAGTCATAAGACTGTAAGTCATAAGCCGCACGCCGTAAAATTGTAAGGTTATAAGTAATTATAAGATAGTTATAAAAAGTTGTAAATAATTGTAAGAAATTGTAAAAAGTTATAAAGTTGTAAATTAAAACTAAATACAAGAGGTTCTAACTGTAATATTAGTTAATGAGTCATTTGTATTGCTTTCGCTTAATTTTTGTCTTTGTTTTCAAAAAAATCATTTCGAATTCAATAACTCTATTAAAAGTTGACAAAACCGACTTAAATTGTATGATCTAAATGATATTTAAATTTAATTATTTGAACTTATGAAATAAAAAATTTGAAGTGGATTTAAAAATTGAAATTCACCTTATCAAAAGTTGCTTTTCTTTACCATACAAGTTTATCCGACTAATCCTAAAATCCAACGTCAACTTAAATTAGAAAATAATTCTAACTTAAAACCAAACTAAATCATACATAACCTAATTTTATATTAATCCGATTTAAAATTAATTCGAATAACTCACCGAACTTTCATCTTATTTATAACAATTTTCTCATAACAATCCGTTTAGATATGAAAACTTTAAATTATAAAATATAATTAAAATTTAAAAATATTTTAAAAAATATTATTTAAAAATCCTAAATAGGATATGTAATTCATTAAAAAAAATGAAAAACTTATAAGTCCATGTTTATGGTATCCGATCCATCTATCCAACATTTAAATTTGTCGATCATATGTTTTCTTTTTATTTTTTTCCTTGAAATCTGTAATTAAATTATTTTCTACCATGAAATTTAGATAAAAGAGGGCCACGTGTATGACTCATATACATTGATGATTCATCAAATCACAGAAACGCCGCCATAAATGAAAGCGTGAAACTCGATAGTTTTTTATTTATTTTCGTAATATTTATACGTGTATTGAAAATCACATTTTAATTAAATAGATTCATCGATCTCACCTCCTTTCCCAACGGCGACGTCGTAATAATTAACTCAACGCCTTCGAGAAAGCTTTGCTTTTCAAATTAAACTTTAGAGTGGCCTCCTTAATGAATCTCACAACCCAAAAGATTTGGATTTGGGTCGATTCAGATGCGGATAATTAAGATATTCAAACAAAAGTAATAAATTTTAAATCCTGTTAGAACCTTATATTCGAAAATTCTCACTATATTCGAACATGAACTCGAATTATCGATATCATAACTTGAACGTTTGAATTTGTCATATAAACTTTTGATAATTGGATTGAAATTATGTATTTGATTGAATGTGAATCCGAATTTTTATGTTCGAACCTAAATATTCGAATTTTTCATTGAATATTTTGTAAAATTTAAACTGAATTATACATGAACTCGAGATGAATGAATTTTTGAACCTGGTTGTCCAATTGATTAAATTTGTTTGAACAATTTAGTCACAAAATGAAGACAACTCGGATCTATTTATTAGTATTTATTAGAGTAGAAATAGGAGGAGTATTTATTATAGTAGATATACCTTTTCAAACGTTGTGGGCGAGATAGTGCTCTAATTAATTATTTTCGAAAGCCAAACGTTATGATGATATGAATCGATCTTCATAGGTATTTTAGAGTATTCGCATCCATGATCTTAAGTTTTGGATCATATGTGGAGCGTACATCCTACACATCATCTTACAATTTAATTTTTTGGAATTCAATCCGTTACTTTTACACCCTTAGATTATCAAATTGGGTCATTAAATAAAATATTTCTTATGGAGTCTAAAAATATATGTATATAATTAGTTTTCTTATTTAAATATACAAATATTTACAAAAATAAATAAAAAAAAAGAAAAATGATGCAAGATATATACGCGGCCGGATCGAGTACACGAACGACCATGCGGGCGAATTGACCTCAAATAGCGTTACGATAAGATGAATTGAATCACATGGATAAAATTTGATCACATGACCCTGCAGTACAATTGCTCTTCTGTTTCATTTAGCTACTTTTCCTCATAATCAGTGAATAATATTGATTATGATTGTGGGTAATTTAGCATATGATATGATGGGTTTTAAAAGTTTGAAATAATTAAAGCAGGAATATCATAACTTTTTCTGAGGTTGGATAGGTGTTTTTTAAATTGAGTAATTTTTTTCTTTTAATTTAATTATATTATGTGATTTGAATGTAACTTCCTCGGTTTCATCGTACATATTAATTTTAATTTTTTTTTTTCGTTTTAAAATACTTGTTACTTTATAATTATAATAATATATTAATTATTAGTTTATCAATTTTATCTTTATTAATTGCTTTATTTTTCTTCGTTTTTTAATTAATTTTCTTCATTTTCAATGAAATATAAGAGTAACTTGGTCTTCCAATACAAATTTATGTCCTTAAAATTACATATATTTTAAAGTAAATGGAGTATAATATATGGTAATTAAAAAGGACTATAATTTTATAATTATACTGGAGCACTCGGTAATTGCACATTATAAATTTATACTTTTGTCCGTACACTAGAAGCTGGGAATTTCAGTGAGGACAAAATTAATCGAGCAACTCAAAAGTTGCAATAATTTGAAAGCAACATGATTTGATTAATAATATAATTAAATGATTAAGAGAAGAGTTGTGATTAAACTAAATTAATCTGTAATAGAATGATTTGTCTTAGCCCATGCACGTACGTCCAAAATTCTTCCTTTGTATGTTTCCTCGTTAAACAGTTAAAAATATTTAGAACACACACAAAAAATAAAGATAAATACATAAACAAATAAGTCCTGTAAATAAATAATATCATGCTCTCTCTCTCTCTATATATATATTAGCACTAACAAAAATTTGGGTTCGGGTCAAATCGGATTAGAAAATTGGTTATTGGACAAAATTTTCATGAGATACCTGATTTTTTAGGTCGGACAATTCGGATAAGCGTAAATTCTTGTTAAAATCGTATTCGGACAACAGAAATTAAAAAATTTATGTCCAAATTTAAAATTCGGACAAAAGTCATACCTAAATATGATTTTTTCGAGTCATACAAATTCGGATAATCGGATCGAGACAAAATTTTATCGGTCTTGATATATATAGATCATTAATTCCTCAAGTGTAATAAGATAGGACTTTCTCTTTTTATTAATCAATTAAAAAATAAAAGAAAAGGGTAAAGCTCATGCACTTTTAATAATTAGGCCAAAAGTGTAGTTGTTAGATACTCTGGGTCTCATTATAAAATCTATTATATAACATTATTTTCATGTTTAATTTTATTTATATTTTTATAAAAGGACTAAATTAGAAAATCTATTCAAGGGTGTCACCTTTTTAATATTTTTAGTTTTATAAGTATTATTATTATTTATATGCGTCTTGTTTAACAATTTTATGGATATTTTAAATTTTTTAACCATAATCTTTAACAAACTTTTTTTCCAACAGTGTCCTGAGATACTGTTGATAACAAAAGAATTACGCCACTGTTTTTACATGCTTGGTCCAATACACATCAATAAAATATATACGAAGTGCTTTGTTTAATGATTTGAAGGTCGACTCTTCTTGTTTGTTCTACCTAGAAGCATTGAAACGTAACACACGTATATGTAATTAAGTAAATGAAATTATCTTTAGTTTTATTTATATTTTTCACATGCTTAGGCCTTATTTATTTAGGGGTGTAAGGAGTTTTAAAAAATTGTAAAATTAGTTAGAAAAAGTTATAAATAATTATAAATACTTATAAAACTGTAAGTTAAGATAAATAAAACAAGACCTTAGTTAATGTTTTTTAAAATATTTGTCTGTATCGATAAATTGTATATAAGTGAATAAAATGGGTAGATAGAAGGGGTAAAAAGATGAAAACAATTATGAAGATCCGACACTTTGAAATATAAATATGTCTAGGCATGTCCAAAAGTGTCAAGACTCAAGAGCATGTGGTAGTGGAAGTATAAGTTTGGTCCTGAAAGGCTAATTTAAAATGGGAAATTAAGAAGGGACAAATATGAAAAACTTGAGTTAAAGGACAGTACTGCCCACTGCCAAGCTCCAACAATATAAAAGAAAAATTTTAAAAATTGAAGGATATATATAATATAATATAATGTAATCTGAAGCAAAAATAGTACAACTGAGCCAATGCATGCCGTCTTCTGAAAACTGTAAATATGGTACATATATGGTCACATGTATCAAGGTGAAAATAGCTTATTTTTTTACTTTATGATATCCAAGTTTAACCCTTTAAAAAGGAGGGTAAATATAAGTTTGCCCATGGTTAAAATAAAAGTGGTACTAACAGGCAGTCCACATTTCCACCCTCTTTCATAAGATTTTAATTTTATGAGACACAATTTTCTGGTAAGTTGTGCAAAGGATTTGGAGGTGGATTGTAGGTTCGTGCTATAAGTCCGGGTTTAATATCCTTATTCCTTTTCTACCTTTAAACCCGACTAAATCACCCATGAGATAAGGATTCAGATTTATCTCAAGTGAGTTGTTAAAAGATATTATTTCATAACTCCTTAGAGTTTTAATATATTATTTTTATAACCCAACCTTTTTAATTTATTATATTTACCTTTTCTAACCTTTGTGTCACATATTCTTTAACTCTCAAATTATTGACATGACATGACTTGATGATATCTAGACCTAATATTGGAGTAACCGGACCTTCTATTTCCAAACTTATGCAATTTCTCTGTTATTTTTGACCGACGTTAGATATCAATGATTAAAAAAGGGGAAATGGCCAATATAATTGGCATTGCCATACATTGACAATGTCATCTCATTGATAGACCACCTTGCCATTGCATGTGAGAAAATATCAAGTAGGAAAATGGGTTTCAATGAAACTTAGCTGTTAGGTGTGAGTAGGGTGGCTAATGGGCGAGGGTACTCATTGGGCTAGCGTGGTCGGGCCCAAAAAAGGGTCGAAGCCCAATTTTAATAACAAAAGGGTCGGGCTAAAAAGGGTCAATGGAAGATGGGTCGTTAACGGGTCGGACGTGGGCTATTAACGGGCCAAAGCAAAAGGGTCGGTGCTCCCTCTCGCACGCCCTGTCTCTCCTCTCTCTCGCAAACCCCGTCCCTCTCGTTGTCCATCTCTATCTCACTTGCCATTGCTCTCTGTCTCTCTCGCACGTCCTGTCTCTCGCCATCTAGCCACCGTCGCCGGTGAACCGGAGCCCGAAGCCTTCCGCCACCGTCGCTCTCTCTGTCCATCGTGTTCTTGCTTCCATCGCTCTATCTCTCTCGCCCGCCCTGTCTCTCTCGCCGTCGCTCTTCCACCATCTCGCCCTGTCTCTCTGTCCATAGTGTTCTCGCCGCCACTCCTCGGGTACTTGCTTTGTATTTTGTCGAAATTTGAGTTGTAGTTGAACTCATTCTTGGTTGTTTTGAATTGGGTTTGTGCGTTTAGGAGTCATACTTCTTTCCCTCTTGTTTTACAAGTCTGCCATTAGAGTTGTAGTTGAACCTAAGTTTGTGAATGTGGGTTGGAATTTCCCTCTCTCCGATTTTCCCCATCTGGTTTGCTCTACTGCCGTGGTATATAATCCCTCCTGGAGTGCCCACCAACCTGTTTGATGAAATGCGGATCCGAGCATATGTAGTCTTAGAAGGCTTTACCTTATTTCATCAATCTTGGCTTTACCTTGTAGTCTTAGATTGATGTTTTTAATGAGTTGTTGTGAAAGAGCATATGTATTACGGACTATTGAACCCCTCATTTATGCACAATATTTGCTTGTAATAGTTCGAGTCACTCAAATGAGAGACCAAGAGCCAACCTGTGTGTTAATTTTTTTGATTGACCAGGTGCTATCCTTAACAATAAATGACAAGGTGTGCAATCCGGTGTATTGTTGTGCCTTTGTCGGTGTCGGATTGGAGCAAATGATGAATGAATATCTTTGTGTCTACATTTCCATCCGGGCTCCGAATAGTCATTAATCCAAACTATTCATAGATCCTGTTAGATGAGGTGGATGATATGCATTTGAAGTGCTGCATAGTGTGTTGAAGCCAAACTCAGTAGCCGAGTGACGTGGCTAGCTTTTGTGGCATGCTTTGTTTTCATTTTGGTAACTCATTATAGAACCATATGATGTTTGCCTTTGTCTCATCTTATTCGTGGTAGGTAGCTTCACGGTCTAGGGTCGATGGTGGGCAATTTATTTAAATTTGGACTATAAAGAACCGAAGAAATGTCCGATTGGTCTCGCGTTATTAATGTCCTGTAGTAGCAGTAGTTCCTTTCACGTCGAGGGCCAATAAACTGTTTTGCAATTCAATTATATAAGTAATATTGTATCCCCCTCCCCCAAAAGAAGACCCCAAAGTATCGGGAACTCCTAGATATTGGTTTGGTGATAAACTTGCAACTTACGTATAGATGAGCATATCTCGACTAATATCCGAATGTGGTTATTGACTTCGAGTGGCGAGAGAAGGGTATGAGCGAGCATTATTTACGGAAAGATGTGAGTATTGGCTTTTATCGGATGAAAAGGAGAAACCACCTGGGCTAGTTGGGTGGTGGCCATCTCGCGCGGTCACCTTTATCGAGAATCATGACACTTGGTTCCACTCGGGTTCGTCGTTGTCCCCTCCGCCCTCTTCTGTTTGGCTTTATTTCCTTAGTTCTTTTAAGGGTCATCATGTAGTAGGAAACTTTTCGGGGTCTCTGTAATCTCATCTTTCCCATGGATATCCTGTAGGGGCATTGGAGATTTCCTAGTGGAAAGGAAATACGAGGGTATGCCTATATATTGACTCACCCGGAACACCATCGGTTTTCTATGACCACATATTTTCACACTACCAATCGAAATATTAGCACTTATGTCTTTCGAACAAGGAAAAAGTTACATTGCATAAGTGTTGTAAGTTTTTTTTTTTTTTTTTCGATTTGGTTCTCTACACAATACAAGCCATCTCCCATATGTAATAACAATTCCCCCTCTGGACCCCGGTTTTTGCAGGTGAAAATAGCCAAGGTAAAGAGGGATGTATATGCAGCAATCATAGATGATAAGGTGGCCATGAAGATAGGCCCGGGTCAATATGAACCTCCTAGTGGGCCTCGAGCAATGGTCGTTGGCTATCGAGGGCAAGGACTACAAGGTCCGGGAAGCCTTGTGAATGCTTGCTGGCTAGCTAGCTAGCTAGCTAGCTTCATTTTTAGGAAAATTCGAGAGGACGAGATTAATTCAATTTTGTCTCGGTATATCCTCAATAAGACTTGAAGAGTGCAACTAGAAATTAGCTTTGCACCGACAGTGGAATCAAAACCGTAATATATTCGGTTATTTATGTGACAAACTTAAACTTTACATGTTTATCTATTCTTAATTCTCTTAAATAAAATGGATTTTTTTCTTCTCAATTTCTATTTCTCATTTCCCCCTAAAAAAACCGAAAAAATGGACCTCTATCTTTATGCTACCAAACCAAGCATTAACATCAAATGTTTAGCTCCGGCCGTTATGGGCGGGTCAAGGTCAGCTGACCCATGACCCGACCCATCCCATTTATTTTTCCCTGGCCTCTCCCGACCCTTTATAGAAATAGGCCGACCCTGGCCCGGCGCGTTGCCCAGCCCTAGGTGTGAGCTTATATGAGAGGGAGGACACATAAATACTTCATATGTTAGTGTAATGGAGGGTAGAGACATAGTTTTGGGCATTCAAAAGTCATTTTCTATTTGCTATCTACATATATTTCATGCAAGGTTTTCTCATGCATGTATATTAAGAGGACCACTTAACCAAATAGACCACTCGAAGAAGCTCCATATCATCTTGCTCCTTCAAGATCATGTCATGATTCATGGTCCCTTCCCCTCAATTTGTTATATCCAAAAAATCGTTAATTGAAACACAATATTATTAGGCGAGAACGACATGGTTGACTTAATTAGATTATCAAAATTTTAAAATCACCTTTTAAAATTTATTTCAACTTCTTGTATATCTTTCATATTACTAATTTTTTTCCTCAAAATTGTTATTCATGGTGTAATATACTAATTAATTTTTGGTCATTTTAAAATGGCTAAAAGTAAAAGTAAAATAACACAATAAAGACCAAAAATAAAATAAACAAAACAAAACCACCTCTTACCATACTAATACTACACATCCTACAATATCACCCTTCTTGTCCTAGCACCTGCCAATAATTTTGAAACTTCATCTAGTTGTTCATTTGGATTTCCAGGTTTAAACCGTTGTCACGTGTTATTATTGCAAAATGGTAGAGCGAAACCTTTTTATTCGGCTTAAATTTATAAGGAAACTCTTTTTGTTATTGTTCGTACTTCTTGTAATCTTTTTCTATTGCTCCTCTCGCATTCTTCATGACCATTAGTCCCAGCAATTTGCCTACTTCAAAAGAAATTATTTCAGTAGTTTTAGAGGTTGATATTGTGCTTGTTCAGTTGTGTGTGTTGCTATTAAGGGGTATTCATCTTGAAGGTATTTCAACCTTCATCTTGAAGCTTTTCAAGATCTCTTCCCACGAGTTAAAATCAACCAAATTACTTAGCTAATAAAAAATGATGATTAGAAAAAATATACATATGAAAGGTTTAGCATGTGTTTGAATGGGGGAAAATATTTCGCTCAAAAATATTTTTCCGGTTTTCGATCGTTTGTTCTTCAAGGAAAATCATTGTCATACATATGGGAGAAAATGTTTTTCATTTAAAAATGGAAGAAGTTGATATTCTGAACCTTTGAATTGAAATTTGACCATTTAATAGGAAACATAAAAAAGCTTAACTCTAACGTTTAATGTCAAAATTCCTTTATTTGTCGATATTTATCTCCATATATATAACTACTAAAGCAATTCAATTAATCAATTTTTCATACATGAGATATTTTCAACGATTTGAATAGAAACTGTACCATTTGATAGGGAATATTAAAAAAATTCAACTCTAAAATGTCATTTGAAAATTCCTTCCTTTGTCGACTTCTATTACCATATATAACCACACCAAATTTTTCGCGGGACGACGTCAACGATTTAAATTGAAACTTTATCATTTGACATGAAATATTTAAAAAGTTAAACTCTTAAATTTGAAGTAAATTTTTCGACATTTATCACCACATACATAACAATTAAAATTAGTATGTAACGGCTAACAACTATGAAGATTAACATTACCATTAAATAAGAAACTGTTTACCCAACTAAAAGGTCAAACAAATTACTTCACTGAAGTAAGAAAGTGTTTCGATTATCATTACCACTTTGATTGCGGTTACCATAGTTGCACAATTTAGATTCTGTTCGAATGAGCGTTTATGATAGGCATATATAATCGGTAACAGCCAATTACTAATTACAATATCTTATAACAGTTATAAAAACGTATTTTAACAGTTGAAATGAACAGATTTTTTAGGGTGCCCTACATTACTTGACTAATGATGCTTGATATGAAGTTCCATATCATCGGTCATAAAACTTGTATTTGAAAGATATGTTTAAAGATACTACAAGATTTCTCTCTCCAATAATTCATGTCATATACACTTCACTTGTCTTTGAGCTAAGAAGAAAAAATGACAGACATTCACTGTGTCACTAACATTATTACTGATGCTAAGGCTGACCAGATGGGCCAATAGAAATAATGAAAAACATGAGAATGGGTCCAAATGTTATTTTTTTGTCCCTTTCCAGTACAAATACCCTGCACCCAATAAAACCCAAATTAATAATTCATTCTGTGCTAAGAAAAAAAAAATGGAGGAAATTTAACAGGCCTAATCCTTTTTCCATTTTTTTTAAAGAAAAAGTGTTTTTTGGAGGGTTTCTTTATTTGATTTACTTTTGTCAGATGCATTCCCAGATTTCAGTATTAATTGCAGGCCCTGAAGGGAAAATCAGAGGGCTGAAGGGAGAAGATATAAAATTTTGTCCCTTCTTTATGAGCACATTTTGTGAGGCAACTAATATTGTCAGTCCTGGAAGCATTTGTAGGGACAATGTAACAGAAGGCGAAGAGAGAGAAACCAATTTTATTTTTTTAGACGTTCACAGTACTCTAACATCAATATAGGTTTAATAAGATAAATAAAGTCTTAATTAAGGTTTTGTTCGTTTTATCTTTTAAAATTAACAGTTATAGTATTTATACTTATTATGAATTGTTATGAGTTGATATGAGTTGTTATGAGTAATTATGAGACGTTATAATTAATGGTTATAACTTATATGAGTCGTTATAGCAATTATGAGTAGTTATGAGGGTTTATGAGCGGTTATAAATGCTTTTATAAACGTTAATTCGAACATACCTTAGTGATAAAAATTAAAATTTTAGATATATGAGATTTTACGTTTGATTCACAATCTTTTATTATATTAAACTGTTTTTTACGACTTATTTGAATAAAAAAAATGTCTAGGAAAATTTTTTCGGGAGAAAGAATGTTACAGGAAAAATGATAACGTGACTGATTAAGAATCAAGATTTAGGTATACAATAGCAACTTATATATACATATGATACCAGATAAAAAAAAAAGAAAAAGAAATTCCACCAGAGATTTTGTGCATTGCTCTGTGTATGTTTCCATGTTCAAATAAATCATGCTATCCTATTCTTTAGAATTAACGTGACACACTATAAAAAATACACTTTTTTTAAAAAAAGGATAAATAAAAGTGAAACAACTAAAAAGTAGTATTTCTCGGAAGAGTTTTACCGAAATTGTTCTCAATTAGGATAGAAAAAAATCAATATAAAAGATAAAACTCAAAAGGAGGGAATAGAAAAGCCGAACTTGGCCAACCAATCATGAAACCTTTGAAAGCCCGAATATTATGGCTTTTAAATTCAATGACACGCTTCGACTTATCTATATTAAGACAGGACATGCTAATGCCTCATTTCAAACCAACGGAGAAACCTGTAAGATGGCTAATTAGCAATTTGGCGCATGAATGAATCATTATATTCCTTGTCATTAGGGTGGGAGGAGAAAGAGAGTTGGGGGCGGGGGAGAAGATGTTTTAGAAGCCAAAGCAATGCAACTTTCTAGGACAAATCCATGCAGATGAAGAAATTAGCTTCCAAACGAGTAACATAATTATGCTATACAGCATAGCAGCTGACTCATCGTATGTCAGTCAGTTACAACACATGGCAGAAATAAACCGCCACATGGTTGACAGTAGTTACCAAGAATGCTCATCAACCCAGCGATCTGTGCTCCGGGATTGATTTGCCTTAACTAGGTTAAATTTGTGGGATAAGCAGCTGTCATTCATGCGTGATTGAGCTTGAAGCATTCCTGGTAACTATATCTGGCTCATCAATCCCCACTGGCACAACCCTTGCATCCACAGTGAACACATTCCACAACCTTCTCTTCCCTCAGATGTTTGGGCACTCGGCAGACACAAGTAGTCCCAAAATTGTGATCCCTTGGTTGGATGCAGCGCAGGCAACAAAGACGTTCATATCCGGGCTGCAGTTTAGAGGAAAAATAAAAAATTTCAGCTTTCATTGTTTAAATGGTTAAAGCTTCTAAACCAGCAACACAACAAGCAAATTAAGAGGCAAAATACCAGCTATAAGTGTCAATGCAGATAGTGTGCATAGACAAGAGGTGGATGAAGGTTGACAGATAGCAAAGGAAGAAATATCACACTGATCTCTCACTTGGAACAAAGCTTGTTTATGATTGGTTGAGCCAAGTTGGCAATTTTCTGCCCCCAACAACCCCACCTCCCAATCCTTTTTGCGTGCAAATAGTAGATAGAAAATGCTTAAGCAGTGTTGGACACTATTTTCATTGTAGAAAATAGTAATTTCACAGATAATGGAAAACAGTAAAATTTAACTTTGTCGGCTCATTGCATATCCTCCCCAGTGATCAGGATAGGGTATTTTCAGAAGGAAAGCTGCTAATCATGGACAGGTAGGAACAACTAAAAACAAGTTCACAACAAACAGATATTCACCCAAAATATGCACTTTGATTTCTAAAGAGAAGAAATTCAGCCAACATCTTTAGAGAGCGTTCATGAAAAGGGTGATTTCTATCAAGAATAAACTAAAGATTTCCATGCAGTCTAATAGAAGATCCAACACACACTCTCCACCCCAAGAGGGGGAGGGGAGTCTCAAGTTGTGCATGTACCTTCTTCCACTTAGCAATCAAATTTTTGTCAGCATATCCTTGATCCAAGCAGAACTCATACAATTCTTTTGAAATTTCATTTCTTCTATAATAAAGATCGAAAACATAGCGGCTTTTCTGATGAGCAATTTTGAAAATAGGCCACAAGGTTTCACACTTCCGCTTGCCATCATGAGGGTCCAATTGAGCTGCCAAACAACATGCAGAGACCATTATGCATATTTGAATTAAACAGATAGAACAAGCGCAACCAAAGCAAGTCTCACAAACCTTCTCTCATCTTGGACTCTAGCTCCTGCAGCGTAGGTTCGATCAATTCCCACCCTTCAGGGAACTTCACCCGATTTGTCCTCACCTTAGGCATTCCTTAACTGCAATTTCAACAATAGAACAACATAAATATTGGAGAGCAACTCAATCTTTTTAGTAGTAGATCCCCGCTAGCACTTGACAGTAGTCCAAAACACTTCAGGCTCAAGAACCAACAAATTGCTTTATGGAAATTATTATTCAGGTCAGAGTACCAAGACTTATCTTAAGACAAATGGAAAAACCTTCGTACTTATCTGTGGACTCCAATATTATGTTTTCAACCACAAATTTTGTACTTTTTGTAGTGTAGATCAGATCAAAATCTGTCCTCCAGTACCTTACTTCCCATTTTTCGCAAATCTCAGCACTCAGTTCTCTCCCAATTCACAAAAGGCCTGTTGGCGGGCATGCAGATAGGTTCCAGATCGAAAAATGACCCCTACCCAAATCCGAATTCTTTCGGGTTCCTTCAGTAATTTATGACCTATCCCAATCAATCATGTGCCCTCTCATAAGCATTTAAATCACAAAAATGTGCCGAACATCACAAATTCACAACACCCAATCAAGTTATTGGACCAAAGTCACTAGGCTTCAGTAGCATATGTCCAATCCTTAAACTCTCTCTCACACTCCCTAATTTATGTAGGCCAGGCCAGAATTTCCTAGGAAATGGCACAGAATCCAGCTCTTACTTGTGCATCGGCTCAAATGAGGAGTTCTCATACAGATACATCAGCATCATTATCTATATTCAACAATCACACGACCCTCCACCACATGTCCAAATCTGACTCCACCATACAAGATTACAATCAGACTTCGTGTGAGATTAGGAGTTGATTTAGGCCATGGTGATTAAGTGAAGAAGTGTTTATAAGCAGGTGATCAGACTACATATCATTCATCAATCTTCTAGGCATGGGCATTGGTACACTTAGCTTCAGATTTTTCTCCTTCGCTGAGATGAAATTATTATGGTTCTATTCTCAAACAAAATTTTCTCGTTTCATTTTAACTATTCAAATTTATGAAAGCACTCGTCTTCCTCCCCGCAAAATTGTCAATTAGAAAGGTAACTAAAAAACATTAATACGTATCATCATCGAACCTCACTATTTCGACCCCCATAATCAGACCACAGTTACAAACCATCAGATTCAACAGTAACACACTCGGTTCAACTAGTTGAATTAAAAATATCCGCCGAAAAAGAGCACAAAATAATTTCAAAACAACCCTAAAAGTTCGGAAAGTACTACCCTGACCTAAACCAAGCACAATGGACAATTCAGTAACTAGAATCCAACAAATCTTGCATACATTAACAAATTTGCACAGTAGCAAACCCTAAATCAAAAGGCAACACAAAAAATAGAAAAAACAATCAATACAAAAAATAGAAAAAACAATCGAAATCTGCCTCTAGCCTTACTGCAATCAACTAGAAAAAGAGGCGAAATGGAAGAAAGATGAAGAATAACTTATGAGAGAGAAAAAACAAACCTTTCTGCTGCTCAACTATGGCCGAAGAAGGCAGATTCCCGCTGGAAGAGGCAGAAACCCAAAGATCTCTCCCAGTGGAGACGGGTGGGAAGGAAATGCGGAAGAGAGAGAAAGGGAAAGAGCAAGATGGAGGGAAAATGATGGGCGAGGGTTCGAGTTTCTGCGAATGCCAGGATCAAAAGTAAAACTTGCCTTTGTGCTTCCAATCATTTCTTTTTTTACCCCCACTGTGTTTTGGGCTGGGCCTTCTCGGTAGTTGTGTTGGGCTATGGACCAGGCCTTCTCAGATTATGGGTCGGGAATGGACAACCATCACCTCTATATAATCATCATTGTTTCATCGCACAAATTAGTGTAGTAAGTAGGGAATAATATTTGGTTGGACCGTTAGGGAACACATGGTATAAACAAGCTTATATATTATTGACCTGACTCATTATCGACCCTATTTTAAATAGATCGCTTTTATAGAACAGACTCATTGTCCATTCTAGTCGATATGATAAGTTTTCATTCGAGGTTGAAGTGAAGTGGTGGAAAAACCATGCTCTTGCCTAGTGTGCACCCATGATTTTTATTTATGTACTAGATTAAGTATCAATTTGGGAACACTTTTCATATGAAAGATCAATACATTTATATTTATCATGTTTATCATAATTATGAATTTCACATGATTATACTCATAGGGAGAGTTTTTTTGGGAAACAAGGTTTGAAATTGATTATATTATCATGGTTTATAAACGTATTATTTTATCACTTCTTAATAACTATAATTAATTCGTGTTACTATGTACGCTATTTTTTTTTTTTTTGCAAATTTTCATTATTCCTTATTACTTATTATCTTTCTTCATTATTTAAGATATATTCGAAATGACATCTAATCAACATTTATAATAGCATTCAGTTAACTAATGAGTTTGTAAGCTTAATGGTCAAAATTGAAATTCTAAATACATTAAATCTTAGCTTCGATTTTCGCCTCTCTCGTTGTATAGCACTGCCAACGCAGGCGAAGAGCCCACGGTTTTGAGTTGAGCCCCAACGGAGTTATCACAACCGAACCATTGGCGCCTTGCTTGCTATCAAGTAGTCAACTTGCTCGAGGCTTGAGGCGCGCGCTCAGTCTCTCTCTCTCTCTCACTCTGTTGGGCTGCTTCAGCTATGGCGAGGAGCTGCTGATTGTGCTTCCATTATCTCTCCTCTCCTCTCCTCTCCCCTGCCCCTGCTCTCAACGATGCGCTCCAAAGACAGAATCTCTTACTTCTACGACGGTAAGCTTCACTCAATTTCTCCTCCATTCAAAACCCTAATTTCACAACCGTTTGGCAAATTGTACTAGTTCACCAAAGCATTTGGTTAATCTTTTCTCTTTCAGGAGATGTGGGCAACGTTTACTTCGGGCCGAATCATCCGATGAAGCCCCACAGGCTCTGTATGACCCACCATCTCGTCCTCTCATACGACCTACACAAGAAGATGGAAATCTATGTCCGTAACCCTAAAGTTCATTTGCATCGACGTTGTTGAATTCATTCATTTGATGAAATATGGTATTTGTTGTCGATTTTGATCGGTTCTTGAATCGACTGTGTTGTGCAGAGGCCTCATAAGGCGTATCCGGTGGAGCTAGCTCAGTTTCATTCAGCTGATTACGTGGAGTTTTTGCATCGAATCACGCCTGATACGCAGCGCCTCTTTCAGACTGAGATGGCCAAATGTATGCCTATTTCTTGTTTTCCAGCTGATATTGTAGCTCTTAACTATATTGGTGGCTACAACTTGTCTCTAACTGTAAATTAGGGTTTCGAAGCCACAACAAGTAGCGAGCACGATAATTCGAATTTTGCATTGCTAAATGCTAACACTTATGTTGTGCTTGTCTGTGTTCGTATGTGCGTGCTTGTAGTGTTGTTTTTTTAGGGCGGGTGGGGGGGATTTGGTGACAAAACAGTAGTTTGATGAAAAGGTTATGAATGGTGATCATTGACGGTATGAAACTATCATACTGAAGCTGTTAGAGATTCCTAAAACACAACTTCATGCCGACCTATCTATATGCTTAAGACAGCCTATCTGTACAATGAAGTGTCCGATAATTGTAGCCTATATCAGTCTTTTTGAACTAGTACATTTTGGAATGAGAGATGAATGCTTAGCTCATAATTTACATCTTGTTTTTTGGAGGAAGGGGTTCTGGGAATGGAACAGAGGGGAGAAATGGAAATTGAAAGAAAAAGGAACAAGAGGATCTATAAACTCGAATCCTATGCTGTCGTTGATAACTAGTGTTTAGATGTTTTAGCAGGATTTTTAGTTCTTGCTTGGTTCTACTGTTTTCTAGAAGCAAGCTTGACGCATTGTACTCTCTCTTTTATATGCTCATGACTGTGCAATCAATCCTGATTGGAGTTTCCTTATTAATGTCTTCTTTATTTTCCTTTATTTCCTTTTTTCCTCCCTTTCCTGCTTTGATGTTCTCTCAAGTGGAAGTCATTTCAGCTTTTGCACCACAACCTAGTGACCAGTCAGCGAGGAATTAGCTATGGCACCATTGCATAATACCACTTTTACGTTAATGTACACAAGCTTGCTAATAAATCTTTTTGTTTCTTTTTAGATAATCTTGGAGAAGATTGCCCAATCTTTGATAATTTGTTTGAGTTTTGCCAAATTTATGCTGGTGGAACTATCGGTAACACTCCCCCTCTCTCTCCCTGCTGTATAATGTAGTCATTTGTAATTACAGACCTATTGTGTTATGATATGTTAGCATACTCCCATAGTAACATGTGATTATCTTCTGGCAGATGCTGCCCGAAGGCTCAACAATCAACTATGTGACATTGCTATAAACTGGGCTGGTGGATTGCACCATGCTAAGAAATGTCAGGCATCTGGATTTTGTTACATAAATGACTTAGTTTTGGGTATCTTGGAGCTTTTGAAGTATCACGCTCGTGTCCTTTACATTGATATAGATGTACACCATGGTGATGGTGTTGAAGAAGCATTCTATTTCACCGATAGGTAATCCAAGTTTTTAGGTGAATAACTAGATGTTTATTCAGCATTTCGAAATTAATGTCTGATGTGGAACTTTTGCAAGTGTATTTGCTGCCATTGCTGTGGTTCATTTCAAAACCAAGAAAGACTCATGATGGTTGGATAACTGTAGATTGCCCAAATCTTTAACCCAAGAGAAGACCTTGATATGGAAAACGAGTTGTCCTTTTTGGTGTTTGCATAATTTTCCTGTGAACTTTGATCGGCTCTTGCATTGCACTTTTCAGAGTGATGACTGTCAGCTTTCATAAGTTTGGAGATTTGTTCTTTCCTGGAACAGGAGATGTCAAGGTGAGATCTTCAGCTAATATTCTGCAACTACATATCATAATGCTTTGCTTACCTTCGGTAGTTTTGTTAATATCTACGTGGTTACCACTGACATATCTGCCATCTGGACGTATCTTGTATAATTTTGTTTTTCTAAAAGCAGCTCAGATAGTTTGGGTAACCCTTGTTGGCTTATGCTTTTCATTTTTGAAACATTTTCTTGAATATTGATATAATTTCTCATTTATCATGCAGGAAATTGGTGAGCGAGAAGGAAAGTATTATGCCATAAATGTTCCACTCAAGGATGGAATCGATGACACCAGCTTTACTAGACTTTTCAAGACAGTAGGTTCTGTAAAACATGTGGCTTGTTTTTTATTTTTGAGTGACAAGGGCTAGAAAACATTTGTTAATTGAATCATTACCTACATGATATTTGACTGTTGCAGGTCATTTCCAAGGTTGTTGAGTTTTATCAGCCAGGGGCAATTGTTCTGCAATGTGGAGCTGATTCACTAGCTGGTGATCGGTTGGGCTGCTTCAACCTCTCTATTGATGGTGCTAGTCTTTTCTACTTCCCCAACATTTCATCTACTTATTAGCTGGTAATTTTGTCATAATGACAAGTTGCAGTGCACCAATCTGTGAGATAAATGGTAACATTTGCTTTGTGTTGTGAAATTAACAGGACATGCAGAGTGTGTTAGGTTTGTGAAGAAATTCAATCTGCCGTTGCTAGTAAGTTTTGTGGAAAGTGTATTTTTTGATGGTTATCTTTATTTAAAGTAGATCAACCCAAGGAGTCTTGTTTTTAGGTCACAGGGGGAGGGGGTACACAAAGGAGAATGTTGCTCGATGCTGGACTGTGGAAACAGGAGTTCTTCTAGAAACAGATCTTCCTGATGGTATTCCTCCTAGTTACAGATTTGCAGTAGCTTGATTCTTTTCTTTTAAAAAAATAACAATTGCATTGTTTCTCCTTTTTGGTTTTTGTCTGACTTTTTGTACATGGAAATTGTTCTTTTCAGATATTCCGGATAATGAATACATCAAATATTTTGGGCCAGATTATTCCTTGAGGATACCCAGTGGACATATAGTATGTTGTTACTCTTTTAACCTTTATCTTTCAACTAATTTACATGGATCTGATTTCAGGGTGAGTAAACTAGTACACCATGGAATATAACTTTTGACTACAAGCTTTATGTGGTTCATTGAGCAGGAGAACCTAAACAGTAAATCATACTTGACCACAATCAAAATGCAAGTCCTTGAAAATCTTCGGTGTATCCAACATGCTCCAAGTGTACAGATGCAAGAGGTTAGTGGCATTAACACCTTGCTGCTACTACTGCTTGTGCACAGGAAAAATCTGGTCTAGTTTACTCAAGATTCGTCGAGAGGCAATGTTTTGTTTTAGATTTTTCTATTTTCTCATGAAGGAAATCACATTGGGCTTTAGTTGCACAACAGTTTTGTGATGTGATTGAATATAGAAAATATCACAGATTAGAGTGTGACATGATCTACATTTCGATTATCAAAGCTTTGTTCACCTGATGTAATCTTTTCTTTGCCAGCAAATAATCACTGTATGGGGCACCATAACTCATGTTTGCTCTTGACTGCCAATTTAGTGAGTATTTCCTAGCAACTTCAGCAACATTGAACTAATAATGGCCTGGTTGATTGCAGGTCCCCCTGATTTTTATATTCCCGATTTTGATGAAGATGAGGAGAATCCTGATGAACGCATGAACCGTAAGTCTTGACGAGTGAAATTGTGTAGTTTAATCCTGTTCTTATAGAATCCAAGGTTTGGATTGTTTTTCATGGTCAATTTCTTATATAAATTCTGGAAATTTAAATCAGAGCACACTCGGGACAAGTTAGTTCAGCGCGATGATGAGTATTACGATGGTGACAATGACAATGATCACAACATGGATGATGTATAGAGCTGAAATTCATCAAAGATCTATCTGCCGCTTTACTTTGGCCGAATCAGTAACTTTGACTGTAGACATTGTGACTGTATATATACTGCATCTTGTCCCATAGGTTTACGATCGTGTTCAAGAGATTGCAGGTTCCATTCTTGGCTTAATTCAAGCCCCATGCTGCTTTTCTGTATGTAAATTTGGAAGAACTACTAGTGCTTGCGTTATTAGGCAGAAGCCATTGTTGACAGTGTTAAGTTGAGGTAGTTGACATTTTCTAGTACACTGTTGCAGTTTGCGTACCCATTATTTTTCTGGACTTTCATTAAACAATTTTTCGCACAATTTGATAGCTGGCAGAATATACAACTGAAATGCGAGATTGGAGTTTTTTTCTTTTTTTTTGTTCTTTGGTTGTCAGACGAGAGGGCAGATTTTGAACAAAACAAGTATACCTTCTTACAGCAAATGGAATAATACACATTCATTATTGAAATCTCAATGTAGTTATTGGGAATGCTTAAATATCTCCCTTCATCCATATTCCCACTTCAGGCAATCAAACAACCATCTCCTTCCAAAAACCTAAGCTAGACTTAGTTTTATATATCAAGTAAAAACTGCATCTATGTACTGCAATCTCAATCCAAATGCGGAAGTTGCCAGGTTTTGTGATCGTAATACTTGCATCTGCACACCTACAGGTTGAAGATCCAACAACAGCGAATATGTAATTCTGTAAGACTCAGCAAATAACTTCATTGTGTGATGTAATACATAAATCGCTCGACGACCAAGGCAACAGTTACAATGTAGTCGAGGTTTTCCAGAAATGGGACAATATGATCAAGTGCTACTGCTCTCAGTCAGAATGGAGTCCAGGAGTGACTCACAGGCGTCTTCCAGAAGATCTAATACCTGCAAAGAAGAAAAAAGAAGATAAATGCCAGGATAACTTTTTTATGTAGCCCTGTCAGATCCGCGGGCGATCTCTTCTCAACTTAAGAATGGGAGGAACAAAAGAAAGATTAAAACTTTGACACTTATACCACAAACAAAGGTGGGACTCGTGTTTGTGAGTGATACCACAAACTTCGACAGTTATAACACAAACAAAGAATGGTCTCCATTACTCCTTATCTCAAACAACCAAACAAAATATATCAAATCAAAGGTGCTTGTGAGTAATGTTTCCATTTCCTTATCTTAAGCAACCAACCCAAATACCCTTTAGTTCCACATAGGATGTGGGACTCGTGTTTTGGAAGGGGACGGGTCTAAATTGCATGGCCGATGTTTTCATTAGACCTAGCATTTAAAGAATATTGTCCGCCTACTACTCCACAACATAAGAAATGGAGGACGGTCTACGAAGGCATTTGCATCACTAAAATACAAGCTTCTTCTCTGGAGTTCTATAAGAATTAAGATCAAGGCCCTCATTTATCCATCCTTCTTTGCAATCCTTTGATTGTCGTTCTAGTAATCATGCCAAAGTCGGGTCAGGGGATGCCTAAATGCACACAGCCCAACCTGGGGATATTGACCAAGGCTTCTATCAGGCATGAGGATCTGTGTTCTGTGCAATCATACTATTACTAATGGTTCCTTTTAACCTCCTTCACATCTCTCGTGTGCCCAAAAGGGAATGAGGGGAAGCACCAGAAAGGTAGCATTAGATCACATCCCTTTCTTTTCTTCAGCCCTCACTCCATCCTTAATGTAAGCATCTAGGTGACAACATAAAGAAAAAGGAGAGCTGAGTGGGATCTGAGTTATCTCAGAAAAGGCAAGAGAGCAGGGGAAAAATCAGCTTTCATTTAGATGTAATTACTGTGATCTAATAGCAAGAAAATAAGGGAAATGTCTCGGGAAAGAAATCCACCATCGTTCTTGATGTCACTAACATTCGAATGTGAAACATCAGGGAAAACTAGCCAGTATAGCTCCTAGTTTCCCTTGAACTTTGCTTCTTGCTATCTCATGCTACTTCTCCATTACAGGGTAAAGGTCATTGTGGAAGGTTTTGAACATCCCAAGGTATGGAAGTGATAAGAGAACCAAACAAGTTTCATAATTTAAATCTTTTCCTTGGGCTTCAAGATCAATGTGATCATAAGTCCACAATTCAAAGTATTAGCCATGAGGCCCGTCCACGTGGAACAACAATTGACTCCACTCCATTGCACGTACAGCCAAATTCTTAGCCATAATCAAAACTTGTTGACTATAACCTATGTGAGACCACACCTATCGGTACAAGTAGCCACCACTGAGAGCTACTAAAAGTTATGGCTTTCTAAAACAGTAATAGAAGCTTTGTGAGATATGTGCCTCATAAATAAGTCCTAGCCTTTTGCCACTCTAACGGGTTCACATGTGAGAAGAGAACTAGCTCAATTTGCAAAACAACATTCCAAAGGAGTACACTAGTATGTATATGTACCGGTGCTAATGTGCTATACTGATGTAATGTAGACAATGCCTCAAAAGCATATAAATATGACAAAGAATGAGAACCCTATTCTCAACGCTCAATAAGCAAGGTTTAATTACACCATGGTAAATGCAAGTGTTGGCCAGGTCACAATCACATTACTTTGATAATGAAAAGTTTAAATAGCAGTTTTTTTTTTTTTTTTGGGGGGTTGAACATTGTAGAGGTGCATTGGCTGGGTCGTGATAACATTTTGAGATCAAAAGTGTTCTAGATAAACCTTGAAGCCTATATTTTATAGATAGACACCTAGAGGCATGCTTGTCACACTAAGCAAATCATATCCAAAATGAAGCTCCAATTTTCACTCTACCTTCACTGCAATGGTTCATGGATTCAGAAGATCAAAAAAATCAGATTAGCATGAACCTAACGAAATAGAGAACACGAAAGTATGAGATCAACCACAATGTAGGGTGCGTTCGGCAGTAGCGTTTGAGGTAGCGATTAGTGTCTTGGAGGATGTAAAACATTACTTATCTAAAAATATAACTGTTCGACAAAGTAATGTTTGACATAGTGAGTAGAGTTTTAGGTACTGTTTTTGAAAAGTTACTCAAAGTAACGTTTTCAAAAACACTACCTAGTGTTGCACATAATTTCCAAAATTCTCCTTTTTATTTTTTAAAATCTTTTATCAATTATGTCCTTTTAAGTCATTTTATACAAATTTGTTACTTAAACCGCTACTATTACCGAACACAATTATCTCAAATCACTAGTTGAACATTTAACCACTAACCACTAGTCAATAACAGCTAATCGCTAATAAAACAGCTAACAGTTACTAAAACAGCTAACCACTACTGAAACAACTAATTTTACCGAACACGCCCGTAATCAACCACTACCTTCTCAAAGCCTTGTTGTCCGCCATAGTAAGGGTCTGGAACTTCTGTTTCATTGTGTTTCTTGCAGTACGAGCACATTAACTTAACCTGAATTTGTCACCCAAGAACCAATCAAAATTTAACCTCTAAACAACAATCAAACAGCGTGAAAGCCATTCAGCTTCAAAAAATGAAATAATTGATCAACAGTTTACCTTTTTATCAGCATCAGGCGGTAGATTTTCCCTTTTTTCCATCTTTCAAGGGCCTCCAATATGTCAGCTACAACCATCATCAAATAATAGATGCAAAAAGCAATTAAATACTCAAAACAAAACACACAAAGTTCAATTCAGTTAAAATTACACCTTCAATATCCAACACATAAAGTGAAGCAATGCCCACCTCTATTTGACTTATCCATTGCAAGAATCAGATCAAAATCTCTAAAATCAGAGGGCCGAATTGGCCTTGATATCGAAGTAATTTCAACCCCACGCCTTGAAGCAGTGGCCCTCATTCTCGGGTCTGCTGGATTACCCTTGAAATTCACAAAACCCACTAAATTACATACAAAATGCCCCAATTTTCTCTTGCCCAAAACTTTGTCAACTGAAACCCTAATTAGAAAATATAATGCAAAAACAACATACCTCATGATAATTAATAGTGCCAGCAGAATCAATGTAGAATTTAGCATCAAGCCCTCTCTTCTTGACCAAATCTCTGAAGACCCCTTCAGCAGCAGGGCTTCTACAGATGTTTCCTAAGCAGACAAAGAGGACAGCAAAAGGCTTGGTCTCTGTGGCAGAAGGGGCAGACGAAGCCATTGATGATGAAGCTCTAATAATGGGTCTAATTCTAAGTGGGCAAGTGCTAAATTTGAGGTTTTGAGGAGAGAGGGGAGATGGGCATGTAGAGTGAGGAAAAGGGTATCTCTGACGAGGAACAGGAGTGAGAAAACAACTAAAATGCAAATGTTGGAGATTTACGGTTGGTGCCACAGCCAGTGTGCAGTTAGTGTACAAGGCCTTCATGTCTTTGAGTCTGGGGAGACAGAGAGTTAAGGCTGGTGATGAAGATTTGTGAAGCTGGGGAATTGGATTGGCCTGCCATGGTGTTGTGGCCTGTGGGTGGGACCACTCAGCAGATTGGGTTATTGGGCTTCTGGCTTCATTATGCTTTTCTGGGTTGGATAAGTACACTAATAGTAATACCTGGTGTGTTTTCTAATATGAACTCAGTAAATATAAGTCATATTTCATTTAATTTAACTTACAGTTTTACAGTAACTTATAATTTTTATAACTAACTTTATAACTATCTTATATTCATAACTTATAATCTTACAGCTTGTTACAATTAAATGGGACAAGTAGATATAAAACATCATCGTGTTTCACCACCAAGGAAATATTATGTATTGAAATTATAAGATAAAAATAATAACGATAAAATGGTAAACGGGTTATTAATAGGTGATTGAAATTATAAAGTGATAAATATCGTGAAACAAATAAAATTATTTGAAGTGAATTGTATTATGAAATGGTTAGAGTAATAAAGAGACTTCTCATAATTATGCATTAAAGATGGTTGAATAATCTTATTTCGTGTTTAACAAGCTTATTCTTTATAGGATAGACTTCATTTTTATTCCATTTATGTCAATATAGTACTCCATCTGTTTCAAAATATATGTCGTTTTAATGTAATGCGGGAACACCAAGAAAACACAAAATTTATGACAAATTTTATGTTAAAAGACTAAATTACCCTTATATTTTATTCGAAAAAAATCAATAAAAAAAAAGAGAAGAAAAACAATTAATAAGGACAAAGTTGGTAAACTAGTAATTAATATGTCATTGGAATTGTAAAGTGACAAGTATTATGAAACGAGAAAAGTTAGTTAAAGTAACATGTATTTTGAAACGGAGAGAGTAGTTGTAAATAACCATTAATAGTTCTTATTCCTTAGATATTACTGCCTCCGTTTCAAAATATATGTTACTTTACCTAACTTTTCTCATTTTATAATACTTGTCACTTTATAATTTTAATTACATATTAATTATTAATTTACCAACTTTGTCCTTATTAATTGCTTTATTTCTCTTATTTTTTTCATTGATTTTTTTCAGTTTCAATAAAATATATGGGCAATTTAGTCTTTTAACATAAAATTTGTCATAAATTTTGTGTTTACTTAGTATTCCAAGTATAACCTTAAAACAACGTGTATTTTGAAATGGAAGGAGTAAAAAAATAAGCATCTTTAAGAAAAATCATTTAGTAATTATTATTATTATCACAAATTCTCATGTGAGATCGTTTCATATCGAGTTATTGTGAGATATACTTCTCTAATGGTGACTTTTTAATTGTTTTGGTATGACTAATAATTGTTTTAAAACGACTTTTCATTTTAATTGTTCACGTACCAGCTTACTTTTATCCCGATCACTCCTAAATAAACTATTAATGACCCCAACTAATATTAAAAGTGACTATAAAAATATGTATTTTATAATATATCTTATGTGAGACGATATCGTATAAAACATACTATATTATTATTGTATGTGTATAATAGACATGCAATATTAGGTGCAAAGACTTTAACCCACTAATGCATCGAGCATGGAGCCATGCCCCCTCAGTAGTATATTGGAACATATCATAGTCATAGACAACCTAAATTCATTGTTGCTTTTTATGCCCAAAACATACAAATGTGTTGAAGATATGATACGAATACATTGCTTTATTTGATTGATATTTGCATCGAGATTTTCTCAATTTGTTTATACAAAAATAGTATATTCAACAGTGGACCCTTCCTAAAGGTTCGAATTAAGGGTATATACAAGCTATGCTTACATAACACGTGTTTCGAGTATTCGATATCCAAAATTTTTTATTAAAAAATTACTGTAATTTTGTACAAATTTTTAAAATATTTTATGAATGAACATCCATAAAAGAACTTTTGATAAAATTAGTGAAAATAAAAATAAGACACACATATCCATAATTCTAAATACACCGTTGATTCTAATAATAATTGACGGCTCTTCCTATTGTTTAATTATTATTGTTTCAATAAAATTGAAGGCATTAGGATAAACTTTATAATGCAAAATACCAATAATAAGGCCTAAATTTAATAGTTAAAATCGATGCTTTGAGTACATTAAATTATGTGTTTAATTCTTTGCTCTTCCATGCATTGTAATGCCGTAATCAATCCCCTAAAAAGGCCAAATACATATGCCAACTATATGGCACCGAGTATATGGTTACGTTACCTGGCGGAAAACCTTGTATTTGAATTGTGATTTATACTCCATTTGATATTGATTTGATTAATTTTTTATTTGAAGAAGGATATAATTTCTTTCGATCTGCAAACTTTTACAGTAAAAGTATTTTAAAAGTGCATTTTTGAAAATTTATATTTATATTTTTTTATCGGTATAAGACTACTATCATCTCAATCAATTTATTCATAAATAATTTATTGCAGATAAATAATTTAGTGTATGTATTAGAATACACACTAAAAAAAACAGAAAATACAAAAGAAAGGGACAGGGAGACCAAAAGATGGGGAGTTGGGAAGTTGAAATGCATGAGTAAAGGGAAACAGGGCAATCGGCCGGGTGGTTGGAAAACTTTTTAGATCTCATTTCTTTATTTATTTACTTTATTATTTTATAAAAAATTTTAAAAATAGAAAATGGTGGAATTAATTAAGAATTAAGAAAAATAAATAGCAAGAAAGCTATGTCTGCATGTAACGTAAGGTGCATCATGCATGGCATGGGTTGACTTGACTTGGTGTCCATTTGTCTTTTGCCACCTTCCATTCTACATATAATATACATCTATGTCATGGAGATCTATCTTGACCATCTACAATGATTTCTAGATCATATGACCAAAGTAAAAACATACAAAAAAAATGAATATTTAATTTTTTTAATCACACCTCTTATCCCAATAACTTTAAATATTTTAAAGTTAAAAAAAAAGTAAATCACAAAATAAGGTTAGCTCGGAGGTTTAAGAGACGGTGATGTACCAAGTCTACTATCCATCATAGTTTCTTTTTTATAAGGTAAGGAATTACCCCTCCCGATCCGAAACCGGAGATAAAACATCGAAGGTGGAAGCGTTTCCATCTAAGCAACACTCACGTGGTACTTTAAAGCCATATGAACGAACGTAAATGTATTTAGATTTTATATATTAATAAATCTACATATCTCCAAACGCGACCTTGACCCTTCCCAATTTAAACCCAAATGTAGAAGATGGAAAGTGGAAGTATTGTCATCCAAACAACACTCACTTGGTACTGCAGAGCCATATGAATGAACTTAAATACATTTAGATTTTAGATCGTAATAAATCTATATATATATATCTCTAAATGCACCTTTAACTCTCCTCGATTTGAACACGGAGATAAAAGATGAAAAGTGAAACTGTTACCATCCAAGCAACAGTCGCTTGGTACTATACAACCATATGAATGAACTTAAATACATTTATATTATTTTAGTTCTTAATAAATCTACATATCTCCAAACCCGACCCCTCTCCAAAAAAGGAAGAGAAAAAGAGAGAGAGAGAGAGAGGGTAGCCCCAGAAGAATGATAAGTTCACGTTGTATGATGATTGGAATGAAGAAGAAATTAACTCAATGATTATGGT
Source organism: Talinum fruticosum (assembly GCA_021018815.1). Taxonomy (NCBI): domain Eukaryota; kingdom Viridiplantae; phylum Streptophyta; class Magnoliopsida; order Caryophyllales; family Talinaceae; genus Talinum; species Talinum fruticosum. The sequence continues at coordinate 259,865 of JAITYX010000103.1, forward strand.
GACTAACTTTAGCAATCGATTGGGACAATTACTAATCTTTTCTTTACCAAACTCAATAATTGCCCAAGTAGGGCAGTTACCAAGTACCATCAATGTAAAAATGTATCACAAAAGAGTCAGAGCCTCTCAACTTAACTTCCTTGTTTTTATTTAATTTGTGTCCATCTTTACCCACAATGTTAGATTGATTGATGCCAAACCATTAATTCTTCAAAGTAGCACGATAATTAATTCCCGAGACAAATTGATTTCAAATAGACTATTTTACCCTTTTTCTCAAATTAATGAGTAAGAGTCCATCTACGATAAGAGTAAAATGTACTAAGAAGATCATACTCATCATTGTCCTGACTTTAAAGTGTGTCTTTTGTACCTCATATTACAACTTGAGAATCTTAGGGATAACTCCATTTATGTCCGAAGGTCTAAGGAGGATAGGGATATCAAGTTCAAACTTATAGTTCGGACCCATAACTCACCTCAATTTCTTTATACAACTTGTAATAAAACTGTCTCTTTTAAAATTTAAACTGTAATAAAAATGATAAAAAATTTAGAATGTTTACCACAACTTTATTTTACGTATAAAGGCCAACAATATAACCTTTTTTTGTCAAATATGGAAATAGATTATTTTTTATATATTCGGAAGACCTCTTTGTGCACATCCAATATCTCAACATACAACACGTGTGTATTTCAACTTTAGGAAAGTCATTGTGTATTTTGTATAGCTAGAATTATGCATCAATCTATGCTATGTGGTCCGTATTTTAGTTAAGATAACATTGATTAGGCCTTTATTATATTATTTTCCTGGCTATATACTGTGTATAAATAGACACGAATATGAGAAATCAATTTCATCAATAATATGTATTAAAATTTCTATGGTGACTTGTATTATCAGAAAGCTATGCATTTATTATATTATCTATTGTAAAGTTTTAAGTGAATTGTCAACTATAGGTATTGTATGTTTAATAATTTATTATATTATAGTTTGATAAAAATATATTACCAGTGTAATTTTGAAATTATTATTACAAAAATGGCCTTTTTAATTTTAATTTTTAAAGTGTAAATAATTCAAACTAAAATACAAAAGAAAATAAATTTATTTTAAAATCTCCACGTAGCTCGAAGCTCTAACGCTGACCCCACTCGAATCCCCCAATAACCAAGAATAAAATAAAGCCCATGTCCCAGGCCCAATCCCATCACTTCTCTCTATACTATACTACGCCCCCTCCCCTCCCCCTTCCAACCTTCCTCTTCAAATCTCGCCCCTCTTCTCTATCCCTCTCTCCTCCCCCAGCCCCATGGATCAAAATGCAAACCACCAATCACCGCAGAATCACCACCAATCTCCTCCACCTCCTCCGCCACCGCCTGCCGTGGACGACATCGCCGACGACCTCCTGTGCATGAGCTTCAACTCCACCACCACTGAAGCCGTACCCCCGAGCACCAGCTCCTCCTCCGAGACCACCACCACCTGGACCACCGGCTCCTCCTTCTCCAAGTCCCATGCGCCTCCGACCTCCGGTGACCCCCGGTGGTCCGCCATCCGGAGGTCCGGTCCGGGCGGGATCTCGCTATCCGACATCCGGTTCATCTGCCGGCTCGGCTCGGGCGACATCGGGTCGGTTTACTTGGCGGAGCTGAAGTGGGCGGAAGGAGTCCATTTCGCAGCCAAAGTGATGGACAACCGGGAACTCGCGGCTCGTAATAAGGAGGTAAGAGCGAGGGCAGAAAGGGAAATTCTCGAAATGCTGGATCACCCGTTTTTGCCGACGCTCTATGCCAGCGTGGAGTCTCCGAAGTGGTCGTGCCTTTTGACGGAGTTCTGTAACGGCGGCGATCTCCATGTCATCCGCCAGCGCCAGCCGTTTAAACGTTTTGAGGAGTCCGCCGTCAGGTATGTCATTCTTTAGTTCTCATTATTTTAAATTTAATTTCCTCCGTGATTTTTTTGTTAAAAATAATTTCTCCAAGTTTTTTTGGTTAAAAAATTAATATCCTCAACTTTACCTGTTTCCCATTTTGATTAATATTCTATTATTTGTTATAAATTTTTTTATTTAATTTATCTTTATTAAAGTCATATAACACAGTAGAATTCGATGTGAAAGGAAATAAACCATAATTGTTCATTATATTTTAGTAATTAAAGATTTTATAGGAGCAACAAATGAGCTTTTAAATATATCCATCGATGTACGAGTATTATTATTATTTGAAAAAAAAAGCTTTCCCGAGTAAATCGTATAAGTTGACTATGTTACAGGTACGAAAAGTTGTGACCGAGATCTAAAAATTGTTGAATGCTAATGAAAGTTTTAGAGATGTCCACTTTGGCAAAAGTGATAATACTAAAACTCAGTCATAATAATTTAATTTAAAATGTAGAATATATTTTTAAAAATATTATTCGGGTCAATATAACAATATCACTAACTTTTGATCACTATGCATTGTGTAAATTGTATCAATAATTACTTGTTTGATGAAAATTTTTTTAAAAAAAAAATGAAAATGAATTTCCATGGTTTTTTTTTAATTTCAAATTTTCATGCATGGACGGTGGGGGTGAGCAAATAGAGGGCGTAGTGTATGGGAATGGGTTCCACCGTCTGATGCAGAAGATGACTATGTGTCCGTCAGATGATGTGGGGCCCAAGTTCGCTGGCGCTGTGACTTATCGTGTACTCATTCACAGTGGATATTTAAGACCGTTTGAGGTGATTAAATCATATCATATAGATCGAGAGAAGTTGATGGAACAATCCCAAATTCTAACATTTTAATTTTATTTTCGTCTCAATTCATTATTTTTATATTATTGTTATTTTTGAGTTGACATGCTCTCATTACATTTGGAAATTTTAGATTCGATATATGGTTATTTTTTCTAAAAATATATATTTAGATTTATTCATGTATCTTAATCACAAATATGGAAAAAAGACATATAAAATACTATATTTTATTTTAATTATTTTAGCAAAAAAAAAAAAGGGATTTTTTTCCTTTCTTACCCATGTTATTATTTTTTCCGTGTGATTTAGTGGTTTATATCAAAAAATGAATATTATAAATTTTATTTATAGTATACTTTCGATTTTGAAAATTTTCATATTTACTAACATATTGAGCGTTTATATAACCAAAAGTTAGACTATCTCTACATTAATTTATTATTATTTTTTGAAGAACGGGGTAAGCGAAACAACTAATGAATAACCATATCCGCAAAGGTTATAGTTAAATTGTCCTGCATTAGAACAGATAGAAAAAGAGAAGGAAAAGATAACCAAGACATAAAATAAGAAATAATAAGGCTAAACTTAGTCACCTAATTTACAACTCGATTATCATTCTTTAAATATATATTGGATAAAAATTTAAATATAACTTTTAAGATAACATTGTGTATTTTGAATAAGAGTCTGCATCTTCCGATAACATGAATCTTACCTTTGATGATATATGATCTCAAATATTTGACAATCCAATATATTTAAAATTTTAATGATTTAGGAGATGCGGGAGATAATCCCGTGTGCGAGAGTGTAGAGTAGGTGAGTTGAACAAGTTTTGGCTGTTGTATTTGGCTACTTGTGCAGTAAGTCAATGGGGGTTTTGGCCCACTGGAAGGTTGCCACGTGGTCAGATTTGGACTGTCTTTTAAAAGCTCCGTACAATTAGGAAAGCCATCCAATTCACTGCATTTGTGGCGTGAAAGCCAGCTCACATTATTATTGCATGTTATTTCAAATGGAATTTTAAATCTTTTATTTCATTTCTTTATGAAATATTTTTTGGGTATGTTTGAAATAAGACATCAAAGTCCAAATTAAAATAGTATTTATAAAATAGTGTATTTTTCCCCTTTTTTTTATAAGAGTCTCAAAGGGCGTTACAAAGTAACGAGAAAAGAAAAATCAAACTTAAGACCTAATTTATTAGGAATCTCAGCCTCAACCATTAACCCAATACCTCATTGATAGAATAATGTACTTCTTGATCCTTGGCTTAAATAGTCAAATTCATGGTAAATATATCGTATAAATATGGAAAATGATCTTTTGGATGCATATCTTTTATATTTCAATCAATGTGAATGTTTTGAAATTTAATTTTTTTAAAAACCTAAATCATAGTAAATAGGCTAAGGAAAGATTCAGATATAAGTAATCTTATTTTTAGAAAGGAATTTACCTTTTTAAAAATGTCAGTTTCGGATAAATAGAGTAAGATGTTATTGTTTTTGTAATTTAAATTTTATTTTTGGTCCGTTTATGTAGAAATTACAGCCGTTGATGAGTTGAATCACTGTTTCATTGAAGTTGTAGCAGCGTAGAGTAAAATTTTGGCTATATTCAAAGCAACATTTCTCTAATATTTTTACCCGTAGTCCCTGATTTAGCCCTATAATATGTGGAACTTTTACGAGCCTCCCTTTTTCTAGGGTGGCCCAAATTGTCTTTTTCATAGGCCTAACATCGATGAACTTTCGCCCTTATTTGTAGGGCACCCGACCCGCATCCCCGAACTTTGCCGGGATAAAAGGAGGTCTCTTTTTTTAGTATTTTTTTAATTATTAGTATTATGTGTTTATTTAAGGTAAATAGGAAGTATTTAGTTTAAAAAATATTTTAGCACAATTTTGCAAGATTGAATCAACTTGGTCATATTTGATTGGTTGTGTATATTTTGTGAATTCAAACGAAGTAATCTTGGTTGTTTGATAATTAACTAGTTTTATTTAAATTTGGACGAGTTTTACGCATCGGAGGTAGTTGTCGCGTTAGAGTACATCCACATGATGGGAATTGTTTACCGAGATTTAAAACCCGAGAATGTCTTAGTCGGATCGAGACGGACACATCATGCTCACGGATTTTGACCTCTCCTTAAAATGTGATGACCATTCTACACCCACACCCCGAGATAATCACCTCTTCGAACCAAAACTCTCAAAGCTTGAACCACAACCTAAACTTAATAGGCTCCGGCGCTGACCCTACCACCACGTCCTCCACTTGTATAATCCCTAATTGCATTGTTCCGACCATGTCGTGTTTCAATCCAACTCGGAAAAATAAATGGGGCAAGACAAAGAAGAAGAAGTTGGCGCGTCGTTTCGAGCTTGAGTTCGTGGCGGAGCCCGTGGATGTTCGATCAATGTCGTTTGTCGGGACCCACGAGTACTTAGCCCCGGAGATTGTGTCCGGGGAAGGACATGGAAGTGCGGTTGACTCGGTGGACATTAGGAGTGTTTATTTTTGAGCTCTTTTACGGGATGACACCGTTTAAAGGGGTAGATAACGAGATGACCTTGGCGAATATTGTGGCTCGGGCGTTGGAATTCCCTAAAGAGCCCTCGGTGCCAAGTTCGGCCAAGGACCTGATTGCACAGCTCTTGGTTAAGGACCCGACCCGGAGGTTAGGTTCGGTTATGGGGGCCACACCGATAAAACAACACCCATTTTTTAACGGCGTTAATTGGGCGTTGCTGAGGTGTATGAAGCCGCCGTTTGTGCCGGCGCCCTTTAGTTGTCGTAGTAGTAGTAGAGAAGTTGCCTCCGATGAGAGTTGTCCTGATACAAGTATTGACTACTACTAATTAATTAGCGAACTAATATTAATTAATTAATGATAAATAATTTGATTATCTGGTTTTTTAATTTCTTAAATGTTCCCCCCAAAAAAACACATAAAAAATTACTCTATTTATTTCAAAATACTTATTATTTTAAAGTTATGAAGAAATATTAATAAAATAAAAAATTATGAAAAAATTGTGTTAAAAGTCTAAATTGTCCTAAGATTTTATTACAAATAAAAAAATTAATTAAAACTAGGGGAAAAAAGTAATTAATAATAACAAAATTTATAAACTAGTCATTAATACGTCACTGAAATTATAAATTTATAAATATTGTGAAACGAAAAAAAAATAGTTAAAGTGATATATATTATGAAACGGACGGAGTACCGGATAAATCGTTATTAATTACAAACTTGTGTTGTTTTGTTTTGTTTTTAACATGGCAAGTTATGTTGTTTTATAATGACAATTGAGATTACCTTTTGATATTTTTGTACCTAATTTTGATTGATTTTCTCGCAGATGATTTACTTTTCTAATTTTTGTTATAAAAGATGTAGTTTAAACTAATGAATTTTACGTCTTATATTAACAATAAATCTAAAAGTTTCATTCTTTTAAATTTTTACGAGACTTATATTCATTAATTCGACCTTAAAAGTCCTACGCAAGTATTTTTCAAAAACAAGCAAGCAAAATTCTAAAAAGAAAAAATACTCAAAATCAAAACCGATATCAAATTAGGAACAATTTTTGTTCAAAACAAAATCAAAAACCACATGTCCTTATGTAAAAATATCGTATTTTTACACATTATCGAAGTTTTAAATAATTTAAAACTCCATTCTATAATCTTACCAAAAGTAATACCAATGTATAAATGAAGCACATTTTTATGCCCCCAATAATAAATAAGTGACCAAATAAAAAGGCATGAAATGTTGGAGTAGACAATTGAATGAGAGTAGATGTGATAATTAAAGGAATGTGTAATTAGATGTTTTGGTGTCTTTCATTTGGTTTTATTTGGATAGTTTAGCATATATACCGGTTGTCTCCATGCTAGCCCTAGAATATTTCTTTTTTATTTCATATCCCATCTCTTTCATATCAAATTTCCTCACTTTATTCAACATAACAATATTATTATCATCTTATCGTTGTCAAATTCCAAGAGATCCTTGTCGGAATGACTTTAGCGGGTAGTACAATATAATTACAACACAATGAGAAAGATAGATTCGAACGTGAGACTTGATGTTATTCGGAGCCTCGGTCTTGACCGTTTGACCAAGACTTCGGTGGTTTGACAATTAATTGTTAACTATTTATATTTGTTATTTTTTTAACTATTTACAATAACTATTTCAATAAAAAATATTCGGTAAATTAGTTGTTTATTGTCAAGTTATAAGACAAAAAAGCTAATAATAATTTTTTAAAAATTTGTGAGTTTTCTACGCCTAACTTAATTGACATTATCGAGAGAAATATAGGAGTAATAACTCGAATACATGGGTCGTACGCATTCATTGTTATTATTAACGAGGATATGTATACATTATTCACAATATTGATGTTTAAATGTTACAATTAATAAATGCTTGTGATTTCTAATCATTATTATATTAACCATCGTCCTTTTTTTTAAAGATATGTAAGAAAATAAGGCAATTCAAAATTATCACAATATTTGAGAATTAAAGTGTAATTTTCTAATTATAATTATATGTAGAAATAGGCAAGATATTCTATTAAAAAAATATTAAAAAATGACAACATATATTTTCAATATAAAATAAAATCATATCTATTAATTTTTTTGATATAAAAATATGATAAGTTGAAAACTAAGAGAAGGCGTTGATCAAAAAAAAAAAAAAAAACAAAAGAAAACTAAGAGAAGGCTGGTTTGAGACCCCACCCGCCACCAATTTGGGCCGGGAAAGCCGGTGGGAGTAGCGTTTCCAGGGGTTTACGTTTAACCCGGGTCCAATTTTTCTCTATTTTTATTAATATAATTTTTGTCTAAAAGACAATTTTATACATCTTTTTTTAAAAAATAATAAAATACAGTTTGGTATTAAATGGTGCAAATTAAATTTTTTTTTTTGGGGGCCCGATGGACCACCCATGTGATTTGTCTTTATAATTATGAGGAAATTTCTCTTGGGAGTGGGTCTAAAATGGTGTAATCTTGTTCTCATTTTGTGGTTGTGGATAGCTTGATTGGGATTAAGGAATGTTTCCCACTTAAAAAAAGTCATTATTTAAAATTTTATAAATTTATTTCCCAGAGATTTATTGATGTTTAATGAATTTATTTTTACTATTGGTTTTGTTGGTTTTGTTAGACGATCAATGCACTTTGAAGTTAGAGTAAACCGGAAATGTTGGTTTTGTTATTTAATCGTGAATATGTAGGTGTCAATTAATTTAACCGATAAAATATACTGAAGTTGGTATTAGATATTTGAAATGAAATATTTCTTATGTTGAGCATTATTCAACTAAACAAAATTAAGATGTAGGTTTTCTTATTTAATTCAGAGCATTAGACAATCAATGCACTTTGAATTTAGAGTAAAGTAAAAATGTCGATTTTGTTGTTGAACTCGTGAAGATGTAGGTGCCAATTAATTCAATTGATAAAATAGATAATGTTATGGAATGGATAGCGATGATTATGGAGTGCAATTGAAACGAATCCAAAAATAAAATGAAAAAAGACAAAAGGAAAAGGTTGAAATGGAAAGATGTGTGTAGTTACGTTGGTAAACCTTTCGATGCTTGTCTTAGCATCAATGGGCGCTCGCATGGGGGACAATCACTTTTATGTTTCAAGGAGAACTTATAAGTACCAACGGTGTTTTTTTTTTTTTTTTTTGAACAATAAGGAGATTTACCTTTTCAACATCCTATTTTAGGAAAAGCCCATAAAATTTATTGAATTTTGGGAAATGAGAGAGTTAAAGTCTAACTAATTTTTTCCCGTAAAATTAAACCCAAATGAAAAAGAGAAAATAGAGTGAGTGACCACTGCTTCGACACGAGTGATATTTATTGTATGTGCACTAAGTTTAGGCATCAATCATCTCATGTGTCATCCTCCATCAATATTTTCGTGCACCCATTCACATCACATGCACTCATTTTATTTATTTAGTTAAAGATTGTAAATTAGGTTTTTAGTGCATACATCTTATTTCTAATTATGTTTATGATTGAAAACAGAAAAAGTGATGGCTTGATGGTCTATCACCTCCGTCAGCCACTCTTTGGATAGGAGTTTACTCTTGGGTAGAAGCACTTTTTATGCCTTTCATGTGGAAAAAAAAGTGTTTTTAGATGGGTAGCTACGAGCCTTGACTTGGGTTTTGGTATCATCATCCTCTCCTCACTCGGATTGTTGCAATTTATAGGATCTTATGAGATAAGGGCTCAATAAATTAGCCCGGTTATCGAAAATGTATATTTTTTTGCCCTCTTATTGAAAATGTATATTTTTTTACAAGGATAAATGTGCATTCTTCAACGTGAGTCCTAACTATGGGTGTCAACACATGGGTAAAACTGGGCTAAGAGGAGGGGCCAACATGCATCGTCAACCAGGGCAAGATTCGTTAGTTATCCTCACCTTTCTCGTCCACAAGAAAATACGAGCTTACCGGAAATAGAACATGGCGCATGTGCAACAACCGGTGAGCTAGATACCCTATGAGCTAGAAGCGATGTAATTTCATTAAATTTCAATAAGTGTTATTATTTCTTTGTATGCGAATTTTTCGGAAGGGGGAATGGGAGGCAAAAACAGGCCCTAAGACTATAGTTGATGAGTCCCTAGCTAGCTTATTTGACCTCTCAGTTTTACCCGAGCACCCCGAGCAAGGAAGATCCACTTAGATTATTATTAAGAGAAAAGGTATGTGTATTTTTCTAAAAAGGTTGATTAGGATCACAAACATAAGTTTAAATATTCGGAAACGTACTTATTTGAACAACTTTTACCTTAAATGCTCAAGCAATTTCACTTCACTGCTCCAAATTGGAATTTATTGTTATTTTTTAAAAGCAACCAATAAATTTATCTAAAATCTTACTGTAAAACGGAAAAGCAATTTCAGCTCACAATATATGGGCCGAAACTAAGCCCAAAACACATATATGAAAACACTACTTTAAACCCACCCGGCCCAACAAAAATTCAAGTCGGTTCTACTACCCGCTTACCTTACCTGTAAAAACCCGGACCCTGATTCCGCCCCAAATCTCACTTCACTCCTCCAAATTCAAATCAAAATCCAGCACCAGAGAACGCCATTACTACTCCATCTCAGGGAACCCTAGCTAGCTCAATCATGGAGGATCCTCAAGCTCAGAGCGAGAATGGAAACGTCGCCGAAGTTGGGGAGACAGAGAAGAACCCCGATAATGGAGTCTCTGGAGGAGGAGGAGGAGGAGGAGCAGAAGAAGATGAAGAGGTGGCAGTAGGGCCAGCTCCCCCACCGCAGCGTCGCCCCAAACGACCACTTCAGTTCGAGCAGGCTTACCTCGACACTCTCCCATGCTCCAATATGTAACCCTCTCTCTCTCTCTGTGTGTGTGTGTGTGTGTGTGTGTGTGTCGCTTCCCCTCTGTAGGGTTTATGGTTTTGTTGTTCTATATCTAGGTTTAATTGGTTGGAGTCCGGAGCGAATTTGTATGTTCTAGTGTGTTGGATAGTGAATCCTGCATTTCGCAAGGCATACTCAAGATTAAATAATTTATTCGTTTCAGAGATTCTCTATAATTGCAAAAGTTCAATGAAAAAGGATGTTAAGAAGTAAGCATTTTCAACAATTTTAGCACGAGTTTATCACAAGTAGTTGCGCCAGAGAATTTGGTTGAGGAAAAGCCATGTCAATTATTCGGTGGGAAAATCAGTGAAGCCTAAGAACTCTTTGATTGAGTTAAATAAACAGCGCAATCTCCTGCATCGTTTTGGGATTGTTAAATGATTATTTCTGTTGTTGATGGTGAGGGAGTATTTCAATTGTAATCTGTTGGGAGATTCAGTGATTATGTGTGTTTCAAACAGGTATGAGAAGAGTTATATGCATCGTGATGTGGTCACCCATGTTGCTGTCTCGTGTGCTGATTTCTTTATAACTGGAAGTTGTGATGGTGAGTGCCATTGTCAAAATTTTATTTTTACTTTGAATTTTCCTTGTGTAGATTATGCAAATTGAATGGGATATACTTTGGTGCATTTGTGTTGAGAATTCTTTATTGTTTATTTGTAAGGCTTGTGAGCTATTAATTTGGGTTTTAGACAAATCACATTGCATATGTCAAGTCATGTCCATGATCTGGATAGTTGAAAAGGGCAAGTTTGGGCTATTTTTTCAACTTGGATTATATTGGACTAAAGCAATATGCACCTTTAAACTTCATCTGCTTCATTTTTATGGAGTAGTAGGTAGTGAGCACTTTCTAAATTTAGGTCTAATTGGACCAGTATCTCTATAATTATGCAATTTAGGTAAGACTGCAACATCATACCCCTACCTTACCTGGCGGCAGGATTTCAGGGTGTGGATTTGGATTTAGATTTGGATGTTGAGTAGGTTAAGTGCTAGAGAAGTGCATTATTGATGTGGTTCATCTAGGTAAATATAATGGCTTGTAATCTTACTTCATTTCTTCCCTACCTCTGATGACCATTACCCAACCTGTTGCCTTAATGGCTTGTTCTATCTAGAGACGGATCACTTCCTTCTTGACCAGATCATCTAGAGCGGAATGCTAATTGTAATAATAGAAAAATTAATATACTGCCACAGTGAGATGTAGGAAGGGCTAGATATCGTTTTCTTTTAAGCAGAAAAATTGAGAGGTTGCCTTACTTATTCCATAGGGCTTTCTTAAAAATTATAAAGAAATAGCAGTAGAACATTGATTAAATTACTGGCATCTTTGTCTGGCTACCTAGTTAGTGTTCAAGTCTAGAAGTGAGTCACTATCTTGGGTGGTAACTGACTAACAGGTAAGGAATTAGCCTGAGTGCATTGCAGTTATTTATAGGGAGATATGCTTACGTAATATATGTTCATGAAACTTGAACAAACTGTTGTGCAATGGTTGACCTATAGATTGTTATAGACACCTAATCAGTATGCTGTAGAGAACTTATTGGCCTAAACTGAAAGAATAAGGTTCTCTGTCACTGATACTTCAGTCTGCAAAGAACCTTTTCAGTAGACACGTTTGCTAACTCCTGATTATGGATACTTCAGAAAATGTTATGAGTACCAGGTATCTCAGTCTTCAAAACTCCTTTGTTGGTTAAGAGTAATTTGATTTGACTTTGATGTTTGGATACTCTGAGGTAGCCCTTGTTACAAGACTCAAATATATTTCTGGTAGCTCTCTCGTGTGCTTTTTATGGTTGCACTGTAACCCCCCAGCCTTTCACAGTAGTGATGGTAGCGAGGAAGTTTCACTTGTTTCTCAATTAGTTTGATAATCATGCTTGATGTTGGCTTCCTACTGAATGTGTTATTTTCTGCAGGGCATATAAAGTTTTGGAAGAAGAAACCAATTGGTATAGAGTTTGCAAAGCACTTTAGATCTCATCTTGGACCTATTGAAGGGTTGGCTGTGAGTTCCTTTGTGTTTAGCTCATGCAGTTGTTTCTATTGTTGTGATATGTGCTTTTATGTTGTGATTCCATTGGATAATTGCTGAAGTCAGTTGTGGCAATTCTATTGGCTGTCTTTTGTTCCACAATTACGTCAAATAAATGAGGGAATTGCAAAACCTGCTTAATTATCTAATTTCTGGTATGCAGAATATAAATAAATCAATACAATTTATAGTTTTCAACAGAAGACTTCATGCGTGTATTAAACATTGTTTAATTGGTTAAATTTTTATTTTCACCCCTCAGTTTCAAATTATTGGTAAGAAGTGGTGATTTATTTATAATAAACAAGGTGATCTCAATCTTAGTTTAAAAATCTCAACCTTGACCTGGCCCATTTTATTAAATCATTACCTTGAGGGATGCCATGTGTAGTCTTTTATAATTTGATGACTCTTTCAGTGATCAATGTATGCATTCTTACGATTGGTTGATGCTTGTCATGCAGATAGGTTTATATTTAGAGTCTAATATTCATGTTGGATTTCCATCAAAACCTTCGTAAAAAAAAGGTTTAAGTAAACCCATTACTGTACCATATGTGTGTTCCATTTCTGTGAGCTGCATTAATTCACTCCTAGTATTTTCAAGTGCTAAGATCCTATGCTGTCCTCAGCCATGACTTGTTCCAGCTTTGCAGGTTAGCCATGATGGTTTGCTTTGTTGTACAATTTCCGATGACCAGTCTGTGAAAGTGTATGATGTGGTGAACTTTGACATGATGGTCATGATACGTCTACCGTATATCCCCGGTGCTGTTGAGTGGGTTTACAAACAAGGCGACATCAAAGCAAAGTTGGCTGTCAGTGATCGTAACTCGTCATTTGTACACATATATGATGTGCGAGCTGGTACAAATCAACCTATTATTTCCAAAGAGGTATATCTTTTGGCTTTTGCATAATACTTGCACTTTAGCAGAGGAGAGAGGAGGTTGGGCAAGAGGGATGGAGAGCATAGAATGAAGGAAAGAAAGAAGCATATTGTTTTAATCTCCCCCTCCAAAAACGAACTAAAAAAATCTGGTATTAATTATAAAGCACTATTCTTGATTGGGAAATTGACCCCCTTGTCACTGACAGATACACATGGGTCCAGTCAAAGTTATGAAATACAACCCAGTATTTGATGCCGTGATATCTGCAGATGCTAGGGGAATAATTGAGTACTGGAATCCCTCAACACTTGAATTTCCTGAAAGTGGGTATGTTCTTTTTTTTATTTTTAATAACACCACTTCTTGCCTATATGCTGTATTAATTTGGCTTCTGGAAACATCGCCAAGGCATCACATCACTGAATCCCAGGGATCTTTATTTATGATGTTAATCAAATATCACCTTTCCTTTGTTTATATATACTTTCCAAAAACCAACAATAAGCAGCAAGTTTTCTCTTCTTTTGGCAATGGTCATATTGTTCTATGAAATGTGTAGCTTAGTCAGTGTATCTGTTACTGTAGGAAGGCTTTGAAAATTATTTTCGCTTGTTCATCCTAGAAAAGAAAAAGGGCAAAAAAGAAGAAAAATGAGCAATAGTTAGTGAAATTTGGAAATCTGCTCTGGGGTTTGTGGTGCATCACTCTAATTAGCTGCCAATCTATGATGTTCCTGATCTGAAGGGGTTCATCATCTAAGAGCTTAGAATAAGAACTTTTGCTTTGAAAACTATTTCCATGTAGTCTGCCCTAAAAAGGATGTCTATGTCTTTTATGCTTTAATGTCAAAAGAAGTCCTATGTATATGATGAAGTTTTGACTTTCTGATTGCAGAGTTAATTTCAAGCTTAAAACTGATACGAATCTCTTTGAAATCCTCAAGTGTAAAACAACTGTTTCTACGATTGAGGTACTAATTTCTTCTTCCAGATGTAGTCATGCTCATTACTGTGATGCACTATGTCTTTATGTCTTCTTTTCTTATAGATGTTGACGCTGTAATAAATCCATGAGACAAATGTGAATCAAATGAAAATGATAAATATAAGGTTGAACTTTTTCTCTTTTGACATATTAACATTAACTTTTTGTCTTGGTCCTTAGGTGAGCCCTGATGGCAAGCAATTTTCTATTACATCACCTGATCGCAGAATACGTGTATTTTGGTATAGAACGGGTAAACTGAGGCGAGTTTATGATGAATCACTTGAGGTAGGTTTTTGGTCAAAAAGTGGATTTTTTCATACCTCTTAGTTTCTATCTTGAAAGAAGTGCAAGTGATAAAGTCTTGCTTCGTTGATTAGGTGGCTCAAGATCTACAAAGAAGTGAGGCTCCTATGTATAGACTAGAGGCCATTGATTTTGGAAGAAGAATGGCTGTTGAAAAGCAAATTGAGCAAACAGAAACTGCACCACAGCCAAATGCAGTTTTTGATGAAAGCTCAAACTTTCTCATATATGCAACACTCCTTGGGATTAAAGTATGTCATAAGTTTTCATAATATGTTCATATTTGCCCTCGTAATGTTATCTGGTTAGAGCAGTAGGTGTTGAATGGTTAATCATTTGAATCACACTCCCTTTTTTTCTTTAATGTATTATTGTAGGTAGTAAATTTGCACACAAATAAAGTGGCAAGAATTCTTGGGAAGGTGGAAAGTAATGACAGATTCTTGAGGATTGCCCTATATCAAGGTGATCGAAGTAGTAAAAAAGTGAGAAAAATACCTAGTGCTGCTGCTAATGTTAATGAAAGCAAAGAGCCCTTGACAGATCCCACTTTACTCTGTTGTGCATTCAAGAAGCATAGGTTATATTTGTTCAGGTGCTTCTCCCCTGCCTCCGAAAACTACAAATTTTAAAACTAGAGGGATTGGTTTTTCTTTAGCTTTGTATATGATCGTATCCTTACCTGGATGTTGCCTGAAATAGCCGGAGAGAGCCAGAAGAGCCTGAAGATGCTACCAAGGGACGGGACGTATTCAATGAAAAACCTCCTGCAGATGAACTCTTGGCTGTTTCAGAATTAGGAAAATCAGCCACAACATCTCTTCCGGACAACGTGGTAAGTAGTGATACTACCCACCCTCCCAAACCCCTCAAGGCTGACTAAAAAGAAACAAGGTGCACTGGATGATGTTCCTTGAACTGCAGGAGAGTTTATATGGCCTTAATTTGTCTTCCTTCTAAAAGGCTCTTTTATTATGAGTGCCAAGTCCTCTTCAGAATCTTTCTGAATTACTCGGACTATATATCATGTCAATCAGTAATTGAATGACATGAGTCCGTTTTTGTGAAAGATGTGCATACCTTTTTCTTTTTTGTGCCTTCGTCAGAAATATGTGTTTTTAATCAGCTTCTTTGTTACCCCCTTCCCTATTCCTGGTGCAGATCTTGCATACCAGCATGGGAGATATTCACATGAAGCTCTATCCAGAAGAATGTCCAAAAACTGTGGAGAACTTCACGACGCATTGTCGGAATGGATATTATGATAATTTGATTTTCCATCGTGTCATCAGAGGCTTCATGGTACAGACAGGAGATCCCCTTGGAGATGGGACTGGTGGACAATCAATTTGGGGAAGGGAGTTCGAGGATGAATTCCACAAAAGGTTATTACACCCATTATTGTTTGTGATGGCTATGATTTTACCTTGATGTTTCAGGAGTTTTTTATTTGTCATTCTCTGTACAACCAATAGGTGCTCATAATTCCCTTTTTTTTGATAAATCATTTTCTGAATGAGGACCTGACATCCATTTATTGGTCTTCTAATTGATGATCTAATAATGAGTTTTAAATTTAGTAGAGTAATTTTTTTCTAACAAACACCCAACCTCCAAAATAGGGGGAGAGCTAAATGTTTTCTGACCCGGCTGCGCTCTGGTTCAGGGGCGAGCTTCCTCTGAGTGGCATAGATGAATTTTATGCGCTTAGCTTTCTTTTGGGAGGTGTCATCCTATGTGAGCATGATAGATGTTTTCTTCGAAACGTGTGATGCCCCTACCCCTGTGTGTATGACTGTATGTGTGGTAATGGATTTTGAGTACCAGTGATAACCTTTTCAGCATAAAAAAGACCAGTGTTTTACGCAAACAGTCATAGCCGTGCTTCTCTTTGATACGCATGCTTTCCCTGATTACCAGATGCTTCTCTATCTCTTGCCCCTTACATAAAATATGTTCCTGTTTGCTCCACAGTTTGAGGCATGACAGGCCCTTCACAGTTTCAATGGCAAATGCCGGCCCAAATACTAATGGTTCACAGTTCTTCATTACCACTGTAGCCACTCCTTGGCTGGATAATAAGCATACAGTTTTTGGTAGAGTCGCTAAAGGAATGGACGTTGTACAGGTATGATTCCGGTCTGTTGGTCACACTAATATGTCTGATTCATAGGTGTGGAGAAAGCTATATTATTTAGAATTTTGGTTATAAGTCACAATAATTGATAACTACTTGTTTTAGGGTGAGAGAAATTGCCTATTAATCTTGTTCAACACTGTTTACATAAATTATCATTTCATATTGCTTTGATCAGGCCATAGAGAAAGTGAAGACTGACAAGAATGATAAACCATATCAAGACGTGAAGATTCTCAGTGTAACTGTTCCCAAAGTATAGTTACAACTGCTAAGAAAGGGATAATAGCTGGAACTTTGCTGCTAGTTCTGTAGCAGGTATAATGATTCTGCCCTCCCCCCCACCCCTTCCAAAAATAAGTGCTTGCTCTTATGTTCATTTTTGAGAGTGTCATTCACATTTCTTAACGTTTCTAAACTTCACCATCAACAAGCATATTGAAGTTTGCACTTGTTTATAAGCGTCTTTGTATCCAAGATGGAATCTACGGGGAGTTCTGGTGGTCTTATCCCCTAAGATACCTTTATCAGTTCATGGTACTCGGATTAGATATCCCTTGACTGAATTTCCCAACACTTTGGTGTGTTTGCTTTGTGCTGTAATTTTGTTTTCGACTTCATCAGTTTGATTGTGCATAGTAGTTCGAATTTCATTTTTGGGCTACTTTTACGCACATAATAAAACTTACTCCCAGAAAATGCCCCCCAACAATGAAAAAAAGAATTTGAAGGCACTTGTGTTCAACTTTTGGTAATTTTTCTATTCTAATCCTTGGTTATATGCTTGTTTCTGAGCTTTAGTGAAATTTGTTCTTTTATGTGTGACTTAGGTCAACATAATGTAGTTGCACTCACATTTTGAAGAGTGTTTAAGGATATACCATGAGGAAATTTTGTCTGCAATTATCTCTCCATTGTGCTCTAAGCAGATTTCCTTGTTTCAGGTTGTCCCAACAATAAAACGGTGTCTGCTTGGGGGGTTGAGATAGACGCAACCTTCTCCTCTGGCTTCGGCTTAGACTGTTTCAGTTTGTTGTCAAATGTCCAATATTTATGTTACTGCTCCCATGTAATCGTTTCATATTCAAGCCAAGTATTATTTGGGCACGCCATTTGCAAAAGAACTGTTGTGCATTCTGCTTGCTGAACACCAACGACCAGTGAAGAAAATGACCGATATGGAAGGATTTCCGCTGTTCTTCTACCAGGTTGATAGTAGATCTTATTTTTGTCATTGTGGTCAATTACGGTTTTCCCAGCAGATGCTGCATCATGTTTGTGCAACTTGTAAATCTGATCTCACATGTTAATCTTGTGCTTGTCTTTTTTAGTGACCAGTTGCCAAAGTTTTAGCTTCTGATACCTGTTAGCAAACACCTGTATGATCTGATTCATACCTTTAAAAAAAGCTTTTTCTGTGTTATTATTGTAATCCTAGATCTTGAGAATCTGATGAAACAGTGAGATCCTATGCTATGTTTTTCCCAGATCTGACTTAAATCTCCAGGATGTCATTCTGCTTCTCATCTCCCTTTGCTTTCGGCTGGCTTTTAAATGACCCATCTTTGTATCGATATCGAAATGTGTTGGAGAACAAGCATACGTCGTTCTCTCCCTTATTTACCTGTTTAGTTGTAAAGATTGCATGTATTTTGACATCGTTGACTTTTGGAGTACTCAAATTAAAATGTCACTTAATTATCTCGAAATGTCAAAAATACTACTAATTAATTTGATGATCAAATATTGTCATCTGGACTAATTATTAACGGTCAAAAATGTTAATGTAACTTATTTTATCCGTTTCTATACCATTTATCTAGTGATATGTGTACAAACGAAATTTCATTAGTGGTATTTTTAACCATTAATAATTAGTCCAGTGATAGTCATTGATAATCAAATTAATTAGTGATATTTTGATATAATTCAGTGACATTTTAATCCGAATACTCCCGTTAGGTATTTTTCATACAGGGGGATCTCAATTTTTTTGCCAAGAGAACTAATATTGCACTTTTTTTTTCTTTTAACCAAACTCTGTTGAGATAGAATCCAATATTATTTTAAGAAGTAGGTAGTTTGTGGTTTTTAAACATAAAAAATAAAATAATGGTGATGGAACAAGATAAAATATAATCGTGATAGAAAACATGCATCCAATTAGACATACATACATCTCTGTATGTCGATTGCACGAGATTTTAATTTTTTTCCCCTTGAGTGGCACTCAAACAAAGATGTCATGCTTAATCCCAATCTACGAGGGACGAAGGGAGAAAGTTGAATGAGGTTATAGAGATGGAGTAATTTGGTAATTTGCCACAACTGTTGACAATATATTTTAAACCACTGAAGGAGACCTTTTGGTATGGAGCAATTGTCGACCCTGCTGACCAATTTACATTGAAATTAAATGTCCATCAAAGTGTTGAGAATTTTCCTCAGTAAGCATCTCAGTCAACTAAACAGATGCGGTGGATTGAGGTCATCTTCATCAAAGCTACCACCGACAATTTTCTGTGATTTTGCAGATCACAGACACAGAGAAACTATGGGCTAGAAATCAGAATCATTCACTGATCTTGATGATCGGAAGGATCCAAGTTTTCTCTCTCTTGGATGGAAAAGAAAAGTGCTTAGTATTAAGATTTCAGACATCTCTCTAGCTTGAGATGCAAAGAGTTAGCTTTTAACCTGAGGTAGGTTACAACTGGACCTAAAGATTTTTACTCTAAAAAGGGAAGGTGGGGAAAATTGCACTAGTTAAAAGCGCCAACAGAAATTTGAAGGGCAACAAAAACGTACCCTCAAGAAGATCCAAAGAGGGTACTCAACGGCCATCAAGGGGAGGGCTGAGAGATTTGTAAGGGCTTGGAGGCAAACTGCTCTTGGCCGAGGCAGCAATGAGGCGTTGCACGAACCCCTCGATTCTCTCTGCATTTGTCTCTGTCAACAGCCGCTTTGCTCCGAATGTTAGTGACTCTATGCCTCTTTCCTTTAACACCTCCTCCATTGTCATGAGCTCGGAGTCTGATCCGGCTAATCCGTTGGCCTACATGTTCAACAGCATTATCTAATCTAAAATTTTTAAAGCTACCTAAATCTGGATCTTCCAAACTCTACTGTGATTAGATAAACATCCATTATATGCAAAACCGAAGTAAATGAAATTTAACCCGAAAGAGTTAAAAGAGTATTTTGATACATATAGGCTAGATATGCAAGTCACAAAAGATCATTACATGCCTTTGGCATGACATTTATTTGATAGGCACTCAATCAATTATGTATTTATGTGACAGATTTTATGAAGCAGCAAAGGTGGTACTGTAGTAGATTCGGACCACAACCACTACTGAAAAATTATTAGTTGGTCCTTTAACAATTAAAGAACATAAAACCTCTTTCTGGTCATTGCCATTGGAAGTGTCGGTAGAATTTTTACTCTGAAAAATATTCAAATAAAATATCAATTAATTCCTTGTTTAAATTTTTGAATGACATTAAAGGTTTAGATTTAAACTCCTCTTTATCCGCCCTTTACCACTCTCATTGAACAAATTAAAAATTACTCAGAAGGAATCATCAAACAGTTGTGCTATCTCATCAAGTGGTAATTGAAGTTTCTAGCTCTAGTTACCTTTCTGAAATTTTCTAAAGTGATCCTAAATTAAATTAATCGAACTGAATTCAGCTTCCGAATCAAGCAAATTTATCAAATTAGCATCCAAATGAGCATGTATTAACACTAAAACAACTTAATTAAGAAAACGATTAAGGAGTATACCTGAATCCTAACGTAGTCACCGCGATTCCAGCAAAATGCGTTGCTCAACATTTGATCGATTGTCTCGGAAACGCCGTCAATGGCGATATCCACGACGGAGCCAGGTGAGCACTCGCCGTTACGACCGACACTCACCTTCCCACAGCTGCTCAACGCTCCGTTACCTAATGACAGCACAAGCAGGTCCTCCACACCGTTAACTGACGGAAAATCGACCTTGTTGTGGAGGACGTGAGTGACCGCCGCCGCAGTCGGATTATTCATCACCAGGCCGCCGTCGACCGCTAGGCACGCCGTCTTTCCGTCGACGGAGGCCAGGTTATACGGCTCGAACACCGTCGGCGTCGCCATCGCCGCCCGGCACACCTTCCACAACTCAAAGTCTAAACTCTTCCACTCGGAGGCGCTCGCGGCGGCGCGTGAGAACACGAACGGCGCAGCGGTCTTCAGGTCGTAGCACGGGACGAGAATCGGCTTGCACGTGTCCTTCAGCGTCATCGGCTTGTCGTCTCTAGAGAGAGCCGCTTTGAGCACCTTCTCTAGACTCTCGCCGGAGCACCGCCGGCCCCTCCGGCGGCGGAGGAGGCCAGAGCGCTTCGGCTTGAACATCTCCGAGTAGTTTCCTTCGAGGAAGGCTGCGGCGTCCTTGGCGGAGAACAGAGGACGGCCGGAGGAGTCTGCGGCAGCGAGGAAAGCAGCAATGACGGCGCCAATTCCGGTGCCGGCGATAATGTCGAAGAAGTCTGCAATGCGGGAGGAAGAATCGCCGGTTTTGGACTTGATCTGGCCCTCGAGGTGGACGAGGAAGGCGGCGGCGACAATGGCGGAGGTTCCGCCGCCGTCGATGCTGAGAATCCTAGCCTTCTTGTTGTCGTTGATATTGCAGTTCATCTGGTGGTGAAGCCATTGCTGCTCGAGCTTCGTAAATATCTCCATTGTCACCTTGCTGAGCTCCATTTCCGCCATCAGGAGAGTGAGCAGAGAGAGAGAGAGTGAGGGTCACGACTTGCAGGTGAGAGAGAATTGAAGGAAGTCACGCACACAGTGAGTTGAAAGGGCTGCTCATTATATACGTGGAGTGGTGGGAGGGGAGGATCATCAATTCATCATATTTCATTCATTCATAAAAAACTTCAAGTTGGTGGGGTTTTTTTTTTATTTTTTGTTTTAGTTTATATTAGTTTACTTTTATATATATTTACTCCATTAAAAAATTGTGTAAAATTATATCATGTACTCAAATCTATAATTTTAATTATTATATATGATATTTTATTTTAATTTTTAAAAAATTCATCTTTATTTTTATAATTAGGATTGTTTACCAGTTTAGGATCGAACTAAATCGAACTAGAACAATCCGGACCTAAGATCAAAAATCAGAAAAATAAGGACTGAGGATCGAAACGAAACAGACCGATTCGGACTAAAATCCAAATTTGAATTATAATTTCCGTTTACAAACTATATTAGACTCTTTCTTTTAAATTGTGTTATGCCACCGAATTTATATTATACTATGTTGGTGTATTTAAGCGGCATAGGGAGTGTGTTGACTAGTCTAAGTGGAGTTTCTTGTGTGTTTCTTTCCTCCCTTTGGATGTTCTACGTTCACTTTTGGTCCCATTATATATTGTAAACCAATAAATTAATAATAGGGGGTAAATAGGTGTACAAAGAGATAATAAATATATGTTTTTTGACAGTCGGAAATTAATAAATTACTGATACCATGAAGTAGGGGCCTAGGGATGGTGGAATGTGCCAAAAACAAAAAAAAACAAATAAATTATTTTTTTGGGGGGGTGTGGGTACCTACATCTACATGAGTCATGAGGAAGCTAGAGCCTGTACTAAAATTTCATAAACGAAATTTAAGTTTGAAGGCATTGGAAGTTGGTAACCTATATCATACTTATCTTTTAATATAGTTTTTTTTAATGAAAATGAAAAATAAAAAATGAAAAAAAAAGTCAAGAGTCAAGATCTTGAATCAATGCCATAAAACTAGTAACTATAACAATGTAATACCATACCACCACATAGTACAATTCTAGTTAAAAGCAAATTTTAAACATTTTTGGACTTGTTATGAGTTTTAATTTTATTCATTTCGGCCAATTGTCAATTTATATAATATTTTTGGAGTTTGTTTATTTAAATATTTCGTTTAAAATTTTTTTATCTGTCAATAATCGTTCAAGAAACTTAATTATTTTAATAATAATTAATTTTTTTATTTGTGATTAGTTGTCGCTAATTATTGGTTAGTAGATTTGTTGTTCAATTGTCGTAAATGTATTTGTAGTAAACACATCTTAAATCTAACGACTTTTTACCAATTGATTCAAACTCCTACTTCGATATAATTTAAGGATAAAATCGCTCATAACTACTGTCTGTTAGATGCTAGAAGTAACTCCAAGATAATCATAATTTTGACTAAAACTTCAAACTCTTTCTCTCCTCATAGTTTATCTCGAGTTTTCATGTAAATTTAAATACACCATATCCGTATTTTACCTTGCAAAATTAACATTAGAGTAGTATAGTGTAAGTAGTGGAGATGGGTGTTTGATACGTGGTGGATAGGCAGAGGCGTTTTGTCGCACGTGTAAGGGCGTGTCTGACACTGCCACCACTGGACCCCATCGAGCCGGGCGTATTGTATTGAGAGAGAGAGTGAGAGAGAGAGAGAGAGAGAGTATCGGAATCGGATTCGGATTCTGAATTTTCTGAAACCCGACCGCGCCAATTCCGCCTGCTCACCCGCACCCGACGCATCTCTCTCTGTTTCCCTCCGCCTGCTCTTTGAAATTCCCCCTTATCATTATAAAAAAAGCCGTGGTTTGTCCCCATTCTTCTCTTTCATACCAAAAGTAAAAGACACCTACACCCTACAGATGTCTCTTGCCCATTAACCATTTTTTAATTAACTGAAATGCCCTAAAAGAAAATAAAATAGAAAAAGTCATTTGTACTTTTCATCAAGGTTGGTATAATAAAATAAATATTAAATTTATGATATAATTCGATAAAAAAATATTATCATATTCTTCCTCCGTTTTATAAAAATTATTTGTTTTTAATTTTTAAGGTTAAATTTTGTGAATTTTGACCAGTATTTAATTAAACTGTACATTAATTGACAATATAAAATCATCATTAGTGAACTTTTTAAAAAAACTTTCATTAACAAGGCAATTTGTTTTTTTGGCGGAGGGAGAATTAGATAAGAGGTTTCATACATAAGTTAAAATTAATCGATGATAATCAATCGTGTATTTTTTTATCTGTGTAAATGCAATTTTTTTAGAAAACAATTGATAAGACTTAATATATACAATGATATAATATAAGAGAAATAAAATTATGAAGAAGATCAGATTTATCATATTTTGACAAAAAATTATTTGAAATTAATTTCTTTAATTGATAGCCACAAACCGGCTAATCTATCTATATAAACAATTTATTCAGCTTTATGTTCTTATTGTTATCAATATGAATAAAAATATAGCATGATTATTAAATAGATTAATACAAACTAACCTAATTATCGACTCGATAAATAAGGCGACTAACAACCAACAAATAACAACCGATACTAAAGTTCGAATACAAAATTTGCAACATGAGAAAGAATCAACTGTACTGAAAACCGCACGGCAAGCGTATGTTTCTAACAACCATAAATTGAAGAATAAATTCAACTTTTAAAGAGGGTTGATTACTTGGTGGTATTATTATAATTAAAGATGAAGCCAAAAGAATGGAGAGAAGATTTGAGGAAAATTCCCAATTTGCCAAATTCACTGGATGACAAAGCTAAAGCTAGGGTTTTAAAAGGATTTGAGAGAGATAGGCCCACCAATGATTCGAGCTATAGGCAAAATTAGTGATCATTACGATTAGGTTAGGGATCGAGGACAAATGTGGACCTCAATTAATTAAGCCTAGTTTTCAAGTTAAAGTCACTTCCAATAATGCCTAATCTTTATTGATAAGGTTGGTCAATTTTAAATGTTTTAATTTAAAAATGTACTCGTTCGATTCAAAATATTTATCGTTTTAAGGTCACGAAAAATACCTAAAAACAAAAATTTTATGTTTAATAATCAAGTTGCCCTATAACTTCATTAGAAATAATAAATCGATGAAAGAAAGAAGACAAAAAGCAATTTCATTGGAATTGTAAAGAAACACCTCTTCTAGTTAGATTTCATTAACATTAACAAGAGCAATAGAACATGCGCTTGTCTTACTCGGGAAGGGACATGATAAATTATACCATAGACCCAAGTATTTTAGACGCTTAGATCTCATTGTTTCTTCCATGACCGTATACTAAGACCAAAAGGCCAAGGCAACGTATATAGCACCGCCCTTACGGACTATGAGGTGCATTGTACCATATCGACAAAAGATATTATACACATAAAATACGAGACAGACAACACCTAGGGCTCCAACCCATTGGATCGGAACTTATATGACACGAGCTGTTCAATGCATGGCAGCATCAAACATCCCCTACCTGCCAAGGACTCCCCGACCAACTTACTATGGAAAAAAATAGTAGAGCCCGCACTATAATATAACCAGCAAATATGACATTTGAAGGGAGACCAGGAACAAACAGACTTCGATCATGACAAAAAATAATTCACAAAATGGCAACAGACAGTACAAATGACATGTTGGTGAACAGCCAAAGCAACCAACAAAAGACAGCTGAGTCTGAATACAACCTAGCAAGCGGCACTAGGAAATTTCTCCTCTACTCAGTGTCACTCTCTCTCTCCTCCCCCGCCCCTATCTTGGCTGCCTACACATAGGCAGGTTTAACTAGATGAGAAACTGGTTGGTTTTACCTCTCAAACTCACAAACCAGGACAAGGAAAATGTGCAGTACTAACATCACATTCAACCACACTTCAAAAACCAGGGCCGCCAAGCTTAGCCATGGACCAACATGATGGAACAAACAACCGCCCTGAATGAATCGCATTCAACCACCCCTCAAAAACCACGACGACCGGGGCGGGGGTTACAAGACAGTAAAAACGAGGAGCATGTAGTGAGAGATGAAAACCCCATTGAGTAACAGGACTCAGATGGGTGTCAAAGCATAAAGACTAGGGAGCATTGCAAAAATGCCATTATGTCCATTGGAGCATTGCAAAAATGACACTATGTCCACTGGATACCATATAACGAGAGCCTTCAAGCAGGGGTATATCAAACAGAACCCAATACAACAACTAAATAATTGTCTCCCAAATTTCTCAACCACACTTTGCACTACAACAAAGGTCAAAAAGAGGAAATTCAACCATACAGTAAAATCTAAGGCATTACAGGATAGCAAACAAAACTTGTGAACTATAAGTACCGACTAACTGTAACAGAGCAGAGCGCTTCTTCCAGCTTAATCGAAGAGACTGAAACCCATATCCTGAAATGACAAAAACACATTCGATAAAGCATAAGATAAAATTAATACACCATAACCAGTGAAAATTATCGATCTCAAAGGTTACACTATAATCAAAACTTACGTCGTCAGACTCCTCTTTCTCTTCCACCTTCTTTTCCTCCTTAGCAGGCTCAGCAGCACCACCACCGCCACCACCGGCAGCAGGAGCAGCAGCAACTGCGACTGCACCACCACCAGCAGGGACAGAAGCAAGTTTCTCCCTACCACAGGCAACAAGTTCTGTGATGTCTTTTCCACTGACTTGTGACAAAAACAGCTCCAGCCTGTCCTCATCAGCTTCAATACCAACTGCAACACAAACATTTCCGGTTATGAATCCACCAAAAGTGAAAGTAAATTTCACAGTATTGCAATATCAGCACAACAAAATACAGTCAACGCAACAAAATGACTGTCAATTCCCAAGACTTGACCAAAACAATTAGCATTCAGCACTCTCCATTTCAGATCATAAACAACTAAACAAAATGATGCAAGTCTTAAAAAACACTAAACATCATTAGTACTATACAATTCAACAATATGCACCAAATAGGGTTTTTGCTTTTGGAGGGCACAAAGCTCAGTTAAGCATGTAGCTTGTCAATTAGCCACCTTTAAATTTCGAGACAGAGAGCTTGTTAATCCCTCTGTGATTAGCCACTTCATTATGCACAACTAGAGTGCACTCAAACACAGTAAAAATGATAGAATTAGTGTGCCGAAGCAAAATGCAATATTTGCAAAAAACAAATAAGCTCATTTGAGATATCAAAGACTAGACTTACATGGAAGAAACATGAAATCAAGTGGTTTTGTGCAAACACACTAGACTTACAGTGATCAAACCCAATAGCATACCCAATCACATAATCTCAAGCTCTAGTTCTTCTAGAGTAAGAGGTCCAAGAAATTGAGTTCACCCAATTATTAAAGGTTCGAAGGGAGTAATTGGAAAAGGCATCTACATATAATTTGTAGAAGAATGAGTTACTACCACAATAGTTAGATACAGACATTCTCCAAGTCAACTATCTAAGGCAGCAATATCCAACTTACTACGCAGCATGCAGCCTCTACATAAATGTGTTGAAAAAGACTGAATGACAAAAAAGTATTCATGAACCCAGCAAATGGCATGATCTGACAAGTGAAATACTTTTGCCATCAAAGCCAAGATATGGGCATATATCTTAGAGATCTGAGCACCAAACAGTCCTATCTAACACACTACACCAAACCAACACTCCAGTGATTATTTGTGCAGGCGTGAGGAAACTAGATGTAAGGGTCTGAACCCTAGTAACTAAACCCAACATAAATCATGCAGATGGAAAACCTAATACCATGTAATTTGCTCATCAAATTCCCTAACTTGTTAAAAAAGTACGACTTGTTACCCAACTCAAGTAAAGTCTGCCTCATTTGCACACATTCCTACGGGAGATTCCCCACTTATTCAAGCTCCCATTTTCTTTAGTGTTGATATTTGTGCATCATCCCACCACGCCTGTGTCTTAAATGGGTCTCTGCCATCGAAAACCACATTTGGCACAAGTAGTTATCCTTACTATTGTAGGTTACAAATCCAAGCTCTTACACCATCATTGGATACAAACTCACTACATTATTCCTAAGAGAGCCGAAAGACACCTCTCAAGGCAATGGTACATCACATCACGTTTCCTCCAGCCAATTCTAGTATCTATCTGATATGATATTAGCCCATAGTTTATTGTCAAGTAATTATTCATGACATCCTCTGTTTGACGTGATAAAAGCTAGATGGTACTGAACCAGCATGACCTGCAAATTTATGAATTTAGGAGATATATAAACTCAATAAATCTGAAGCCTATTGTTACCTCCAAAATTGTATATCCTCAAAGCAACTAAATGCTGCAAAATAGGATGACAGTGGTGGAAAAAGACCACTATCATACTTACCACTCCAAAACATATATTCAATATCAACTGCAAATTTCTTACAGTAACAAAATCAAGAACAACGGAACAAAAGGACTGATCCGAGCTTAAAATAATTCAAAGCATTATCCTCAAAGAGTGCCAGCGTATCGCCTAAAACCCATGGGTAATCATCACCAAAAGGCAAAAACAATATGGCAACAAAATAGCGCACACAAGAGTTGGGGAAAAACGTTCAAGCACTTTTTGATCACGCAAATCAAGGGTAGCCCATAGAGCTGCTATATTTTTCCAATATTCCATTAGACCCCTTACCATATGCAACAGGTCACTATAATTAAAGCCTCATGAACAAAATGTTGACCCTGGCAACACTTACAATGGCCGATGGCCACCTAATGCCATAATGATGCAATATTTCCACTCAAATTTGATAATTTTGTCCCATAATGAGACCATTGTTGACCGAAAAACACAGAGCACATGTATCACTTTTCACTGAACTCTAGACACTGCACAATAATAATCAAATATCTCTTTCATTGGACACATGGCATAGTCGTGTGGCTCCCAACATTGTTCACACTTACATTGAAGGGGCGACTTCGCGTTAAACCCCACTTTATGTTGGACTGTTGATTAAATCCCACTGTTCCACAAGAACTATATGCAGTAAGGCTGAATCCACAAGTATTATAGGTCAATACCCACTAAAATAAGTCTCCAAGCTTATCCGATGGATGACAGAGGTGTCACGCAGAGTTCGAGACTCTTAACAATAACAATAATTCCCCTCGGTATATTTTACAACCCACTAAATTAAATCTTCCCCACAAAAGCCACCTTGAATAATCCCGCAACCCTCTATATCAGTCAGCATAATAAAGCTACACTTCCGCTCCCTTAATCCCAAAAACAATATATATACTGGTAAATATGGCGATGGGTGAAACCAAATCAACTAACAAAATGAACCCAACCTGATTAAATTCTAAAAGCACAAGTCTTTATACATGGTATCTTCCAACGGTTAACCCAGAATGGGACGTTAAACTATCATTAACTCGACCTTTTAGTTCACCCTTATGTTAATTGTTCTCATCGCAATCGACAGTCAAGCAATAATAATCCTCAAAAACAGTAAAACCCATCAAAATTTACATTACAAATACGTCGCAAAAGAACATCAATGATAGACTACCTGATGAGAGGATGTTCTTTATGTCATCGGCGGATGGGTTGGGGTTACCACCCAACGCAGCCAACAAATATGCGGCGACGATCTTCATTTCTGCACCTCAAATCACAGTGATTCGGTTCAATGAGCATGAAAAGATGAGCAAATGGTAAGCAAGCGACGTAAATATTGAAAGGAAAGAGGAGAGAGAAACCTGTAGATAATCAACTCCGATCCAATGAGAGATGCTGCAAACGGAGCTCGAAGGGGCTCGGCCGTCTAGGGTTTGCAGATAAAGGGGTTTGGGGTGAGACAGAGGCTATATATTCCTAGGGTTTTATGGTCGTCTAAGTTTACATTCCAAATATTGTATCCTGACCGTTGATTCTGTATTTTCGCACGACTGCCCGCTTATGTGGGGTTCTAGTGCCATAACATTTAGGGTCAATTATGTCTTTTGACTTTCTACTCTTTAATTTTATTTTTTTTTCATGGAGCCAAAATAGAGTAAAGGTTGTTGGAATTTACATTTAAAAAAATGAATATAAACACTATAAATAATATAAACGAACAAAAATAACATAAAGAAATAGAAACGATTAATAAAAAAGAACATAAATAAACATAAATGAATAGAAAACAAAAATATATGATAATTGTACGTAATTTCGAAAATGTCCTAACTGCAATAGTTGAATTATAAATTTTGTTCAATTTCATTTTGTTATAAATTATTGAAAGATCTATAAAAAGTATCATATATTCTTAACATGAGATTATAAGGAACTTTAATCTCGTCAACAAAAATCGAAAAGGGGAGATTATATAAATTAGTCCATAATTCACATCTATCAACATACAAAATTTGGATTAAAAAATTATATTGTGGACACATAATTTGAAACATTTTCAAACCAAACATGTATTATAGAATCAACACTAAATTTGAAACATTTCAACTCCACATTTACATGTTTTTTTGTGGCTTTGGCACCTACACCTAGATTTAATATGTCCTATAAAGATTATCAACATAAACTTGTTTTTATGTAAAATATCATTGTCATTTGTCAACAATATTTTCAAAAAATAGTTACAAGTGTAAACAATAAATACTTTACTACAGAAACCAAATGAATGAGCGAGAGAAGCTGGATTTGATAAATTGTATAATTTAAGAAAAGAACTTTATGTTCTATCTTGGAATTTTATTGTTGTTTTTGTGGATGTCATTACAACCATATTTATACAGAGAGTAAAACTACTCCTATTCAAACTATTGATCTTCACTTTGATTTTGCCTCAAACTAGATCATCTAATAATGATTAAATACTACTTGCTAATAATTATCCTAGTAGGAATCAAATGCTTGTTAACACTTCCCCTCAAGTTGGAGCATGTGGATTGACAATGCCCAACTTGGATTTTAGAAACTTGAACTGCTCCTGTCCCAGTGGCTTTTGTGAAGATGTGAAGATGTCGGTTGGTCAGCTGCGAAGTGTGAATCTTGGCCAATTTAAGTATTTGTGCTTCAACCTTTTCATGTATGAAATGACAGTCAATTTCAATATGTTTTGTTCGATCATGAAACACTCGGATTGTTGCCGATGTGTAGAGCTGCTCGATTGTCGGAAAATAGTCGCATAGAGTACTGTGAAAGATTCCTAAGGCGGCTAAAAAGGTCTTCAACCATATTAGCTCACTAGTGGCAGCCGCCATTCGGCGACATTCGGCCTCAACCGATGATTGAGACACGATAGCTTGTTTCTTTGTTTTCCAGGATATGGGTGACTCTCCAAGTAACATAAAATACCCGGTCAAAGATATTTGTGAAAGAGGATATGCGTATTCAATGGTGATTCATCTACATTGATCAATCCGACAATTATTCTCCCTTTAATTTTGTACCCGGTAATTACTCGAATAAGAATGTAACAAACTATAGAGATGAACCCCAATTATCAATAAGTAACACGGTGAGCTAATCGATCCGATGGCGGAAAAAGGTTACCGGCCTAATATCGCAAGTTTTAACACCTTGATCAATGCACATTGCAAGGCTAAAAACATCGATAAAGCCCGTAAGCTCTTTCGAGGAGTGCCTTTGGAAGGAGTGACCCGTTATGTGGTTACTACTGCTCTCATAGATGGTTTGTGCATGAAAATGGAGGAAAAAACAGGAGAGAGAGAGAGAATTGATTCTTCTTTGTCTTGTTGGACATTAGTCCCATTATTTCGGAATACGCAGCCCAGCCCATCCCACCAAACCCGTCCAGTTAAAAGAGGCACGTATTTCAAAAGTTGAATTTAAAAAAAACAAAAACAAAATCCCACGTGGAAAAGTTAATGGTAGGTAGCGTAATTTAACCAACTTCTAGCCCCTTTTACATAAAGTGCATCTCAAAAATATCTTCTCTCCCCGTGAGTCGTCGCCCTCTGAAATGTCTGGAACTTTCCTCCGGCGTCAGAACTCCCCCTCCATTCGGGAAAAGAGAGAGAGATAGAGTTAGAGAGAGAAACCAAACCCTCAGATATTTTCCTCTCTCTTATTTCTCCTCGCCTCTCTTTCTCCACAAATATCCGCCTCTCCCCCTATTTCTATTTCTACTGCTATCTCCCTCTCTTCCCCCAAAAGATCCAATCGATTTCCACGGGTATGATCTAACAATCGGGAAACCTAAAAATCTCGGGATTTTCGAAGGCTGTGAATTGTGATTTCGAGTTTGGAGTGGATTCGAGGAGGCGACAAAGCTATGGAGAGAGAAGGAGGATCCAAGTCCAATGGCGGAAGATCGTGCTACTACTCTGTTCTTGGAGTTCGCAGGGATGCCTCCTTCTCTGATATTCGCTCTGCATACCGGAAACTTGCTCTTGTACTCTCTCTCCTCCTCATCCTTCTCCTCCATTGTTAACAGTGAGCCTTTCCAATTTTCCTTCCCAATTTTCATCCTACTTAATGATTTTCTCCTCTTTAATTTGCCTTTTTTGGTTTGAATTCGTCGAAGAAATGGCATCCTGATCGTTGGGCGTCGAATCCCTCCGTCGCCGGCGAAGCCAAGCGCCGATTCCAGCAAATCCAAGAAGCTTACTCAGGTTTTCCTTATTTTTTTGGTTAACTTTAATACAGAATTAGATAATTTGTCCATCTCTTTCTCTTATTTTCTTGAATTTTTCTTTTCTGGAAAATTTTCCAGTCTTGTCCGATCAAGGGAAGAGGTCAATGTACGATGCCGGATTTTACGATCCTACCGAAGAAGAAGATCAAGTACTTATCTCTCTCTCTCTCTCTCTCCCCCTCCATTTGCTTACGTCATTATTGTTCAATTCTTGATGCTTCTGAAATTCCTTGGCAACTTGTATTAAACGACAGTCATATGGAGTGGAAAATATCTTAAATATTTTGACAATTATTCCTCGAATATCTTGAATTTTAAGAGATTTAAATCCTCTTTTTGAATTTCCTGAAACTTTCATGGAACAGGGCTTCTGCGATTTCATGAAAGAGATGATATCAATGATGGACAATGTGAGAGGCGAGGTAATGAATTTCCTCTCTCCCGCAAAAAATATCTACTTTATTTTCTGATTTTCTTCCATAAAAATCTTTGATTTCGCTAATTGGGAATTTTTCCTGGATGTGGGGGCGCAATTTGATGTTTTTGGGGATCTAAAATGCAATAATAGATACAAAGGGGGCAAAATTGGAAATATAAAATGGGCGGGGATATTATTGCTTTTTTGGAACACATTGGGTATTTTCCGGGGAATGGGGGCGCAATTTGATATTTTTGGAGGGTGTAAATGCAATGAAAAGAAGATAAATAAGGGGGCAAAGTTGGAAATGGCTAATGAGTGGAGGATATTATCTGATATTTCGCAGCCGGACAGTCTGGAAGATCTGCAGAAGATGTTTGTGGACATGGTCGGTGGAGATGGGATGTGCTTCAACTTGGGTCCTGATCCGACGGGGACGAAACGGCCACGTGGCGGCTCTACCAAAGGCCACACAGCAGCCAAACGTAGTTCATGCACGAATTCTCGCTGCTGAAAAAGAAAAACGTACGTGTTTGTTTCAACCCCCCAAACACCCTATTTTGTAATTTCTAACAACAGTGTGAAGAAAAAAATATATATTTAGGCTAGAGTGGCCATTCTTATTCATTTTTATTGGCCCAAAAAAATTTGGGGGTGTTTGGATTTCTTTTGTTTTAGACAATTTCCAAGCTCTTTTGAACTTGTTAGACCCTTTAATCAAATAACTTCCTTTTCTTCTCCATTTGCAATTTTTGCACTTTCCTATGCTCATCATCGATTTTATTTTTGTGATAGCTGGTAAAAGCTCGGGTTCGAGTCGGGTCTGATTTAAATCTAAAATGGGCAAGTTGGATAAAATAGGATTGTGAAAAATATTTATGTTGTATTCGGATTTAAAATTTGAATATAA
Source organism: Talinum fruticosum (assembly GCA_021018815.1). Lineage (NCBI taxonomy): Eukaryota > Viridiplantae > Streptophyta > Magnoliopsida > Caryophyllales > Talinaceae > Talinum > Talinum fruticosum. The sequence continues at coordinate 293,285 of JAITYX010000103.1, forward strand.
TAATGCCAATAATGGTGCTGATGCTAGTTGATTTTGTTAATGTATAGTTTGAATAAAAATTTGAGAAAATGACACATGGCAATGGAAGCAGCTTCTGGAACCCATACCCATTATTTTTGTATCCTCATAAATAATGAATAAAATTAATTAAATAAAGTTGTGTGAGGGTCCCAATATGATAAATTCTTCCTCCAAGTTGGATTATGTGTTGATTATCCCATGTGTGTCTCTTTTGGTCTCAATCCTTTCTCTAGATGTTCTCTCTTTTTGGGTGGCCTAAACATTTCACCTTTCAAGATAAGAAAGATTACATTATGATTTCCACTCATTAAAATTCTTATTTTGCCACGATCGTGAAATTTTCATCATAAAAGGCAAAGCAAAGGGTGAAAGGTGATCCCAATTTAAAATTTAAATGAAAAAATTTCTATTTTTTAAATCAGATAAATTCGAGTAATTATGTCGAACGAAATTTGATTAGGTCTAAATGTGACCGTAGACCACCTAAAAACGTCCGCGTAGTTTATATGTTTTTGAGGTTTCAACGTTTCGAATGATGTCATTAACTTCTAAGCATTTTTATCTTTTATCGTAACTAAGAAATATTGTTTCGGTTTTAGTCGTCATTTACGCATAAATTGACCTATATATGTTGTGAAATGTTTACTAAGCATCATATTGTTCTTGGTTTGTAACACATTTTATCTTGTTCGAATTAAAGGTGACATATTTGTTTATAAAAAATCACAATTATAGGGAGATAGAATGTAGAATATGTAGTAGTATATATTATTTATTTGGTAAACAATAGTAGCTTGTGATTATTAGGCCTTTCATATTCTATTGATTGATAGAGACAATACCACGGCCCTGCATTTTTGCTTTGGTGAGTTTGTGGGTCACAATGAATGCCTCACAACTTTGGAAAAAACAAGAATACACAATCCATATGTATGTATGTGGGATGTGGGGGCTTATATTCCCTTAAAATATCCCTTCATTTTGAAACAACACCTCCTCTCCCATAAGTGCCTTAGGTTTTTATATATACAGATATTATCAACCAACAAAAATAACATCATATGTCATCTCTTTTATCGGTTTTATATATACTTTTATGGCTTGTTAGAAATTATATAAAAAAATAAACAGAAAATAAAAATGAACAAAACGAGTAACAAAAAAGAGAAAAATGAATAGAAATGAGCAAAATGAATAGAAAACAGAAATATATGATGGGTTTATGTAATTTTGAACAGACCTTAATGTATTTTTATTGTAACGGAAGGAAAAAAACTATAGTAATAGAGCAACAAATCATTCTGTCGTTGTTGTTGTAGTTAGTCAGAGATTAAACTTAAGGATTACTACTTTCAATTTATTTTCTATCATTATTTCGAGGAGACACAATTACAACGGTATGAATTTGTTTGAATAAAAGATGAAAATTCCTAAATGTAAGCTTGCTCAATTATTTATTATTGATGCTTACAAGAATTCTATGATTAATGTGATCATCATTTCAAAAAGCAACGATGTAATTAGTAAGATAGGACACCCAAAATGATTTGACAAATGACATCCAAAATGAATTATACGTGTCAATTAGTAACAAATAAAATTCCTCAATTGCATATTATTCTTCCTAAATATCTTATAATTTAGTGATTAGGTTGTCCTAATTGCAGTTATTATCAACTGAGTGGTCAAATTTGGAAGAGTAATCATTTCAAAAAGCCAATTTTTTTAAAAAAATTATTATAAATTTGCAACTTGCACATTTAAAACTGAAAAGGTCTATTCTCTATTTTTATTTTTATTTTTATTTTTTGGAATTTGTGGAGAATAAGTTTATGCTCCTACCACCAAAGAAACTTTAAAGAGAATATTTATTTATTTTTTAAGCATAATAAATGTGTGGCGAATTTGGTTTGAGGGGTGCAGATAATATCAAGGTAAGGACGCCATGTTTGACCAAGTATATTTCCCTGAATTGCAATATTTGAAAATATTCAAAATTCTTCTATAAACGAAAAACAAAAGAGAATATTCAAATTTCCGAAATTCATTTTTTTTTATATAAAAAGTCCTTTTTGAAATGGATATGTGCTTATGATCACAAGCCATGTTGCTCAATTGATGCTTTTTTTTCCCCCTTTTTAGTCCTTAGAGAATTTGTGGTATCCGTCCTTTACTACGTTTTTTAGTATGAGAAATTTAGATTTTTTTACTTATGTAATCTTACACAGTATTGTAATTACATCTTATAGTGTGTGCTTCTTCAAGTTATATATGTATCATTTTTTTAATTTGTATTTCTCATATAAGACGGTTTTTATTATATATCTACACAAGTGTTGTTAGCTCATTATTTAATCATTATCTCCATCAACTACAAAGCACACACCACCAAGGTTCAATCTTGAATATGACAAGGGTTTGCTAGTGCTCAACGAGCCTTTGGACCTCCGGTTCGTACCATGAGTCTTATATACGAGATATAAGTAAAGAGTTTGCTTACCAACCTTTCGAAAAATAATAAAATAAATAAAAATAATATTTTTAATTGAATATAATGGGCTATCGATTTGAATTTGAGTTGAAAATATGGGTTTGTCTTATTCGGGTTTATTTAGATTCTCAATAAAATGGGCTCAAATCTGAATCTATGAAGCCCATTTTCGGCTTCTTTTATATTTCTTGTTGGGCCTCGAGACTCCAATTCCCTCTCTCTCTCTCTCTCTCTCTCTAGAAACTCGTAGTTGTCTCTCCCTCAAACTTATTTAGACCTCCCCAAAATCCCAAAGTCTCTCGAATCTATCCGTTCCACTTTCTTTGATTATTTCTTCCAATCAAAATCCTAATTTTTATTCAATTTAAATGCTACTAATCAAAAACCCCACTTGATTCTCTCTCTATCTCTCTCTTCTCTCTGTGATTGATTTTCAGAATCAATCGATTTCTGGGAAGAAAAATGATGAACGAAGCCAAGAGATTTTGTGTAGATTGCAAGGCGACCAAAACCCCTATGTGGAGAAGTGGCCCTCTCGGTCCTGGGGTATGATATCATCAATCCCTGTTCATAATTTCTTGATCAACTCTGTTTATGATCATCAAATTTCCTGATTAAGCCTTTTCTTTGCGCAGTCATTGTGCAATGCTTGTGGGATCAGGTACAGAAAGAGGAAGATTGCAGATGATCAGAAACCCAGTTGCTCAGAAATCAGCAGGGAGAAATTATCCACTGATGATGATCAGATTTCAGTCCTGGGTAATGAATTGATCATACCCAGATCATCATCTTCAAAATTGTTGAGGAAAGAGAAGAGTAGAAGCAGTGAAAGTAAGAGGAAATTGGGGGAGGTGGAGGAAGCTGCTGTTCTGCTCATGTCAATATCCTGTGGCTCTGTTTTTGCTTAAACCCAAGTTAGTATGGATTACTGGGGTAATTAAATTTGTGGGCTTCATTAATTAATGATTTTAATTAAGTTAATTAAGCCCTTTTCATGATAAAATCATACCCTGTTTTTGCTTTCTGGGTTGGAGAATTCTACTGTTGTACACTTTCTTGGTGGTTGGTGATTGGGACAGGGAAGTTGATGTTTGAATTATCCGTCGCAAATTGTATTATTGGGTTGGTTTAACAAATAAAGATGGGGTGGGGAAGAATGGTGTAGAAAGAAAGGGCAGAAAAGTCATTTGGTAAAGAATAAAGAATTGAATGAAAGAGATGGAAGTTGAAGAAGTTATTTGTAATTTATGTACATTTTTTTAAAATTTTATTGGGTGAGTGATGAAGGACCAGGCCCCTAATTTTGTGCATATAATTTGGTCCTATGTACATATACATACGATAATACAAAATGGACAATTTTACGATCATGTGCATGTTCTATCTTATTGGGAGTTATTTTATATTATATGTGACAATATTACAGGTAGAATTGAAGTAATTTTCTATCTTAGATTTCTCATCAGCACAATTTGGCCCTAATTTTGTGCACTACTTTTTAAATCTTATCCTATATTTCTTTTATTATTTTTAACAATTTTCTATTATTGTGTTTCTAAAGATATTCGTTATAAACCAATCTTTGATTTGGTTATGGAGTGTGAATGTCCCCTTAGGTATGGTTATATAAGAGTATGGATTACATTTTTATTCACAATTAAAGTAACGAAATTTATCCGAAAACTTTTAGGACGAGGTGGAATTAACGCTCTAACTTATGATCTAAACAGTTGCCATTAATCTTGCAAAGTGAATCCGAAACCATTGCTTGGTATACTTCCGTATCTAGAATAATGAAGCTTCTTGCGAAGTTAATGATCTTATATTATGTATGAATTAGATAATTGATGTACTCCGTGAACGGGATAAAATGTTATATAAATAAATCTTATTGTTTATAAGTTGTACCGTATTATTATAAAGCTATTATATACACTATCATATCTATTGAATCAAGAAAAATTCTCATAAATATTATATTTAAAACCCATCTCTTGATGCAATTCTATACTTGCTCTCCTTATGAAGCAAATGGATAATATGTGGATCTAATATGGTTAGTTGGTTGGACATGGCATGTTAACACATAAGATTTTGCACAGAATAGTTGCTAGGGTTATCCATTTGGAGAATCATACAATTGATCAGATGATCTACTGTATTTTCGCGCCTTCGAATTGGGGAATGTTGATCTTACACGTGTTTATTAGTGATAAATAGTCTGTGCCATTGAACAAATATATACTTGGTTCAAGTGATTTGGTACTTCTTCTAGTTAAGTAAGATATGACATTAGATTCAAGCCTTGTGATTGAAAAAATTATTATGGGAAAAGTACACTCCGTATGAATCAATAATAGCTCGATGTCAAGTAAACGAACAATCAAATACCAAAGAAAATGTGGATATAAATCAATTTAACTAGTAAAATGTTTACAGATACAATGCCACACACACTCGATTTTTGTACTTCATTCACGTCTTTAAATATAAAAAAGACTCAAGAAAGTAATGACACTTTGTACTTCATTCACGTCTTTAAATATAAAAAAGACCAACAAACTGATTCTTGTCCTTTGGTAGGCATGAATACGAAAATACATGCATAATGACACTTTGCAAATGGTCAAATAAGGTCGTCTTGTTTAAAAATATAACGAGATAAACTTCTTGATGAATAACCTTCTTAAATTTTTTCGAAAACTACTAGTTTATTTTAGAATTTGTGACTAATAATTTATTTAAATTTAATAAAATTTATCTTAAATGAATTATTAATCAACTCATAACTATTAAAAGTCAACCTAAACATATACGTTATACATAAAATAACTGATAATCCAAATCGAATCAAATACGAGTAGTAATAATTCAAGCCTTATTGATGCCATACAATGGGAAGGTGAAGTGGTCATGAAGGAGGTGGGAAATTGTAAAAGAAGGTTGGTAGGTGTTTATTTTCTATATACATAAATCCAACATGGTTTATATTATTATTGCTAATCTTGTTTTCTAATCTTGCTTATCCAAATTGATTAAGCATATAATACTAGTATTTGATCTACATTGCCCCTAAGTTTGTCTATTCTTCATATTATGGTCAAGACTCAAGATGAGATCAAGGGAATATCCCCATTAATATATGTCTTCTTTGTTTTTTTTTTTTTTTGGGAGGGGGTTGGCAAACATATAATATGTCATATGGATTTGTTTGTCCTTTTTACACCAAATATGATGCAACATTATTAAAAAATCTAAATATTTTATTAGATTTTGAAAAAAGTTATGTACACTTTAATGTAAAAGAAAAATATATATTATTTTATAAAATATAAATATTTTTATTGGAGAAATTGAGCATAAGATTTGATAGTAAGACCTTCTTAACTTAAAAATAAGACTTCAATAATAGAAGACTCGAGGATTAGTGTACAAGTGATCATTCATAGTTACGCACTTGCGGGAGGTGGTGGTACTAGCAAGGCTACACATAGATGACGGTTTTTAATAAAGATAAAATGAAGGAAGTAACAGTATGTTTCCTAAACGATGTCACATAGAATGAATTCATTTTTAATTTATTACAATCACTAATTAAAGTGTAATTATTTTGTGGGTCAAATGTCCTAAATAATGAGTCATGACTTATTTTTATAGATGTTCGATATGTTATTTTTAAATTTTAAATTATGTAGTTAAGATTTGAATTTTGTTTTTCTAAATTGATGTTAAGATTTGATTAGTGATAAAAAAATCATAACAAAAATGTTTCATCCAAAAAAAAAGAAAATGAGAAAGAAAAGAAAATGACCCGAGAGAAACGGAGCGGGCTCGTGATCCGGTTTTCGAAGCAGAGGAGGCCTGACTTCGATTCCCCATCTTCATCGTCTCTTCTTCGCTCAGCTATTCCTTCCTTCTCTCCCTCTCTCTCTATCTCTCTCCACATGCTTTCTTCTTCCCCGAAATCCTTTCTTGCCCAAAATAACTACTCTCTCTGTCTCTCTCTCTCTATATAAAATAGACATAAGCTACTTGCACGTTTCGGCAAATGCGGTTTCTCGCTTCAATCGACTTGTGTTCAAGGCAGGTCCTCTCTCCCTCTCTCTCTCTATCTCTCTCTCCGTCTTTTCTTTCTCTCTCTTTAGGTTAAATGTTTGTGCTTTAATTGTTTCATCAAATGGGGTTTTCTGCCTTAATTGTTCGATCAAATGGGTGTTTCTTCTTCAAGTTTATATTTTGCACCGGGCACTTAGATAAGAACAACGTGGACACATATTTTCTCGTTGATTTCATGACATACCCAGGTTAAAAAATTTCATTCCAGACTTGTGTATCGGAGTTTGCTTTTGATTGATTGAGCTTGCCATTTTTGCCTACCTTTTTCGTCTTCAATTTATTTGCTTTCCGTTGCTGTAATTTGTTGGGGATTCGGGGCAGTAGTGAACTGATTTTTTGTTGTAATATTTCGAGGTAAATAGATTAACAAATGAATGATATGGCAGTTGACTTTGTTGAATCTGATAATTGAGATTGATATTTTGCTTTCTTCATTATACCTTTGGTGTGTTATAATCTGATTTATCTTTGTGCATAACTGCATTGCATTGTCTCTGGCTTGCATTCATGCCTATCCTTATTGGCGTTTTCATTATTCTTTTAACTCTGGATTTTGATTTAGTTACTGCACCTAATGCTAATTGTATTCGTGTTTCCTTGATTAAGGTTGCAATGAATGAGAATGGCTCTTTGAAGTTGATGCATAAGATCTGTCCACATTAAACTATTGGCCGATCTTTAATCATTGTATTATAGTTGACTAAAGAAAATGTCTCACTGAATTATCGTCGACTTCTTTTGTTTTAGACTAGGCGATTAGTGTCTGTCTTTCGACTATAGGATCAGTAGAAACGACCTTTCTTTAATTCATTTGTGGAGGGTGAGGATGTGTACATTTGATCCCCCACTACCTTTCCTAGACGGGACTTCCGAGTAATTCAATTGGGTTGGCATCTCATGATAGGGATCTAGTAAGGTAGAGCTCTTTATGCTACTTTCAATGACTGGACTTTCCTGTAATTTATGTGGGGTTTTCTCCTCTACTTTCTTTTCCATCATCTCCCAATTTTCATGTTTGAACATCAGAATATTGAGGGTTGACCTTGGCCTCTCCGATGCCATCAATAATCTGCAGTACCTGCTTTCTTTTGGATCTTGTTTATGAGTTAGCTGCTTTCTTGATCTGACTTTTCCATATTGTTTGGCAACCCTAGTGTGTTTGCTACTGCCATCATGTGGATGTTCGTAGCAAGTGGTGACCCTGTAACCTTGATGCTCCGGTTCCATTCACAGCATCTGTTGATTTGTTCTTTGAGGTCGAATTTTTATTTATTGTTCTTGGCTTCTTGTTATGTGTTCTAATAGAAGTTCTAAGATTAGTTAGTTGGCAAATTTGTCATGTTCAATAGATTATGAGGGATAGAGATGCCTATCTTTATCTAAGCTAGAAATCAAGTTGGAAAATGGAACTTTTGCTGCAACTTACACGATAAAAAAGGTATCTAGTTGAAAATTTCGTGTATGTAAAAAGCTGCTAGAGTTTTAATTTATATATAGTTTTTGTGGGGTATTTTCATGAGCATTCAGCATCATGTGCTTTCATTTGAGAACACTGATCAAATAAACTTCTGTTGATACTTAGTGTGCTTTGATCTATCAATATCCCTGTTTCCTCTTTTTTGAAAATAAAATTTTCATCTAAAATGTATAATTGGCTGAGTCTTTAATTCTGCAATGGGGTTAAGACAGGAAGAGACATGTAAGGAAGGTCAAACAAGGAAAAGGATGAGAAAGGAAAGTAATTAGCTTTTGGTTGTGTAGTTTATTAAGAAAGCATTGTAGATAAGAAATCATTTTCCTTTTGTTAGACCCTTTTTGTGCTCTTGGTTCTTTTATATTCTCACTAGTATCTTCTAAATCAATCAAGTTGTTATGGCTTGGCTCATTTGTAAAAAGGTATAACCATAAAATTGGGAAGGGAGCCTTTTGCTGTGGTTGCGCTTGTTCATTGATGAATCCATTTGCTACAGCTAACTTCTCTTTTGAAAACTTAGTGATGAATTGAACTTTTGTGCATTGCATACCTAATACCCTGTCACAAAGATTACTTCTTTCGTGCTTATTTTGTTCAACTGCTATCCTCAGGTATGAGCTATGAACTGGTGATGTAGAGCATCTGTGCACAGTCAGGCTTTGAGTTGTAAGTTCAAATGAGAACACCTCCAATGTGCTTTTCAATACTACGAGTTCCTAGATGCAGTGTTTATTCTTTGGTTAATACGTGGTGGGAAGGCTTTGACAGCCTTGGTGAAAAATGTCAAGAAGGGTACAATTTTAGATTGCTAGGTTCCAGTGTCTGTGGGCATGGAGGAAACAGTAGAAGATGGAGTAGAAGACCCATAAGCACAACAAGTGAAGGGAGAAGCAGTAACACATTAAGCAGTGCAGCCAAAATTAAGCCTGGAATATCAGATGAATTAGTGGAGACAAGAAGCACAAAATTAACAATAAACAGAACAGGCAGTAGCAAACTCCAGAAAATTCAATATGCAGATGTTCGACAACTGATAGCTGATAATAAGGACTTGGTCAGCCTAGCAACTTTTCTAGTATTTGATCTTGAGACAACTGGGTTTAGCAGAAACGGTGAAAGGATCATCGAGATCGCACTTCAGGATCTTCTTGGTGGTGAGAACAGCACCTTCCACACACTAATTAATCCGGGACGCGCTATACCAAATGCTCATATCCATGGAATTACAACGAACATGGTCAATAGACCTGGTGTTCCCAGGTACTCCAACTCAGAATGTTCATGCTAATCTTGATTCTTTTCATCAAGGTACAATAGTGGTGCTTTCGTAGTGCAGTATGTAGAAAAACATATTCTCCCGTGCTGAATTACCTGGTATATGACATTGGCATCATGCTATCATTGAGATTGTAACTTACATGCATAAGCTGGTTTGTTAGACATTTTGTGCCATTTCTAAGACTGTTAGTGAGTTTATTGATTAGTGAATGATTTTGATTTCTTTGAACTCTTTTGTAGGATGCATGAGCTCATTCCAATCTTGCTGAAGTTTGTCAGAAGTCGCCAGAAGCCAGGTGGATATGTGGTCTTTGTTGCTCATAATGCTCGATCTTTTGATGTCCCGTTTTTGGTCAATGAGTTCAAGCGATGTTCCATTGAAATCCCGTCAAATTGGCTTTTTCTCGATACCCTTCCTCTTGCCCGTGAAGCAATGAAATCTGGAGGTCTCTCTCTGTCTTCCCTAGCCCCACCCCACCACTTTCCTTATGTATTGTTTGGGAGGGGAGTAAGGAGCACTACTCACTCCCCTTACTGGAGTAGAGTTTTTGCTCCTCCCCACCCCTCTCTGCTCTCAACTCCAGTTCATGGTGTAGAAGAGTATAAATAAACTACTTTTTACTCTAGCCTCTTTCTTACTCTTGCCAAAATTCCAAAACAAGCTTACATAACTACCCTAACTTTGTTTTTAAACTCTCTTTCACTCTTACAAACCGAATTTGACTTCCAAACAAAGCCTTAACTGGGTTAGAGTTGTTCAGCTTACGTTGTGCTCGTTCTATGCAGGAATGAAAGCGGGTGCAAGGATATCATTGCAAGCACTTCGCGAGCATTACGGAATAGAATTAGTGGGAGATGCTCACAGAGCCATGTCAGATGTGCATTCCTTGTCACTTGTTCTTCAAAAGATTACATTCGATCTGAAGCTTCCAATTGCTGGCCTCGTGCAGAAGACATTCACAGCTAGTGAATTAACCAGCGCAAAGAAGAAAAAGGACTCGAGCTAGGCCCCTGTTAAGCTGTATTCCTTGTAATACCCATTGCTGTATTATTCATCAACTCTATATTCTTGAGATTGTAGTTCAAGTGAATTATTCATTGCACTTCAGTTGCGGGGCAATTATGAAAATGAAGCAAAGAAGTTTCAGAATTTTCTCATTGCGGATATGTGCTTTCTTCTCTGTTATTGGCAGTATGGTATTGGGAAATTTTAAATGGTTCCGAAATTGGCTTTTTTTTTTTAATTTAATTTTTTAAATGGATAAAGCAGGGGAGAACTTTGAGAGCTTGGGTCTCTAATACTCAAACCCTGGACCAGACAGTTCCTAATGAGCAAGCTAAAAAATGTTGAAAAACTTGTTGCTCTTGTTGAGAGTCGAACTCAAGACCTCCCGCTTACTAAACGGGTGCTCTAACCAACTGAGCTACAAGAGCTTCCTGCCTAAGGTTGCTACAAATTCTATAGATAAATAACAAATATGTAAGTGGAAAATAAATCATTCCCTCCATCCCTAAAAAAATTGTGAAATTTATCATAGTTCTAAACTAATAAACACAAATTATTTTTTCTAAAAAAAAAAACACATTATTTTCAATGTAAATGGGCCCCTATGCATCATTTTGTCATCACCAACCATATCTAAAATATTGCAATATACACTTGATTATGAAGCACAAATCATGTACTCAATATGAAAGAATGGATGGGTTTTACTCCACTGCTCAACATATTATCCAAAAAGGTCATCTGTGCCACTACGGTTACAACAAAAAGAATGAGATACAAATTACAATCGTACAAAAAAATAATCAATGTCACAATTCCTCTGCAGAACTCTCGATAAGCTGAAGACAAACAGCTTCGTTTCCGGGTTTTGTTGCAACTTCAACTTGATCCCAGAATAGCCTCGGCAATCCTTATCAAGACTTAGAAAGCCGAAAAATGCAAAAGTAAGAACGATGAAGATTTTATCTTGCTCTTTCATCTTCCACAACATTTGATAAACTCCAAAAGACTATGCACGAGCAGCAAGTCCGATGAGGCAGCTCATAATTTCGTGCTGCTTCTGCCTATTGATTGATGGTATGTAATGTGGTGTAATCTGATATATGTTACAAATCTAGAAAAATATTTCCTTAAAAATTAGGAGAACCAACATGACGAAGCACATTATGATGAGAACTGTTGCACATTTCACCATTCCCCGCGCTTCTGAGTTCTTTCTGCCTGTAGATCCAGCAACCACCCACACAAAAGAGACAACCGGGATTAAGAAAAAAGAGAGAGAAGAAAAGGAAGCTATGTAAGACGAGTGAACAGATCAGCGGAAGCTGAACTCTAATTTTTGGATTAATCATAGTGAGAAATATCACCTTCTGCAGCTGTTTAAGGCCGTCCTCAACAGTTGATGCTACATTCTGGATGTTATAATCTATCCTATCAATGATAGTACCCTGCATGTGGAAAACAATATCAATAAATCTGAATTATTATATGATCAACTGATCTACCATTGAAAATATACAGCTGCTAACCTGGTCTATCACCAACACTGAGAGATCCTTCATGATTTGGGCAAGCTCGTTCACCGATTCCACAACCTATTGCAATAAAATGGAATAAGCAACCAGATAATACATAAATATATGAACAAAGAGCCTGAGAAAAGGAATCTACATGCATATCAACTAAAGTTGGAGCATTTATAAGTTAGATATTCAGCAATAGGAGTAAATTTTGACTACAATTTCAAAGTGGGGGACAGCCAAAGTTGAGATGCACATGGGATGAAGAAACTGCCTTGAATCTACAATTGGATGCTTACCTGTTGAATCTCTTGCTCCCTTTCTGCCGTTAAAGCTTCACTTTTCTTTACCCTAGTCAGCTGATGCTCATTAAATGCCTAGTGAACATAACAGCGTTAATAATTACCAATTGCCTCAAAGATGCATTTGATAACAATTCATAATGGAAAATAGAAGACCATCCCAGGGCCTGAAGAAAAAAGATCTGTCATGGGATGGGGTTTCATTCATGCAACAGCTTTTCCGCCACAAGAGCAATGTGAGCGTCTCCACAGGACTATAATTTTATATAGCTTCTAAATGCCTACATGTGTGCCAAAGAAATCAATATTTTTATAGACAAGAAGAGTGGAAGGGTTGAAGAACAGCCAAACAAGAGATTTTTACAGTTTCATCAGCGACAGCAAGGAAACCAAATTAATATACATACAATGATAAGTTATTTCCAGGAATAAGCACACGTCAATAATGTAAGATGAGAAGAAAGTAAAATTTTAGTACCATATCTTCCAAATCATCATCTTCCGTTTGTGATCTGCTTCCTTTTACATTCATTTCAAAGTCAACTCCATCTGAGCCCTAGACAAGACAGAAGTATCCTCAATAAACAAATGATTTTGAGTCAAAGAGGTTGGCTATAAAATGCTGCTAGAATAGGCATGTCAGCTATCCCGATTCGCAAAATCCAAGAGGGCCAAAATATATCAGAACACTAAAATGCAAGTACTATTGAGTAGCAATGCTCAAGACAAGGGCAGCTAGAATATTTATATTACCTCAATTTTTGGGGAAAAAGAAGTTATTCAGCAGCAATGCATAAATTAAATTTAGACTGGTACCTCCTTTTGTTGTCGAAGGAGCTTTAAATATGCTGACTGTTTCTTCCGAAGCTCCATTGACAAGCTTTGAAGTTCGCTTGCAAGTGAACGCTGCAAAAGCAACAACCAAGACCAAGTGTGGAACAAAAACACACCATGATTAGAAAATGTGTAAGCAAATTCATAGGAAAATCACATACAAGACCAATAAAATTATTTATGGCATCCTGGGTTCAATTGTTTTTTATTGAGTTTTGGCAATCGGAAATAACAACTTTTGGGGCGGGGGGGTGATCAGCGTAGACAGAAAAATATCTTCTCAAAGTGCAAACAAGAGAAAAAGGAAAGGAAAGATAAATACAGACGGTATCCACTATTCTAACATAATCGAGAAATGATATCATAGTATTCAAAACATCTATGAATTGATTGAATAGAATTCACTAAAGGAGTAAATCCAAAGTTACCGCAAGTGATAGACTGATGGCAGTAATGCTTTCAATTCTGAAATTGCATAGTTCAAAACTTTAGAACCAGAAAAATCCTAATACAAGCCAAAACTCTAGCAAAGTCATATATTGGTATACCTGCACATTCTTCCTAACATTTGAGTCCTCTGAAGGTCCAGCAGCAGAAAGCCTTTGCAGTTTCTTTTCTGATCTCTTTATGAGATCAGTTATTTCATGTGTTAGACTCTCAATTCTGTGTTGCTCTTCTTTACCATCTCCAAATGATGGCATTAACGCTTGTGCATGGGCCTTTGTCAACTCAGCCATCTTTGAATGTGAACGTTGCACATTTGATGCCACATCTTCTGACAAATCTACCCACTCGGGAGGGAGACCCACAGCTAGTGCACCATTACTGCATTAACAGAAGTTTCATTTTGCTTGAGAAGACAACTACAATACTAGGCCAAGGATGTTGCAGAAAAGAAAGACACTCCTATCTTCCACTTCAACAGCTCAGCTTAAATATCACAATGCCATGTACGATTATCAAAGATAAAAATGGATATTTGCCAAAGTGTATGTATTGGCTAGTTTAAAAGATCAACTAATTGACCTAATTATACCAACACATAATTCCTGTTTCTAACTCCAAAAAAATGCTCCATTCTTCTTCAGCCGGAAATGATGTTGGCTCCCAATGGTGCCGTGTTCTCCCAAGTTGACAGGAAACTCCCAATTTCAGCACATTACAACAACCCTTCATTTTATCGATGTTTCAAAAAGCTCCCAAAGAAACCGAGTATGTACAAAACTGGTCTAGAGATCATAACTCATAAGTTTATAGGTGACAAGTTTCTCCGTTGAGCTAAATCTAGACATGTTGAAAACCCAGCAGGGACGATAATATTAACATTATAATCAGCAATCCTCTAAACATAAGCAACTCTTTTGATCCACCTGTTCAGTACATACTCAAGCCGATTAGGTTCACATGAACATATGACTTGATGACTATATCACTTGATGGTTTCAAATTTATTGCATATTCCTTCATCAATCTCCATCAAAATGCCATGAATCATCCTTGTTCCCCACAATTCTCCTTAATTTCACAAGTTATATTCTGAGAGTTTATAACGTGGAAAATCCCTAAACTCTAAGACTCTATTTGATTCTAAGAAAATTAGAAGGAAAGAAAAAAATTGGAAAATGAATTTCTTTCCCTTGTTTGAATTGAAGAAAAAAAGAAGAGAAAAAGTTTGATGGAAAAACTTATGGAAAATTTTATCAATTTGGTCAATGATATTTTCCTTTCAAAATTAAGAAGAAAATGGAAGAAAAAATTCACAAAGAAAGAGAAATGGAGAAAAAAGAGAGAATTCTATTAAGAGAGGTCATTAAAAATTTTCTCTCTGCTCTCAATTAATCAATATTATTGGGTATTTTTCTCTCCTCTCCATGACAATGTTGTAGTGATGGGTAAAAGTTAGAAAATAATTATACTTTTTTCCCTTTATTTTTCTTGAACCAAATACAATTACTTTTTTACATTTAAATTTTCTTTCAAACCTATTTTCTTCAAATTAAATAGAGCCTAACAGAAAATTGAGATGAATAAATTTGATTAAGGAAAACCTGAAAGTGGAGGAATCTTCAGTGCTAAGAGGGGCGTAAGAACGACGAGCATTGGGATGAATCAGAGATGCAGCTGCGAATTCAATACCCTTTTGATCGGAGGTCGGTGATCTTACAGTCTTCAATGCATCTATGTACTTCCGAAACAAGATAGTCCGATTCCTCGTCGCCATTGATCGAGATTAATAGAGAAAATTCCCCCAGCTCCCTCTCTCCCGGTAGAAGGAGGGGGAGAGAGAGAAAGAGAGTTCTCGATTAATTTCAGCAATGGGGCGATTTCAGTGGAAACAGAACGCCATTTCTCAAGCGGGAAAAGTGTTTATCAGGATTTGAAGAATGTAGTCGTCTCGATGTCTTCGTCGCCGACGAAAGCTTAGGAATTCGGTTGGAAATTTGAGGGCTTGGAGTTGGGGTTACTGTAAGAGTGGATCTGACGAGATGAAATGCCTGATCGGAGTTCGGGCGTTAATGTGGGATGGAGAAGGTTGGCTAGAGAGAGAGAGAGAGCGAAGTGTACGCCGGTGGTGATTTGGTGGTGCAAGTCAGCTACTGTAGGAGAGAGAGAGAGATCAGAATTTTTTTCCGGCGACGGCAATGGCTGTCATTTGGAAAGTGGTTGATTTCGGTTGCTTTTTTCTATTGCGGGTTGACTAACAAAACAGCGACGGATATCCGCTTGGGTCTAAAAAAATTAATTATTAGTAATTTTGTGGATAATTTTTTAAAGATGCTAGTTAATGTTTATAAAAGATAGTAGATTTTCATAAAAGAGTTTATATGTGTCTCAATACTTTTTTAGATATTTTTTAATATTAATTTATATTACAAAATCGTTGAATTAGTGATTGGACTCAAATCAAACAAGATTTACATTCATTTAATTCTGAAAACTATTTTATTTATAAGAGAACTTTCTTAAACCACATATTAATTGGCTATAATCAAAATTGATCTACCTTAAATTTACCGTAAACTAAAATCTCATGTATTTAAACATGACTTATGTCAAAATTAACTTAAACGAGTGACATGTTTATAAAGTCTAGTTAAAACGTATCTCACGCTCGTATTGAACGATAAAAACCATAATTTTGTATTTTTGACGTAATCTTATCCCGAAATTATTTTGACAAGAGTTCAATAAGTAAGCAATAAGGAGAAGCATTGTTGAACTAAAATTGTCTATAAATAATGAATGTTATTACACAATATTTGAATTAAAATTAAAACCTGAGTTCAAATCCTCTATGAAATCTTGAATTTTAATTTATGTCATCTTTTTGCTAAAATTGAAAATAAAGGAAAAAGAAAAAAATTGCAAAATTGAAAAAAGGAAAAAAAAAAAGTTGTGAAGAGCAAAGGCTTTGTCATCACATCTTCCAATCTTCCAACCTCACTCTTCCGAGCACCACCACCCGCCCTCTCTCTCTCTCTCTCTCTCTCTCACCTCCATCAGAATCAATATTCAGCTCACTCCCAGAAATCCGATCAAATCTACCTCCAAAGTTGATTGTTGATTCACATCAATCATTGGGCTGAACTTACTGGAGTCCTCTCTCCCTCTCTGTCTGTCTGTCTGTCTGTGTTCAACCCTAGTCGATCGTCCATTTGACGAAATCAGTTTTTCAATTACAAACATGGACGGTGATTCGTGGGCTGCTCGCTTATCTTCTGTCTCGAAGCGTTACCAATCTGCTTTCCAAACTCGATCAGGTAATTATCGAAGAATATTGAGAAAAAGTTTAAAAAATCTACCCTTTTATTTTGTGTATTTGTTGTTTTATTAGGTAATTTTGGTTTATTAGGGATTGCGGATGTGTTTATGGGATTCGAGGAAATTGATGGGGAGGATGATATAAGGGAGGAGTTTCCATGCCCGTTTTGTGCGGATTATTTCGACATTGTTGGACTGTGCTGCCACATTGACGATGAACATCCCACCGAGGCCAAAAACGGGGTAATGAATCAATTCTCTCTCCTATTTGTTCAGTCGCTTTTTGATTGTTTTTTATGGTGAAAGATAGAATTTTTCTTTTAAGGTATCAATTTGTTAGGTTGCCAAAAGTGTCGATTTTTTGATATTGCTAACCTAGTGGAAACTGGGAAGTTATGCCATATTCGTAGTTGTGGGTTTTGTTCTTTTTCTCTGTTGAAAATTGGATATGAAAATTCAAAGAATCTAGAGAAAATATTAGAGCCACTAAGTCGATTGTTCTCCTAAATACCTGAAATCTATCGGAAGTTTCTGATATATAGAATTTGTGAGGCAGCAAATTATGAAGTTTATGAACCAAACTACAGAAAAATTGTTCAAGGATTGAAAAAGAGGTGAGAGAAAATTTGGTGGTTTGATATAATGGCAGTAGTTAGTGACGCAGGTATCATATTTCTATGATGTTGATTGGCTTCTATGACTAAGTTGTAGATGTGTGCTACTTTTTTACTTGAACAAACGAATGGCAATAGAACTTCGTAGAGGAAGTTTTTATTAAATGCATGAAGTTTTCAACGACATGCGTGAGCTTTTCTGGAAATTGTGCTAGGATGTGCGGATAGGAGATTTCAGATTTTCCTGCTTGCATCGCATGTCTGAGTCTTCTTCTTTTTGCCTGTTATTACTAATGGTGAACAATGTTGTTTTCTAGGTTTTTAAAGGTGTCTTATTTCAGTAATAGGTTTGAGTTATGGAGACCCTTATCGAAATGTTTTGGGCTATGGGAAGGGATTGTAAGCTGGTATAGATTGTAGGTCGAACGGATAGAAGTTCGTTATTGGGATTCAGGACATCAAACTTAACTTGATAATCAGATCATGAACTTAATATCATTTTAATGTATTTTAGTGTTTTATCGAAAAGGAATTGATCCTACTTTCAGAACATTGAGCTTGGTAAACGCTAAACTTTTGCAAAAACAGCAGGAGTATTGTATTTGATGATGCGTTTCCTATGAATGAAACGAGGAAGCTTGTTGATGATATCTTTGCAGCAGGCACATAGCAATTTTTATGCATATGTTAATGGAGCTGATTTTATGATATATTCAAGTTGGGATTTGAAATACATTGGTTCAAAATATGCTCGAAAACAAAGAAACCATCATGTCAAATTAATCTATAACTCCACGTGCAGTTATGGGAGGATGGAAAAATATTCATTTCTCAAGAAGCTGTCGCTTGTTCAGTTGTTTCCTTCTCATAATATGCATGGCCCTAAATAGAGTACAATGACTTCTACAATATCAGTGTAGAATTTCTACAGAAAGGGAGGCAACGATCGTGCTTGGGTATATTGAAAAATATTTGCTAGAGGATTGTTGGCTCAAGTGCGGGCTGAAAAAAGTGAGAATTGAAACAAGCATGCTTATTGTGAGTTTGGAGACTCTTAGTAGTCTCTCACTGAGTTAGGGTTGGCTATTGTATGGATCTGCGGCTTTGTATCATAATTGTAGATGTTCTATGCTAGTTCTCTCCATCCCGTAGTCTTCTGTTCATGAAGGGTTCAGTTGATGTTTCTTTTTATTTTTTCACTTCTGGTGTTTGTCCTATAATGATTCAGACCCCTCCCCTCCTCCCGAAAAGAAAAAAACAAAACCGAACAAGTTAACGCCAGAAAAACGATTAAAGAAAATACAATGTATAAGAAGCTGAACATATTAAATCTTTATGATGCTGTGCAGTAGCCATTGCCGTAGGAGGCAATGACTATAACTAGTACAAGCCTGCATTGGCCTGACCAAAATAGGGTTTAGGGAGGTCGTTTATATAAAACCTTATTCCTTCATTGACAAGCAAAGAGGACATTTTTTTAACAGTAGTTGTATAGGTTCCAATATTCTAAAAATTTTCTTAAAAAATGCTTAAAAACCCCACTCAACATGTGCTATAAGTGGGATATATGCATCAAAAAAGAGAAGTGAATACGAGCGATGATGGAAAATATCTTATCTAATGGGAAAGGTGGCTAGGCATGAAAAGAGAATTCATAAGATTTAAGATGGCTCAGATAAAGCTAGAAGGGGGAACTAAAAATTGGGACAAAACGGGTAAAGAAGACATCCTGTATAGTGTCAATAATATGAATCCTAGACCATGATGGAGTTCCATAAAGGGTCATGTCTTCATAAAGATCCAGTGGGGTTAAGTCATGTCTAATAACCTTGCTTGGATTCTTCTAAGTTTGACCTCTTTTTCCTTGCTCTAAGGTTAATTTCTTTTAGGTTTTAACTTTTTTTTTTTTTGGGGGGTTGTCAATTAGGAGCGAACTTCACAATATTTGCATTTAACTGATCAATGAATCACATTATAACTATAAGAGGAGCTCAATAAAAGCAACTGTGTGATTATTTAAGTCTTCATTTCCCTCCTAGCTTGACAATTATGTCCCCTTTGGTTTCAAATCATCTGTGTGATCCATCTTATTGAGCTACAATAGAGAGTTGTTACCCTCATCTATGCTTTTGTTGGTTTCTTTCCATTAAAAAGAGTGCTTTTCTGGG
Organism: Talinum fruticosum; assembly: GCA_021018815.1. Lineage (NCBI taxonomy): Eukaryota > Viridiplantae > Streptophyta > Magnoliopsida > Caryophyllales > Talinaceae > Talinum > Talinum fruticosum. The sequence continues at coordinate 312,871 of JAITYX010000103.1, forward strand.
GAATTTTTACTTTGAAACCTTGGAGCTTGGGTAATTTCACTATGGCCTCTGGTTGTTTAACATACTAGCGTGAAGCACCATATCTTGAAAATTTTAGTCATATGGAGTTCTGGAGTCTGCTATTAAATTTGCTAAAGTTCCAGTAAAATGACTATGAAAAGTGTCTTTGTTTTATCGGTAAATTAGTATCACATTATTTATTATAGACTGTCCACGGTATGCAAAACTCCAGCATCTCAATGAATATAGCTATTGTCTATATGCTACTGGCTCAGGACATCCTTCATCTTGATTTAAGTTTGTCTTTGGTAACTGTTGTTTATCTGCAGGTATGTCCAGTATGTGCTGTGAGGGTGGGAGTTGATATGGTAGCACACATCACTTTGCAACATGGGAAGATATTTAAGATATCCTTTTGGTATTCATTATCAGCTTAAATTTTTGTGTGACTAAATCAAAATTATCTTTTTTCTTTCTTCTGTATGATGTTAAATGTAATGCCAATAACACTAATCCCAACAAGTAGATACCAACCAGAAGGCAGGGGACGAGGACTGTCCTAGAAAATGAGACTGTTCATTTACTTGAAGAGGAAATATATATGACTCCACTGAGAATGTGGAACTTGCTTTGGGTCTCCAGTTAGTTGTATTTATCAGGGGCGACTGCTTGCCTGAAGGTTATGTGGGAGATTACCAGTGATAAAGCCTTTTAACGCCAATACACTGATCCTCTGAGTGGTTTCTTGATAACTTCTTGGTTTCTATATTTCCCTTTAAATTATAAAGTACGATTTTCATTTTTCATGGGTAGGTTAGTGGCAGGCTTGTCTTATTCTGCATAGGAAGTTTTTTAATACCTTGTTCATTTACTTACTTATGTTGATGTATTGGACATTCCATATATTTTGAATTCCTTGACTCCAGTTCACGTGCAGCGTAAGAGGAAATCACGTAAAGGCGGATCACATTCCACACTTTCATTATTGAGAAAAGAACTACGGGAAGGAAACTTGCAGTCCCTTTTTGGGGGTTCTTCCTGTATTGTATCATCATCCAATGCAGCAGCTGATCCATTGTTGTCATCTTTTATATTGCCTATGGCTGATGATATTCTGAATTCTCAGTCTCAGTCATCAGCTGATGCAAGCTCTGTAAAGAAAGGGAAGGAGGGAGTATATTAGAAAGGTTGGTATACTCTTTGCTGCATGTTTCCTTTTTGGCATGCATTTCCTGCTTAACGTGATTCCTGATTACTGTAATAATGGATGATTGTTAACTGCTATTGAAGTCTGGTGAGTGAGATGCTTGATTCATTGTTTATGGTTGGAATTTATAAATTAGTTTCTATTTAGATGTAATTGCTCCAACGAGGGTAACAACATGGATGAAGCATGAGCAAAGTTAGCGTTTAACAGTGTGCTTTTAAATGCGCTGCTTGAAAAGCTATTGTCCCGGATCTTTCTGAACTTTCTTTATGTGTGGCCGTGTGCTGCTTTGGGAACCTTGGAAACGCAACCTTGTTGGTATGCTTGAAATGCAAGCTTTTAGTTGGGCTATTTTGCTGTAAATGTGTAGGATTATAAGCTATATAATCTCATGACGAGTGCTGGAAGTTATGGGTACTTCCTATGATAAAGAAAGCACTCAAAAGTGACAACAAACAAGCTTGATCATGATGTGTATTGTCACTAAATTGTGCATTAGCTTCCAAAGATACCTAGGTCCTCCATGCTCCAGTACTTACGGGCAATCAGTGATTGATATTCGGTTGAACCCTTAAAAAAATCAGCAGTTGATAAATTCATCCGTTTCCTAAAATAACATCAATACTAAGATTATTGCTTGGTGAGTGGCCTCTTTATTCATTATGATCATTATTTGTGAATCTATATATTGGTTGGCACATCCAATATGTGTAACATGGTGTCTACAGTTACTTTAACTTATATCGGCATTGCCACATTGACAAGTTACAAGACATACTATCTCAAAATATGACTAGCATGGAAATATACCGTCAAAGAAACATGGAAACTTAAGCAAAAATTTGGATATCTTGACAAGGCTAAGGAATGAAATGCTACCATTAAAGGAAAGTGGACGTTAGAGCAGGCGGTTTTGATAGCGATAGCAAATTGTTATGCAGGTGTAGAATCTAAAGGAAATTATCGTTTTGGCTGAAACCGTATGGGAAAATAATCTGCTGTAATGCTGTATCATGTATGCCCCTTTTTCCCTGGCCAACCGGGGGGTTCCTATTCATGTGACTGTGAACAGGAGTCATGTGGTTTGCTGGAACTTTGTTGGGATGCTGATGTTTCAATTGCTGGTTAGCTTAACGGTGATTCTCCTGTCTGTCCGAATGTGATCTATGAATGGGTCGGTTGTCTCCCGGATGGTGAATCTGTAATTACTGCAAATTTTCTGTATCTTATCCCTGGTGTCAGTGAGTCATATGTAGTCCTTGAATGGAACCTGATATATTTTGGTGGTGACAGGAATATGCAATCACCTCCCTTGTCAATCAAGGATCAAGAAGAGAGGACAAGGAGATCTGGATTTGCTCAGGGTTTGCTGTTGTCCACCATTTTCGAAGACAAGTTATGAAGATAATGTGGGTGCATTCCGGTTCTGGGTTTGCAGAGGGTGATGGAGGGCACCGGTTTGTTTGTAGTGAAAATGCAAATGTATGAAATGAATTCCTAGAATAATATGTTTTAGGAATAAGTGTAATTTATAATAAGTATTCAATCTAGCTGTATGTTGTTCAGACAAATGTAATCTTTGTTATAGTTTTCACCACCTTGGGTAATTGAAGATGAAAATAAAGAAAAAGAGAGAGATGCTGCTTTCTTCTGTGTCTTATTGTTGTAACCCTATTTATGTTTTTTTTTTTTTTGGGGGGTGTTCAAGAGATTGCGAGACCTCTTATGGGGCATGTCAGTGAGTTTGCTGTTGGCTTATGCATATGAAATGGAATATGAACTCCTAGACTTTGAAGTTCTCATTCAATAATCGTTTTCATTGGGTTGTAACTTGGTTTATTAAAATCTTAAAAAGTAGAAAAGATGTAACTTCATCAAAGAAAGATCATTCATGATAATACGGCCTAATAATAGGTCCCGTTAGGCCTAGTAAGATTAAGAGAAATTTAGATATCAAAAAAAATTATATATAATAATATTTACTATAAAATAATTTTAGCATAACTTTATTAGGCCCCGTTAGGCCTAGTAAGATTCAGAGAGATTTAGATATCAGAAAAAAATTATATATAATAATATTTACTATAAAATAATTTTAGCATAACTTTATACCCGCCTTATTTGGAGAGATTTAAGTATAAACAACCTTACCCTGCAAGCAAAGAAAATTTATATATAATAATGTTTCCTATAAATTAATTTAGCATTACTTTGTGAGTGAATTTTTCCCACAAGAAAAGAGAGCTTGGTATTCGAACTCAAAAGAGGTGAAACACAAGGTCAAAAAATGTATGCAATAATGAATGAGAACCTTCAGTGACATTATGTGATGAGCTTCTAAATGTAGGGATACAAAGTCATTAGTGAAAATGGAGAAATTCACTCCCAAGACATAAATACACAATTTGCTGAAGGCCTAGGAGAGAGGAGATTGACTTCAATTTGGAAGAATTATTCCTACCAACATAGACAAAATGAAGAGAATCCTACCCTAATCTAAAAATTTAAAAACAAAAAAAGTCTAAACAGGGGGAAAAGAAACTGTAATTGTTCAAAAATAGCTCCCATTCCCCCTAAAATGTGTGAACATCAATGTCTAAAATGCAACCAATTTGGCCCCAATGTTATGTCCATCATCCTCTTGACTATATCTTTGGCAAAATTCTCAAAACAAGTTAAGCAACAACCACCCAACGGACTCATCTCTACATTGGTCAATCTCTCGACATGTAGACAAAATGGAAGTTGTACTTCATAACTGTCGAGCCTTCGGGGTTCTAGCCCATATGCCACCATAATAGTGTCAGCTGATCTCTTTGAAATGTCTGTGTAAATATCATGACCTGCAACCAAACATAAATCATTTGATTGATGCTTTTTGTCTTGAAAAAAGGAAACCATATGCACCCTCAAGTCGAGCACATCTATCACGATTACATAGTTTTGGTAATGCATAACTGAAGGGTAATTTTTTTAGTTAAATAACCTAATACAACCAAACGCAGTAAGGGAAACACGGTTACAAATTCGTGTGTTACAGGGTTGATTACAACCAGCCAAACAAGCTAAACCTTGTGTCAAGCACTCAATAGTCTAAAGTGGGCATGGACACACAAAAGATTCCAAAAACGAATTGAGTCCAACAAAGCAAAACCTCAACTCATTTTGGATAAATAGATGCGCTGGAGTCTGAATGGATTTATCCAGTTAGACTCACATGGTGCTGAACATAAATATGTTGTCATGATCACCAAGTGGATTTCTTTTCTTTTGTAGCTTTCACACTCATTGAAGCTTGCAACCCCTTTGTCTTCATTTTTTTTTTTTGGAGGGGGGCTACTTATGTCATGGGGCAGCATCAAGGAACTACAGGTTTACAAGTTCCTCTATGAAGCACCAAAAGCAGTTGGCAAAGATGCACTGACAACTTCCCTATCACATCAAAACATTAATGCCAAACAAAAAGCTGGTAACAATACAGGAGTCAGGATTCAACTGATGGTCATACGAGAACATTGCTACCTACAGTCACATAACATAATGCGGTATAAAGGCAAAGAACACGGAATCAACTTACCCAGGTTCATATCTCGAGACAAGCTCTTCAGTTCTCTCTTTACTATTGAATGTACTTGTTGCTTAACCATATTAGTATGGTTCTCACCCCTGTCAAGTGAAGGAGCTGCACAGAAGTCAGGCCCAAAGCTTGATCTACTGGCACACGGGGAAGTTGCTCACTACTTGACATCTGAGCCTGACTGACGCCCAAATTAATACCACCCAGGCCATTCCACTGTGTATGGCTATAAGCTGAGCCATCTACAGAAGTTGAGCCTTGACCTACCTGTCCTACCAGATCACCAAGCCTTCCAGAAACAGGATCCCTATTTTCTACATTGTAAGGAAGATTTTCTTGCAATCTATCTACATGATAAGCATTACGCGAGGTCCCTACATCTGTAACTCCATTATGATGGAATGTCGAATTAACTCCAACACCAAGCAAAGAGCGCAAAGTATCAACATCAGCTCCTGCTGGCATATGGTTTAATCTATTATAGATAAATCTATGTATTCGATGCTGCATTCTCCTTCTTGTAAACACAGTACTTGCACCCCCTGTCCCTGAAGCTGGAGATGTAGTTTGAAAACTTCCACCTGAGTATCTTGGGGAAGAAAGAAACCCATTTCCTTGACTAAGTGGTGTTTCAGGAATTGTCACATTAAGATCTATTTCTGCCATGTTCTCATAAGTAGATGAAGAATCACCACTTGCCCTTTGATCAGGAGTGATATCTAGAGGTTGAGAATGTGAGGATCCAAGGGCAGCTGGTCTGCAACCATCACAGTACCAATTACCTTCAGGAACTTCTCGACCAAGACCAACACAATAAGTGTGGGCAGGTGAATCACAGAGATCACATAGTAGCATGAGGTCATCATCCCCGCCTTGATGGCACTCTGTACAGATAACATTTTCATAAGGATTGAGAAAGTCTCTAAGTTCCTCTTCAGAAGGTTGATACACCTGTGTGCAACAAAAATGTCTAAGCTAAATCAACAAATTGCAGGGAGGAGGAGGTTCAACAAATGAAAAATAAAAAAGGGTATGTAATAGTTCTTCACAAATTGGTAAAAGAAGAGTGTAAAGACGTCATATTCATCTGAGTACTTCTATAGCCTCAAGACAATAGCTAACAGTACCTGGTCACGCTCAGGAACCTGTATCACCACATTCCTCAGATCAAATGCTTTGACACATCTTGCCGGCTTGCTGATTGTGACAAACCTCTGTTTGCAAAGTGGGCAACGAGATTCCACTTTTGACCATTCCATAATACAAGCAAAACAGAAATAATGGCTACAACAGTTCAGCGTTCCACGGATGGTGTTCTTTCCCTCTTCTGTTAAACAAATACCACAGACAGGCTTTCCAACATCATTCTTTGTCTCCTCTGCCTTCTCTTTACCCTTTTTGACAGGAGTTTTTCTCGGTTCACAAGGCACTGAATCTTCTTGGACTCTCCTTGCACTCCTTAAGTTAGTTGCCAAACTTCTGCAAATCTCATTGGCCTCTCTGACCTGTTCCCGTTCTTCCTCAGATATAGTGAACTCATAGTCAGATGATTCTGAGCAAGAATCAGAATCCGATACAACCGTTGCTCTTTTCTTTTTGTCAAGCGGTGTGTTCCTATTCCTACCCCTCAAAATAGGAACCTTCTCAATGAAGTCTTCATCACCACAAGGCTTTGCCTTCCTCCTAAGACTTCTAGTTTTTTACGTTTCTTCGTAACAGGTTTCCTTACAGCCTTGGCACTTGTCTTTGCTTGATGTTTTTTGGCAGCACTTCTCCTCACCAATGTCGTCCTCCCTCTTTTCTTGGTTTTCACCCTTGGCGGTCGGAACGCTTCTTCCTCCTCCAAAGATTCAATCTCATCTGGTGTAAATTCCTCATCAGATGTAAGCTCATAATCATCATCATCTAAGTCTTCATCATCTTTACTTGCAACTTTTCTTCTCTTATTCGCCTTTTTTATCCCATTTTTCTTAGATCTTGCAGATCTCTTTCGAGCTGTTGACCTTACAATCGTTCTCCACTCTTCTTCCCCATCATCTTCCTCTTCCTCCTCCTCCTCCTCTTCCTCATCAAAGCAACTTTCTTCTTCTGAAGCATCTCCAACCAAGGAATCCAACTCATCAGATTGTTCATCTACTTCATCAACTTCTTCTGCCACATAGTCCTCATCTGAATCCTCAGAATCCTTACTTTTCACATGAACATGCTGACTGCTGCTACGCTTCAAGCCACTCCTCACTCCCCTCCCCATCTGCCAGTCCTCAAAGATGGTGAAAGAAGCCCAATTTCAATCAGGAAAAAATCAATGTTTAGAACAAATTTCAAGATACATGAATCAGATGCAATCAATCTAAACCAAAGCAATTATAAGTCTGAATTCCCCAATTTAATGCCAAGCTGGATAAAGTTGAAATTTTCTGATAAATCGCGTCAGAAGTCCTGCGAACAAAAAATCATGTGCACACCTTTAAAATCACTAGCAATACACCAAGGAAGTAACTGCAGCATATGAGTATATGACCCAAATTGAGATTTAATTATTTGACATTTCACAGAAAAGTTGGACAAATTTAAGAGAGTATCCATAATAAAACTAAACATATGGCCAATGCAAGCGAACCTACTATTTCCAAATAGTCAGATCTAATATATTAGTGATTGTTCCTCTAGCTTGATTAATCAAATTGTCAGCTAAATTGGAAACAAATCACCCACCTCATGTAATCCCAATAACTTCTTGACCAAAATTTATTCCCAGTAACTTAATTTTACAATCAGCCTCAGCCACCAGATTCCTGAAAGGCGATCCCTATTCTAAAACAACAGCACAAGACAAAAGTCTAACAATCCAGCAAAGAAATAACGAGAAAACCCTAGATCACTCAAGCACAATCATTTGCTTCATTTCTAAGCTTAGTTCATACAACCTAATTCGGTTTAACAAGCAATTCCCTCAAGCTAATTACCATTTCACCATCCCCATCAATCTCAATTAAAACACAAAAGGTTCAATTCTAATCTCTGAGATGCAAAAGCTCAATTAATCCTGCGATGAAACATCAAATAATGAATGGCATACAAATCTGCATCAATCCTGAGCTTAATTAATTAAGAACAACAAAAATTGACCATACCAAACAGAAATTCAAGAACAACCCTCAACTAATCCATGCAAATTCACCTTGCCCAGAAGGAGAGATTCAACCAAAACCCAGAGAAATCCACTAACCCAACAAAAACCACCAACCCAGAAAAATCAAATTAAACATCACAGGAAAAAAATATACAAACAGAAATATGAAAAGGGCATGATGCAAATCCAGAACCCATGTAGGGCTCAAAGGGCCCTCAAAAAAATCCTCGATTTAAATGCTTTTTAAAGAGGGAAATTAGGAGATAAAAATTGACGTTTGAGGAGAGAGAAAATTTGGGTACCTCTGAGAGGAGATGGAAAGCAACGAACCAAAGCCGAAGAGAGAAATTTTATTTGTTTCGGTGAGAGAAATTTTATAGGAGAAAAATGTTCGTCCCCTTTTTTATATGAGAAAGCTTTTTAATTTTATTTTTCTTTTTGGTTCAGTCGGTAATTAATTTCCATGGACAGTTGAAAATAGAAACAAGCAATGTTTTAATTTTTTACCTCTTTTGGTGACGTTATCATACGCGTCGTCATAATGTGCTCCGGGTATTTTTAAATGACAAAATTGCCCCTGAGGAGGATATATAAGAGATACTTAGCAATACCCGTAACGTCTTATATGCATTCGAGAATATCTATTCCTCAGTCATATGTCAACAGATTATTGGATAAATAGAAAGATACGAGATTTTATGGTCTAAAATAATAATGTCTCACTAGAGAGTAAGTATATGCTCCCAAGAGCATTTAAGAATTTTCTTACAATATCCTTATGGCTATTTATATCTTGATCACCCTGAACTTTATAAAAGCGAAATCCACACTGAAATTTATTTATTGTACCCTTATGGCTAGCCTGACAAAATTTATGGTTTGGTTAAATTCGGATAAGAGAGATCGTATAATGTCTAATGTTCGAGACGAGATATTGATGGAAACATTCAATTTTTTTTCGAGTCGAGACAATTCTAAATTCGAGTTTAGCCAATAGAAGTAGGAAAAAGCTATTATAGATTTAATATTCGGACAAAATTTCATGATCTTGTACTGTTTTTTACGTCAGATAAAATTTTGCTAACGAGTACTTACAACGTCAAATTAATTAATGCATTAAGATATAAACATAGTATAATTTTTTTAGTATTTTTGTTAATACAAAAATAAAGTATATCGAATACATATACGGTTAAATTATAGTGATTTTTATTCGAAACTAGAAAATATAAAAGTAACATTTTTGCTTAATATTATAAAGCATTAGACTCAAATATGTGAATAAATACATGACAGAATAAGTAGATATAAATCAATATTCAGTTATTTTAAATATACTTATAAAATATACAATGACATTTATATGATGTAACACAATCAGATTAAATATATTTTTATGAATATATCAACATAAAAATAGGAGGTTTTTATGAATATAAAATAAAATCAACCAATTACAAATACATTAGTATATTTTTAATATAATTTTATTGATACAATTATACTTTTTCATTGATATTAGAACAAACATGGAACTCTTTGAAGATGATTTGCACTATTTTTTGGCCAAAGTATCCCAAAAATCTTAACGTTGATTAACGCTAGCAAACAATAACTACAATTCACCTGTCAGCCCATATTTTTAACAAAAGAACGTATTTTAAGAGAATCTTTCTCTTTTACTGCGTGATTAACATGTTTTTCTAACATGCTAAAATGCATGTTGCTTTCTAATTTATGTTTTTTTTTCTTCAGATGGCTCATAAAAAGTTGTACAATTTAATCACAAATACATCGAGGAAAAAGGAATCGAGGCGAGATCAAATATATCTAAAACTTTAGTCTTGATCACTACATCAAGATCTCATTTAATACTTTCCACTTCCTCATTGCGTCACAATTTGAATTAACATGTTAACAAGTGTCCTCCATATCAAGCAGTCTCTTGTAAAAATAACCGTCTCATTAATATTTCAATTTAAGCATGTTCAATCATAAAAAATTTTAGTTTATGGGGTTTTGAAAATAAAATTACACCTTGACTTAGTGATATTGAAATTAAGTTTCTTTTAATTTTAACACTACTCAAAATTTCAAAATAAGGATTTAAATTGATCGTTTTTAAATATAGGTCTATTTATTAGCCTTTAATTATTAATTTAAAATTTTAATTAAATTAATCTTAAAGCATGGTTAAACACGACTTGTTAAAAATTCATCGCTCCTTCAAAGGTTCCAAACCCTTAAAAGTGTTGAGGTGGTGAAACTATTTGGGCCTTTTATGTGATGGGCTGTGCCCCAATTGCTCATTATGAACCATTATTAATTATATTATATTGCCTTATATGTGATGAGTTTTTTCGAAGGATAAAAGAAGTACACAAATCAATATAGGAGGAAATTAAACTCGGATATATGATAACAATGTTAACGAATTTTAGTATTTTACTTATCGGTAAGACGCCCACATTAAGTTAGGCCTATCAACTTACTACCTCCTGGTTGACTTGAAGGTAGTGGCCATTTACACTAGCTAAGCATCATATGCTTCAATATCATTACAAACACATAATACAACTCTACAATCAATATTCTCACGAACAACTATAATTATCCAATATTAACAAGATAGTACTACACCATATTGATCAGAAGCAGCATATATCGTGCATGGTTCAACAGCTAGTAATCCACTCGAAAAACTAGCTTCAGTCCCCTTTCTTCTTCAATTTGGCAATGGTTAGATCTTTAACTGTGAATGTCTTCTGCACAAGATCAATAGCTGAAAGGTTCAGATCAATTGCAATCCTCTGAAGAACCTCTGACAAGGAATGCACATCTGAAATTGCAGTATGCGCTGAACCAACTAATGGAACTCCATAATGCTCCCTAAGTGCTTGCAGTGATGTCCTTCCCCTCACTTGAGATCCTGCTTACATTTAACCAAATAATCCCACTTAACTAATTGGCTCTATTTAGTTCAATCGGTATTAAGTGACACAGGCTCATCTAAACTTACTCTGAATTACAATCCGTATTGGAATATCAGTAAAGAATAGTAACGAAAAATAAGAGCCACATCATATCCATATCCAAATTCATACCCCCATCTAAACAAAATGCAACGGTTGAATATAGCAGCTGTGCTTCTTTTAGGAAAGAAACCACAATAGACAAGGAGAGTAAATACTCTTACTACCTGTAGATTTCATTGCTTCTCGAGCAAGAGGAAGAGTATCAAGAAACAGCCAATTTGAAGGGATTGGAGTGGAGCATCTTTTGAACTCATTGAGTAAGAAAGGCACATCAAAACATCGAGCATTATGAGCTACCAAAACTACATATCCTTTAGGCTTCTCGCGGCTTTTGACAAACCGAAGCAAGTTTGGGATCATCCCCTTCATCCTACATTCACATCCAAACAGGGTATAAGCATCATGCTGCTATGATATTCAATAGGGTGATTTCAAAGTTAGATTGAGGAACTGCACAATGAGATCAACAAGTTGGGATAAAGGGATGAAAGAATATACAATGACTAAGCCAAACAGTAAAAACTCGCAGTCAGATAGGTAATTGGTATTGGACTCATCTACAAGTATACGGTACGGGTAGAGGTTCATATTCAAATTGGGTTCTTGTTCTGAAATTTTGTGCTACTCCAGTATGAAAATAAGGTTTGGGTGTCCTTACCTATGTTAACATGTTTAAGTATCCCACACAGGTACTTTTGTGACATGATCAAAACCCATATAGGATTTTATATACCACCCTGAGATGGTCTAGTTTATTGGCATATAGATGGCAAGTCTATATAGTCAGAGAATGAGGATAGAGTGAAAATGAGGGTGTCATTAGAGGCTTCGAAGGGCTTAAGTTCAGTATCCCCCAAGGAGAGGGGTTGATGGATGGGGAGATGATCACCGGTTCCCCCACCCCTAGACCACCAAATGGTCAGGTTTTTGGCCATTGGACAACCCCTAACTAGCCTTTTCTGAATGTGTATGTCTGGTAAAATACATTTCCTAGACAACATACTTATAACGATCAATCCTCCTATCTCACATGTTTCTGTAACACGTTAGCAAGCAAGTAAAAAGTCATATGTATGAACTTCTAGATCATGACTAGATGGAGAAAGGAAAGCTATAAAACTTACCTGGGAACATCCGATCTATTTACCATCTTGGTAGTAATACCATGGATATGAGAATTAGTTATAGGACGGCCAGGATTAACCAGTGAGTGAAAGGTGTTCCGTCCACCACCATCGATGTCAACAAGTGCGATCTCAATAATCCTATGATAAATTCTATGTAGCCCGGTAGTCTCAAGATCAAAGACAAGAAAAGTCATAGGCCGATTGCCCAAATCCTTCTTCTTCCTGCCTACATCTCTCTTAGCCGGTGTTGCCTTTCCTTTACCCTTTCTACTACCCGTATTTGTAGGTTTCTTCCTGCAAGTGCTGCTACTGCCCCTTGAACTCCTAGTACTGCTACTGTTCTTTTTGCTGATCTTCTTCTGAAGAGGCTTCCTAATTACATCCTTCTTTGCACTTGCTTTTGATCTTGTTCTTCCTTTTTTGTTGCACAAATTTTGCTTTTCTTTCTCAATTTTGACGTCCCCCTCTTTGCTTCTTGGCTCTTTTCACCCTTGACAGTGTTATAAACTCTTCTACCTCCTCCTCTGAGTAAGAAAAAACTTCCATTTCACCATCATATTCTTCATCCTCGTCGTCATAGTAGTAGTATTCATATTCTGATTCATCATCTTCATCAGAATCATAGCTGCTTTCTTCTTCTGAATCATCATCGGAGTCGTCAGACTCATCATCATATTGCTCATCTGATTCTGAATCATAATCTGAATCCTCTGAATCTGTGATTTCTATAAATGATCTTCTTCCCATCTGGGTGTTCCTAAGTAGAGATTTTCAGTGTTTTAATCTCGGAGTTTTAAAGTGTATGCTTCAGATGCAAGGAAAAGTGAATAAAGGGCAATTATAGGTCTTAAAAATCCAACAATTCTATCTCTACAGTTGCTAGGTGAAGTTCAAAAATTTCCACAAAAATTATGTCAGAAATTCACATGGAAATAACCCCACTGCCAAAAAGAAAGAAAAAGACAAGTAAAGCTATTCCCACTTTCTGATTGTCGAGTCCGAGAAACTAGCAGATTAATTGAGTTTAACAAGTTCATATTTTGGAGCTTCTCTGGAAATTTTCCATTAAAAATAGCAGATTACTGATATTTTGGTTGATGGAAGTATCATACTCACACTTACCATAAAAAATATTGGAGCTATGTATGTATTTAAGTTGCTAGAAATTAAGGATAAATTTGTTAGTATGAAGATAAACTTTTCTGAATGTTCTTTACTAAAGGTTGCTTTTTCCTCTTTTTCCTCAGGCCTCAACTCTCAACGAGTATGTGAGTGTGGTAGATTCACATAAAAATCATTTTAGAGGATTTTTTGACATGTGAGGAGAATAAAGGTTATGTGAATGTGTGATGGAATTAGAGTATTTTTTTAAAAATAATTTTTGAGTATTTTATTAGTTGAATTAACTAAAAGTACTTATTAATATACGCAGATGTAATTGTAATATTATTTTGTTATTAGTTTTATGTATCTTAATTATATTGATGAGGTTAAGATGAGTAAAACAATCCTTCTTTGTTGTTATTCTTCTTTCAGTTTCAATTCAAACAAACTATATGCGTTTTAAAAGAGCGTGACTTGTTTCACATTATAAATGCAATTCAAGAGATTATGTGTAACTTTTTTTAGTAAAACTGAGAAAATATCGTGAGATATTCGTATTTAATTTGAAAAAGTAAAAGGAAAAGAAAAGGATACGTGGAAGAAGGCTGTGGTGTTGGTTTGATTCTGGTTGAGCAAATATGTGCCACAGAATAACACAAGGCCAATGCTGCCAATTTTGGGCATTATCTTCATCGACTTGATAATTTGATTACAACTTCTCCCTTTTATGGTTCTTGTAAATTGTTGAAAAATCATATAATCTAAAAGAAAATAAGTGTGAGAGAGACAATTTTTTTTTTTGGAAAAAGAAAAAAAGACTCTCCTTTTGGTTTCTTCTCCACATCCTACCACCTCGAATTCGCCAATTTTCTGCTCTTACCTTCAATGGGCTGAGGATTTCTTTGCTCTTTCAGTGAGAGGCAGAGAGAACTTCTAACGCTTTTCAGAGCTTTCTCTCTCTAATTCTCTCTCTGATAATGGAAATGGCGGCTAAGCTTCACTGTGTAGACCTGCGCTCAACTTTTATCCCTAGTCCCTCAGCCCTCTTGGATGCTCGTAAGTCCTCTCTCTTACCGCCCCTTCCTTCTCCTTTTCCCTCCATTAAAGCTTCAAACTTTACCAACAATTCTCTGAAATCCTCAAAACCCTCTTACCTTTCGAGCCCTAGGCTCAAGCTCTCTCAACTATCCTCCAAATTATCTGCCCTAGCTGTGGAAACATCTGAACCAGATTCTGAAACAAGTGCCCAGAATAGGGAGGATATTGAATCTCTGTTTTCCAAGGATTCTGTGGACGCATTTGATCAGAAGAGGGAAATAGGCAGTCCAATTCTGGGGCTTCTAGTGTTTCCTCTGGGGTTAGGCTAGAGAACATTAGCAAGAGCTATAAGGGGGTGACTGTGCTGAAAAATGTGAGTTGGGAAGTGAAGAAGGGAGAGAAAGTGGGGTTGGTTGGGGTTAATGGGGCAGGGAAAACTACCCAGCTGAGAATTATTGCTGGTTTGGAGGAGCCTGATGCTGGGAATGTAATTAAGGCTAAGGAGAATATGAAAATTGCTTTCTTGAGCCAGGAGTTTGAGGTTTCATTGAGCAGGACAGTGAAGGAGGAGTTCATGAATGCATTTAAAGAGGAGATGGAGGTTTCAGAGAAGTTAGAGAAGGTACAGAAGGCTATTGAGCGTTCTGTTGATGATCTGGAGCTGATGGGAAGGTTGTTGGATGAGTTTGATTTGCTGCAAAAGAGGGCACAGGCGGTGGACTTGGACCAGGTTGATGCTAAGATCAATAAGTTGATGCCCGAGCTTGGTTTCGCCCCGAGGATTCCGATAGGCTAGTGGCATCCTTCAGTAGTGGGTGGCAGATGAGGATGTCTCTAGGGAAGATCTTGCTTCAGGTATAACGGTGTTAATTTGTTAATGTGCATATGAATGGCTTTGAAGTTGTGTTGAGAATTGGCAATCTTACTGATGTTGGATGCTGAGCTTCATTGGGTTTCTGGCTTCTGTTTGCTTGTATACTAATGATTTATTGCTTGTATACTAATGATTTATTGCTTGTAAGTTCATAAGATGGCGTAAGAAGGAGCTATGATCTTGTCAAAAGCGATAACTCCTCATTTTGTGTGTCAACATAATGAAAACAATTGATAGCCTCAAATATTAAGCTCTATCAAGAGAGGAATATATTTGGAACTATGAGTCTGCGTTGAAAGTGTAGGAGACAAGTCCATTCTATGTTAATTGTATTCTTTTCTATGTCTGTATAGTAACTTAATGCATTTATTCAGAAGAAACATTTGCTAAGCATCAAGAATTTATTCAGTCCATGATTCCTATCCTCTTCATTCGGATGCATCCGTGAATTTTAATAGTATTTGATTGATATGTTGTATTTGTTGCAGGATCCAGATCTGTTGCTTTTGGATGAGCCTACAAATCACCTTGATCTTGACACAATTGAGTGGCTTGAAAGATATCTTAACCAGTTGGATGTACCAATGGTCATCATATCCCATGACAGGGCTTTCCTTGACCAGCTATGTACCAAAATTGTGGAGACTGAAATGGGTGTGTCAAGGACATTTGAAGGAAACTATTCCAACTATATAATTGCGAAGGCAGCTTGGATTGAAGCTCAATCGGCTGCATGGGAGAAACAACAGAAAGAAATCGAGCAGACAAAGGACATCATCAACCGCATTGGTGCTGGAGTAAGTGCTGGACGAGCATCTACTGCCGAGAAGGTACTAGCATCTATAATTTCTTCCCAAGCCAACATGAAAAATTGATTTTCAACTAGTTCAAATCAGATCACAGTATTAACTACATTTTTTCATTGATCATTGTTTTCGTTCTTTTGCTATATTGGTGTGTTTAGATGGCAATTTCTACTCTGATTAGCCTATTTTTTACTTAATCACTTTCTGGAGGGTGGAAACTAGAAGATATCTAAACGAGCTTGTTAAAAGTGTTTTTAATCTCATGGAGTTTGTGAGGAAAACACACTTCCCTCTTGGTTTTGCTTTGAATGAATCTTGATGAGTAATTAGGATCTATGTCTTGGTGGTGCTAAAATGTGGGTTGTACTTTCGTATCCCACCTGATTTTGATCCTTAAGATTAAATCAGATTCCAAAGTTGATGATTAGATTCTTCTTTGCTTTTCATTCAGCTGAATAAACTGAAGAATGTTGATGCATTTGTGTACTATCCAATGCGTGCTTCCTTCTTTCTGTAAGCTTTACTACAAGACAGTCTTATGTTCTAGTTACTCGCAGATATGCTTCATACCATTTCTCCTGCAGATGCTACAATGTTTAACACTTCTTCCTCAGGACTTCTGTAGCAATTCCTGTAACAAGCTAAAAATTTCGTGCACTTAAGTGCAAGAGCTGATTCCTGAAGTATATGTACCCTTGTCTCTTTTTGTTGCAGAAATTAGAAAGGCTTCAAGAAGAGGAGCTAGTTGAGAAGCCTTTCATACGGAAACAGATGAAGATCAAGTTCCCTGAGCGTGGGAGAAGTGGAAAGACTGTTGTGTCAATCAAGAACCTGGATTTTAGTTATGGTGATAAGGTGAGCTTAACTGCCTTCCGTATCCCTATTTGGAACGGAGGACATTGCTTTTCTGATTAATGGATAAATTGTGATCCGGTTAATAAATTTGCTGTTGGTATGCCAGGTGTTGTTTAAGGATGCGAATCTAACAATTCAGAGAGGGGAGAAAATTGCTATAATTGGCCCTAATGGGTGTGGGAAAAGCACATTATTAAAGCTGATTATGGGTTTGGAGAAACCTACGGATGGTGAAGTTATTCTTGGGGAGCACAACGTCCTTCCAAATTATTTTGAGCAGAATCAGGTAAATCACTACTATCATTACCTCAGATGCCTTACTTTAATTATCTAAAATCTGTTCTCATGTTTGCCTTTTGCCTAATTACTTACGTTGATTTATATGTTATTAGGCTGAAGCGCTAGATTTGAATAAGACGGTGCTCCAGACAGTAGAGGAAGTTGCAGAAGATTGGAGACTTGATGACATAAAGGGTCTGCTGGGGCGTTGCAATTTCAAGTCTGATATGCTTGATAGGAAAGTTGCGCTTTTGAGTGGTGGAGAGAAGGTAAATTGTTTGTCAAGCATTAATTAATGTCACAATGTGTCCTTATTACTCTTGGATTAACAATTTTCCCATTCCTTACTAAAGGCTTATTATACATATTTTCTGCTTTCTTAGGCACGTTTGGCATTCTGCAAGTTCATGGTAAAGCCATCAACTTTGCTGGTTCTTGACGAACCTACAAACCATCTAGATATACCTTCAAAGGAGATGCTTGAGGTTGGTCTTTGATTGATTTGCCTTCTTGCACAAAGCTTATAAACTATAATCGTTGTAGCTGCAGAACTTATTTGAAATCGCTATTCTTATTCAGGAAGCAATACAAGAATATGAGGGCACAGTGATTACTGTCTCTCATGATCGTTACTTTATAAAACAAATAGTCAACAGAGTAATTGAGGTTAAGGATGGATATTTGCAAGATTATGTTGGTGATTACAATGTAAGTCATGCTCCTTTCTTCTCATCTGGCCCTTTTGTGCTTCAATTATTTGGCTTCTGTGGCAGTTTCTTGTAAATCTTGTCAGCTGATCATGATCATGTGAATCAAGTATCAACTCAGAGATTGGTTTAATGGGATTTCCACTTGTTCTTTTTCCCTTTTGCAAATTAAGCCACATGGTTTTCTAGTGCATTTTTAATAAAGACAGCTAGCAAGGGCATAGAAAATTTGCACCTTTTGATAACAATGAACACCCCCAGCTTTTTTTTTTTCACGTCTTACCTAATCAGAAAAAATGTTGTCTTCTGAGAAGTGCTCTAATTTGTGAGTGAAGGGTTGTTAACCTACTGAATTTGAGATCTTTGGAGTAAATTGACATACTTGAGAATTTGAGACATGTAGCACCACGAGTGAGTAGAAAATGCCCAGTCATTACTTAAACATACCCTTCTTATTGAAGCAGTTCTCCCTTATCTATTATAATGTCGGGAATTCCAACATTTTGGCTTGTGGGTTTTCTGATTATCGCTAAATCTTCTATATTGAATGTGTGATGGCCTCCTCGAGAAACATGTGAGTTTTGGAGTGTTCTTTCCCTTCCTAACGTACAGTGATGTTTCTGAAATAATTTTAAAAAAATGTGTAATATGCAGTATTATTTGGAGAAGAACCTTGATGCAAGGCAGAGGGAGCTGGAACGTGAGGCAGAGCTTGACGAGAAGAATTCCAAAGTAAAAGCTAAATCCAAGATGTCAAAGGTAAGTTGATCAGCTACAGAAACCAGCACCCAGTATGAATGACAAAAACAAGGTCTAGGTAGATTTTTGGTGCATGTAACTTCACTCCTGACCAGTAGAGAAAAAACTCCTTTCTGAAAAACCAGTGAAAAATTTTCGAGAAAAAGCTTTTAATGAGCTACAACCATTTGAAAAACGAAATTGTAAAGAAGAGGAGAAATAGAAGTAGATTAGACATAACCAATGAGCCTTAGCTTATCTCAAGTGGGATGGATACCTCCCCCAGCGTCCCCCCAAGAGGAGCCGCCAGGGTTTGAATCTTGACAGGAGACTTTTCCTTGTGAAGAAAATGCTTGAGCTACAACAAGCCCATCCCTCCACTAGGCTTGGGTCTGAGACGTATGCCCCCCCAACAAAAAAAAAAAGGTACAATTTGATACATATGGATAGTGTTGAATTATGATCAATTTGAGCCGAAAGTGATGCATTGTTTAACAGGCTGAGAAAGAGGCACGAAAGAAACAGAAAATGCAAGCGTTTCAGCAAGCAAAGGCGAAATCAAAGGGGTTAAAGAATGCAAAGAGGTGGAACTAAGAGGGGAGGGGGTTTTCCCTTTGGTTTTTTTGACAAAGGCTCTTCCACCATCAGAACCATTGCTTCAGTGTGCGAAAGCTTTCAGAAAGAGGGTGTTCAGAAATCAAAGGCTTTTGATCATTGTTTATAGGAGTATTACAGTACAAGAAAAAAAGGGTTAAACCGTAAACAGGGATCCTAGAGATTTGAGCTTCAAAAGGCAGAAACTATGGAGTTGTAATTGGCACTTTAATGGTAGTGAATCCCATAATTGTAGTCACAAAATTAGCAGGTTGTAAATAACAATTTCACATGCCAGGTCTTGTAGTGTTTCTTCATCATACTCTTCTATAAATTATATTTGAAGTCTTAAAAGTGCATTAGTCATATATAGTTATATAGTCCGATTGGTTACTGTAAAGTAAGTGTTTCTTGTTCCTTAATTCAGTTAAAATTTTCCAAAATGTTGGTCCTTCAGGTGTTCATTAGTGTATCTAGTATTTGTACTAGAAATCCAATGAGAGGATAAGTGTTGTCGTTCCTTCCTTTTGAAGTGTTGGTTAACTTAGCTGATATATATACATTTTTCGGTATATGTACATCTATCCGTGCACAGGACCATGCTTCTCCCCTTCTATGCGAATTTATAGAGAATTTCGATGCTGCTGAATTGAAGTAATGTATCGTCTGAATCCGCTGTAGTCTATACTGTTGTTGCATAAGCAAATTGAAATTTTCGATTACATGGTGCAAATGTGATGCCTTGATAAATTGTCATTGTTTGTAAATGTAGGCTCGCACAAGGCAACTCCCCACATGAGGCTCAGGGTTTATTGAGCGGGGCCCACACTAGGAGTAGTAGTTGTATTTCGGTGCAGTGTTCTTGGTCGATAATCTCTATGTTGCTCTCGATCTCTTACATGCTCAGTCCATACTGAAACCGGTGTAGTGATTGCATGTGTAGATACTTCTGACTGATTGGGTATGATTGCACAGAAGATCCACACTCCACAGTGGACATGGATACCGGTATAGTGACTGTATGTGTAGATACTTCTGACTGATTGGGTATGATTGCACAGAAGATCCACACACCACAGTGGACAGGACTTACTGTTGTTGCCATGTCAATATGTGGGACAGCTTCTCTCACTTTTACACCTGTCGCTTCCCCTTCTCCCTCAAACATAGGGACACTCTGAGCATGAAAAAATCGATAGTCCAAATCTACCTCCATGTATCGTCCCTGACAATCTTTGTCGAAGCATCTAGACCTCATAATATCATCACGACTTTGTTCCGGGTCCATCTTAACATACAACTATACACAATTTTTCGGTTTCGTGGTGAGGGATTATCAGGATTCATCTACTACCAAGATAGAATGGTACTAAACAAAAATGCATTTTTTCCCGCCATTATCTATGTGTAGCTTTTCTGTTGGCTGATTATCTTTATGTTTTGATAGAACTTTTAAAGAGGTCCATTGAAGCATAGTTAAGAAGATGGGACAATCCAATGCATACCATAAAAAAGTGGGTAATAATCTATTGATCTTTGTTTTAAATCTCAAAGCTAGAACTAGAAGGGGGTCAACCTAAATCAATAGACAAGGGGGCATGAATATTAGTTCAAGAAAGGACTTGAGACACATGGGCTGTATCGAAAAGCGCCTCGGCTGAGGGCTGATTGATTCTTCTTTGCCTAATTTTTTGATTGATCATTTTGCATAGCATGAATGAGACTACATCAGCAATGATTTCTCTCTATAATCTTATCTTATATTATCATATCTCGAGACTTTTTCCAATTCACAGTATTTTTGCTTCTGCTTTTCAATTTGCAGCTGATTGTGAGCCTTAGAAAGGTCTATTATTGTTGAGAAAATAATTCTCATTGGGGAAAAAATTGTGGAATATGTGACTAATACAGTTTGGGTATAATATAAGAACATCTCAGCTTAAAATACAGTTGCTGAAGTTGCTGTCATGATTTCTTGCTGTGAATCGGAATTGTTTTCTCTGAAACCGAACAATATATCTATTGATTGATGCTTTTGTTCGTTCCTTTTGATTAATTATATCTGCTAATGAATCTCACGATCAAGCTTTGACTTCATTAGATGAACTTGAACAAATGAGTGATTAGGTTAAGTGGACCCGAGTTTATACCTTTGTTTTAAATATGTGATTTACTTTTTGAGCTTCTGAATTCTGATCTAAGCCTTGGATTATGGTAAGTTCTTGTGGGTTCTTTAGGGTGTTCCACTGGTTTTTAAATTCCACAAAGTACATATTTTGGGTATCTAAAAGTGAACCCATCTGGACAGTTTTCCAATTATTTATGCTCTTGTTGTATGAAGCTGTCAACTTTACTGTCAAAGCCAGCCAGGACTCTTGTTGCCATCATAATTCTTGCATCATGACTACTTAAGTTGTTTATATTTCTTTGCTTCAGTCCCTTTTCCTCCCGTTGTATAACAAAGTTACCAAACAATCAATGTCGGGAAACTGTTATGTGAGACGGTATCACCTAATAAGTTATGCTCTTGTTTCATATTGAATGGCCCGAACTTGACATTGGTGCATGTGGTTTGGAGTTTCAGTGGTAGGGTTGAACAACTCAGAGCTCCACTTTCAGAGCAAGGGAAGGTAAGGGAAGGGCCATGTTCCTCAACTTATGGACAATGGACAACCACATTGGCTTGGAAACAAAGAAAAAAAGTTGGAAGGATTTCTGGATAACTCAAAACTGCCTATTTGGGAAAAGGGATTCATCTTTCAAGCATTGTCAAATGACTTAACATTGGAAGTTCACAAATTTCTTTGTGTAGGATTCAACATATGTATTTGCACTTTTATGAGTTGTCTGCAAAAGACGATCTTTTTATATCATGTTTTATTTCTTTTAGCATAAAATTACAATTACTCAAGGTGTAAGTTATTTCGTGTGTCATTTTAACTATAAAATCATATGAAATTCAATATTAAGTATTGAGATTTATATCTTAGTCTTTTATATATAAGCACCAAAAGATGATTATGAAAGTATATAACTTTCTTTAGAAATTCTTTTTAAGAATAATACATTCTGAATATATATATATATATATATATATATATATATATATATATATATATATAAAAGAAATTAACTATTTTGTCCTCTAGCAAAAAGAAATTGCAAATTATCTGCAATTTATGAGAGGCAGTGCCGTTGGATGGTCAACTCAAATTGAGAAAAAGAAACACTTTTAGTCTTTTAGTTTTTTACACAAAAAGAAAATTGAAAAGCTAAAGCAAAATATGTTTGTGATATTTGATGCACCAATGACCAAAGTACTTAAGGTCACTATTAAAATGTACCTTAAATCAATTGCTACCAACACAATATGTCTATTCATGTCCATTTTTTGGATAATATATTTTTCATAAAATATACTCAATAGATCTATACTCGTTAAAAGATCGTCACATATTTATGAATTTTATTTTAGTTATGCTATAATTACGAAAAATAGTAAATTATAATAGAACATGAACACTCGCAATAATTCCATTAACTAAGCCTAGCAAAAGTAACCTAAATCTTACTCAATCTAACAGCCTAAATAACTAGCCTCGAAACCCATATTACACCAAACTATTTTTCTTTGTATGACAAGCTTATTAAACCAACATCAATCAACGTGAAGTCAACATAAAAAAATAACCTGACTCGAATTGAAATCAAATTTTAGTAACCCTAACATAACCGGACCTAAAAGCAAATCGAATGACCCATTCATCAATTATATATATATGTTTGTAGTTTGTAATTTGTTTGTTGTGAATTTATTTTTTGGAAAAAGAAAAAATAAAAAAGGGGTGTTGTTGGTAATGAAAGAGGGAGCAGTGGGGTCAACTAGCCGGCACGTTTAAGCTCCCCCGCCGGCATGCTTTCTGCCACGTTCTCTCTCTCTCTCTCATTTTCTTGGTGTAGGCTTAGGGAACAACCGAATTTCCTTTATTAAAATTTAATTTAATCACCCGAACCTCCCAGCTTCGGGTGGTTACTACCTACTTTTTGAATTTCTTCCATTTTGGAGGGAAAATTGACATCTCTCCCCCTCCCCTCCCCTCTCTAACAACATAAACAGTATTATATGGGTGGGTCTATTTTTAAAAAAAATTATTAGCTTTCATCAAAAAAATCAAATAAAAACTTAGCTTAGTTTTGTAAAAAAATTTCTTTCATGATAATGAATAGTTTGTATTTATTTACAAAAAGGAATTAAGTATAAAAATATTTTTAATATGGGCATGTTTTGTTCAGCTTATTATAAGTAATTACTTCTTGTTAAGTGATGGTAAGTATTAATTATTATAGATCTAATTAGTGCTAATTATTGAAAATATAGTTAAAAATATATGACTAAAATGTTGATGATAAGTATTTATAGTAAGTTTGAAAGCTGTATATAATAATAATAATTAGTATTACATCTAAAAATTAGTGAAATTTTCATAAGGTTGTTTATCATATTGATTTAAAAAAGTTTATCATATGAGAACGATGCAATTTTATAATTATTGAACAATTTATAAAAAAACAACATGAGGTTGATTAAGGATACTATTTGATGTTGTACATATGATCCAATTCAATGACTTGAATGTTAATTTTGCTTTTTAAAGGAAGGGTTAAGCTATATATATTATAAGAATAGAACCCACCAAAATTAGGAAAAAATAAGATAAAAAGAAGGGTTTGTCTAATCATGGTTTCATGTGTTAATTGAGCCTTTGAAATAAAGCAAAGGCTTTATGCATGATAATAATTATAAGAGTGGATCAATTTTGGCAATGGGAAAGTAGTAATAGTAATGAAATGTGCCAATGCCATGTCCCATTTGATTAGGGATGCCCCTTTTCCCCACATATATCTACTTTGGGTATGTTTCATTCACATGTTAGATCGCCTTCGTGATATGGTATTCATGGATAGGATCATATATTTATATCTTAGTTTACTTTTAAAAGATTATTACGCTAATTAATAGAGGCAGAAAAACAAAGAAAAAAAAAATAAAATACCTCATTTAGTACTTGATTAATCTAACATAAAAATTTTTGTGCATTGTGAGATTTTGAACGTCGATTTTATCGTTGAAATTCATTCACTCGAAATGAGGTGGTTTAGGACTCGAGGGAATTATTGATAAAGACTACGGGGAATCAAATGTGTTACATAAGAATTAAAACTTATATTGCCCGTAACATTTTGTTTAAAAGTTTTAGATTATATTCTATGTATTCCGATCCCTTTGTTTGTTGTGTTTTCATAAATCAAAAAAAGAAAGACTTCAAAATGTAATAATATGATAGATGAATTTCTCAAAGAATTAGATTCCATATTAATTAACGACTAATATACTTGTATAAAACTTTTAATATATAGTATATTCCCTCCGTAGTATACGAGTATCTACGAATATCTCGCTATGAGCACTAAGACAAATACATTTCATATAAAGTTTTCTACCGCATGAACTTATGAAAAGAACCATGCACTCGTCCATATTTCCGATCATTAAATAGGTAAATTTTAAAATAAATATCAATATAGACATAATTAAAAAAAAACTAATCGAGATATATATTCATCCATGTTTTCATATATTATTATGTGAATCCCACTTATAGAAAATAAAAAATTTTGATAATTGTACTTTGTGATTACCCAACTTAGGAGCCAAAGCAAATGTCCAAAATATCACTTCAATCAATAGATATATAGAAGGAAATTAAAGCACAAGCCAATGAGCTTATTAGGCTTAGACAAGGCAACTACCTTACCTATATATCCCTAAACTGCTTAGAGATTTGGTTGAAACTTGAAACCCTTTTTCTTTGGCATCACTTCATTGTCTCATTGTCCTCCCTTCCTCTTTTTTAGTCTTTTACCGACATTTTTATATCCAATCAAAGTTAATATGTTATCGGCTCATAAAGAATATACTTCTTCCATCAAAAGTGTTTTTACTTTCATAAAACTCGAACGTATGTAAAACAAATTTCAAAATATTTGAGCCAACCTGCATTATTTTGCTTTAATCTTAATTATGGCTTTGATTTTAGTAGATTTGTATGTGTCTAGCCAAATTATTTAGTTTCTCTATAAACAAACCATGCAAATGGTTGTTAGTTTATTAATTGTTACTCATTTTTTATAGATAATTAAGAGTTCATTATGATATTAAAGATAAATATGATATAACTTTTTTAAGAGAATATTTTTTTCATAAAAAAGTCACTTCAACTTTTTTTTTTTTTATAAAATTTGCATGCAATTAATAAGAAAATAATGGGTTGATCCCAAAAAAGAAAAGGAATAAGAAGAGAGGATTCTCATGTCATAGGTTATATGTAATAATAAAAGGTCAAAGATAATGTCGTGGAAATTTCATTTGTGGAGTTTACAATTTGAATCGTCACATTGACAAAGTTATTTATTGGCCATTTTATCCCATCAATTCTTTAAAAATTGGTGAGGAAATGAAAAAATATACAATATCCTTCTAAAAAATGAATTTTAAATGAGCAACTTCGAATTAATTATTTTTATATAAGTAATTATTTTATTTTTTACTTTTATTTATACTAATAGGGTTTAAGTTTAATGGTCAAGATCAGAATAAAAACTTATCGTTCGGTTTCATATTTGATTTCTTTTTCACTGTTATTATATATATATTTTTATAAATTTCTAATGTTAGACAATTATACTACTAGATTATGGTTTATTTTCATATCATAAACACTAGATTCTCAACAAAATTACCATCCAAAAGCCAATATCCCAACATATAAAATACAAGTGTACTACTAACATTAACATAGATTTGTGTAGGTATAAACTCTAGGAAAATCATCATAAATCCATGGCTAAAAAAGGGAGTAAAATTTTGAGATGGAGAAATGAATACGGAGGGACAAAAAAAAAAAACATTGTGATTTTAATTTACTGGATTTATTTCTCGTTCTAGAAGATTAGAATATATTTTTAGTTTATTTTTTTATAAAAATAGAACTTAAATTCAAATCAATTTTTTCGGGAAAGTACGCATCCTCCCTGAAATGATATGTTCATTAAACATATTTTTTTCCAAAAATTACAACTCTTCACATGTCTTTTTTCCTAAAGGCATGTCCTTCTACTATTTTCTTTTTCTTATCTTAAAAATTTAGTATCCTTACAAATGAAAAAATGTAAGGTCGTTTTTGGAGAAATAAATTTTAAAATTCGCTATAAAATAGAAATTTAAAAGAAAAAAATATAATAAGGAAATCAAAAGGATACGTGGCAAATGGAGAAGATAGGGAAAGATATAAAAATAGACTTTTTGTGAATTTTTTTATTTAAATTTAAACATCCAAAAGAACCGCAAAGCTTCAGGTGACCCGAAGCGGGTGGTTCGGAGGTAGTTTTCTGGGGTTGTCACCTTCCGACAGCAAACTAGAGAGAGGAGAGAGAAAGAGAGAGAGGAAGGGAGGGAGAGAGGGAGGGAATAGAGAGAGAGAGAGAGAGAGAGAGAGAGAGAGAGAGAGGAGGGAGGGAGGGAGAAAGTAGAGAGAAAGGTTTGACAATGGCGAATTGGGATTCAAGCCTAAAGAAAAAACAATTAAAAAGAAATAATATAAAGAAATAATTTACCATCTCTTTTCGCCCTTCTTTATATAATCTTCTGCTTCCCCATTCCCCTGTCTCTCTCATCATCAAACACAAAATAAACCTTCATCTTTGTGTTTCCTCCAAAACCCATTCGAAGAATTGAAGAAAGTTGAAGAAATCCTCGTTTCTCCACCGATTCTGTGAAAAGGGTGTTTGAAAAATTCATCTGGGTCTGCTTTAAATTTGGATGGTTCGATCGATTGGCTCAAGTTCTTGAACTGGGCACATTTTCCTTGTCCTGCAACGGTCGAGTTTTCTTCTGATGGTTTCAATGGCGGCAGAGGGAATGCTGTCATTTTCCGCTGCTTCTGTGGTTGAAGATGCTCTCAGACAGAATGGAACTCGATTAAGCGATATTGATTTGGCGTCAAGAAAGGCAGAGGAGGCTTGTATGATCTCATTCCCCTTTCTCGATTCTCTCTCTCTCTCTCTCTCTCTGCCCCTCTTTTGTATGATTGATTATATGTAGGAAAACACTTATGATGGCATTAATGTCCAATAAATGAATCAAAATCTGAGAAATTACTCGGTTCTTAACATTGACTTTGAATGCTGGGTTTGTCACCAAATGCTTGTTAAATGGGTGATCATCTCTTAACCTAGAGTTCATGATTTCATTGATTTGGGAATTTGTGTGTGGTATGATTTCTTTAGAAGCATTTGGATTGTATGATATTTGATGTTCAAATCTGATCATCATTGTCATGCATATATGATAAATGTGAAAGAATGAAATGACTCTCTCTCTTTTCCACCCCCTGACTATTTTCGACTTTAGTCATGAGGGAATTTATTCAAATATCTAATAAGGGGCATTGAATTTTGTAGCACTGAGGCGATATGAAGCGGCTGGATGGTTAAGGAAGGTGGTTGGAGTTGTATGTTCTAAGGATTTGCCTGCTGAGCCTTCTGAGGAAGATTTTAGACTCGGGTTGAGGAGTGGAATAATCCTTTGCACTGCAATCAACAAGATTCAAGCCGGCACTATTCCAAAGGTATTCTCCATTTCATTATACCAACAAATTGACAATTTCTGTTCAATTTGCTAAGTTATAAGCTAATTACATGTAATTGGTATGTGTTTGTAGGTGGTTGAGGCTCCAAATGATGCTGTGATTGTCGCTGATGGCGCAGCTTTAATGGCATACCAATACTTCGAGAATGTGAGGAACTTCTTGGTTGCTGTCGAAGAAATGGGGCTTCCAACTTTTGAGGCCTCTGATTTGGAACAGGTTTGGAGAATTCTGTAGCATTCTTTTTTCATATATGCGATATGTTGACTTGTTTTCCTTTTCAGCAAATTATAACTTCCATTTTTTTTTTTTTTTTTTTTGGCTGTGCTTGAATGATACAGGGAGGCAAAACTGCAAGGGTAGTGAACTGTGTCCTGGCATTGAAATCTTTTAGCGATTGGAAGGTAGCTGGTGGAAGTGGATCGTGGAAATTGACTGGAAATATAAAATCTCCAAGCTGTGGGAAGACCTTTGTTAAAAAGAATACAGATCGTTACTTGAGTATACTTTCAGGGGCTTCCTCTGGAAGTGAGAGGTCCCTAGAAGCTTTTGGCAATGAGCAATTCAGTGATCTTGCTCTTGACTTTAATGATATGGTGAGGAACCTGAACTTTTTCCATATGAACTTCTAAGCATTTACATCGTGGGTGAAAGTAACAAGTAGAAGTTGTTCTTGTCTGCAGTGGAATTCTCGTACCTTAAGCAATGTGATTCGCTCACTCATTACGGATAAGAAACCAGAAGAAATACCGGGTGTAAGTGCTTTATCTAGTGCTATAACAGTTGATTGTTGTGTGAGTTCTTCAGCATAAGTTGATTGGAATAAGCAATTTGGATGTCTCACATTTTCCATTTTTCGGCATATCCTTTGCTAATGCTCGAATAGCTAGTGTCCATATCACACTGAATACTTTCTTCGAGAGTGACTAAATATGTTGATGTTCTCCTCTTGATTTCAGATTGTTGAGTCTGTTTTGAGCAAGGTTGTGGAGGATTTTGAGCGCCGTCTTGCTAATCAAATTGAATCAGTAAGATCTTGCTTTATAAATCATTTTCCCTGGCATTTTTCAAGCCATATGTGTAGTATAGCTGAGATTTTTGGTGAGAAAATGGATTTCCCTACGTTAATGCAATCTTCATTTCACCTCAAAACCCTTGATAGGCATCCAGGTGCTCTGAAATGCATATGGATGCTTGGCTTTTCATTTTAGACCCAAAAATATATGAATATTTTTTGGAAAATGGACAAATTCAACATATGGACATAGACGGGTGTTGGACACTTATAGCTAAGTCATGTATAACATAAGTTTGTCCTAGTCTTTTGGTATTTACATTTCAACATCAAAAGCAGAAATCTAAAATTGTTCAACATGGCAGCTGAAGAATACTTCAGAAACCATGTCTATCTCAGGACAGAACACAACTCCTACAGAATCCCCCAAGGCAGAATCACAGGTGAAAGATTATGATCTCATTTTGAAGTTATCTACTAAAAGATTTTGGAGTCCCAATTTCTTCTTTATAAATGATGGATCTGATTTTGAGTTGACGACAATTCATCATCTGAAAAACATGTTTTTAGAGTGTTGGAAATACTGCCCCAGACGAGGCCAGTGAGGTGGAGCAAGGTAGTGAAGAAGGAGAAGAAGAAGTAAAGAGTAGGGACTACATCCTTTCCGAAGCATCAAACGATCACCTTATTAAGAAACAGGCTGAGATTGTTGAGCGACAAACGAGAGATATCCAGGTAGTTGGAAGAAACTTGCTGTCTTGCTTTAACTACATTGGGAGCTTTTTTGGAGGTGATTCACATTTTTGTTTTACTTTTAGGTGTTGAAACATACCATTCATACCACAAAAGAAAGTATGCAATTACTGCAAATGAAGTATTATGAGGAGTTCAATTATCTAGGTACAATACATCACAATTTTATTTTATTTTTTGAAAATTTTCTGATGGATCACCCTGATAGTCCCTACCGTTTCCCTTAGGTAAACAGTTGCAGAGTCTTACTCATGCTGCCTCCGGATACC
This sequence comes from Talinum fruticosum, assembly GCA_021018815.1. NCBI lineage: Eukaryota > Viridiplantae > Streptophyta > Magnoliopsida > Caryophyllales > Talinaceae > Talinum > Talinum fruticosum. The sequence continues at coordinate 342,687 of JAITYX010000103.1, forward strand.
AGAAAGTTCTAAACGAAAACCGCAAGTTATACAATCAAGTGCAAGACCTCAAAGGTAAGCGGGCACTTTGGTCAATTCTAGTTTGAATATTCCTTGTTACTTGTGTTTTTCTATTTGCAAATCTGAGATGTTCTATGATCCATAGGGAACATTAGGGTGTACTGTCGAGTACGCCCATTCTTGCCTGGGCAGGCTAGTGGTTCTACCACTGTGGATCGCATCGAAGATGGGAACGTTACAATTATGACACCTTCAAAAAATGGCAAAGAGGTGAAGAAAGCCTTCACTTTCAACAAGGTGTTTGGATCTAGTGCAACACAAGGTTGGTCATATGACTCTTCAATCATCCAACAAAACCCTAAAAGGTTTTTGGTGGCTCTTTAATCATCTTGCATTTCTCTGCAGCTGAGGTTTACGTGGACATGCAACCCCTTGTTCGGTCCGTGCTTGATGGTTACAATGTCTGTATTTTTGCATACGGGCAAACAGGAGCAGGGAAGACTTACACAATGGTATGAAAAGAGACTGCTAGTGCGATTGTTCATTTTTCTTCACCTGTATTTCTTACTGTAGATTGCATTGAGATTCTGACCTTTGGTTTCTGACCAGACTGGACCGAACAACCTGACCGAGGAGACGTATGGTGTGAACTACAGGGCACTGAATGATTTGTTCCAAATCACGCAACAGAGGCAAAAAACTATCAGTTATGAAGTCTTTGTTCAGATGATGGAAATATACAATGAACAAGTTAGAGATCTACTAGCCACTGATGGTTCAAACAAAAGATATCCTTTATGTTTATGTATTATGATAGCTGGGTTTTTGTTTTTAGTACATAACTGATATTTCCTGTGCTTAACTTTAAAATCCTGTGCTTAACTTCAAAATCCTGTGCTTAACTTCAAAATCCTGTGCTTAGCTTCAAAAGATATCCTTCATGTTTACGAATTATGCTAACTGATATTACATCTACATGTGCTTAACTACATTATATGTCCAACTTTTCTTTGACTACTGAGTACATTAGAAATCCGGAACAGTTCTCAGAATGGGATTAATGTACCAGATGCAAACAGGTTGCCTGTCTCAACGACATCTGATGTTATCAATTTGATGGAACTTGGACACAAAAATCGTGCAGTGTGTTCTACAGCCATGAATGATCGCAGTAGTCGTTCTCACAGGTGCACTTATTTTAGTTTTCTACATTTGTAAATTTCAATGTAATGTGAGTGGACCTAGCAAACTAATTGATAGCCAATCAACCTATAAAGATCTACTTAATAGACCTGTCTCCCTTATAAAGACTACCCTATTTGACCTGAGCTGAATACTTATAATGTGTGCTTTCAGCTGCATGACAGTACATGTTCAAGGGAAAGACCTCACATCAGGAGCCATTCTACGAGGTTGCATGCATCTGGTTGACCTGGCTGGAAGCGAAAGGGTTGACAAATCTGAGGTGACAGGGGACAGACTGAAAGAAGCTCAGCATATCAATAAGTCCTTGGCTGCTTTGGGAGATGTTATTGCTTCTCTCGCTTCAAAGAACACTCACGTTCCCTACAGGAATAGCAAACTCACCCAGTTGCTTCAGGATTCACTCGGTAAATTCCCGTATCTGTCACATTTACATTATGGGGATCAGCTTTCTGCCTTATGTTTTGGTAAATTTTTTTCATGAATTCTGTTAGGAGGGCAAGCCAAAACATTGATGTTTGTTCACATAAGCCCAGAAGTAGATGCTGTTGGAGAGACCATTAGTACACTCAAGTTTGCTGAGCGTGTCTCCACCATTGAGCTTGGTGCTGCCAAGGCAAACAAGGAGAATACTGACGTCAAGGACTTAAAAGAGCAGGTTCTTGGTCACTATGCCCTTGTCTAAGATGATCACTATCTAAGATGATTACTATGTGATTACTCTGCTCTGGTGTAAGATGATTATAACTATTATTCACTTATATGCTCTTTCTACATGCCAGATTGCTAATCTCAAGGCAGCATTATCTAGAAAGGAAGAAGAGGTGGAGCATCTTTCTCGGTCATTATCAGGAACCCCAGAAACTTTGAGCGTGAAGTCCACTACAAGCACCGCATCTTCACCCATACATCCTGTCTTGCGGGCACCCAAAGAATCCTCAGGTGGTCGTAGGAGCTCTACTGAGGATGTTGCTACCATCAAGGTAATGGATAAAGGTTAACTTAATAACTGATGACTGTGAGGGAATGGGACATTATCTTAATTTCTCGATCCCTCACAGTCATCAGTTACTAACAGAATTGCAATTCATCAATTTCTAATGAAAAATTATGATCTTGAAGGCTAAACCCAACACCACAGAAACTCGAACAGGAAGGAGGCGAAGTTTGGATATCAACGACCTCATCTCAACCCTCAAGGGAGAGGAGAGCAACCAAGGTGATTGGATACAGAAGGAGACGATGAAGCAGGATAGAGTTGGTAACATGGTAGCCAACAAGAAGGATAGACAAGATAGCGATAATGTACAGATTAGTAGGTATGATCCCCACCCAGATGTCATCGATGAGCTCGAGACTGCAACCAGTGACTCATCTGAGCCCGATGTTCATCAAGTTCATCATGTGCCCAAAATTCCAACCATGTCAAATGGCTTGTTGGGTTCAAAGATCAGGAAACCCCTAGTGAAAACATCCCAAAACATGGAGAAAAAGTATGCCTTTGTACTCATTTGTTCTTTTATGACAGGATAAAGAATGCTATGTAACGCATTGTTTTACAGGAGTACGATCCCGACAGCATCATCGAGGAGAGTGGCCAATGGGACGAGCCCACATGTAAGCAGGAACGGGGGCCAGCAGGGCACATGAAGCGAAAAACAGGGAATACAATGTGAAGAAGTAATTTGCACCCTCTATCTTGCATTTGCATAGAAGAAGGAAGCATCCTAAGGGGCATGGTGATTTTGTCAAGCCTTTAATTTTATGGGGGAGAAGGGAGAAGAGTAGTGAAAGGCTTCAAGCTCTTTTCCAGTGTAAAATGGTGAAAGGCTTCAAGCTCTTTTCCAATGTAAAATGGCAAATGGGCAAATACTACTGTAGTTGTCTGTCTGAATGAAATGTCACAAGCTGAAGTTGTTTTCAAGTCCCCACTAAATTCATGGAGGATGGCCTTTTGTTTTGTTTGTCCATATGGGTGTTGATTTGAGGGTTTTCTTATTCCTTTTTTTTTTTTTCTCTCAAGAAAGAGAAATGGGTAATAGGTAAATATAGTACACATATATGTCATGTCCTCCCTTTTGCATCTTGTACTACAGCTAGTATATCAAAAGATTATGGTGGATTTGATACAAAAATCAGAATGAATTGTTGTACATTTTATATTTACTATAATTTTGTTGCGTATTGTTATATTGTTTTATTTGATATATTTACGTATACATTACCAGCTGGGAAGTAAATTCCCATCGCAATGCACCATTGTGAATCTAGGACTTGTAGTCTTTGATTACATATAAAGGAAAAATCGGAAGAAAAAATTTGTCCTTTATTAATCCGGGATTATCCAAAACATTTTAATCACAATGCGTGTTTATCTCATTTTTATATTTTTTTATTATTTATGTATTTATTTTTATTTGTTGTTTGTTTGTTTGTTTATGCAATTATTATTTATTAATTATACGTTGTTTTTGTTGTGTTTGGGTCCGTCAATCACTCACTCACGTGGCCACGTTAGCCTTTTTAGTTTTTTCTAAAGTTTTTTTATTAATTAAGTTAAATGACAAAAAGTTAAACAAGGAAAATTCTAATAATATTATTCATTCACGTAAATTCTAATAATATTATTTATTCACATTGGTTAGAGTATAAGTAATCATACATGCTAAACAACATGGATGGTCATTCTTCATTTAAAATTTGTATCGATAAAAAATACATCAAACAGTATAACGATTCATTATGATCTGTTCACTCTAATTTTTATCCTTAAAATGTCTTACTTTTACGATAATATTTTTTTATTTAATTACGACACTACATGCTAAAGTAGATTAGGTTGTATTTTCGTTAGTGTATTTAGAATGGATGATATGATCTTAATTAATTTTATATTTTTTAAAAATAAATATTATATATTTGATTTCCTGATTTTTATGGTGTGCGATATACTTAACTTCCAAAAAAAAATGAAAAAGTTTTTAGACCTCTATAATTGAATCTAGGTATTTCTAATTGAATTTATTGGGTCTATCCTTAGATCTTGAAATTTTATTTTATTTTATTTAATATAGGATTAGGGTCACCTACTGACAGCTTTGGTTGGTGGGGTATAGGATAGATATATGGAATTATTAAATTTATTTTTGGAAAACTATAATAAATTTAAAAATACACTTGAAATGATTAAAAGATTATAATTTCATTTGCATTAACATGCGCAAAATCCTGGAATTTTCCCACTATGTATTTATAAATTATGAATTATAAATTTTGGCGGACAACATGATCAGTTTTGTTTGTTTTTGCATAATTTACGTTGATTGATTGATGATATTGAAAACCCTTAAATCCACTTCTATCATCATCATCATGCCTCTTCATGCGTTACAGTTTGCATTTTCGACCACCAGAAACCCAATCCAATCAGATTTATGCACTAATTAAACCACATTTATCAGTAATATGTATATCATTTCCGACCCTGATAAGTTTATATAGGAAGTTCGGATAGAAAATATTCATAAATTTGATGGTATATATTAAGGATCGGTTTAAATTGGTATGTATATCATTATTTATTTCTGTTCATTTCTGCTCCATTTCTGCTCATTTTTGTTCATGTCTACTTATTTTAGCCAATTGTATTTGTTCATTTCTACTCATTTACTGCTCGTTTCGATTCATTTATGTTATATCCGTTATTTCTTTTCATTTTATTCGTCATTTTGAACAGATCCTAAAAAGAGAAGTTTTTTTAATACTTTTTAATTTTTTAAAAGTTATGTCATGTTCCATTGACAATTAACTTATACCCTTACACCTACTTACAGTTCATTACGAGTTTTTATGACTAACTTTGCAACTATCTTACAACTCCTTATAACAAAGTTTATAACTATGTAAAATTTAATTACTTTATATAGGAGACTTCTTTAATCCTTTTCTTTATCGAAGTTTTATAAAAGGCAAAAATTTTTCACCGTAGATAAATTTATCAAACTACTTAAAAAGAATAAAGGTTAAATCACTTAAACCGACTTATTTTCATACAAAGAAAACTCTCTTTGTCATCCATCTAATCCTCACCTAAGTCTTTGCCAGCCAACATTTGTGCCTTTTTCCTCTTTTTTCTTTTTTTTGTTCTTAAATTTTATATTTTCCTTTTTTAAGAAATGATTCACGGATTTGATTAAAAGGTTCCCTTCCCATCTAGGTAAATTGGAATAGACGCATAAATTACCTTTAGTCAACGAACTTAATATATTTAGTAAATGACAATTTTGCCCCTCTTCTTTTATCCTTTCCCTAATTCATTTGTTCTTTAATTAATTTTCAAATAATAAATTGTGAGGGGTAGAGTTTATTGTTTTATATTTCAATTTGTTCTTAAAAATATTTTCTATGCGAAAGTGCTTGTAGAAAGAAAGAAAAATATAAATAAGATGTTTTGGACTTTTTTTATTTGATTAAAATTTGTGATAATTACCACTCCACCTATAATTTCACCCCATATATATATATATATATATATATATATATATATATATATATTAAAATGTTGATTATCAATTACTGTTCAATATTACCAAATTATAACATTGCATGTATACTATTCCACGTGAAATCACCACGACTGCATGATGTAGGTGTCGTTATTCTAAAATTTGGAGATATCTAAATATAAACAATTTTATCCTAAAAGGCATTTTACAAATAAAAAGATCGATTTTAATAGATTCCTTTAAAATCATCATTTTACATATTTAAACTTGTGTTTACTTTTACTTTGTTAAAATTAAAACTTTCTGTCTTTTGTCTTAACGAATCACTAACATAATACGGAATAATATTAATAATCTAAATTTATTCGATATTGTATCGATAAGTATTGTATTCAGTAAAAATAATACCATCAACATTCAAAGATGCAGTAAAATTATTGTGAATTTTGAAATTGAAATTTGTGGATATTACGGTCCTGTTCGGCAAAATGAGTCGTTCGAGTAGCGGATAGCGGTTTGTGTAGCTGATAGTCTGTTTAGGTAGTCGATAAGTTGTTAGATTTTAGTCTGTTAGCGGATAGACTGTTCAATTGAGCGGTTGAATAAATGTGTTCGGTAAATTTAGCGGTTGAGTTAGTTGATTATTGTAAATTGATATAAAAGGATATAAATAATTTATTAAATATAAATTAATGAAGGGATTTTTTGTCAAAAAATATAAAACGCTACTTTCAAATGTGAAAAGTTAATATTCTTAACTTTTCGAAACACTACTTGAAACGCTAAAAGCTACTGCAAACGTTAATTAAAACACTACCTTACCGAACGCTAATATTTGGTTGATTAGTGTTTTGACGCAATCAACGTTAAAAGCCTACTCAAAACATTCGTTGCCAGAATGCGCCTACATAATTATGAAGAAATGACTTTATAATAGTATTAGTGAAGGAGATTTATTAAATTATGACGTCAATTTTGGAAGAAAACCCCTTTTTGTCTTTTTTTTTCCCTCTCAGTAGCTGATTACAACTAATCTTAGAACCTTAATCACGTCTTAATCAATTGACTTTTGCTCCCATCACTTCTCTCTCTCTCTACACCCGCGTCTTCTCCAACCTCTCTCTCTCTCTCTAGATTTTCTCTCATCTCCCAATCAAATCACAGCAAAAAAACCTCCATATCCTCTCTCTCTCTCTCTCCCTCTCTCGCTGTCTGGCAATGTCGCAGTCCATCTAGGGCTTTCCATTCTGCCCTCGTTGATCTCGCTCTATTTCTTCACACCCATTTCACTCACATACTCTCACAATGACCCTTCCATAGAACCCAGATTCTCTAATCTTTGTTCAATGCCACCCTCTCACACTTCGATCTGTAAGTTCTCGCATTCTTTTTCTACTCTGGATTTTCTCTTCTTCCGCATTATCGATTTTTGTATTCTTAATCATTTGGTTCCCGGCGCTTTAGCTGGGAATTGCATTTCCCAGTTTAATTTGGGATATTCGATTGAAAGTTGGAATTTTTAGTTTATTTTCGTTGTCTTTAGTGTATCGTTGATTTTGATCTTCTGAGCCTTAGGGTTTGTGCTTCTTTTCCCACATTTTTGGTTCTAGTGTTGATTGCCGTAATGCTAATTTGAGTTTTGGATTAAATTTGAGATTCTTGGTCGAATTTGGAAGAATTGATTCTTATTTTGCTGAAATTAGGCCTTATTATCAGTTTGATTCAAGTTTTCTGTATGCTAAATGCTATTGTTTATGTTATCTATGGTTGCAATTGGCTCTTCCTCTCAAGATTGTGGAGAAGATTTTGATACGATTGAAAGGTGCATTGTTGTTTTCTTTATGATTAGGTGATGAAAGGGAGAGTTAAGAGATGTTGAAACGTAGCCTAAAATGAGTCAGATAGAAGTAACGAGAGCTAAGCCTGTTCTTGTTCCACTTGGAACGCTGATTGGTCGTGAACTTAGGTCTGAGAAGGTCGAGAAGCCGATAATTAGGTATGGGCAAGCGGCATTAGCCAAGAAAGGGGAGGATTATTTCCTGATAAAGCCTGACTGCCAGAGAATTCCCGGGGATCCTTCTACATCTTTCTCCGTTTTTGCGGTATAATCTTTTGCATCCAGAATTTAGTAGTTACAGTTTCAATATTTACAGCTGTTGGTTCAAGAGAGATGCTGAACTTTGAATTTTCTTGGTAGATTTTTGATGGTCATAATGGCATATCAGCGGCTATATTTGCCAAGGAGAATTTGTTGAATAATGTTTTGAGCGCAATTCCGGAAGGTGCTAGTCGGGAAGAGTGGCTTCAGGCACTTCCCAGGGCACTGGTTGCTGGGTTTGTGAAAACCGATATTGAGTTTCAGCAAAAAGGTTTGTTCTGTTTTATTGACTGTGTTCTCACGTTAGACACTGAGAAACATGTTATAATGTATTTGATTACAATTTACAGGTGAAAGCTCAGGAACAACTGTTACTTTTGTTGTGATAGATGGATGGACTGTTACTGTTGCATCTGTTGGGGATTCTAGATGCATACTGGATACACAGGGTGGTGTAGTTTTTCTCTTGACTGTGGATCACCGCTTAGAGGAAAATGTTGAAGAGAGGGAGCGTGTGACAGCCAGTGGGGGTGAAGTTGGAAGGCTAAATGTTTTTGGGGAAATGAGGTAGAACAGTTGATTTTGTGTCTGGAAAACAGATGTCAATAAATTTTGAGGGGAGGGGGGTATTTGAAGCAACCGTTGCTGATTTTATGTTTTTCAGGTTGGTCCACTGCGCTGTTGGCCAGGAGGATTATGCCTGTCTAGGTCCATCGGTGATACTGATGTGGGAGAGTTCATTGTCCCCGTTCCACATGTTAAGCAAGTGAAGGTAAGTCATTACTCATTAGTCTGCCATGACTGAGATTTTAATCATAATTTTTCTTGACAGAGTTGATTTTAAGTGTTCTCAGCTCTCTGATGCTGGTGGGAGACTTATTATTGCTTCTGATGGTATCTGGGACGCCTTATCATCTGAGGCTGCTGCCAAAGCTTGTCGAGGTCTTCCAGCTGATCTTGCGGCAAAACTCGTTGTGAAGGTGAGCCAGTTACGTGGCTGATTTTTCAACTCAGTCAGTTGAGAGAAATTTCCCTGACTTCCTTGGAACACTGAACAGGAAGCTTTGAGGTCAAGGGGTCTTAAGGATGATACAACCTGCTTAGTTGTTGACATTATTCCCTCTGTCCACCCTCTCTTACCTCCTAGTCCTACACCCCAGAAGAAGCACAATGTGCTGAGGTCACTGTTCGGCAAGAGATCTCAAAACTCATCGAGCAAAAAGCTTTCTGCTGTTGGAGCTGTGGAGGAATTGTTTGAAGAGGGTTCTGCTATGCTTGCAGAAAGGTTTATCTCTTAAACGCTTCTTCATTTGCATCTTTGATGTTCACATTCTCTAGTGAATCTGTTTACTGTAGAGCTCTTCAATGTGGACATTTACTGCAATATCACTAGGAGCCACTTAGTTTTATGCAAGTTTATCCTGTGTCCTTTTGTAACAATGACCATACAAGAGCTCTCAGCTATGATGAAAAGAATCAGGCATGTGTTGCAAATTACATTGCATCATAGAACCCTAAAATTGACTCTGGAGTTTTCATGTGGGTGGATCACAGTGCGGTAAGCACAATTAGCTTCACAAGGGAAGTCATACTCATGCATGTTGTTTTCCCTTCATGTGTTGCCATCCTATTGTAGCTGTAAACATGAGTCACACGGGTAATTAATTTTGCCGACCTTTTGTGGTTCCCATGATCCTTAAAAGGGCTATATTGATTATTCATGTGTCTGTTTGTGACCTTGTGAGATAGTGGCAACGACTGAATTCCAGTTTTTCATTTCATCAAACTCACTGCCAGCTAAGATGGATCCCAATCTTCTGCTATCTTCGATGCGTAACGTTTGAGCCAATTTCAGTAATTTATTATTAGTTTTGGTCTTGTTAGTTTTCAGGACACGATGAAGAGAAATTATTCTTTTTACCTCTATCGAAAGAAATAAATCATGAATCTGATTTTGGATCAACATTTAGTTTTGACTTCTGAAAGTTGAATCTTTTGCTTCAGCATGCTTTGACATGAGTTCCTCATGATTTTGTCTTATGTCCAACATATGAAGCTTCATGTCTAGGTAAAATAACCTACCACATGTTCTGATGGTTAGGGAAAATGATTCTGCAATTTAGTCAAATGTTAGGTTTTGAGGTTCAAGGAATCAAGGGTTATAGTTATCTATCTTTCCTCTATGTAGGTAGAGACAAAATTAGTGGTCTGCCTGAGATATTTATTTTATTGTTTGAAGTTTTGGTGGGATGTGGTAGCAAATGTGTCACTGCATTTTTGTTTGAATTTCTCTATCTTGCGAAAGGAGGAGGAAACCAGTGGACATAGTCGTCCATTTAATCAAGTATCTGGGTATTTTTTTATCTTTTTTTTCCTTGACAAATAATTCATGAGATTCGTGACTTTAAGGTTGTCCTCAGTGCATTGTAAATATATTGGATGGTTCATAATATCAACCTTTATGTGATGGATTATTTTGAAAATTATCAAATTTAGAACTGTTGGTTGAAAGTCCTAATAGTCAGTCCTTTTCCAAATGTCTCATCAAAATGCAGGCTAGGCAAGGATTTTCCTATGAACCCTGATTCGGGTCTTTTCAGATGTGCGATCTGCCAAGTGGATCAACCACAAAGTGATGGTCTCTCAGTCAACTCGGGGCCATTTTTCTCCCCCTCATCAAAGCCATGGGAAGGGCCCTTCCTTTGTGCCAACTGTCGTAGGAAGAAAGACGCCATGGAAGGAAAGAGGCCAAGCAACCCCACAATTTCCACCTAACAATTTTATCCCAGTGATATAATCAATTGTCGATATATTCTTTTTTCTTGTCTTGGTTGTGTCAGTGTTGCGGTGTGTGCTGTAGATGTGTGTAAGAAAAGTGAACGTAGCGAATTGAAGAAAGTTCCCTTGGGTTCTTTTCATCCCATGTCAACAAGCTCTCCGGGTGTTAGAATTATGAATTTCTACTCGCAGTTTGGATCCACTGACAAAACAGACGTGATTATGTGATAATCTTGTATGCAAATACATTAGATTGGTTTCTAACAGCTTCGCCTCGAAAGTAAATAGATGAGTGATAGTGATTTGTTATTAGTGTTTTTGTTGATTTTTACATGGTTTTTGGGGCTCATACATTCGTGGACAGTTGCTGATCAAACTTTAGGCTGAGAGTTAGATGATTGGATAATTTTCTGTCATAGACTTTTGCATTGGTTCTGATGCTCTCCTAGATCCTCGTACTGTGCAAGGGCTGACTCGATGGGCTACCAATTAAAATTATCCGCAGGTAGGCTCCCATACACTGGTTGCTTGACCCCTGGTTCAACACCCACCAACTTGAGACCTTCCTGGAGGCCAGTTGTGGAGCTCCAGTGTGTCCAGCTTTGCCACGGTTGAAGACTTTACACCTTTGACACAGCCTTTCACGCCTTCAGAGTGCTGTAACTCGTCCACTAAACTGTGGTTAGGGCCAGGCTAGCCACATCTACTCAGAAGGCAATGAGACTATCCATGTGCTTGTCAACTCAGTTTCATAGACCATAGGGGACTAAGGAAAGGAATTTATATTACCTACATATACATATATGGTGATGGGGTCATGTGGAATTCACAAATCTCAAAACTTCGAAGACCATCAAAGCTGTTTTTGTAAGCATCACAAATCTCGAGAAAAAATCATACCCCAAAACTTACAAATGATCACTGGTATTCATCCATCACTCTTCTCATGCTGGAAATCTTCCAGCCAATTAAGCATCATCTATGACAAAGACCAGTTCTTAGCAAATTGTTTGGGGGTTGGGGATATGCTACTGTTACATTCATTTCCTTGCCAAACAAGGTGCTCCAAACACAGGAGAAGAAGGTCCTAGTAATATACACTAATCTAAAGTTACAAATTTGAGTACAATTTCAACTAAGCTAAAGAGACTAAAGTACAAGAATGCACCCCTCTAACCATGTATATGTCTAAAGGCTAGAAGTTCGTCCATCATTGCTCAGAAAACATATCTGACAATCACAAAACCTAACGACGTCTACACTGACCGATGTAGTAATACACAGAATTAAAGAATTTTGGACAAGTAATGTACAAACAAGAACATTGAAGGTGAAGACCTATCTTTGAATCTGATTGGGAATATTGCTACTTCAGCTAGTGGCAGATGAAGAGGCTGTCCTACCATTTAGCATGCCATTATCAACAGGGGAGTTACTCCCCACTTTCCTTCTGACTCTGTCGGCTCTACCACCTTAACAGCTCCATCACTCAACCCCACTGCAAATTGGTTCGGCTCCTGTGGGTGGGCAGCTACAACTAGTGGATATACAGGTTGGCTCCTGTGATTTGGGAGATGAAGATAAGATATTAGACAACAGTAGTTAACTATCAAAGTTTCATCCATCTTAGAACCTGAAGAAAGTTGGCTCTTAAACGTAAAACCCTACATCTATGTCACTTGGAGTGGAACTCAAGGGTCTCGCACAGATGCATCCAAGGGCCAAAATTGGCAATTTTCAAGGTGGTTTTGTGGATTTTTGGTTAAAAGACAAAGTGTCGAAGCACAGTACTCATGTCACATAAATTAAATACACATAAATGACAGCATGAAACCAAAAGCAGATGTAGGTGCTGGTCAGTTCAACTGAGTCTCTAGGAATGGTAAAGTTTTTAGGAGTTGGTACTTGAAAATCGAGTTTGAATCAGCTATGTCAACCTTTGGGTTTCCCTTTATACCAAGACAAAGAAAAGAAAAAGCAGAAGATAGGCAATGTACGCCTAGACTCACCCATTCAACTGAGGCTGTGACAGGTATGCCGAGGGCGCAATCCGGCATCTGAGTTTCAAGGTATCAGCATCAAATACTCCAATGTTGCCATCAACAAAGGTAGCAAAGATTAGCATACTGTTGCATGAGTATGCAGCATAAGATATTGGTGCAGACAGCACATCCTGGGGAACCCACTGCAATTCAAGAATGCAGGAGAGAATAACCATCGACAATCAAAAACCATATTCAATTTGAGCCCAAATACAGCTACAAGAAGATTGCCGTACCTGTCGAATGCATTCCATCTTAGAGGCATCATATATTGCTAACTGTGTTTCATGGAACACTAGCAAGCGGGTTTGATCTGCGTGAAACTGGACTCGAGTATCACCAGAAGCTGTCTTTCCAGCTGGAAGTTGTATCGTCACAGATCTCCTCTTTTCCCATGTGTCAATGCTCCAGACACAGAGCTGCAGAAATTACTTTTTGTTAGTTTTGGTCTGAAAGAAAGTAACCCCTTCAATATACTGGACTGAACTTTTTTCTTTTATACTTCATGAAGCAGAACTTTGACTTCCAATTTCCCCAATATTGTCCTAGTTCGTTATACAGATACTAATAATACAGAAGACATAATGGTAGTTTTCTGTTAGTAACGTTTATTATATAGAGTGCCAGGACTCCCATGACAGTAATTCTCTATACACTGTATCAAATATACAGTGTCAGGGCTCCCGTGATGGATAAAAGCCTGTTTTATTCCCTCATACACACTTTAGCCCAAGACCCAACAATGCAGGATCAACTTTCTTGCAACCCAAACCCAGAAGAGAGACAATGGTAACTAAAAAGAAGACCATAGCAAACTAATCTACCGAATAACAAAAATGGAAGAAACCATTCCGGATTTTCACACTAATTTTTCAAATCTATCACCTAAGGAAGTATCAAGTATAAAAAGCTAGTATAATTTTCCAAAATAAAGGCATGTTTCATACTTGAGCATCAGCGCCAGAAGAAACCAGGATGTTAAGAACGGTTGAAAAGGCTAGACCACTTATGCGCTTCTGGTGGCCTTTCAGCTTTGATCTCACCTGAAGAGAAACAACTCTTAAGATAAATTAAAAGATCCAGGAAAGGATGGAGAGGGAAAGAGTTGGCTTGCACCAGAAAGCACTGACCTCATCTACCCTCACGTTATAAATGTGGATAGTTGAGTCCTCCATTCCAATTGCTATGATGTTGTTGTCTTGGGGATGGAATGCAAGGAAAGTTGAGGCAGGCGGTGGAGGCATGAATGTTGTCATGACCTGGATAAGATAGCTTGTATTGCTCAGACTGAATATATCCAGAAATGAGGAAGTTTGCTACAATCACCAAAATTAAAAGTTTGAAACTATGAATACCTTGAATGTCATCATGTTAAACAGTGACACCTTTCCACCAGCAGCTGACATTACATAAGAGTCATTCTTTGAAAGCGCTATGCATGGTACAGCTTCTTCGAGGTTCACACCTGATAAATCATTAGTCATAAGAAGACCACTGTTTGGTTGCCAATGCTGAGGAACAACATTCGCAGTGGCCTTTTAACACATCACAATTTCAGAACACTCCAGCCCAAAAGTTTGTTTAATGTAAAGGTAAATTGAAGAATTTTCCAAAATCATCACCTTTCCAGTAGGATTTTGCTCATTTCTACTCCACTTCCATAACTTTTGGATCCCATTTGACCCAAGAGCCAAAATACCAACACCATTATTGGTGTAAAGAAGTCGGGCAACCTGGAGGGATGGAACAGATTATTAGATGACTGATGTTAAATAAGACAGAATGTAGAACCAGAGTGTCCTTCAACAAACCTTATTGGAACTGTCGGTGCTTTCTGGTAAAGTCACTAGCCTGCATTGGACAGGCTCCACAATTTCAGCCAACTGCCAGGGTTTGACTTTTCAGTTGCATCCTCCATTGGCTTAGCCTTTTCCATGCTTCTTGGTACTATATCAACTCCATTCTGAAGAAAAAGAAAATCAGGTTTACATGATAAAAATTCAAACTTTTTCCCTTCAGGAGATACTGAAAAAAGAAGGCAGAAAGGAAATAGAAGGGACATAACCAGAGGGGAAGACGGTATCAGAAAAGCAAAATTTGACAGCAGAAAAACTAGTTGGGGTTTTATCACACACAACAATATGCTTAGTCACATAAAGAGCAGGGAGCTGCATCAATGTTCTGGACCTCATCATCACTAGAACATGGCACGTCAATCTCCAAATGACACCGATGAGGCAAGTCCAATAGCCATCACGATAGCTTTGCTCACCACTAGAAAAACTCCCAAGTATACACGACTAAAGTGTGAACTGGTTTATAAAGAATAACATTGAAAGAAACGAAGGGCCGGAGAAACAGGAGAGTCTTCCAGGGAGTGGAGACTTCTCTTCAGTGGTTTAAAGATAAAGATTATGAAGACTCTCTACTTTTGGGATAGTAGCCATTTTTGCCAATCTTCTTTTGATTTTGTAGATTTTGTGGATAGTCTATATTTTGGTTGTATATAGTCCTTTTATAGGATGCTTGCTTTGCATCCATCCACTTGATTCAATATATATTCTCCTTTTCTTTTCAAAAAAAAAAGAAGAAAAGAAACGAAAGGCGGGAAAATTGAATGATCCAAACAAAGGATTTCCATGAAATATGACCTTAATAGCAGCAGCTTCAATAGGAGGCCTTAGCGCCTCAAAAGATGGGGCTTCCACTGTTCTCAAAGATCTAAGTCCAGCAGGAGTTGCGAGTATTTTGAACCCATTATCTGTGGTAGACACAGCCAGAAGGTTCCCTTCCTTGTTGAATCTCAAGCGTGGAAGACTCTGAAACACAAGTGAAAGGCAAGCAGCCAGTTATGAACCTTTAGGGGGAAGAGGATGAGGTTTTTTCATGGCACTATTTATTCAAATACACTAACCGGAAGCCCTCCTTCTGCATCTGTGTGAGTAAGAAGATTGACATTATCCATATCCCAAAACTTTATCTGATTATCCTCCCCTGCTGCCAAAAAGTGATTCTGTGTAGTGTCAAATTGCACAACTCCATTTGACTTCCTCCTGAATCCAGTATATGACCTCTTGATTGCTCCTTCACTTTCATTCCACTCAACTAAGGAAGATTCTCCTTCCTTACTTGTTCCACAGGAAAATAATCTGCAATAAAACAAACCCAATTATACTTAAATTGCTGAATAAAAAACTCTAAAATTGACTGGATATCGAGAACAGAGATTAAAAACTTCAACATTTTGTATGGTAATGAACTTCTGGCGTAACATACCTACTACCATCAGCACTGTACAGCATTGTAGTACAGTAGTGTCCAGGAGCATCATAGTCTACTTTAGATCCCGTATTATCATACAACCAAGCTTTAATCTTCCCATCAGTGGCCGTTGAGAAGATGAACTGTACATAAATTATAGCATACGAGTATAACAGTTTGTCAGAGTAAAAGAAGAAAGACAGAAGAATGAATACATATATTTTTATCTCCCAAGTCCTAATGATAATAATAGAATTCAATATGAAATCCCAACAGAGGTTAATGTTTTCAACATGTGCCCTTCTATTCAAACAACATTTTCATATAAAAATGTACGTGCTGATACCAAGTGCATACCTGAATGTTCTCTTTATGATGAGGGCATATAGAATAAACAGGTGCTTCATGACCTTCAAGAGTATATAGCTTTCTCCCTGATAAATCCCATACCTAAACCATAATAAACTTAAGAATAAGAACATTTTATCAACTATCAACAGTATTCCAGGTATCAGAATTAGAAGAATTGATCCATATTTACCTTAATCAGCTTATCATCCCCGCATGTTAGAACACAGAGCTGCTTATTAGGATAAGCAAAAGCTATATCATTCACCCCACCAACATGGGCATCAATCTGCCAGCGCAACAGACAGAAGTGAAAAATGATGTTAAAATTTAAAAGCTATTCAAATTTAAATGCTATAAAAATCAAGCAAGCAAAACACTCCACCTCCAGATGTTGTCGAAGATCATTGGGTGCAGAATAAGCATATATGTGAATCAAGTGTTTAGTGAATGCAGCTCCTGAGTCAACAAGACATAAATGAGGAAGGCCTAGGGCAAACAATCAAACACTTGACAATGTAAGTTCTAAAAAACATACCCACGTAATTTCCATCTGGGCTCCATGCTACACGACTGACTGATATTACATCTTTAACAAAGGCAGCCTGTAAAGAATTAACAATCATTAGGCTCTAGGGTGGTACTCGTCCAAATTCTGAATACAAGATCCTGGAACACATAATTGTAAAGGAGTTCTGAACTCATAAGGGCCCTATACCCCTTTCATCTTTTCTCCCTGTTCCTGAAAAGTTTCCAGGGCAAGGATATTCTCCTTGATCAGAGAAATGTTATGCCAGGGCAGGGTAAGAAATACACTCTATCCAGAAGAAAGGATATTCACATGCTGATGTAATAACCTGGCATTGTAGAGAACATGTTGACATGTCCCAGACTTTGAAAGGCTTTGAGACCAACTTCTCACGCAATCCAACTTCCCAAAGTGTAACCTCAGCACTAGCCGAACCAACTATTAAAAGAGGATGTTATAAAAAGAACCAAAAAGAACTGCTTATAGAATGGCTGGAAGTAACAATGAAAAACACTTCATACCAAGTAGTAGTGTGTGATGTGAGGGATGGAAATCCATGCTAGTTACAGGAGATCCTTGATGCAAAGTAAAAGCCACAGTTCGTGGCAAGTCATCCAATGACCAAGAAGCTTGATGGCGGGGTTTTGGATATGTAACCTGAAAGCAGAGCCAAAAAAGCACAAAACAACACCTAAAAGCATTAACAAGTAATGTTCTCAAAGCATGCACAAACATTGTCAACCATCCATAATATATCTCCAAACAACGAGAACTTTTTGGGTTCAAAATTACCTCCTCAACAGATTGTGCAGGACGAAAACGTTTCATAAGTTGTTCGTGATCAGGGTTCTGATAATCAAGCATGCCTAGTGTAGGAGGTGTTCTTGGACGTTTAACAATTGGAACTGCAAAAAGAAAAGAAAGTTGTCACAATGGGCAGTAAAATGTCAGTAGGGAAAGTCAAACTAATGATTTATTGTGTCATAAACTATTTCAAAAATTCAGCATTTGTTGCACGAGCTGCAGCATGCAATAGAAACTACGAAGATGCAAAAAAGTGTTCACAGAGCAGAATAATTGAAATTCTGAGAACTCCAAAGCATGCTCTTGACCTCACGCTGAAAAAAGGAATTTAAAAACCGATAAATATGTTCAAAACTTCTGTAAAAAATTTGGGATACATTTTAATTTAATATGTTGTGGAAGTTGTAACTCCTTTAACCACAACTAAAAATCCTTCCCCACGATGTCAAACATAACTATCCAAAAACTTGATTGAACACTAACCTTGATTTGGGGGAACAGGAATGGATGATGCCGTTACAACAGCTGCCTGGACAGATGAAGATGGGGCAGCAGTTGCCATCCAACCAGCCAAAGCATTGGCACTAGCTGCAGCAGCAGCAGGTTGAAAAGGCTGCGCAGAATAATTGGAGTAAGGTACCATAATGTTATACATGAATGTACAGTAATCAACTATCAATCAAGAAACAATATAGCTGAAGATTGTTGGAAACCTACACCATGAGGTCCAAGTGATGTATAAGCAGCAGGCTTTGCAACAGCTGCAACTGGAAGAGCTCCAGGAGGTGGTGCAACGGCACCATTTGGAGGTGCACATGTATGATCAGTGAACAATGTCTTAATGTCTGGATTTGGCCTAGGATTCTTACAGAGTTGATGCTGCCAATTCAAGCTGCAAGAATCAAGATTGACTAAATCAATTACCAAAACACAAGTATTCTTCTGTAATATTCCTAGAGCAAAGTAAGATGTAAAGGAGTAAATTTGTTAGATTGGTCAAAGATCCAAGTTTGGAAAGGGCCTGATAGATTGACCGGTCCTAAAGATAAATCCACAATCAAGCAGCAGCGGAGGAAGCTGACAGATCTCAACTTCTGACAACTAACGCACCAGCCATGAAATATTACCAGAAACCTAGCCAAATAATTTTAAGAAGCAATAAAGAGAATTATCCTAATATGCTAAATCAGCAGTGCTCAAGCCTTGCAAAAGTTATCTGCCCATATGGATATCATTCTTCTCTTGGAAAATTTTCAATACCCTCTCGTTTTCGAGGACCTCTTCTTCTGAAGATAATTTACATAAAGAAATCTTTTTAAGTTTATTACTAGCGACAATATGATGTCCTTTGTCTAGAAAATAAACCACTGCTAGTTTTAGGGTGGAGGTGAGCCATGTTGCCAAAAGCCAACCTAGTCATCATATGAAAAGTACCGTAACGATCCTAATTTTCTAAACATTCCCAAGCTACTTGGATTATAAATCCCACCACACAAGTTTATCATCCTCAGCAGTTACTTTCAGTAATCCACATATTTTCTCAACTCCAAGCAAGTGGAATCCATCATTAAACAATCAACATCAGAATCAGTTTGCTTAGAAGCTGCATTTTTACCTTTGATTGATCAGCGTGCGTAGTCTTGATGACCTCAATGTAGGAAACACAAGCTTGTCACGGAAAAGTGGGTTTGCCTCTATCAGCTTTTTGAGCTCCGCTAACATGATGTTACGAGCTGTTTTGGTATCACCATACTTTGACAGCTGCTCATTTTCCCTGACACAGCCAGAAAAATGTGTTAATGGTGTAATTCATTAATCTCAGAAAACATGCATATCTGGTCAGCCACTTAGCCTAAGTAAAGACATACCAATACCAAAGGACAACGTTTCACCATCCTAAGTGTTCCGAGGTATTGATTTGTAGCTAAAGGCACAGGTCATCTCTCTCTAGCTAATAAATCTCCTCCCTCAATCTAACATTACTCATACAGGTTGCTTCATACCATTGACGGTACAATAGAGTCTATTATGATGCATAAAACCATAATGGGGAGGGAAAAAAATTCATTTAAAAGTAATTGCCAAGCTTACGCCTGCAACACAACACCGCCATGTATGTGAATATGTCATTGCCTAAGCAGCAACAGTTTCTTTTTGGTACAGCATAAGCAAATGTACTTCATAATCTGAAAATTATTTTTCGAATGGGAAATTATAAGTGATCCATACTCCAAACAATATATCCAAATCGATTTACTCTACGCATGCCATCTTCAAACTCATTAGAAATGCATGACAAATAAGATAACAATAAACCATACCTGAAATTGTTAAGAGTTAGAAGCTGAGTAATTTCCTTGTACAGCTCCTCATTGAAGGTTGAGAACACTTTCAAATCGGTAACGAGTATCTCAACCGCCTTAGCCTTGTCTTGCCTAATCAAAATGAATAAGCAACCAGAAAACCGCACTTAACACCAAATTTACACCAAACAGAAACACAAGCAATGTACATAGCTTAGGGAGATTGAAAGCATACCGATCCAGGGCTTCGAGATACTTCTGTTTCCTAATTTCGAAGAATATCTTCATAGAATATCTGTTATCATCCACTTTGGTAAACCCAGATAAGTACTTTTCAACTTCTTCCCATTCCCCTGCCTGAACTTTCTCCTCAAAGTACTTCATATTGAAGAAAAACCCGGATTCTTGCTCAAGCCTACCCCAAACAACAAATACTCAAAATCATTCCAAACATTCCGAAATCAAACGCAAGTAATTTGTCCAAAAATGACATAACCAAAAAAAAAGGACCTGGGAAATTAAGTCCAACAAAGTATCAAATCTACGCAAATTTATCATTCCTCAAAAAAACGCATGTAAAAAGTTTCTTTTTTGTCCTTTTCGGTTGATTTTCACAGTAGACACATCAAGAGCGATATTAAAAATAAATTAAATTAAAAAAAAAAACAGAGCATAAATTCTGAGGAACTCACTTATGAACGGACTCCTTGAATTTCTCTTCTTCGAGAAACTGAAGTATGAGGAACACCAATTCCCTGCTCAAAGACGACATCTCCGTCCACCAACAAACCAATCAGTGGAGAAAAAATCACCTCACAAAACCCTAAAATGAGCTCGAAGAGACAGATCAAAGCTTCAATTGAGCTCACAGATCAGATAGAGAGAGACAAAGTCCAATCAGGCACCAAATCGAGCTCCGAATAGCGAATAGGGCAGCAATAATAGCTCGAAATTTCTAGGGTTTGCGAGGTAATGGGAGGATGGGGATGGGGGAAAAGGGGGCTCGGATTTCGAGGATTTCTAGGGTTTCAAAGCTTGAAAATGAAGGCTGCGGAGAGAGAGAGAGGAAGATAGATAAAGGTGAGAGAGAGGGAGAAAAGAGGGACTCACATTTCTCTCTCTCTCTCTCTGTTCGCTAAGTTCAATGCGTTTTTTTGCAGAGGGTGATAAGCGACTCCGATTATCTGATAAGGAGATCAGTGAAGCATGAAAAGCTATCATTGCGTGTGGTAATAGAAAAAGCAAAGCGGAATCGAAACCACTGACTCAAATGGAGTTGAATATTCGTACTTGACGTCCGATTTCCCACCGACTCGTACGAATTCAATTATCTCGCGATTCTCTCTCTCTCTCTTTCTTGGATTTAACGCTTTTTTTTGTTTTGCGTTTCTTTCAAACTTTTGAAAACGAATTGACTCGCCGAGTACGTAAGACTCGTAGATAGCGTGGGTCGCCACTCCAAATTTGAATGGATTAGTTGTCAATTACGTGTTATCCTATCTTCTATCAATTATCAATAAATGTATAAGTCATAAATAAAAATTAATCTTTTTTATTTTTTTTTATTTACGTCTATTTAAGTTCGTTTCTATTTATTTTTATTTATTTTTTATTTTTTATTATTCGTTTATGTTTATTTATGTTCGTTTTTATCTTTTTTGTTTGTTTCTATTTATATTTCTATTTTGAACAAACTCGAATACTCCCTCTATTTTATTTAATTAAAATTTTGACAACGACTTTTTAGACTAAATAAATAAATTATAACATATATACACAACTTAACGAAAATCGAATTCGATCTTTCTTTTAAAAATCGATCATCCTACCACTATGCTAGTATAACATAATTAAACAATTACATGAGATATATTTTTGTATATATTTTGTTTATACCGAGTCATCAAATATAGCCTAATTTATTATTATTTATCTCTTCCCAACTTACAATATAATTTTTTGCAATTTTTTCTTTCAACAAATGAAGAAAAATCTTACCTTGAAGAAAGCAAGCACCAACCATTCTCCCAAAAAAAAAAAAAAAGTCAAAACAAAGCCATCAGTTAACGGCTGATTAGTTGGGAAAGGAATAAATCTCCCATAATCCTCGTGACCAATTCAAATTATCCCCATTAATCATTCCTCGCGATAAATTCCCTATTTATCTCACCTGCATTTTCTCATCTCATTCAAAATATCACACATCTCCCCATTGATACGCCATTTTCATATTTCCTTTTTCCTTTTTCTTCGGGTTGTGGGTGTGCGTCACTTCAGTTTCTCTCTCATGGTCCAGACAAACGAGTGCCCAGCTGTACTGTCAGCGGGTCCCACTCAAGTGTGGTTAGATGTACGATGTGTCTACACCAGTAAATGCTTCAGCGCCTGAGACACACGCGCCCATTTTTTTAATTATTTTTTTGTTTTGTTTCCATCGTTTTCAAGAGGGTGAATGAATGAATGAATGAATTGTTGTAATTGCTCAACGTCATAATAATTATCATGGTTACATCAAAAACTTAAATAAACAGCCAATATGATGTTGAATGATCAACTACCCATTTTTTTCCTTTTTTTTTTTTGCAATTTTTTAATGTTATTTTTAAACCCGAGTCTTGATCACATTCATTCTAAAATGTTCCATTGATATATGGGTTGTGTTAAAAATCGAGTCAATTCATATTAACACTTTTAATAACTATAATTTATACAATTAATCGATTTATCTCTAACGCAGTGTGTAAAAGTAGTTTTAAACATAAATATTAGTTAAACTTATTTCAAAACCCTAACCTCTTTATTCTCTTTCTCCCATTCTCTTTAGAAAATCCTACTTCCTCCTTTTTCTTAGGAGTCGTTATTGACTTTTTATCAATAATAAGCCCCAATTTCTCTTTCTTTTATATTTCATCTATTATTTTCTCTACAAATAATTGTTCTCTCTCCATTTATGAGAATCTCTCCACACCCTCTTTGAATGAATGGCATTATTTCTCGCCTTTGAAGCGATTTTATCGGTTTATTTTTATAGGTTTATGCTTGTATGTGATTGAATTGTTGATTGATTGTCGGATTGGTCTACAACGAGCATTAATTATTCAAATTCGAACTGCTGCAATAAATAAATCTATTTGAAAGGAAGACTATACAAGATTTGTGGATCTCCTTGTTAAATGATGCATGATGAAACAACGATCGAATGAAATATGAGCGTTGAGAAGAATTTCAATTAGTTCTTTCAATCGAAAGATTTATTTTTTATTTTAGTTATGAATTTGTTTGAGTTTGATTTTCATTGTAGATGCCAGTATGACTTTCAATTAATGAAATTCATCCATTATTCAAAAAAAAACGTAAATATTAATGAAATTTAAACTTTTGATATATTTTATTAGTTCGTTAAATTTATTCAATCATGATCACATGATATTTTGTTACCGTGGAAAACAAATATACGTATTAAAGTTCCAAAAGAGATGCTTTAACATTTTATAGGGTTATCTGTTAAGTTAGAGTTTAGAAGTATTCTAAATTTTGACTCAAAAAAATTAAACTAACTTGCAAGTTTATGTAATAATATATATTTTTAAAGTGTATCCAGGTAACTTTAAAGGTCATTTAATGTTAAGTACGATTTTCTCCAAGTTCAAAAGATAGTTTTATTTGGAAAAATTGACACAATAGTATTACGATTGACAATTAATAAATTTTAATAAATAATATTTTATTACATTAAGGTTTTTGAGAAATAAGTAATATATTAGCTTGTCGTTAGGCCTTATTCAAATGGGTTGGACTAGAGATGGTAGTGGGTTCGGATCCGATCCGGACCCGCCGGACCTGCACCCATTTAATCGGGTGTGGGTCTAAAAATTTGGACCCGATGGGTCCGAGTCGGGTTTGGGTCTAAGCTGTCCGGGTCCGGGTCTCAAAAAATAAGACCTGGACCTGGACTCCAACCCGAGATCCGTTTAAGACCCGAACACTAATTTTGTTTTTTTAAAAAATTATAACGACGAGTATTCATGCAAATTTGGACCAGGTGCAATTTGAAAACCCTTCCTACAATTTGTTATTAAACTTTGATGGACTTTGAACTTTGTGTTGTCAAACTTTGATGAACTTTTTGTTTAATATATTGGTGTATTTGATTTGTATGAACTAAGTTTTTGGTTTGTACAATAAATTGGTTGATAGATAAGTTAGTATAATGCTAAAGAGGTTATATGTAACAAAATTACTTGTAAATTTACAATAATATTAAAATAGGGTACAAATTATTGATTTTTAAACTCATTTTATGATAAAAATATAATAGACCGAGTTTAAGACCCGTGGATCCGTAGACCCACCGGGTCCGGATCCGGGTCTAAATTTTACTGCACCCGTCGGGTCCGGGTTGGGTCCGGGTCCAAGTCTAAAAGTTAAATGGAGTGCAGGTCCGGTCGGACCCGACCCATTGCCATCCCTAGGTTGGACATTGACCAAGTTATAATAAACTACTGTTTTAATTACTTTAACGTCTTTAAAAAAAGAAATTAATCTTAAAAAGATCAGTAATAAGAATCATTATTTTATCATATTTATCGAAAGAATATATATATATATATATATATATATATATATATATATATATATAAAATAAATAATTAATTAAATTATAAAAAAGTGTAAAAGAAATAACAAACTTTTAATTTAACTGATCCTGATTTTTTTAAAAATGTCTGACCTTCCTAATCCTAGTTGGAAGGGACATCATTTAAGAAAATCTAACATGAGAGCGGTGAAGAGACGCGCGTGATTGAGCGAGTGGGTTGATGCCTTGAGGTGCCAGATGGGAAAAGGGGGAAGGTAGTAACGTATGGTGCGCACGTTGTTCCCCATAAAGCATGAACATTGAGGAATAAAAAGCCATTTTTGTTTATCTTTCATTCTTTCTTTTCTCTCTTTTAATTCTCTTTTACTAGTATGTATATTAGTGTAAAATTTGCATTAAAAAATTAAGTTGTTTTAAAATTTTATTTTTATAAAAAAATTAATAAAAAATAATTTACAAGGTAAAATAAGTAAATTAATTATTAATATATTATTAAAAATATAAAATAATAAATATTATAAAACGTAAAAAGTCACTTAAAATAATATGTATTGAGAAATAGAAAAAATATAAATATAAATATAATTTATATTGAAATAAGCTTTCTTATGTATCAATTATATTAATACGTGGCATGGATCTAAATTAATAATTAAAAAAACCAAACATTAATATGTAAATAAGTTTTAATTTTTCTAACATATTATGTTATAGATAAACAAAATATCACATCAAGGGCAATATGTCTTGAGGGAATGAGGGGAATTCAAGTCATCATTGACTGGCTCGACCTTATCTATCATGGGCCTTCATTCACTGTTCCTCAACATATATATATTTTGACTTTCTCATATTTAATTACCACAACCATTATAAGGTTTATTTATTTATTTATTTATTTATTTTCATCATATAAGACACTATCTATTAATAAAAAAGAATATTGGCTTTGGATTAAGGTAAAAAATATATTAAATTTTCAAAAGTTAGATCGATTAGTGATGTGTCTCATTCATATTTATTGGCGTAACTAACAGATTTATCAATCCAAGAAAAATACCAATTCAAAAATGCATGCATAGAAATAGATCATGGGAAAAGGGAATCTAGCGTAGATTTCATAGAGCCAATATATCATTTTTGACTTATAATATCTATATCTATCTATACTATATATAATAGCAATCTTTTCAAGTATATCTATATTAATGCCATTAACATGTTCAACCCTCTCTAAGTTAAGACTTTAAAAACAATAATTTTGACTTAGGGATTATCGATTGAATATTTTGTCCCTATTTTATGATTTTTCTTTCACTATATTACTCTTTATACTAATTAATGATAATTCATTATTTTGCTTCATTTGGAGAGATGTTATTAACTATCACAATCATTTCTAAATAAACACTAATACTCTTTCTTTTTTCAACTTCTTGCTCATTAAAAAAATTATATATAAAAATTATACATAGTAAAGTTTCAACAAAATAGGCATGAATTGAAATGATGTGATATAATAAAAATATTAAAAATGCATAAGTTATGTTGTCGTATTTTTGATAAAATAGGCACACCTAATCATATTTTAAATAATACTTCTATAAGAATCTAATTTTTGATGCTATAAATAAAAATAATAACTTTTGTTTCTTATAAATCTCCAATTTTGTTTATGATAATCATCTTTACCCAAAAAAATTATCTAATTTTCATTTATTTGAAATTATTTTAGTTGTACTCAAATTATAGTGCCTCCGACGGATAATGAGTGGAGTTAGGTTTCTCTTAATGAATGAGTGGGTTGGATTGGACCAACCTAAGTTGACCTTTTCTCTATATGTTTTAAAATGGAGCAAGTATACATTAAAACCTCCTTAATAGTGATTACTTGTAACTATTGATGATAAATTTAACGAAGTGTAACATATTAGTATTATAAACAAGAACAAATAAATACTAGAACCTTAAAATGGTCATTAATGGACCAAGTCATTGCTACTAACCCATTATTAACCCAACTTTTTATTTGTCTTATTTGAATGGATCAAACAGCAGTACCCAATGAGGTCCTTATGATCATATCATAATGAAAAGTTTAAACATTCTTTAATATGTTTTTAGAATATATAAATACTATGCTTTTTCATACAACTATAGACAATTTTAAATTAAAAATATTGCGAGGTTTTATAATTGATAAAAGATAAATAATTGATGAAAAAAGGCACTCTTGACCGAAAGGATAAGCCTAGAATTTGGAAAAAACCCCCCCAAATACGACATCTCATTTTACTTGAACCTAAAATACACCTAACATGTATTTTACCCTAACCCGAATACACGCAACTCGTATTTAACTAGTCCGCCCGAAGAGACATATCTAAATACACGTATTTGAGACACACTAAAAACATATACCCATTATGGTGGGATTTGAATTGATGTGTATCTAGGTCAGTTCATATTGCTTCGGGCTCGGGTCATTTATACTCAAGTTTGAACCAGCTTTAGGTATGAGTTGGTTCGGTTTTGTGTCGGTTCGAGTTTGAATAGGGTCATATATTAGGTTATGTTATTGGTCAGGTCATTTTCGAGTTTCAATTCATTCTCGGTTCTCCTATTTCAATTGTCGGATCATATATGAGTTGTGTCAAATTGGGTCAAGTTTTCTATTTCGGGTAAGTTTTGTTAGGTTTAATTATAATCTATCCACAGGGGTGGGAAATGTTCCAATTTCAGGGTCCACTATCCTTACACATCAATCTTATGCCCCTTAGAAGCCGAAACAACAGAGAGGAAACAAAGATCATGATTCAAAAGAAAATAATAGACAAAGCAGCAGCATCTCTGCAAATAATTACCCTTTCATCTTGACTGAACAAAAACTAACCCCTCAAGTGCAGGCAACATTTATAATCAAAATCGATAATTTCATCCTGAAAATCCAAAAATATTGACGATGCTTCACTGAAACCCATATCAAGATTCAGATTTCACTAAAATATCCATAAATCAAAGGCCATCAAATATTCAGCCTTGCAAAAGTGAATACAATCATAAAAATGCGAGGAATAGATGGAACTAAAAACAAGCCTATTGTAGAATTTCCTTGAACTACAGGAGCTAAGCCAGGCCATATAGAGGTTCAGATGAACTTAGGTTTAGGCAAACTCTTAGGATTAGGATTGGGCGGCCCGAGTTTCTGAATCCAATGAAGAAAACCCTTCTTTTGGTCTTGACAAATAGACATTTGTACCAGCTTCAAGGTACCATCATGAATTAGAGAAGATTCAAACTGTTCTAAGACCTTCACAATCTGCCAAAAGTCAGGCCTCTTCTCTGGTTGTGACGACCAACACTGTTCAATTAAAGCTTTCATGGCAGCTGGGCAATTCTTTGGGAAAGGAGGCCGCATATTCTGCAATTCCAAATTACTTTCATCTTAGAATAACATTTTGTATCTCCTATAAGGTTAGAGTTCAGATAAAAAGAATAAACCTCCAATATAAAATCATGGCACTTAAAACTAACTTTCAAAGGCTTTTCTAGCGACAATTTTCAAGCTGTTTCAAAACTGTAAACCTCTCTACTAAATCTAAATAGAAAAAACACAACCATAGTTTGTATAAATACCAATTGTTATCATGTCATGTTAGAGAGGCCTCATACAGATAAAGATAGTAACCACTGTCAATTGAGCATTTAAACAATATTCATTTTGGCACTTCAGCTCAAACTTCCATAAAACAACACCCCATGAAAAAATTCTAAATGTCACACAATGAAGACATGCAGTCAAAAGTAAGAACATGCTGCTCAGCTCCCAATGACATTGAATCATTAACTTTCCATTCGAACATACCTTGTTTACAACAGCATATGCAGCCTGTATAGGGGTCATATCTACAAAAGGAATATTTCCTGATACCATTTCCCATAATATGAGTCCAAAGCTATACACATCAACCTTCCGTCCATGAGGTTTATTCTTAATCATTTCAGGAGCCATCCAACGATAAGTCCCAGGAACATCAGCAAAAGGATCAGAGTGTGCCACCTCAGAAGCTATCCCGAAATCAGCTATTTTCATGTGAAAATTTTCATCAATTAGAACATTCTCCGGCTTAAGATCCCGGTGGATGATACCTTGTGAATGTATGTATTCCATTCCCCGTGCAATTTCAAGAGCAATAAGAATTATTTTTTCCAATGGAAGAGTTTGAAACCCAAGCTTGTGCAAGTATGCCCTCAATGATCCCTCTGACAAGTACTCTGTTATAATGCAATAAGCTGGAGGACCACTGCAAACTCCAGCAACCTGAAACATTGGCAAATAAAAATTGTTATCCTAGCTAATCCAAAGAAAGCAACAATTATAATGCATTAAACTGGAGCAGCATTGCGAACTCCAGCAGCCTAAAACATAGGAAAAGAAAAAGTTGTCACCCTAGCTAGTCCAAAGAATGCAACAACTACAACCTGGAGAGATCCCGCAGAAGCAGAAGGTTATTCAAAAGACTAGACAGTGAAAACCATAATCAGAAGTACAATTGTCGTTGATTTTGCTCTCCCCAAAAGGAGTCCTGATATAAAGTTTTAATAACGTCATGGTGTGTATATATATATATAGCACATCATATGGAGTTATTAGTTTTTTTTCTAATCATTTTTTGCGTAGGGATGGGGGAACAGTTGTTACTAAAGCTGATTTACATAGTTCAACACCTTGCATTTTAGACATTTTGCTAATGGATAGTTAGTATGAAAAAAGAGATGAAAATCTCACTTTGCCTAGATGAGTGTCTTTGCTTTGTGCCTCATTAATAGGCTCCCGAATTCCTGTTGGTCCAGGGCTTGGTGGATCCTCTAAAGCACATGAAGCAATTATCTGAAAACCAGAGATTATGGGTTCCTTAATTAGTATTTCAATTTCACTCCCTCGGAATCATTAGTTTCTTTGGCCACTTAGAGAACAAATTGAAATCTTACCTTAATTACATTACGATGGTGGAGACGAGATAACAAAGTAACCTCATGATTGAATTGCTTCTCCAATCGAGTTGCCAAGTTTCCATTTTCATCGTACTCTGGTATACGCATTATTTTAACTGCAACAGTCTCATCCTTGTATATTCCGTGATAAAGCTGACTATGTGCTCCAAAAGCAAACTTACCTCCAAGAAACAACTTTGAAAGATCGACAACATCCTCATCAGCTCCTTCCAAAGCTATACCTTTTCCCCTTCCATGTTCAAAGTATTTTGCCCATGCTGAACCCTTTTTGGTCTTCAACCTCCGAAAACTTCTCACGGAAGAAAAGCTCCTCAATGGAGTATCTGCTGCAACTTTTGCGCTAGAGGGGCTGATGACCAAAGAATCTCTACTATAATATCCCTCAGTTTCCTTATCTAAGTCGTTCCTTCTAGGATGTGGGGTTGAGAATCTTCTTTTATGAGATCGAGCTTCCTTAAATGTTTCTGAAAGAATAGTTTCAGGTAGAGGTGATACAGACCTCTGTTTATTCGTTAATGGATTATGTTCAATCTGGGGAGTATTTGGTGATAATTCCTCTAATGCGATATGTCTCAGAGCTTCATCTGGTCGAATCTTTAATGACATGGAGGCCAATTGAGATGAATTTAATCGATGGCATACAGTGTGGGAAAACTTTGTTCTCCTAACCCACGAACTACATTCCTCATCCATTGGCCTGAAACTAAAATCCACAAAAACTGATGACCAACAACCTTTTTGTATCTCACCCCTTTCTCAGATAAAAAGCTACTCTCAAGTCATCAAAACCCATGAAAATCAACAAATTGCACGTATTTCAAACCCTAGCAGAGTTTTACATCCAAGTATATTCTGCAGCCAAAGAGCCAAATCAAAGAAATCAAATTAGAACTATAACACATTTAACCATACCCAAATAAAAAGATATCTTGAACCTAAATAAATCAACCGAGCCTTACGCAAAACTGAAAAACCATGACAGGCGTCCTGATTCACAATCCAAGGAAATCCAACAGAGATAAGGCACCCAGTACTCAATGCATCAATAATAAAAAGACAGCTAATGAATGCATGGATTAATCAAGGAACAGCCCATCTACATATATATTGCACGAATGACAAAGACTTAGAGGGAAAATATCTACAAATTGGCCAGAAATACAAGAATTAGACATACCAGAAGATGAATCAACTATAAAGGGTCAACAACCCAACATGATTTTGAGTTGTGACTCTTTATTACGTCCTGCTTTGCTTTATCTCTCCTCCCTCTATGATCTCCAAAACAAATTAAATCCGTTGGAGGGATAGGAAATCCAAGACAAATCACAATTCAGAAATGCATGCATAGATATAGATCATGGGAAAAAGGGAACCTAGCGTAGATTTCGTAGAGCCGATATATCATTTTCACTATGAAGCTAGTTTCATTACATTATTCGATTGCCGATGTATAAATTATAATAAATTGGTATCTCCAAATTAGTTTTTTCTACAAACACAGAGATATTAGAATGGAATAAAAAAAACTCCTCATAAAAGTATATTCAAATCTTCCCAAATTTCTCGTTGTTTTATAAATAGAATTTTTTTTTTTTTACTATTTTCCAAACAACAATCTATAAAGAATTACCCCTTTTATTTTAAATTATTTTCTACCAACTTTTTTGTCTCACCAGAGGGATAATTTGAATATTTACTCCATGGTCACTAAATTTTTACTGTTTTTTTTTTTTTTTTTTTTGCGCGGAAGTTATGACAAAAATTTCAACTTCAAGCAACAACTACCACTCTACGTACGTGGCTTTAATTCCTTATCCATATATTACATGCATCTGTCCACGATAAGTTTTAGCCTTTTCCATAATCATAATAGCATTAATAATAACAATAATTTAAGGAAAACGATTTAACATTATTTATTGTTAGTGTATTTAATAATAACTTTAGTAGATTATTTTATAGGAGTTTTGGATTATAATAAATTGTATTTTAGTGGTATTGGAAGTTTATATACCAAATTATAAAGTTGATCGATCATACACCATACTTTGGAGGTGATTTTTTTTTCTAAACCATCACCTATTTAGGGAGTATCAATTCGGTTATTTTATGATTTAGCAAGTCAAAAAAGGGGAATTAATATGTTACACCCAATGAATCGGTTATTCTTAACTTGACATATCATAAAACAACCAAATTACCACCCCTAAATAGGTCGTAGTTTAGAAAAGAAAATCACTCCTAAAGTACGGTGCTTGATAAGTCAACTTTATAATTTGTTATATAAATGTCCAATACTCTTAAAATACAGTTTATTTTAATCCGAATAAAACCCTATTTTATAAGGCAAATAATTTTGATTAGGAAGATTAAATAATAATTAAAAGAAAAAAGAAGATGTTACAATGGAAAATATTTAGAAAACTCACTGTCATTTTTAACAAAAATTACGATTAACGTTTGATACTTGAGTTATGTTTAGTCCGAGTCATCATGGAAATTATAAATTATTATTATCTTGATTCTTGACCTGATTATGATTTCGAAAAATTGGTTTTAAATTCAACTAATGTTGGTCTTCCACAGTTTAAATATAGATTAGTCTCCAAATACTGTGAGGCCCCGAAATTTCAGGTGTTTGCTTACTAGTAAATTCGAAATTATTAAATTAAGTGAATTAGAATTTTTCGAGTCGGAATTAGAAACCCGAGAACCGAAACCCGAGCATGGGCCAACTTAAATTGGGCTTATTAAAGTTGAAGTTGGGCCCAATTAAGCTAAAAAAAAAAAGGAAATGAGGAATGAAGATTGTCTGGCAGTGAGGAGGAGTCTGTCAAGATTAAGCAAAGAGAGAGAGGGGTCCAATTGGAATTAGGCAACAAGCCCATTAGGTGTGATTAGGAGATGAGGAGAGAGAGTGAGGCTGGGATTAGGACTGAGAACAAAGAAAAGAACGAGAAAAAGAACCAGAAGCGAAGCGAGAGAAAGAAAAGCACGGGAAGCGTAAGTAGAACAGAGGAGAGCGAGAGGAAGCGGAGGAAAGCGAGAGAGGGAGCAGCGCGAGAGCCCGTGGCCCGTGGCCGCCTGAACGGCGAGGACGCCGCCGCCGATGAGCGAAGGGGAGCGAGAGCTCGGGAGGCCGAGCAGAGCGGAAGAAGAAAGGGGAACGAAAGAACGCGGAAGCGAGAGGAAAGCGAGCGGAGGACGAGAGCCGCGCCGGACCGAGAGGAAGAGAAGCACGGCGTGTCCGCACGGCCGGCGAGCGCGAAGAGGAGCCGGCGAGACCGAACGGAACCGAGGCTAGAGGTTTGAGAACCCGAAAACAGCAGAGCAAAGGGAGACAGCGAGAGTTTGAGCAAGGTGGAAGAAGGGGGAACCGAGAGGAAGAAAGGGAAGGAGGAAACGAACCGAACCCAATTCGAAAACCTCCCAAAACTGAATTCTTAGAACCTCTAAGAATTTAAGGTGAGTAGTCTGAATTCATCCTCTAGAATAAAATGAATTAGGTGGATGAAACTTGGAATTGATTCATGAAATTGGAAACCCTAAGTTAGTTGAAGAAGTTAGAGGCCTAAATTCACTAAACTAGCAATTCATGAATCAAAGAGCATGTTGTGTGATGTTTATCT
Source organism: Talinum fruticosum (assembly GCA_021018815.1). Taxonomy (NCBI): domain Eukaryota; kingdom Viridiplantae; phylum Streptophyta; class Magnoliopsida; order Caryophyllales; family Talinaceae; genus Talinum; species Talinum fruticosum. Next base: position 375,803 of record JAITYX010000103.1, read on the forward strand.
AGTTCTGAATCTGTGATGTTTAAATACGACTGAGCATGATTATTGAGAATTGGATGAGATTAGCTTGAGTAGAATTAGGGAGAAAAAAATCAGAAAGTTAAGTTCATGACATATGTGCTGATTTTCGAGTAAATAAGCATGCTGTCCGAATTTTTGTGAATTCGTGTGTAGCCCAAATTTCCTGAAACTTTTACTGCAACTTCCTGATGATTTATGAGAATTTCCTGTAAAATTTCGTATGCATTGGATGAGTAGATTGGGAGATATGCAATATTAAGTGAAAATGTTCCGTTTTGGGCTAAATCGCATATAGGTGAGTAACTGAACTAAGAGCTGAGATTTAAGAAGCTTTATGGCTAGATTAAAAGATATATATCGATTAAGGAAAGTTATAGAACCATAAACCACTTATACGCGATATTACGCGAGCATGAAAACGATAAGTTCGTTGATTAGAAATCCTAGTTAGCATGTTTATGCGATTATGTGTTTATCCCGAATTACATTGATGATAAATGACATAAGCATGCGTATGTGAAATGAATTGATTGTGCTTGAGCTGGAACTTGCTTATGTGAATTGCTTGTTTTGAAGAAGTTATGCATGAACGTGTTGAGCATGAATCATATGAATTAAGCGTATCGCATGTATAAGAAGATAATAAGAAGATAAGAAACTTAAAGAACTAAAGAAGGGAGAAAAGATTGTGTTATTGATCTAGGACCCCACGAATTAAAGAACCCTCTCGAAGCTATGGCCATAGAAGTGTCTCATCAACCCGAAGCCACGAATTATTTTGCTTCTACGAATTATTGACAGTATGCGTCCTTCGGGGAAGGGAGGCCGCCTCGAGGCCACGAATTATTTTGCCTCGAGGCCACGAATTATTCGCCTCCGTGAACTAAGCCCACGAATTATTTTGGCTCTAAGAACTGGGTCTTTAGAGCAAGTGCATAAATCTTCTTTCCATTCGAAACTAAGAATACTTAAAAGAATTATGTTATGAAGAAACGAATGATCGTACATAGCGAATAAGAAAGAAAGGACTAATGATTTATGAAATGCACGATTGAACTCAAGAAGAAGAATAAGAAGAAGATCGAATCCCGATTTCATAAGAAATGAATACCATAAGAACTAAGATATGATTTACGTGATGAATGATTTGCATGATGAGTGATTCTATGATTTACTTGCATAGAAATACGAATGATGCATGTTTAATTGAATTCATGAATAAGTGATGTCATTATGATTCTCGGCAAGTTGATAAGTTTAGAATCTCGCATGTCTTAAGCATGTATAATCCGAATCGCGTGTCATGAATGAGTTATGAACTTACGTGTGTTTGTTAATGAATTAATGTGCAAAGTGAAACCCGGGTTGGGTTTGGATTATTCACTGGGCTAGTGAGCTCATGACCTCACTAACATTTCAGGTACGAAGTTAAGACCGGCGGAGTTGCCTTTGGCTTTTGGAAATAGCGGACGAATAGAAGATGCCTGGACTTATCGCTTGTTTTTCCGTCTTTTGTCCGTAAAGATGTTTGTAAAGACCAGCTTGTACTTGAACTTAAGTTTTACCTATGTATAACATGAAATCCCTATGTGAATACTCCGAGCGTGTGGCTCGTTGAGTTGTGTTGTGTTTCTCCGAGCGTGTGGCTCGTTGAGTTTAAGATTGTGTTTCGTGCGGGGTTAGGGCTTTAAGCCTATGGGTTTAGCCAGTTTATAGAGGAAACTCTGCCGAAATTTCCGAAAAACCTTCGAAAACCTAGAATTACGCTTCCGCCAATCCAAGAAAGGGTTATTAACCCCCAAGTTGAGATCTTGAGCAGCCTTAGGGGTTCCTCCCGGGAACCCCGGCATGTAATACTCCTAGGGTGGGTCTAGGGGTATTACAAATACCGTCCGATTGAAATTTTTTTAAAATATTTAAATGAATCGGACACCCATCAAAATTAGTTAATATTGTTATATTTTAGCACTCTTTCCGTTTCACAATACATGTCACTTTAACTAACTTTTTCGTTTCATAATACTTGTCACTTTATAATAATAATAGTATATTAATTACTAATTTTTTAATTTTATCCTTCTTAATTATCTTTTTATTTTAAAATTTTATCATTTTCAATATATAATATGCTAATATATATTTTTCAGTTATTTTACTAAGATAGAGAGAAATGATACAGATAATAAGATAGAAAAAATTAGGAAGGAGGGAGAGAGAAAAAAAGAAAAGAAACGTGAGATTAGAAAGGAGAGAGAATAATAGGAAGGAGAGAGAAAACAAAAGTTTATAATTTTATTGAAAATAAGAAAGGTATATTAAATACTATATTATATAACTAACTTTATTTTTTATTTATCTTAAAACGATAAATTATTTGAAACGGATAGAGTAACTTTAAAAAGAAGTATGTTACAACTTCTTTGATCTCTAACTCTTCCTTTCTAAAGACACTCTTTGTTGGGCTCCTAGCTACGGGTCAAACTGAGCCTTTCATAGTTTGGCTAGTGCCTATTCAAGGGATTAACAATGGCCCAAAAGGCCCATAATATTATTTTCGAACTCCCTCAAATAATTACAACTTAATTAGATTGGATCTTATGAACAAGTTTAGATTCACAGTTGATTCAATATTTATTTCATGACACACGATAATTTCAAATACTATGATCAAACATAAATTTAAGTCGGTCTATTAGGTGTTTGACTGGATGGGTCATAATTTTTATCAATCACGAATTTAGATTTTCAGGATTTTTTCGATCCAGCTTTTAAATTTTACAATAACTCTAACAAAATAATTTAGATAGATATTTATAGAAGGGTTGTTTAAAAAAGTTGAAAAGCCCATTGACAAGTGAGTGATATGAACAACCTATGGATCCAAAGGGACAATTGTTGAGATTTTTATCATCAAATATATCAAAATCAACACACATTCCATTTGTCTTTAATCATATAAAATTGAATCCCATTTCTCCTTTATCGTATTGTTTATATTTTTACGTGTCATCTAACCAAAGAACTTAAAGAAAAGGAAGAGAAATATATTTTATTAAAGGGGACTTATATGATGGACCCGAATTTATAGATATGTTAATATATGTAAGAGATGAAAAATTCGCTTATTTTTTTAAAGAGGATCACGAATTTAAAGGGTAGAAATTTAAAGAATAAAACAATTACCATACATAGTAACTCGACTTTATAAACATGAGAGGCCGAAACTACCTTATAATTTGTAGGGAGGACAAGGGTGAGAAGATTTACCATTTACCACCGTAAGTAGTTAGGTCAAATTTAACCTTTTTGTTAGGGAATCCATTTAGAGTATGTTAATAAGAAGGTCCTTTAGCATTTGTCTAATGGTTAATATTTTTGTCAACTTATTTGTCAAAAAACGTAAAGGTTTTTTTATAGAAAAAAAATTAAAGGTTATATTCAGAAAAGTTTATTAAAAAAGAAAAATTAATTATTATACGCGTCACTCTTTGGTTCATTAACGAGTCACCACGCATCCTTGACAGGCAACTTTATTACAACTACACTGCTCTTGCCCTATGCAACACTCTCTCTCGTGTGGGGGAACAAACAAACTCCGTACCGTACATACATTTTTATTATTTTATTTTTATTTATATTATTTAATAAATACGGATCCCCTAATTGGATATTTACCTTAAGGGTAATTCTAGTTGAACTTGAAAGTTCATAGCGGATAGAAATACCAGGTTCAGACCTATGACTCACCCCAACTCATTTGCACAACTTGTAAGAAAATTATCTCTCAAATTTTAAATGAATAGGGTGAAAGTACGGAGTGTTTGTCAATAGGGTAACATATTGATTAGTCTACATATTAATTAGTCTTATCCAAATTTTGTTTTCCTACGAAATTCAAGTGTTTTTTTAGTAGCCTTGTCAAATGAGTCATTTAAAGCCGATTAGTTAATCGAATAATTGAATTGAAACATGATGAAAATGGGTCATCTTAAATTTGAGTTGTACAAGTATTGACTTACTGGATAGGTAAGTCAATAGAAAGCAAGCAATCTTTTAAAGGCAGAATGTCAAACTAGTTTGCTTTTGTTTAGGTCAAATGAAGCTGCCTTAGGACATGTTCGTTTTAACTTTTGCAATTAGCAATTAGAGGTTAAAAGTTACTATCAGTAACGATTAGCAATTATTGATGTTTACCACCGTTTAGCTGTTACTAATGTTTACTAGCGATTAGTAACAATATCTCTTTGCGATGATGGTTGTGTTACGAATAGTTACGATTAACTGTTATCAATATTTCTTTGCGATGATAATTGCCGTTAGAGACTATCAATATTAACCAACGGCTGCACTTGGCCGTTAATGACTATCAGCGTTAAGTAACGATTAACAGTTACAAATGCTGAAATGAACAAGCCCTTAGTTTGACTCAGGTATGGATTCGAGGGTTCCAGATAAGACAATTAGGTACTGGTCAATTTTTGGACGTCTAGCTCACGATAATTATGGCCAAGAGAATTAGAAATGGGGGCATGGATTGAATATTTACTGGATCAAGCACCGCATAGATTAACACTTAGGCCTTCAAATTACATGCATAGCTGAATGATTTCTCAGCTTATGCTCCATTTTTACCTCCCCCCAAAAAAATCTCTTTGCTATTTGGCCACAACACCAGGTTGGAATTGGGATTGCTGAGGTAAGGAAGAACAGGGGGAGTGGAAAAACAGGCATATAGCAGATATATCATCAACTGCAATCCCTCTTCTCTTTCTCTTCCATGCTCGGGCTGCATTATCTACAAGCTGTTTAGCGGCCTTTGCCCGATCTGGGGTTGACGACACTATCTCCACTGCCTCCTGGTTCGAGATCACATCCCACACCTGAAATGCAACATTTAAAATCTGTTCATTTCTTGCATTATAACCATTGGGAAAACTCTGACTTCACCCCTTACTAGGATCAAATGCATATGGGTTGTTTTGATTTCAGAACCCAAAAGCTTACATAAGCCATGAATAAAGTGAAAGAGCTATTCATTTTGGTTAGGTAAAAAGGGCCCCACTAGCCCTTCATCTCGGATTCCACTTGTTGATAAAGTGCCCTAGACAACAGGGTGGTGACAAGGGTATTTCGGCTCACAAACCCGCCACCTCCTTACAACCAGAAGAACTCTCAGGGATCCGGACTCTGGTCACAAGTCACAAAGGTAGAAGGCGATAACCTCGCCATTCAACTAAGCAGGAGGTTTAGTTAAAATAGATGACCCTTTTTAAACCTAAAGCACATGGCACAAGCAACCAAGTCCACCAACTCGTACTTGTGACGTTATGAGCTAACTTGTGTACCTTCTCAAGCACTAGAAAGTCCAAGATTCAGAATGTGGAAACAAATAACTAATTCTGTTTGCATCATTCTAGTGAGCAAGTGGAGATACAATAACCACAAAAATGTAGGTTACATTATTCTAATGTGCAAGTGGAGTATAAATTACCCGAAAATAGACCACTTACCCCATCGGTAGCCAGCACAATGAACTGGTCTTTACTGCTAATATTCCTGTGAGTCACTTCAGGCACTGATATGAGGCCAAAATCCTTGACACAGTAATCTCCGAAGGCTCTAGACATTGCGAGCCCCGGCAAATCCTCATGGGGCAGCCACACCCGGTGGACTCCCGGCTCATCATCTAAACAGAAGACTCGCCCATTACACTGTGTTATTCGCTCAGCCTCCTCTGTTAACAAGGAAAGAATGTTAGGCTAGATGGAAATTCAACTAAAGCAGTCATAATTAGAAGTTTTTATTCTTCATACTCATTCTTTATTCTATCCCTCAAACACATGTATTAAGGCAGGAAGAAAGGGGATGTTGAGAACTCACGAGGCAAATTGGGCTTGAAATCAATAGTAAGTTGCACAGCCATCAAGTCACCATTATCCGATGTAGTAGCCAAAACTGCACGAGAGTCCCCTACATTTGCAATAATGATTCTTTCACCCTGGCAAAACAGAGCAATGCAAATAACTTATTTCAGCGACAATTAAATGATTCTGATCACAATGTGTTTAAAACCAGCATTGTGCAGTGTACGATAGGTCATGATAGTATGTTTGCTTACTAGAATACTAGGTCAGTCGAGTTCAAGGGTCCTAGCATTTTAAGCCCATAGCATCTATGCTATTTTAGACTTTTCATTCCAACTCAAGTAGTACTCGTGTTGGGGAACCGACAATCTGATATGCATATGAAAACTTGACACTTCAGTCTAGATCAGAGACATGCACCATTTCAGAAAAGGGGAGAGCCCTAAATATGTTCACTTGCCTATACTGGAAACTTGTTAATCAAGTCCAAGCAACGTTAGACCACTTGATCAGAAGGGTTCATTTCTTCAACAGTAACCAATTTATGACAGAAAGCACCGTCCTACAATATACTTTGGATCCTAGCTATAACAAAGACAAACTACAGAACTCATGGTCTCAATCAAATTAATTAACATAGGCAAGTTCACGAGTTAGAAAATCCAAAGCTTAAATGGAGCTCATTAAGTCAACTTGGCAACTTGCTATTAAACCCGTTTTCCCAGCACAAGGGCTACCATAATTAAGACAAGACAGAAGGAATGTACTTGGAAGTAGGAAAGCACCTACTCCAATAATAATTCCGTTTGTCAGTCACCCATCAAAGGAAGCCATTGCAGAATGAATTAATAGTCCGTCCTCTAATAACCAATATACAACTATTGACCGACAAATTTAATAAAAAGTCATCGGTGATCAGTACAAATTAATTTGCACCAAATTCTGCATACAACAAAAAGATTGGTGAAACCTAGTCTCCCAGAGCCACAAGTTTATTAGAAACATGATGAATAGCACTAGTTAAAAGTAGATTACAAAGTCTTCCAAATCCACTACTTAAGACATTCATAATCAATATATCTTTTGAAATATATGGCCTTGAATTATGATGGCCCCTGGAGTATTTAGGAGTAGATTTACCTAACAGCAATGCTCATGCCATGTTTAATCAATCCGACAACTCTCCCGAGAGCAAAGAGATCATACTGAAAGCGAAAGCCTCGAATTATTTATAACATGAGGCTGAGAAGAATTGGGCCATAAGGAAGACCAATGGGCACCTCATAAACCATAATAATATCTAGGCATCATACCCAGGAGTGTTTTAGCTTTTCTGTAGGACCCCCACAACACAAATTCCTCCATAACTTTTCAATTGGAGGGGGACATGTGTTTATAGAACAGCATTCTTAGGCATTCCGAAAAGATAAAACCACACATTAAGCACCAATCCAGGACCACCACTGAACAAAAGACTTGATTCAGGAGAGCGACCGCTTGTGAAAAGATGGTTCAAACATACAAAAGATTATCTTGAACAATCAAGCGACTTGTATACTATTTTGACAGAAAGGAAGGAGCTCCTTCTGATTCTTAGAACTGAGCCAAACTTAGTCTAAATGTTCATTGCTTATTCCTTTGACATTTTTCCGCAGTTTACACTTCGTTAACATTGATAGCACCCATCTACAAATATTCGGAACTCCTACAGACAAAAACAACCTGGCCATAAATTTCCATGGAAACTTTTCCTCTTAACTTTAACTTGAATAGGATTCAAGTTCAACCTCTTTTCATCGACATATACCCAAAGCAATCGCAAAATGACACAAAGCAAGTGATGTAAACATTCAATTAGGAAATATGTGCCCATTTCGCCTCGATTTGCTTTAAGAAAAGAAAAGATAACAGAATAAACCATCAGATAAATGTGTTCTATACTTCTATCTCTGATCAATAGAAGACGCTATCAATCAAACAGTCTCATCCGTTGACAAGACTAACCACTACAAGATGAAGGCAACATAGGTAATAAATTACCTGTTTGACAATGGAGAGGGCAGTTGTTCCACTATAATACGCATCAATTTTTCGGTGCTGCTCAAGTTCTTGATCAATGGCAGAACAGGTCTTCAAGTAAGAATGTTTCCAAATATTGAACCATTGCACCTTCTTATCTCCCTCCTCGTTGAAATCTGCGTCAAGTGCCATTTGAGCAAGAGTCTCCTGCCAGTTGCATAACAACGAAGGAGGCATTGATTCCCTCACCGTCTTTGCAACAAAATGGCCCCATGGACCATGCCCATCGAAAATCCCACAGAAAATCATATCGGGTTGACATCCAAATTCCTGTCATCAACACGAACCAAATAACATTTTTCAATTTACAAAATGAATTGAGTTAATCACAGCTTCATGACAGTTCAATTCTTTCCGGTTGAACACATCTAACATAGGAAAATCATAGTATACTGCTAAAACTATGACCTAAAGGCAACAAGCTATATGGGTTTGGCCTATGATGTTTTAAGAACACAAAATTGCCACATAAATCATAAGTTACTGACTAGTACTAGTAATGTAAATACGTTGAGGCATACCTCCCAAACTATGCAACAATCTTGATTAACACCTTTCTGGCCCTTCTTTGTGAAAACTGACGCAAAATTCTTTGATCCTTCAACATTAACAATTCCAGAAGACTTCAATATCAACTCATTCTTCTTGGCATCCTTTGCCATGGCTTCGGCAGCTTCCCTACCAGCATCGCCATTCCCGGAATTCTTGACTTTCTTGATCGAAAACGATCTCGCCAACCCATTAAACATGGATGACCAATGACCCATTTGCTTCTTCTGCAAAACCAAATTATACCATATGAGGAAATTCAATGTTCATCGCCATTTATTGAAATTTAAAAGTTTGAAGCAAATTATCACCAAACAAAACATAATGGATTATTGAGATTAAGACTTGAAGGGAATTCTATGGAAGGGGAATGATCTTGGCTCACAAAGACGATGATCAAACAACATTTTTTCCTTTTTGGAGCATTAGAAAGCGGATAAACCCAGAAGGTGTTAAAGTAGCACTATTAGCTAAGAAAAGTATGGAATATTCAACCTTAAATCTCAATTTGTTTCCCTAAGAATTTTGAGCAAATTCATCATAAAAAACACAAGACATAATACAAACAAATCTGGAATTTTTCATGGGGTGATCAAAGAGCCCCCCCCAAAAAAAAAAAAAAAAAAAACCAAAACATACACAAAAAGGCAATTTTGTTGGATCAATGCCAAATCTTGTATGCTCCACAAAACCCATTTGCCCCAACAAATAAATATTAACTTAGAAACACAGGGGAAGCAAAAGGCTTCAACAATATCCTTTCTACTAATTAACAATATCCAATTTTCAAAAGGGCCCCATTCAATCCATGCTCCTAAAACTCACTGACAATCCACAAAACAAGATATCATTAATTTCTGATTAAAGCAAAAGAAATAAAAATAAAAATAAAAATAAACCCTTCCCCTAAAGTTGATGAAATTCAGAAACCACATTCCATTAAACCTAAAAAAATCAAAACCCATAATTCTTAAACCATAATATGAAGAAAAACTCACATAACCAAAGCAAGAAAACAGAAAGCTGGTGATGGAAGCTGAGTAGAAAGACTCCTCCTTTTGTTTTTTCTGAGTTATAAACAGCCAGTGAAGAGAGAGAGAGACAGAGACAGAGAGAGAGTGGGGGAGGAAATTAGAGTGCCGGAAATGGCTGCCGGAGCCGTAGAAGGGAAAATCCTAGGTGGGATTGAAGAGGGAGAAGTGGGTAAGAGCGATATTTCCCCAAAATAAAGGAAGAAATGGATCACAGGAGTCCATATCTTGCCTTGTGTTTTTGCTCTGTATGTTTTTATTGTGGGAGAGAGAGACAGAGGGAGGACCAGAGGAGAGAAAAAAAGGAAACAAAAAGGTCTTTATTTTTTTAATTTTATTTTTATGTAAGAAAACAAAGTGCATACCGCGTACGTGTACTTCAGTCCACAATTTTTAATAAGTTTTACTTTTTTTTACTAGTTTGGACCCGTGTTATGCACTGAATAATGTAATACTCCTTAATAAGTTGTGAACTAAAAAGTAAATATTTAATAACTACATTTAATAATGAGATTAATAATCGAAAATACTACAATCACCCTATAGTATGCTTATACCCTTATCTAATTACACATGATTGAGTGTGGCAGAAAAATAAACAAAATGAGTTGTGTGAAGTCATTTTCACACGTAATAATGTGGAAAAATATAACCACTCTTGTAAGAGTGGTACTAACCTATTAAGGTATATCCATGTATATTTTTTTTTATATATAAATTTTTGTTTTTGTGTAAAAATTCAAATTTAGGTCTCTTGTTAATAATTTATTTGATAATCCTGTTAATAATTTATTGACTAATGAATGTTAATTTTTTAGAGTTAAGAAAATGGGAAGGTGGCATAAATTATATTAATTGAGGTTGAATTCAAATTACAATTTAAATTCCTATTTTAATGATTCTAATTAAACATAATTTTTTTATCTTTTAATGTTCCTTATGAAACACATTTTTATAATTTTTTTAAAAAATAAGAATTTATCTAAAATTCATCTAATTCTTATCGTTAGTTTAATATATGATCATGTTTTAATATCAAATTAATCTAAATAACTTTAAAAGAAAATTTAAAGATGAAAATCATGCAAGTTTTTTGAGAACTACAAATATAATAAAATCCCAAAATAAAGAATAGAGAGTTTGTGGGCTTTAAGCTCCATCTCAACTTCTTATCTCAATTTCTTTACTTTCCAAGGGGGAAACTAAAGTTTTCTTTTTTTTTTTTTGGCGGGTGAAAGAATATCATTTAATTACTCTTTTTATTGCACAATACTTATTGTTTTTAGGTTGTGAGAAAATACAAAAAAAATACATAATTTATGAAAAAATTTATGTTAAAAGACCGTGTTGTCCCAAGGTTTCATTTGAAATGAGGAAAGTCAATGAAAAAGGAGAGAGAAAAATATCAATAAGAATAAAATTAGTAAGTTAATAATTAATACATCATTAGAATTATAAAGTGATACTTATTATGAAATGAAAAAATTAGTTAAGGTAACATGTATTATGAAACGAAGAGATTGTACATATTTACTCAGGGTAGGCAGAAAATATAGTCAGAAGCATTAATTAGAATATTGGATTTACCAAAAACTCCAAAAGTTAAGGCCAGCTCGGCTACCCTACCTTTTATGTAGATTGTAACAAGGACTTTATTTCTGATAATTTTACGTGCATGCCCTTAGGTTAATTCATTAATAAGATTTCAAGTATCATCAAGGAAAAGAAATTCTAAGTTACTGTTTTATTTATTTTACAATAAACTATAAAAGACAATATAATATAATTATGAGAAAAAGAATCGAACCCGAGATATGAAGTCCCTACCTCATCCATAGAAGGTTGTGAAGGGTCTAAACATCTAAATCAATGTACTTCATTAGTCTCCTTTTGGGTGAAGGCCTCTATGTTGGACATGGACAGTCGGAAATTTGGAATCTCTAAACTTCAATTCTTTCTTGGGGGCACAGGGATTAATTTAATAATTAATATGGGGATTAGTTCAATAATTAACAGTTAGGAACATTAATTAACCTTGAATATAACTTTGTTGTGACAGCTAGTATTAAAAATATCGTTAATCATAAATTAATTAAGCTCATCTGTTTGTACTTGCACTCTTTAAGATTGAATATTTCAACTAATTGAATTTCTTTCAGTTGGTATATTCTTTGCCTTTTTCTTCATTTTTATTTATTTCTTAAAAACTTATTGTAAAAGAAGATGCAACTATCGATAATTTTTATTTAACATGATTTTATATACGAGCTTTTTCTTCAGAATCAACATTTTTTAATCTGATTAATTTATCTTTGTAGTCTCATATGATATAAGGTCGTCAAATATATAAATGATAGATGTCAAATGAAATCGAGTTCACTTCATTATCCTAATTAAGCTAACAATTTTTTTTTTTTTGCGTCAGCGTCGTCGGTAACATAGTTAAAACTTAAAAGTATTTATCTTTATATTATTTTTTATTATTTTCTCCATAATTATCTTGTGTAACTTCATTATCAAAGGAAAAAAGGGTTTTTGCTGTGCACACCTAATATGCATACAACAGTCAAAGCCAAATCAAAATCGTGGCTTAGATTAAATACAAGAAAAACAAAAAGTCAAAAATTGGCAATTTTGACTTTTTTTTGGCATATTTTTGTGCACTGAAAAGTAGTTAATATATGGATATATCTATTTGTACTCTGTATTGAATGAAGTACATCTAATTAATACGAAAATTAATTAATTAATTTAAACAAGTTCTCACCAATAAAAATATTTTTGAAAATTAAGTTTTTGTTTTTATGGTGTGATTGAGCAACGCCAACCAATTAATTAATTTATTTTATTTTTGGATGATGATGCCCACCAAAAATTAGTATTAATTAATGATAGTATTAGCATGTTAATCACTGTAGATGTCGTGATCAGCTTCGAGAAAATATAACAACATTATCTCTAATAATATCATCGAATTACAAATTAAGGTAAAGAAAAAAAATCGAGCTGTCTTACAAATTAAGGAGCGAAAATCACTATGAATTTTTATGAAAATTAAAGTTATCTTTCTCAGAAAAAAATTAATTAAATAAATAAATTAAGGGTTTTTAGCTTAACAACAGCTTACAAATTAAATTAATGTTTATGTTGGTTGAGTATTATAATCATGCATCTTATTACATAAATGATTGACTAATTAATTAATTAATAATTAATTAAGATTAAAAATCAGAATGGCTGGAATCATGTGGATGAGCTTAGTTGGACCAACAAATTAAAAAAAATATTCAAGATAATTTCTCTAGAAAAATGGAGAAAGTTGGATCTTGTAAGGGATCTCTATGATATGGCCTCTTAATTTTTCCCATCTTTATGGGAATCAATTTAAGGGTAATCTAATTTAATAATTAATCTATTTTATATGTAAGGTTTATAAGTTGGATTTGTATGTGTGCTTCTTATAGTTTATTGTTATATATATTTGATCCAAATGAGCCACAAAAAGATAGTACAATACGATATGGGAGGGGAAAATCGAACGTTGAAATTAATATATACAAAACCTCAATCTTGACCGTTAAGCCAAAACCTCCCTGCGGTTTTCATTGTCGTATATAAAAAGAAATAGCAACTTATATATTAATTTAATTATTACATTATAGAACAATGAAATTTAGAAAATTTGTAAAATGGTGTCATAATTTTGAGTTTATTTTTAGAAATTTACAAGCAATATGTAGTTAATTCATTTATATGAATGAGTGTCCATTTTTTAAATTCTACAAAAATAGAAACAACAATTATTATTTTTCCATCTGATGGGTACTTGAAACATCATTTCCAAAATAAATAAATTAATTAATCTAAATTTCATAAAACCAAACATATTGGTGGATCATCTTGCTATGAAAATATATCTATCTTTATCTTTTCTAATTCTCTCCTTTCCTCAAAGAATTTAACCCTAAGCCTGATTTTGGATTGGGAACAATTAAATTAAAATCACCAAAAAGTGTTTAGTAAAAACTTAGAATTATGATTATAAAATAGAATTTAGACATTAAAATTATTACATTTCTATATATAAAAAAAATTTCTGATACAAGTTTTACATACTCACGGAGCCTAAAGAATATCGAATCCTGATATCCTTTTTAAAAATAAGTCATTTTACCATTAGACTAATCCGAACGGATAGTACCGTAATAGTGATTATATATACATTTATAATGTTAGTTGCTACTTATCAGCAATCCATTTCTGCGCCAACATAATCTCTGTCTAAGTTATTAAAATAATTCACTTGATATTTTATGAAAAATGCAATCTTCTAATTATTTACTAATAATAGATATTGCACCTTTTTTTTTTCTATCAAAGATATTTCACTTATTAATCAAATATATTAAACTGATCCTTGTTAAATATCCATGATAAGCAATAATGGAGGAGGAAATTTTCAACCAATATATTGGAAAAATTATTGAAAATTATTGAAGGAGACCCTTTTGTTTTAAATACAGACTCACTTTGATATATTTTTTTTTAAAAAAAGTTTTGAATATATCAAAGATTTTGTGCTTCAAAACACCCTATAATGACTTGATTATTTTTCGATTTAAAAATAAAGATGATGGGGATCATGTTTTTATAACCAAAAAGAACTTGTCAATTATTTTTTATTGAAAAAAAATTGATGAATTGAGCACATGCTATGGACTAATAATGAAAAATTTCATAATTAATTAAATATTATCCATTTATTTGTTTATTTAAAATGAGTGTGGATTTCCAAATGTGAGTTGATAATTAAGGTATACAAGTTTTTAGTTTTTCTTTTAAAATTATTGACAAAATTTTTGTATAAATATTCATGAGTATTAAATTTATGAAGACATAGCCAACGTTAATTAGCCCCACTATGATCAACACTTCACAATCATGGAGAATATATCAATTATATGGTTTTTAATTAATTTCATCTTTGATCTTCAAAAAGTTTATATTTATTTGGTATGGCTTTGAATGTACAAAATTTGTAGGTTTCAATTAAATGAGCAAGATCTATATATATTTTACCACAATAAATTTTACGCGTGCAAGTAATTTAGGGAGAACTAAACCCTAATATCCTTTTTAAAATCGGTCATTTTACCATTAAATTACCCCAAATGAACATTTTTGGGCATGCATTTATGTATACACTTAAAGAGTTTCTCATTTGTAGCCCTAAGTCTTCATTTTATAAGAGAAAATATAGGGTTATGCTATGAATTCAACAATTATATCCATATCCATATATTTCAAGAATTCTTCGAACTAGAGTGAAGTTAAAAATATAATCGTTTACACATCCTTCAAAATTCACGAAGAATATTGAAATATATGTTGCTTTATTTTACAGGATTACGATTTAATTTAGCCATTAAAACATTATGATTATGATTCAATGGCATATCTATATATCTAATAAGATATCACCTCCAAGTAGTTGCATGTTTTTGACTTCATTCACAGGCTCTTTTGTTGCATTTGTATGAATATATATATTGGAGCATCATTGAATCATTGACTCAAGTTTCTTCTTCCTCCCTTTTAAGTCCCTATTTGTAGAGCATGAATGATTAAATAAGAACAAAATATGTACATGATTTTTGTCCCAATGTTTTCCAATTATATCATCCAAATTTAACCTAAAATCATGCAAGTAGTTGATAGGTGAATAATTGTAAGAAAATTCTTCACATAAAACCTATACCCTATATACCTAGGCTGAACCGAAATTTATATAGACATGTTTTTATTCTTGTTATAAAGTCTCGATCAATATAGAGAAATTATTATCTTTACTTCGAATGTACACGTTAAGTTTCCTACCTAATTATTTATCGTCCAATTAAAATCAGGTCAATATATATATATATTTATTGATAGGTATAAAGAGAACTTAACTGGCCAACCATATTATGAATATAATCATCACTTACCATTAGGCAAAACCACAAACTACTACGTTTGACAATTCACACGACCTGAAAGTATTTGCCCTTCTTTACCACTCATTTGTATAATTTCTTTTAAAAAATAATTCCATCATTAAATACCCACTTTAAAAGCTGGGAAAAAAGAAAAATTTCACAGTTTATCCAGGTTGGATCAATTGAATTTTTTTCTTTCTTTTTTAGCAATGGATCAAATGAACTTGTACATATACAGGCAGATCACAGCAAAATTTATCAATAAATCATCCAAATAAATCTCTCTCTCAGTCATCAGATAAGTTCCTTAAAATTGTGCAATGTATCCTGATATATATCAGAAGTTTCTGGTGTGATCAGTCAGAGCCCCATCATTTTTATCTCTGATCCCTTATCCTTATATATATATATATATATATATATATATATATATATGTGTGTGTGCGTCCGCGCGCGCATGTATGAGTTATATATATATATGTGTGTGTGTGCGCGCACATGTATGAGTTTTCACAGTCAATTAATTTCATGCAGGGCTTGTGTGTGTGTGTGCATGTATGAGTTTTCATAGTCAATTATTTCATGCAGGGCTTGCATTTCTATTTTTTGACACCATCACCAAAAGTTATCCTTTCTTTTCTATATAAAAATAAAAAAGTTATCGTTTGTTATATGAGATTGGATAAGATATTAAACATTAATACTCAATTATTGCTACTGTTACTCGATGCGTTTATTTTATCAATATGAGAAACTCAAATATAAAAGAAATTTAACGTTTGTATTCCTCTACTAGAAGTTAACATAACTATTTCATCTTGCCCTATATAAACTGGAGAAGGAAAACAACCCGTGTATATATAAGACGGTTTGGATTCGTCCACTATAACATAACAACTTCATCCTATGCAAACTGCAGAACGAAAGCAACTCGTATATAAAAGACGGTTTCATCCGATATAAACTACGAAAGCAAAAATCTAAATCCGAATCAAAAGTGTGCCCTAAAGAATCTAGAAAAGATTTGATGAGAGGAAAGGGGAAGATATTTAGAGGCAAGAAAAGGGCAAAGTTACTGTTAAAAAGGGGGATGATAGACATACATACACATGTGTAATGTTATGCATCTACCCAATGAAAATTGACATGACATCACAAGGCTGGCAAAGGCCGGTGGATGGTGAAAAAAATACACAAAACAAAACAAAACAAAACAAAACAAAATCACAAGTTGGTTAAATACCTCACCTCCCTTGATTACATCATGTGGGACCCCACTTTCACCCAACTAAATTAAGATTATGCCACTAATTATCCTCTCCCTCCCTCCCTAATTATTTGTTCCTCTTTCCTTTTTTTGAATTTGTCAAAAATTTAAGTCATTTCCTTGAAAATTTACATTATCTTGAGTTCAGAAAGTGTGATCTGATAGGATTATATGACTTATACTTATTGAGAGAAATGTCAACTAAACTGAACTAATTTCGACCCAAAATCAATACAAATTGATAGTTTCTTGTTCGAAATTACATAAAAACAAACATAAATAGAAACGAATATAAACGAATAGAAAAGAGCAGAAACGAATAACGAAAAGAGAAAAACAAACATAAATGAACATAAAACAAAAATGGATAATGGTTTTTATGTAACTTCGAATAAAATGAAAACATGTTGTTTTTAATTTTGGATTGAATCCAATCTAATTTCACTATCGATACGAAGTTGACTTGATTATTAGAGCATCTCCAGTGGGTGAGCCTGTTTTAGGCTCACCCAGGTGAGATCTACAGATGATACATCAAGCAAAGTGCTGTTTTTCTCTCTCCTAAATCCTTACTTCCACAATGCAAAACTCACCAACAAGGCTCACCTATTTAAATATTAACTAAAAACATTACCGTTATTTAAAAAAAAAACCAACGGCTATTTTAGCCGTCGGACTTCTACAGACTTTATTATCAATTTTGATTAATTGAAACATGGTGCAATTTCCAAAATTATTTAATTAATTATCAGTTTATTTTTAGGGTAATTAATTGTAGTCCAAGAACCAATCATACGCTGCCACATCATCCGCGAGACTTCTCTCTCCAGGCTCTTCCGTACGGGCTCATGCGCGCGCCTCGATAAACAGCCCGCCTGCTGTGGGACGCCGCACCTCGGGCGGCGCGCCATCAGACGCGCTTCCCGGATGCGCTTGGGGCTGCGGGGCTCTTAACAACATACATTCCAAAAAAAATGATTAATTAATAAAAAGCAAACTTTAATTAGATTTAGAGGGAGGAAAAATGGCCACGTAACTATGATTACCAAACAATCTTATGTGGGGCGGCAATTTTTACTTAAAAAATTTTTTTTTGGGTGGAATTTGGAAAAAATGAAAGCAATTAGTGACCTCATTGATAATGACACTTAAAAGGTGCAGTTTGCATGCAAGAGCATCTACGTTAATTAAAAGAGCTCATCGAATAATTCCCAAAAATTTGTGGTAAATTATCTTCTTCTTTTTTTTTTTTTATTTGATATAGTTTTTGTTATATTTTGGGATTGTAATCAGAAATTTTTGTTAAACTTAGGTCATATTATTTAATTTAATTTAATTAGATCTCTAAGATTTTAAACTTACATTTTTTAAAATTTTATATTTCACGTTAAAATAAATTTATAAAACTATGTAAAACTCTATTACAAGTCTCGTTTTCTTAATTATTTTGCACTATCTAGCAAAACTGTCATCAAATTTATAGAATCGAGCTAGCTATATGCGCTCTTAAACCATTTCAATTAAAAGTGTTTTTATTTTATTTTTAAAGATCGAAACCGGAAAAAAGAGTTGCTTTATATTTAAGTTTAAGAAAAACAAAAGTTTAATAATTATGCATTAAAATTTGTTTTCCATCCACATGGGATCACAATGGCATGCATGGGAAACCAAAAAACAAAAATATCATTAAAGAAAGGAATAATGTGTAGAAATATATAGAAAATTCCTTCCATATCTTTTTTTAAAAAAAAATTATTGGAAGTTCCAATAAGCATAGAAGTTGTCCTCATTGAGAAGGCCACATATAATTCCCTTCTCCAAGAGGCAATTCAAATTAAATTATCAAATATTGTAATGCCCACATTCTCTTTCTTTTTTTTAAAATTTTTTTCTTAAAAATTATAGTAAAATAAAATCATGGTGTTGCATCATAATTTTGACTAAAAATAGAAAAAAATTCAGTTCTATTAGCTAGGTGAGGTATGTCATCCAAAAAAAAAAAAAAAGAAAGCTAGGTGAGGTAGACAACCATATTTGAACACATTTTTTTATTCATTTTCTTTTATTTGACTGTAATTAATTATATTATTATATGAATGTGTGACAAATATTTCTTCATCAAGAAGAGTCTATAGGGTATATATGAATCTCCTCACTATAACTGTTATTTTTTTCCTATATATGTTCAATTTTTTTATTTTTTAATGATAATTCTAGAAGTACAAGGTGTGATATGAACTCACATCTTTAATATTAATATATAGTATAACGACGATAATTTTTTCGACGATAATTCTACTTTTATAAAATTTTGAAAGATTTAGATGTATAAAATTTTGCTTCTATAAAATTACAAGCATCTCTGTCGATAAAGAAACTGATTTTTCATTGTTATTATATGTATACCAACAGACAAAGGTTAACAAAAGTAGGCTATAAATTCAATTGCCTGACATCAACCTTTAGATATTTTGCTAGCTAAAAATGCAATTACATAATTAATTATCTCTACACATGCTAAAGAATTGAGTATATTAGAAAATGGATTATTGGATAAAATAAACTCGTATTTTGGGGGTTTGGAAGATATATACCATATTATAAAGTTAGACGTCTGTGCACTCTATTTTGAGGGTACTTATTATTTTTAAACTATATCCCTCATTTTTTTTGAATGATTATATATCGTGTTTTAGTTTAAATTTGTCCAAAAGTAAGTAATATAGTTTAAAAATAATAAACACCCCTAAAATACAATACACGGATATCAATATTCATAAAATAGTATAACAGTCTTCTAAACTTCGAAAAATACAGTTTATTTTAATTTAATACTTCCACAAAAATAATATTCTTTTCCCTTTATAATTGGTCTAACTATGCAATAATTGTCACTCCTGTGTAATTATACATTACAGTTCTGATAATTGTCAGATTAATCTGAGTTTTGCAGGGTATTTGCTGCACAATAATCATCAGATTCATCAGTATCAAAACCCCTAAAAAAATTAAAAAATGAAAACACAATCACCACAGAACATGCTAATTAAATTTTATTAGCCGACCAGTGGTAGTTGCACCAGGAAAATAAAAAAAAAGTGAAAAAAAGGGTGAGTCCAAATCTGAATAAGCATCCAAAAGTGAAAATTGATTGGTTTTTTCTTTGCCATGTTAAAATGCTCTGCACTTTTTTCAGTTCAGACAGAGTTCTCCTCCTACTTTTCTGCCTATTTTACACTGTTCATCTTGTCTTTGGTAGGGTGGGATGGGATAGGATGGAGGCATAACTTTTGTTCAAAGGATAATTATTGGATTCAATGATTTATGTAAAGAAAAATCAACTATCTTTTGAGACATTGCCAATGGGTTAGGCTAAATTGCATTGATTTTTGCTCTCGATTTGACTCTAGATTCATTTCTCGAGTGCTTCTCTCTCTTTAAGGGAAAGATATGAATTAAGCAGGTCAATGGGTCGGGTTAAATTAGGGTCCTATTGTTTGTGGATCAGGTAGGGCTTTTTAGGTAAATAACCGATCGGATCGGACGCACTCGATGCAATAAGGACCCTAACTTATTCTGGACCCGGTTGATATTACCAACTGTAAAGCAAAACTATGGGATAATATGAGATATTTTTATTTTAAGCAATTTGTAATATTTCTTTAGAAATGATCGAAAATGAGTTATAAACAATCATAGAGGGGAGAAATTTCACACAAGAAATGAAGAAAGGAAATGGAAAGCACATGAGATGGGGAGTGGGCCGGAAAGCGATGGGCCATAGGTCGGGCCAAATGGTCCATTAACAGGGCTCGTGGAAAATGAAGTTTGATTGGACAATTGCTTTGGCCCATTAATTAATTGCATTTGCCCACTTTGAGTTCTTTGTCATACTCATTCCTTCCTTCCATTAAACAACAAACAACATGCCATTCTCTCTCTCTTTCTCTCTCTAAATCTCTCAAAGAACATGCCTCTCTCTGTCTCTCTCTATCTCAAAGAACGTGCCATTCTCTCTGTCTCTCTCTCTCATTGATCTCTCTCTCTTTCTCTCTCATTGATCTCTCTCTCTTCTCTCTCTCTCAAAGAACATGCCTTTCTCTCTCATCTCTCTCTCTCTCATAATGAAGTTGATTTTTTCATAAGAGTTGGGTGGGCTAAACTGTTCACTAGTCAAAGTGATGTAATAGTAGCATATTACTACTAACTTATAAGCATTTATTTTGTCTAAGCAACTTCAAAAGCGCATATGGACCATTAAAATCAACACGCAGTAATAATAATCTCGCTGTCTGAAGCATAATAAAGAAAGAAATAATGAATGAGGAGATTTTAGACGAGGTAATTTGAGTATAATTAACATTTTAAATTTTACACTTTTAAAAAAGTTAAAAATAAGTAAGACATAAGTTAGTTCGATATGTGAAACAGAGTACTCATTCGAGAAATGATATGTTCCCTCGCACATGAATTAATAGAATACATCGGACATTGAGAAAAATGATATTTTGCAAGTAGGAGCTTTGCGAATCAACATGGATAAGCTACAAAGAGCAATTGGCCACCACCACATAGGAACAAAGCACTGTCTTCTTGCGCTCTCTTTGTAAGTACAAATACTTATCTCGCTACATTTGGATCTCCCCAAACCCCGTAAGTGGGATACACAATAAGAGTTATTTTTGTTAAAAATAGAGCACTATCATCCATGAGCCTTCCCCTCGCACATGAATTAGTGCAACAAGTAGGACAGAGTGCTCAATCGAGGAAAATGATGTTTTACAAGTAGGAGTTTTGCGAAAAAAAACATGGATAAGCTACAAAGAGCAATTGGATACCGTCACATCGGAATGTAACATTATATAACCAAACAAATCATTGTCTTTTCTTTTTGCAGTCTCTTTGTAAGTACAAATATTTATAAAAGTAAAGCCGTATACATCTAGATCTTCTCGGACCTCTACAAGCGAGACTCATAATGTGAGTTGTTGTCGATAAAAACAAAGCACTATCCACAAGAATTTGACATATATACGTATTACATTTGGTGGACCACATACTATTTGTACAAGTCAAGGGAGACATATTACATACACATATACAAGGAACCTGGTCTAGAATGAATCGACGATGGGAAAAAAAGAAGTTAACAAAAGCTCATATTTACACACTTCCCCTTCCCTAACATAACCTAAAAGCATAACAATCTAAACAATCAATCCCTAAATCATCACAATCAGCTATGCCAGAAGATTTGCTTGAATGAAGTAGGAATGAAACTATACCTAATGAAAAAGAGAATAGAAGGAAGAATCTAGTGAAACACTTCAGGAGATGTGTAAAATTCTCCTTCATGGAACATAGGTCTCAGATCTTCATCCCTCATGAACTCCAAGGGGAAGCAAACTACGTGTCCCTTCACGGACTTCAATACTTCTGACGGGTCTCTTTCCTTGACTAGTCCATCTTCATGGGACGTCAAGATCCAAGGAGCTACCCCACAATCGATGGTTGTATACCCGATCTTCTCTTTCAACTGCGACATTTTTAGCCTGAATCCGTTCCTGCATGGGGGTGGGGGTGCATGGCATGACATGTATGTCACAAGATGTTGCTAAGGTTACCACATCCGTAGTTAATTACATTGGATAGAAATGCATGTATAATTTACTTGGAGTGTATGTAATCATTTGGCGTGCACTGAAAGACGTCGTCATAGATTTTGGTATTTGCCTGGAAAGAGAATAAAGATCATGAGAGAAATGAAAAATAAGGCACTTACACAAAGGAATTAAACGCCAAACAAAGTAATTTACAGTCTTGAATTGGAAAACCAAACTTACCCAGATGATCCTGTTGCAGAGCCATAACTCTCGTTGCCTAATCTAGTTAGACAGCACAAATTTGCATCATTCTGATAGATCTTTCTATCCCCTTCCCAATTCAGTTCCTAGTCTTGATTCTTTAGCGTTTATGTGACTTTAGTATATTCCACCATTGTGTTGTTTGCAACTTATAAATACTATCATCTTTATATTATCATATCTTTATTCTCCTGTTCTTCTTTGATACTCCATATTTCTTTTCACGAAAGGTTTTTATTTGACAAAGAGAATGGTTTCAGTTAAAAAATTTTGTGGATGTCTCGGAATTAGCCTCTTTACCTGCAAGGATAGGGTTGCCTACATCTGTAGGTTCATGTGGTGGGATCTAAACTATGGGTAGTTATTGCTTTGTTGTTGTTCTTGTTATTGTTGATGATGTTTTCTAGTCTTCGTTCCATTACACTGTTCATTAGTTTCTTTTGATTGCACACTCTTCTAAGATTGTTTTCATTTCAGTCATAGAGAAGAATATTGCACCGAATAACAATGTTATCACACACCTGGGCAGTTTCCATCCAAAGATTTTTGTATGTTTTATCAGCCACAGGATCTTGGATCTGACTCATCTGCAGAGTGCAACCTCAGTATTATATTCTAGCTGAGTTCAACCGAAAGTATTGTTCAGTAAACTACAGTAGTAGAATAGAGCACTTTGAAGAAAAATCATAACTAACCTCTCCAGCACCGAGACCAAGATGCTCTGCCCAAAGAGAAAGCCGGAGAGTCAATGTAAATTTTCCAGCCATCCAAGATTGTCCATCCATAGATGACTCCATGAAATCCGTATCTTCAATAACCACTCCAATCTATTAAATTGACTATAAAGTTAGCAATACTTTGTTTGATGCCCGCACTAACTGCACATAAGGCAGTCCATAATGGTTGTTTCATTAAAATAAACAGTGAAGAAAATCCCAGCAGCTTCATATTTTGACGAGTACAAAGTGAAGAGCGAATTCTAAGTGAACATCACCGGTCATCACTGAACAGTGGAGTTCCATGGGTGGAGGGTTGTTGAGATTATTACAGATTCTGGCCTATGATACAGAACATAATTACAAGAACAAAAGGATAGTTGACAAATAAAGGAATTCACCCAAAATAATTTTCACTATAACTGAATTTCCTCCATGACTAAACCTCAGCTCTCTAGATAGTGGGAAACTTGGGTCTATGCAACAGTATATTCTGTTCAACAACAATTTTATCTCCAATCACAAGTAACCCCATTCCAGTATTGTATCTCTAGAAAACAGCTGACGCTAAGCATCTCTGTATTCCCCTAGTTCTACGCAATTCCTTAAAATGCATACTATTGGGGATGTAAAAACATTTATTTGGGGTAGAGGGAGTACCTCAGAGTCTCTCGACCCAAGCAAGCTTCTGTCGTTGATGTTTGATGATCCAATTAGAGCAATACGGTCGTCAATTATCATCAGCTTGCTATGAACATAAACCTGCAAGCATTTTGGGCTGGAAGTTAAGCACAAGAAGTGAATGAATATGCTTCGAAATACTCCTGATGGGAGAACTTTTACTTAGGTATCTAGTGCCCCTAGGGATTGCAGTTCTTAGCTATATCTACCCTCAAGGAGCAAGAAGCCAAAGCTTTTATTTTCCCAAAGGTTGAAAATGAAGAAGATTGCTAAATGTATAGAGAATATTATAATAGAACTAAAGAAGGAAATAAAAAGGACATCCTAGAGAGTTACCTGGCTGGTTACAAGAGGTCCGCCTTCAAAAAGCCTACCATATGCTCTGAGGCCATAGAATGAAATGTAATCATGCATCTTTGAACCAAGTTCAACCCTAAGTTTATGAAGTATTGCGTTTTCTCCTCTGCAAATGGTTCGATATTGCCAATGCATTAAAGCTCTAACCGTTGCTGCACCATTGTCATCCATACCACCCTGTTTTTTCATAATCAAAACTCAACGGTGAGAATGTGTCCTCACTTTATCCTGTTGCAGAACAGATCAAATGGATAAATAACTTCACCTGAAAGCCTGGGAGTAGAGGAATGACTATAATAACTCTAAAACATTTCTGTTCTTTGTCTGCTAACAATATACGCCTGTATAGGGCCTCCATGACTCGATTCTGAATAATATCATCTCCCTCAAGACCTGATATAAAAAATTGATTCTGGAATGGAAATATGAGTTAATCAACAATGAGAATCTATGATGAGTGGTAGCAGCCTCAATAACATGATCCTCTATATAAACGAAATGCTCCGTGATGAAAATCATCTCAGTTTATCGAGTCAATAGGTGTACCTCTATATAAACAAAATGCTCAGCTTGCTCAATAAGGGAACAATATGCTCCGTGAATACTTTCTTCGGCTTGGCCTGTTCCAGCAGACCACTGGCTGACACTTCTGATAATCTGAGCATGACCAATACCAAGTGAAGTTAATACGATGGTAAGATTCAATCTATCAGCATATAATGGGGAAAAACCTTCAAACATGATTCCAATTCCTGTACGATGAACACAGCGACAAAGAATTGAACCTTTTTACATGTCATTTAAAGAATATTTTGAAGTCTCCTGGTCAAAAGATATGTGATGCAAGTAACCTTCAGTACAAATGTACAATGCTTGAGTGATGATCTGCATCTGAAGGACACTTCAGCACTCTTACTGGAGCTATGGTCACAAACAAAATGGTAAAATGACTAAAAAGGTAGATAGGAGGAAACCATGAGGTCAGCAATAAGGCTGACAAAAACTCCAAAATAGAAGCTGGCCTCAACTAAGGAAATTCCTTGTGATAACCATTGCTATACCTCATGTGAGGTTTTGTCTGGGAAATGAATCTGCTAATTGTTTTATGAAATCTTATTTAGAGTCCTTCACAAGGGATGAATTAGATAATTCAAATTGGAAGATCTAGAAAACTTATAGCTCTTTAACGTGGATAACATTGTCTAAGTGGCCATTCATGAAAATCGTCAAGTGATAGTGTTGGAAGGATCTGGAATTTACTGCGGGTAGTAGATGAGCCCTCCCCCGGTGCCCTGTGTAACAATTGGAAATAAGTTCTGAAAATGCAGCTATTGTGAACTTAAACCCCTTAACTTTGGCAAAATTGTCTGTCTTTGTCTGTTAGTTTAAAACAGACATCAAGAGCACTGGAGTTATGAGTTCTTCAATGTTAGAAGCTAACAGAAAAATCAGTGCATAAACCAGAATGTACATTAGACAAATGCATCCTACGACAGCACAGGCCACATAGGGCTGGGAAGAAGCTAGCCAAGGTGAACATGTTGCGATTAAATACCCATAGATTGTTTGTGGCCAATGACGCAACAGCAAACAGATTTCACGAAACACTAAAAACAAGTCATGTGCTATAGGAAGCTAAATATATTTCAACTAGAAGATACCTGACAATGACATGATGAACGAGGACCAACTTGTGAAGGTTCATTACAAAAATCAATCTGGTCACTTCTCTCCTGTGTTTCCCACCAATCAACTGAACTCTGAGTATGTGCAAGTGACATTTGATCGAATGTGTTTTCACTTTCAAACTCTGCGGTGACGACAGGATCTACAAACATATCTGTTGTACGTTGTGATACGGAATCAACTTTAGAGTCTGTCAAAAATGATGTACTTCTTCCAACTTCTTTGTTTGCATAATCAACAACACTCTGATCTTTTTTAAAAATATTATCACTTCTAGATGAATCAATAATTTCTGAATCTTGAGGCAAGAGCAGTGGAACGTCTAGTTCGGGTGACTGAGAGGAAAATGAATCTTGTCTATGTACATCCTTTTGTTTCTCTTCATTAGTTGGGATGTCCATCCCTGCACCTCTTCCCAAGTAATGAGGAAGCACCTTGTGCTGATGGGGAATGAGTAACGGTATTGCTCGTTGATGAGGAGCTTTACTTTTCTGGAATAATGACAATCATATCATATTAAACGTGAGCTCTAATAAAATCACAACATGAGAATTCAGAGGTTAAACCTTGCAAAACAGTCGGTACCCCTTTACCCTGCCCCCAAGGCCCCAAACCCTACATGTTCTGAGATCCAATATGGGGCAAGTCAATATTCAAACCAACTGAACTGACTCCCAATCTGAATTCACCTGGCCTGAAATTTCTTTAAGCAATATTATTTTTATTTTTAGCACCAAATTTATTGGACTAGCCTATAAACGACCCAACCCAAAATGACCCAATCTAATCCAAAATTCCACCAGCCTGAATACGACCTAGGCCTGAAATTATCTGAACCAAATAAATGTTTGCCAGGTCTAGAAGTGACTGAAGACCAACCTTGGCGTAGTTCCACCTCTGGACGAAGTGCCTTGCAACATCACGACAGGGTGGTCCCCAGAGAGCACAATGGACATCATGCCATGGCATACGAGGATATCTTTGCCGATCCAATTCATCTTTCATCATGTCTTCCCACGAATTTGGCTCAGACTCTCTGTCAAAAAGGAAGGGGGTAAGAAGCTGTGTTTCTTCAACGTAAAAAAGAAGCAAAAATCTTCAAATTTCCATACTTCAACATTACTATTACGAATCATATTCAGATTGACATTTCAAAACTGAGTGTTTTGCAAGATGAATGGCCAACGCAAGTAAAACCGAGGGAAAACAAATTCTAGTTGATAATTTGGATTTTAACCATTTACTAACAATTTTATCATATCAGCAGTGCTGGATAAGAACAAAAAGAAACAAACCTAGGATTGTAATAATCTTTTCCTGGCCAAATTTGAGAAGGAAAATCGCCCACTTTGTGTTCCACAGTGTCATAACGGCCGAAGCACAAATCAAGGCCTCCAATGAAGCATATTTGGTAATCAACCACAACAATTTTTTCATGATGTGACCTGAAAAGAAGCAGGAATAAGAATTGAAAACATTCAGAAATGTGCTACAAGACAGAAGGAAATTCTATAAGTTTCTGGATCATAAAACTTCCATTCATGAGTTGTTTGGAAAACCCAGTACTAACTATTATTGTGGTTGATGTGATTAGTTGACCACCTCCTCCTGTCTGCCCCTTTTCCCAAAAACCCTAGCCCCAACCATGTCATTAGCGAAAGGGATTCCCATCAATCAGTTTTTAGATGGTAAGCCCTTATCTGATCAATATCAATGATAGTAATTAGCTTAATAATAGTTTTTATTGTCAATAAAGTTAGTCTCTTCTCTTGTAAGAGTGTGTGTTTTCCTTTGGACAGTAACATAAGTCTCTCTTCCTATGAAAGATGTGATTAATTGATGTGATCTATAGTATGACATGAATTCAGCTTCCAAGATAGCACTTATTGTGAGGTGCTCCATTGACGAAAAAGATATTGTGTCATCAAAGATATTTCACAACATAATCAGAGCCCAACGTCAATAAGATCCACATACATTAGTTGTTTCAAAAGTTGAAGTTTGTCTCAGTATTTTAGATCATTCAGAATTATCTTTATAGTATGTGCTGTATTCCATTGAGATTGTCAATTTCCCATTCAAAAAAAAAAAAAAAAAAAAAAACCAACAAACAAAAGGAAAACCTATATCTATTGGCTACATACCAGTAATAAATTCGAGCTGCCAAATGGTCAGGATAGCGTAAAACTCTAACGTTCTCATGAATGTCAAGAAGTCTTCTCTTGCTATAATGACTGTTAATTTTTAAGGCGATAGAAACCTCCTTGTAAAGAAGAATGTAGATCTGCACAAGAATGACAGTATGTGTGAGAAAGAAACATTATCATGCAGAGAGCACTAAAGAATGCAAAGTACCTATTTTGTACCCGACATTGTACCGGCCATGTATGCTTAAGCTATAACTTATCATACAGTCTAGACTATTTTTATTCCTTTAGACTGTACTCAAAAATTTTGAAATTTATTAATATTCCCAATTCATAGAAGAACCCTAGGCCTGAAACGAGAACCAGATGTAGGAGACGGCAAGTCACTTAATCGAGATTTGCAAATTAATACTAAGAACAAGCACAAGATCCTAGTTGATCAGAACTCAACTTCGATAATAAAACCAGGTAAACCAATAGAAAACATCAATCACACCTCAGTTAAACTAGCAAAAATCTATTTGAAATTGAGTGTGTTCGCCTGTGATTTGTAGAACCAACACCCCCTACCCCTCAAAAATAACACAAAAAAAAAACCTCTACATCAAGTCGCATGGATTAGCTTAAGTAGTTTTCCATGCTCTAATAACAAAATGAGAAGTGCGAAAATTAATGTCGC
The DNA here is from genome assembly GCA_021018815.1 of Talinum fruticosum. Lineage (NCBI taxonomy): Eukaryota > Viridiplantae > Streptophyta > Magnoliopsida > Caryophyllales > Talinaceae > Talinum > Talinum fruticosum. The sequence goes on from JAITYX010000103.1 coordinate 404,719, forward strand.
ATTGTTAAGCTGTTTCACTTGCGAGAGTTGAATTCCTGAATAGGCCAAAAGAACAACTGTAAATTTATTTAAGGAAAGAAAAAGGTAAATAGGATCTATCAAATCACACAAGCACCTGGACCCCTTCCTTTGCCTTTGCTTCAAGTAAGGCATCAAGCCGAGACTCCTCATGGTTATGAAAAGGGCGTCTCAGATAGAGCTCTGGGCAGAGCCACCAACCAGTGATAAATATCTGCACAAAAAATTGAGCTATTTAGTAATTGAAGACTAGTCACTAAAGAAGTAGTGCCACAGTCTCTAAGAAACAAACACGACCTCCGATTTAGCATTCTCTATTGCTGTAGCAATAGCATCAAAAGCTGATTGTCCGTCAATGAACCATTGAGCTTTACTTCCATCGTCACTCTTCCTAGGGGGTGCGAATGATCCAAAGCGATGAGGACGAGACCACCCCTCAGGTGGTCTTTGAACGGCTTCATTAATTGCAACAACCCATTCTTTGACTTTGCTACTGGAGGAAGTTCTCATCTTTAGGCTCCGGTTTCCACATGAAATCTTGTGACAATCCAAAAGGCACAAAACACACAATCAGTTGCACTTCTGAGCATCAAAATGTTAGAATTATCTCAATCCAAGGTAGCAACATGCTACAACTTGCAGTTAGCAATGATACATTTGAATGTGGAAGTCTGAATATTTCACACGACACTAATGGTTAAAAATGCCCATATCGTTTCATGAGTACATAGCAGGAAGGGTGACACCAAAATTAAGCACAGATGAAACTTGCACCTTGGCCCTTGGCTTTTTGGAAGAAAAACGATTTTTGCTTCACGGGTATTATCAATGTTCTCCCACAGCAATAAACTCAAGTGGCATATCTACACATCCTACTACCATAATTATGGCATTAGCCTTAACCAAAACCAGTCTATAGTAAGTTCAAGGAGTAAGCAAAATCAGAGTGAGTAAGTTCAAGGAGTAAGCAACATCAAAGTTAGCACATATTCCACAATACTCTGAAAGCAAATAGATGAACCCTAAAGTGAATGGATGCTGAATATGATACATCTACTTCGTAACTTTCACAACACCAGCAATATTGTTCAACATTCCAAGCGTCAAACCCTTAGAAGTAAAACTATTAAACCATTCTATTCTGCGTGAACCAGTAGGAGAGGGAGTTTCCAATAACAATGTCTCAGAGTCTTCTCATGTCAATTTCAATGCAGATTGTAACGAGCATAAGCAGGGCTGAGGAAAGGTTGCTTATTAGCAGAAGCCCTGAGAAGGAGGTATCATGATAAAAGACAGAAGACATATTATGTACACAATGTCATTTCCTATCAGTTCATTTCAAGTCTTGATAGATTTTTCTGCATCATGTCCGTTTATCATAAATACATAAAGGGAGAAGTGGCTGAGAACTTTGGACACTTGGCCTTCAGATAAGTAATGGGCCTAAAGATATCAATATCTGCACCCCCTACTATTTTTAAGCTCCTGCCACACTGCTTTTCATCGAAGCACCAGTCCACTCTTGGCGAAGCAAAGTTGTCCAGCTCAAGACAAGAAATTTATAAGTTGGGGTCTTACAGTCAAACAATAGTTAGTGTTCAGATTTTGGAGTTAGACAGGGAATAATAAGAAACAGACCTCGAATGCATAATGTAGAGGCTTGTGACTTTTGTTTCTTGAGCCAGATACAGTTTTTCACCTTCGTTTGTGGACGGGGGCAATATATCAAAAATTATGATATCCAATGGTTTTGTATCAAGGGGATCTTCTAGGAAGGCCAAGAATCCAGGTTTAAGCACAGCCCACACCTATGTGAAGGTAAACTGCATCTTAGTTTGGTGATACAAAGATGACATAGAATATTCATAGAGATGTAAACATATACCACCTTTTGCCAGTTGCGGCAACCTAACCAGTGGCATGGTAAACATTGCCTATCAGCATTTTTTCTTGTTAGATGCTTCACCAATACATAGTCCTCTTTCAATTTTGGCCCATACTCTTGTAGAAATGATAGCTTTGAGACCTCCAAAAATTTGTAGACCTACAACCCACAATCATATGTGAAAACAGAACATCATGGGAGTTTACAAAGCATAAGGGGTGAGAGGGGGATGGGGTGGGAGCACTAATCACTAGAAAGATGAAATGAAATGAGGTCCCCACTTCTTGGATTATAAAAGCTAAATCTGTAGGTTGCACTCACCTGCCGAGAATTTGCAATGTTCAAATTGCCTAGAAAAAGATTCAAATATTCTTGCATTGCAACTTTTGCATTGTCTGTGATAGATTGCTGTCTCCCCGTGATGGACGTATGATAGACAAAGCAGCCCTAGATGGAATGTATCTGCATATGGGAGCATATCAGCATAAAAATAATGGTTCCAAAAAGGTCTTCAAGTTTCAATAACTGTCAAAGAAGAAAGGGAAACTATACGCCAGTCACCTATCCCGCGAACTTCCCTCGTGGCGAACACGAACAGCATCATCATAGAAATCATCATCATCATGCACAACCGCTGCATGATCAAGAATTCCTAAGTTGTGCAGCCAATCTATCACCTATCAGCGACAAGACTAATAACAATGTAAGATATTTGCACAACAAAGCAGGTTATTTTTAGATCATTGATTTATTAGGAATCTAATACAGTTAAGTTTTTGAGTTACAATAAAAAAATGTGAAAAACGTAAATAATACCTCATAGTTATGGGAAGGTACAACTAACAAAAATTAAAAACCAAAGCCTTTCTTTGTTACACCTTATAAAGAAATAAAATACCTGCTCTTGCTTCTCTTGGAATTCCTCACTAAGCGCACGTTTCTTCAAAGAAAGGTGCAAATAGAGAACTTGGGTTGCTTTCTTCTGTAAGCGCCACTTAAACTGTCAAACAAAAAATGATTACAAAGACTAATCAGCTTCAAAACACATAAGAAAAACAATTCAATGTCTGCATTGTAGAAAACAATATTCGCCATCGGTAGTCTTTTTATGCTGATTCATAATTTATAACTAAAACGTTACACGAATACAACGACAACACCCAGTGTAAATCCTAAAATAGCATCCGGGACAGTCCAGAAGTAGGCAACCTTACCTTTCAAAAAGCGATCCAACTAAATCTCAAAAATCCTATAAATCATGCGATACTGCCAACAATTACAGGTCAGAGGTCCACAGCCAGGCTTATATGAGCACTGTTACCATTATAATAAACCCGAGAATATATACTAATATATTGGTTTAGCGTACTTAAAACTTGACAACGAAATCATACCTAACATTTTACGAGTATAAGTTTTCTCACTCCTACTCCATTCTCCATGTCCCTTACAATAATACTAACAAAAAGAAAGATGAATCAACCTGAAAATGAATCACTACTCAAATTGAACTAAAATTTACAAAATTAATTTAAAAATAGTCAAAATTTCACTAAATTGCCAACTATTTAACATCAAATTCTGAATTATTAATCCATCAACGATGATAAAACCACATCATACTCTGAAACACTCATCAATGAAGTATCAACAACAACAAAACCGAACCAACATATTACCTCAGCAAATCAATTCATCAAAATTTCAAGCAAATCAGGAGAGAGAAAGATAGATAGATAGGTAGAAAGATAGATAGATAGATAGAGAGAGAGAGAGCTTGCCTGTTTGTACTGAACCTCAATAATGTAAGAAAGAAGCAGAGGAGTGATATCACCAACATCGGGCCTGGAAACCGCAACAATGGTGGCCTTCGGGAGCTCCTCGAAGATTCTCTCCGCGGCCGCCATGTTCTCAGTGCTATGACGGAACGACGCCGCCGGCAATGTCTTGTAATACTTATCTCCCGCGAGTAAATGCTCCGTCGCCGACGAAGGAGTCATTGGGAAACTGAAAAACCGCCGACGCCAATGAGCAACAACGACTCGCTAATCCCTTCTCCCTTCCCGCCGTACTTACAATACTCCGCCGGGGATAATATTCTCTCTCATCAACTCGATCACTGTTTGGCTTGCCGGGAAATCCGAAGAGGGAAAAAAGGACGAGAAACGTTGAAGTTGCCAAATTGGCCAAGGGAATTTTGTTGCGAGCCAAACGAGGAATTTAGCTTGGTTTTGTAGTTCTGGATATTGGAGGAGGTGGGACCAGTGTGACACGTGTAATTTTCTGGTGTGCTTAGGGGTAGTTTTTTAATTTAAAAACGAATTTTTATTGGTTTTAAATAATTGGGATTTTGGCATGACTTTTTTTTGGGAATATTCTTTAATATACTTGCGTTGTTCTTTGGCATTTTGGATTTTTCTTTTCTCTTTTCCTTTTAAAGTCAATGCAAAATTCCTGAGAAATATTGTTATTTATCAAATTAGTTGGTTGGATATGTCTTCACTCCAAAATCTAACTAAACAAAGTTGTTAGCAAGAAAAAAACCTTAAACCTCTACCTATTTTTATAAGTTTATTAGTTGAACCTTAATACTAAATTATTGCACATAAAAAATGAAGAAAAATAAATTATTAATGGATATCGATAGTCATACCCCCTTCCAAATATGTATCTCAAGCTCTTCATCAATAGTTATTCGAGTAATAGTCGAGGTTGTTTATTAGTTATCATTAGAAGTTCTTCGGTGATATTCAATCAACTCTGATCGGTTTCGGATTTAACTAAGCTTAGTTTGATATGTATTTTCTAAACTCAATTAATATTATTTTCCTAATTTTCTTTTCGGGAGATTATTAACTGTACTCCTTGGTTCTTTTCTTTGTATAACAAAGGAAAAATCAAAAAACGACGTATATGAAAACTTCACCGATTAAACTTATATTTATTCATTTATTTATTTTAAATTTAACTATTACAAAATTCAAATCTAAACTTATACGTAAGTATTTGACACAGTGTCCCACATATAAATGATCTGAAAGATGGCTATCCAAATGGGACAGTTTTGAGGTGCAGAAATGGCTGCGGCATATACCAACGGCTGGGATCGGGTGATAAGAATATCCAGATTTTTATGCTTTCATTAAACAAGAATATGCCCAAGAGGTCACATAATTGATGTCCCAAAAATTAATATAATAAAAATAAAAATAAATTAAGACAATACAAACTGTGGCATTTATTTACTTTCTCCACAAGCAAATAATTGGCGTGGGTACTTTGCCGCATCACTCGGGCCCTTTGCTTATGTGTCCATTTTTCACCCGTTACACCCAAAAGGGAAAAAAAAAAGAACATTATTTTTGTAAATTATATTGTCTCTTTCCTATTTTCTGAATATTTTGCATCACTTGTCAATGTCTTTTTATTTAATTTTCATTAATATTAATAAATTTATTCACAACAACAATAACGATTATCGTCGTACGTCTCGTTATGACGTGGAAAAATTCAAATGTGGGTAGCATTAACTCCATAAGTATTTTACGAATAGAGAAATTGATTTTAAAATATGGTAAATTCATGTAAGTTTTTAAATTTATTATAATAACGTATTGAACTGTAAGAATTTAAAAGAAGAATTTATTCGGAAGATTTTCGAATAAGATAAAAAATCCAAAGTACTTAACATTTTAATTAGGAAAAGCAACATATTTAGTTGTTATAATGAGTAAATCGAGCAAATTTGTGTGATCACACGTCTTGTTTATTCCAATTATTTATCAAACGAATAGCAAAAGTATAATTCTCATACCTACTTAAATTAAGGGTTTTTCACCAAGTTAAGTGATTGATACAATTGACTTGAATTCATAAAATTTTCAAGCAATTAAATTAAATTTTAATTACTTTCACATGGCAATCTTAATTGATTTTGCTCCGTTTTCCACTGTTATAAGATTATATATATATTCCCTCCATTTACAGTAATTGTCGCTTTTGAGTTTGAGAGAATAATAAGATAGTATAAAATTTATAATAAAATTTATGTTAAAAGGCTAATGAATTAAAAAAAATTGTCGCAAAAGTTTTATTAAAAATTAAGAAAGTCAATGAAAAAAGAGAGAATAAAGGCAATTAATGAATACAAAATTAAAAAAATTAATCATCATATTAGAATTGTAAAATGACACATAATATGAAACGGAAAAAATTCAAGAACTAACATACATGGTGAAATTGACGGAATAAAAACTAATGTGTATATTTTCACAGGGGATCTAAATTGGTTAAGTTTGCAATGAGAGAGAGAGAGAGAGAGAGATTAGAAACAATTTAGCCACTTGCGTAAGTTGGCGTTTGTAAGTGACTTGCAAGTCATACATAGCTTGTGTTGTGCTACTTGGGAGAATTAAAAGCGACAGAAACCTAAACAAGTTGCTCATAACTCGTAGGCTTCCAGCTTATATGAGCCTGCAAGAAATGGTGTTCCCATGCATTTCATTTCAATTCAATTCCGGGAAAATCAGTATAAATTATAGAGTTCTAACAACAATGACCACTTTTATAGAGTTTGGAGATCTAAATGTAGGCAACTTTACCTCTACAAATATTTTTACCTGCAGAAAAAAAAAAAAAACGATTCCTAGATACCAACAGAGTAAGTTACAATACTACCATATATGTATTGTTAGCTTATAGGAAACTATTAGTGGACCTTCAACTATCAAATTAGCAGTAAAAGGATTTAAGGGATTATAAAACATATACATTTCTAAACCTTCAATCATCAACTTATTTAAGATGATTCTTCAATTTGTATCACAGATCCTGATTCTGTACGTAAGTTTGTTACCATCAAGTTGCGGGTGGGTGGGTGGGTGGGTTGGGTGCGGTGGGATGGAGAGAATGTTATATATCAACATAGAGCCAAAGATTATCTTCAATTTGCTTAGCCTAAGGATATATTCAGAATGAGATATGGTTCTCCTCCTAATCTCTTAATTTAGCCGTCTAAAAATTCTCACAATCTCATCAGGCTACTTGTGCATCTGAATCTCTATTAGCAAAAGTCTGGAATTCTTTTCTTGTCAAATAGCATCATTTAAGAATCAACCGTAAAACCAGCAGCCGTTACCTGTTCGTGACATCTTGATAGTTCAATCAATTCCTGGCAACTAAAATTCTTCAAAAGGTTCTATAGATGTCCTGAGGCTGGAAAGAAACATTCACCCAGTCAATACTCTTGTGCTGACCTCCTATTTAAACATGCACTTATGGAAGAAATTATCATAATCCCCCTCATTGTAAGTGCAAAGGCAAATATAGGACTACTTGCATGATTAACTGATTCCAGCATCGACTTTGATACTACCATGAACAATTAACCCGGCAATACTGAAGGAGTGCCTCGGAACACACCATCTTCCTTAATCCAGTCAATAATTGAAGCATTGCCATATAAAAAAATAGAAATGGAAATGGGCGCAATCGAGCTAATTAACTTTTATGCATACTTTGGAGCTTGTCGAGAGTGTCACATGAGTTCAATATCTAATGGGGAGTCTTTCAGCCATATAATAGGTCACCTGTGCTATAAGCTCATCCATTATCGCAATCTTCCTCTCCCTGGTAGCCTTATTTTTGGCGCGCTTGGCTTCAAACTGATCAGATGAAGTCTTTTACATCTTGCCTTCAACTTTTCAGCCTTTGATTTGTGGATGCTCTTCATCAGCAAGTGTTGGCTTTTGCAGACATTAAATGTTCACCAACTTTCTTATGTTTTGTCCTAAGAACATTTAACACTAAGTTGTCTGAAAAAAATGTAATGTACCTGATGTCACAGTGCAGACAACAAGCCACAATCATGGATTCATAGGCTTCTAGCATATATATAGAACCCTTACAGATGAGAAACTAAAAAACGATAAATTTCCATACAGGGCAGGCAGTTCCCAGTGCAAGTTTTCATAAAGAATATGCAAGCATTACCAGACCCTTCATCAATAGGATGCTTTACAGAACTGTAAGTATTACCAGACCCTTCAGCGATAGGATGCTAGCTGCATGTTCTAATCGGTCACTATTCTATCTCACTGTCCCAACAATACACAAGATTTTTCCCTGTCAAACATGGAATCTTCATGCTTTGATATTAATTTCTGTAAACAAAGCCTCTCTGCCCATGATACAGCGCTATTGTTAAGGAATCAATTAACTTCAAGGAAGCTTCAGTAACATCTTGTTCAGGCAGGAGGAACACAAAATATTGGCAAGGAAGACCAGGAAACTGATCTTAGCATTAGAAGACAAACTTCTGTCCAATAATGTAAGAGCACATCCCGATTGCTAAAAGAGTAGATTGCCCAAAATAAAGGATAAATATGCAGAGAGAACATTATACTCCGTAACATACTAGAAATAAAATTGTTGGGACAATTTCTTAGAATCGCACATGCAATTGACAAAAATGAGATAACACAGCAGGTTTTCATTTACAGAAGAGAAATGTCATCCAATAACATTGGAGCACATCTCCATTGATACAAGAGGAGAAGGCTCAAGCAGAAAGGATAGATTCATGTACGCACGGATAACATCTCAGAAATCAAATAATTAGAAAAATTTCCAAGAATAGTACATGCGAATGGGAAGTAAGAAGATAGCAAATGAGCAACTGATCTGTATATAGTTCTTTTGATGTCATGCTATAATGTTGGAGCATAGCTCACTTCTAAGCAGCTAAAGATTCTTATACACATTTGCAACATCTTAGAAATCAAATTATTATTAGGATTCCGACAGATAGAACATGAGAATGACAAGGAAGACAAGTGTAAGTGTACTGTTCTTGATCTGAAGGAGGGGATAAAATGTCATCCACTAACTTTGGAGGACATCTCCAGTACTAAAAGAGAAGGAGAAGGCTCAAGCAGAAAATGATAATTCTTATACGCATGGATAACATCCCAGAAGTCAAAATATGAGAATGATTTCCAAGAATAGCAGATGCGAAAGACAAGGAAGACAAAGGGGTAACTGATCTATGATATGCGACGAGAAAAACACCAATAAAATTGGAGCACATCCCCATTGCAAAGACGAGAAGGAGAAGGCTCAAGAAAAACGGGCAGATTCTTATGCGCTTGGGTATCATCTTAGAAATCAAATTATCAAAGCGACTTCCAAGAACAGCATGTGCAAACAGCTCAACATCATACTTCAAAGAAGTTGATAAGCAAATATAAAAAGTGTCACTAAACACCCAAATATTATAAGCAAGTTACAAAAACAAGAATCGAATTTTGAACACATATAAGCAAAAGTGAAAGCTAGAGATGTTGCTTTGACAGCAACTACATATAAAAAAACTCTCTGCTGCATAAAAATATGGTAAACTACATTCATCAAATTCAGCATCAAGTAATTAAAATGAGCCCTTAAAGTTGAAGGGCTTAAAAATAATCGACCAATTCGCATTACGATTACATTCCTTAGGACGATAAGGCTACATTCTTTTATGAAATTATACACCAAAATCCCCTTCTTCAAACCCTGACTTTTTTTTTAAAAAAAATATCAAACCCTGATATTAATAATCCAGGAAAACTTACAAGAACAGAATTATGCCCATCAAGATCAACCATAGCCAAATCACATCACTTCCCTACAAAAGAATTGACAAAAACATGCTATTTTTAAACTCATCACTAATCAACAATCAGAAAGAAAATCAATGACAATGCTTCCAACTGTCATCACGATGGGAAAAAAAAAAAGTTCAGCAAATTTTACTCCTTCAAAGTAATGAAAGACTTCGGAATTCAATGAAATTAATCCCAAAAACTAGAAACATCTGTTCATCAGTTAAACAATCAACTAATTTCACACCAAAAAATGTTCCAGTTTCGAACCATAAGTCCAGCAATCATAAATCAGTCTTGTAATCACTCGAATAAATCAGCTAAACAATTAGAATGAAACAATCGATCTACGAAACTTTATTTCGAAAGGACAATCAGAGAGAGAGAGAGAGTTACGGGAATTCGCCAGAGGCATCTCACAGACTTTCAGCTTCGCCGAGAAGAATGAAGGTTCAAAGATAATAACGCTATTAAAAATAAATTTAAAAACCCTAAAAATAGAAATCAGAGCACCTGGGCGTCCTTTTAAAATAGTAAAAAAACATTATTTTTTGCTGGGCTTTATTTAATCAATTTAAGAAAAATACTGTTTCATTTTGGATTTTTTAGGAAACCCAAATAATATTTCAAATCCTTTGTTTTTGGGTTTTTTTATTTGTGAAGGAAGAAATTTGTCCCTTTCTACAAATAATATCATGGATTCGGATTTATACACTCAAATTATCATATAAAGTCTTTTATTTTAATTTGTTAAAATTCACACTTTATTTTCATAATCCTTTTTTAAAAAATTGGATTTTATTCCCCAAATTATGACATGTCATTGAGTCCATACCAAATTACCGTATATAGTAGTACATTCTATTTGTTTATCTCTTTATTCGATTTCATCTTATTCGACTAAAATTAGGATTCGATTGATTCATACCGGTTAACATATAGGTCTTTGTGACACTACTACTAAGATATTACTAGAAATTCCTAAGGTGTGGAAAACGAAAAAGATGAGCTAAAAATGTCAACATGGTTTCATTCATGTGACTCCATATGGTAGTCATGAATCAAAGAACTAAATACTCATTTTGGCGATGTTTGAATTTTGCAATGTCTTCAAATAATTCAAGTAATGTGTTATAATCAAAGAGATACAAAAACAGATCATTTTAATCAAAATTTAGCAATTAGTCGATTGTCATGCAAAAGAAAAAGACATATATATCTCGACCTTCTCGAATCCTACTCATACAATCGTACAAGATCTATACCAAGCGGGTACGGTGGCGTACTTAAAAGGGGAGAGAAAGGCCTCAATGAAATTCTTCATTAAGGTGCCTATTGAAGAAATTTCGTGAAGGATTTGCCTAATTACATATTATAGCAATGTGTATGTCACTTTCCTCCCTTTTTACATACTTCATTGTGGTTAAAGCCCCCGATATAAACAGTAGGATCGTTTTAGTCAAAATAACTTTTTATAAAACATATATAAAAATCGATCTATTATTTTACATAAGATAAAGTTACATATATTTAAATCTTCTCGAATCCAACTCAAATAGGATCCACACTAAGCAATACCGATGGTATACAAAAAGAGGGAGGGAGGATTCAAATTCCGTAGGATCTAGTTTCGTACAAAAATTTCTTGATTGAGGCGAATTCGTCAAGGATTATAACTACTTAATTACCGATTATTGCAACAATCGAGCATGTCTCTTTCTTCCCTTTTGTATTTTTGGTTCATTCATATCGAGTTTTTCTATTTACATTATGAAGTGTGGCTAAGCACTTATACATGTGATTTTGATATAATCACCATTAAAGACTCTTCTTTTCGTCCAAATCTTAACCACTCTTTCACAGCGAGTTTGTTTCACATTATCTATCATTATTCAATGAAATTTTATGAATGTGAAAACAATGTAATGTTGAAAATTTTCTCCTCACTCTCTCTTTCTCTCTATCTCTCTCCTCAATGTGTGTCTTTTACTTAAAAAGGGAGAAATTAGCTTGAGATAAAATAACTTGAAATTTAAAAGTACATTCTACGAGCGGAGTCCAATGTATTTTTACATTGTCGATTTTAACTAGATCGACGACATACTTAATTGACGTGATAAGCATTTGGGCTAGGTATGGATCGGTTATCTGATTATGTTTTACAAAATTTAAGTCACTAATATTCAAAAATTAAAGTCATATTAAAGTGCGTTTTCGGATATTCTAATTTCCGTTTTTAGTGCGTTGATGCCACTATTATGTCAATTAATATTTTATTAATTTTTTTTTAAACATGTAAGTATTTTGCTTATCTACTCATAGAATTATTCTTTATATACCAATTCGATGGATTCAAGAAAAACTGCTTTTTTAAGGGTTTCAAAAAACTCTCTTTTTAAAAAGAAAAAAAGAAAAAAAAATCGCACGTGCAATGGGATGGGATGATCCATGGGCTGAACTTTTCAGATTTGGTCATGTGACCCTCACGTTCCTTGGCCCAAATACTGACATCGAAATATCCCATTTAAAAAAACAAATATTTTTTTCTCTAAAAAATATATTTTCTTACACAGTATGACATTTTCTTTTACTCTGTTTTCTCCCATTTTCTCAATAATTTCTTATTTTTTTTAAATTATTAGTTAAAGGAACCATAAAGATGACGGAAAAAAGATGATAAAAGAAAATCGAAGAAAAAGTTTACAAATCGAGATTTACGATATTTTTAGCAATTTTATGTGTTATTTTAAAGAGTATTTTTTTCTGATTATTTACGCACTCCTCATAATTACGTAATATTGTTTACGTGTTATTTTTATTTATTGGTGTTACTAGTAATTTATAGCTCAACGAATACGTGGATAAAAAATCTAAAATTAAAAATCTAAAACCAAGGAGTTTTTTTTTCTTTTTATGCAAAACTAGTTTTAGCATGTGTAATTTTTTTGGGATATACACGGTTGGTCCTACCTGTAGCCAAGTTGCCAAGGCCAGAATTAATGGATAAATTAGTTGTTTCCCACCCAAAATTGACCCTAACAATTGACTTGGCTTGAAATTGACTTTCTCCACTTGTATTCAATTAAATTAAAATAGCCATTTTCCCTTTTTTTCGATTAAAATACCCACTTTCCCTTTCTCATTGCCCCACAATGTCTCCATTGATCATTCTCCTTGGTTTAGATTTTTATATAAAACCCACTTCAAAACATTTCTTTGGACACCAAAAAAAAAAAAAAAAAAGAGTTGAAAAAACCAAAAAAATCACATAGATTATATAAATTTATGTACTTAGAGCATTAGCCAATCAAAATCTTTATGCCCAAAAGGCATGTATTGGTTGTAGGATGATGGTGATGGTGATGGTGATGGGATTCAACAAGCTGCCTGAGGAATGTGTCTCCACCATCCTCTCCCTCTCCTCCCCTCGGGACGCGTGCCGGGCGGCCGCAGCGTGCTCGGCCCTCCGTTCGGCGGCCGCCTCCGACTTCGTGTGGGGGAGCTTCTTGCCGGAGGACTACAATGAGATAGTGTCAAGGGCTGATCAGTCTTTGGTGGAGAAGATTTGTTCACAGAAAGAGTTGTTCTTCATGCTTTGCAACTCTCTTCCTATTGATAATGGCAATAAGGTTAGTTTTGTCCTTTTTCTTGTTGGGGGGTTAGTTGAGTTGCTCTTGCCAACCTCTTTAATCTCTTCATAAAACATGAATATTAATTAGTCGATTGTCTCGATTCACTCTAACATGTTCTTTTAAAAATTAAATTAGTTTAGTTTATTAAAGTCGATAAGCCTCAATTATATCATATATCGTATTAAAATTAAACACTCTGAGTCAAATTTATAAATTTGTAACTCATTATAATTCAAATTATCAATTCGTCTTAATTTATTTAAAAAAAACCCAAATGTATTTTTTATTTGTAATTTTCTTAATTTTTAGCATTCTCTCTTTGATTGGGTCTCATACATCCAATCAAAGTTGACAATATATATATATATATATATATATATATATATATATATATATATATATATATATATATATATATATATATATATATATATATATTCTTTTTTAGTCTAATATAATAGCTTTACATGTTGCAGATATTTATTTTAGAGAGAACGAAAGGGTTGAAATCCTACATATTATCAGCAAGAGAGCTGAAAATTACATGGGCCAATGACCCGATTTATTGGTCTTGGAAGTATGCCCCCTTTTCCAGGTATTTTAAATGTGAAACAATGACATTTTACTACCTTTTAATATTCATAAATAATAAAAAAAATTATTTATGTTTAGTAAAAAATAAATTGGTATCCTTTGATATCATTTTTTAACAATTTACTACCTTACTTTTAAAATTTTCTGAGTAACAAACTGTTTAAAAAATCATACTTTAAAATACTGATTTATTATTTTTAAGACCTAAGTGACTTCTTTTTATCATTTGTCGATATCATAAGGTAAAAAAAAAAATTAAAAACTCTTAAAATTTATATGGTAGAGATCTTTATTTAGAAAGATCTCTTTATATGTCAAATAATAATTTTATACTAACAGGTATTGGATTTTAAACTTGAGATCTCTTGATTGGAAATATAAGGACATATCACATATGTTATATTATATGTATAGTGTATCTTAACACACAACATCATGCATATTTTGAATTGAAAAAACAAAGTTTTTTAAAGAAAATTGAGCTTTAAAGTTGAAATTTGTTGGGTCTGCTCGTTTTCACGTTTATATTTAACGGTCAACGGTTAATCGGTTATTATTAATGATTATGATTAGCAATTTATGATTATTAAAATTTACTGTGACTATGATTAGCAATTAACAATTACTAGTGTTTATGAGCAATTTACAATTAGCGAGTTAATGTTATAAGCAATTACAATTAGCTGTTATTGCACCAACAATTTCACTCGAGCAATTAGTGATTATCAACTATTACTAACGGTTAAAGATAACAACCATTGTCATAAATATTGAAACGAAGAATACTCTTAATTAGGGTTGGGCATCGGGTCGGGCCGAGCCGACCCATTACTATAAAGGGTCGGGCTGGGCCATAAAAAATGGGTTGGGCTGGGTCTTGGAGCGGTGACACTGACCCGCCCATGGGCGGAGCTAAACATGAATTGACATTAGTGCTTGATTTTTTTCCCATTAATATTAAGGAGACTTATTATATTATTATCATCTTGAGATGGAGTCTACTCATGATTAGCGTCATTTCTTTGAGAGAAATTTTTTATCAAACTTGAGCTTACTACTCTTAGTTATTAGCTCATTGCTAACCACTACTTACGGTTTCTTTGCATAAAAGATTATGGTTGATTATTGAAACACGAGCTTTCATCAATTTTGACGATAAAAAGACTTGGCTGGATGAACAATAATCACAGACCACGCCATGCTTAAAGGGGAAAAAATTGATTAACTATTAGTTTTAATCATTAAATTACGGACAGACAACCCATAAAATATAAAATAGTAGATAACTATTTACTTAATGTAATTAATTAATTGGCGCGCAAAAGTTTACAAGAGATCTCAAACTCAAATAAATCTTTGAAGGAGTAAATTTTTTAAATACTAATTTTGCTAATCAAAGAAATCTCCAGCCATCCAAAGATGGTTGGTTGTCAATATTCTGAATTTCTCACATCAAAAATCTTTTTTTTTAAATTCCGAATAATGAATTACTATTTTATATTTTTATAGCACAATCAAGTGAGAGGGCTTGAGTTTAGAAAACTCATAATAAGTGGTTTTGTATTATTGACCTTTTTGCTTTGACCCATTAATGGCCGCTGGTCGACCGCTTTAATGACCCATCTTCACATGACCTTTTCAGCTCGACCCTTTTATTACTAAACTTGGCCTTTGACCCTTATTTTTGGCCCGACCCTGCTGGCCTAATGGGTACCCTGCCCATTAGCCAGCCCTACTCTTCATCTATTTTAAGAGACTAAAATCAATTAAAGAAAAAGTTTACACAAATAAATAATTAAACGCATATATACTCACGCTCATAATTAATATGCTCTTGATTTTTATAAAGCTCTACAAGTTGAACTCTAAGGCCTTGTTTGATTTCTAAATTTCAGGTTCCCTGAGATGGCAGAACTAAGAACAACTTCTTGGCTAGAAATCCAAGGCAAGATAAAAATCAGATGGCTATCACCAAACACGACTTATGGGGCATATTTAATTTTCAGAGTATCTGAAAGAGCATATGGACTAGACACCATGCCAATGGAAGTATCAGTCCAAGTGGGAAATGATCAAGTGCATCGCAGCACAGTGTGCCTCCATGATGATCATGATCATGGGCAGAAGCAGCTAATGCAACGGTTGATATACGCCAATCGCGTTGAGATGCTCGCATCAAGGGTGGTTCAAGGGAGTGCTCCGGTGCTCCCGAGTGCACGGAGTGATGGATGGATGGAGATTGAGTTGGGGAAGTTCTTTAGTGGTCAGGCATGTGATCATGATCGAGAGGTGAAGATGAGTTTGATGGAGATCAAGGGGCACCATTTGAAGGGTGGACTTTTAGTTGAAGGTCTTGAAATAAGGCCTATTTGATGGGATTTTTGTGATTTTGGCTTTTTAATATTGTACAAAATATATGTAAATTTTCGAATTTATTTAAATAATATCAATGTAGATTTTGTGTAAGATATGTTTTCATGGAGATATTCTTGTTGAAGGATATGTTTTTAAATAAAATCCGACTTATAACTATAGTCTCTCATTTTAGTATAATAAACAAAGTTTTTGAATAAAATAATTTACCGTAAAAGAAAATTATCCAATATTTGAAGGCAAATTAATAAAAGTTAAACATTCTTAGGTATTAACTAATAATATCGCCAATCATGTTGAGATAAATATTTCTAGCAGTGATATTTAAAGTTTTAAGGTAACTAATAAGTTATTCACTTCTAGATAACTTTTTAGTTTTAAAGGCAATTGATATATTATTTACCATGGTTAGAAAATTCTCGTTGTCTAAATCCGAAGATAATAATAGAGTAACAATTTCATACACTTAAATCTTAAGAAAAAGAATAATGAACAGATAAAGTAAAGAAGGTATCTTTTTTATAAGACTTTTCTAGTCTTTTTATTTCATTTGCGATATATAAAGCAAGATTTGACAATTTATCCAAGCATACCAATTCTCTTGCATTTGGATCCAACTTTATTGCCCTTGGGAATAATTAGACTAGTCACAAATAATTTTCATTCATGATAAGAATATGATGCTTCATCGATCAATTATCATAGATACAAGTTGAAGAACCGACATTTTTTTCCATATAAACGTGTAGATTTTTACACCACGTATTTCATCTGCTCTTTGGTTTTATAGAAAGATATACATTTCAAAGAAAACATCCACTATAAGATCATCACAAATAATTTTATTGGTTTTTAAAAATCTTTACTTGAGATACTAAACGTTACTTAAGTAATACACTAGCTTCAAACACTGATTCATTTAGATGATTAATGTTCTAATATGACTTTCTACTCTAAATATTACACTATCTTAAGTTAAACCTTATATTTACTATGGTGTTTTGAAACATTTCCACGTTTAAAGCTGTTATCTCGCTAGTTTCAAGCATGTAATCAATTGTACATATTTACATATTGATTAACAAGAGCATTAGTATCCTTAAAGAGTTTTAAGCAGCCTCACTATCCTCGGATGATATCGACATAGAAAACAAGATTAATGTGATGAGATGGACAATCAAATCTCGTATGATATTCTTTCTGTCTTTTGATTTTAAAAATAAAGATCCTTTAAATTTTAAACTTACGTGACCCTTCATATTAAAACACGTAGAAGCGTGATATTCACACTTAGCATCTCCCCAATTTTCTTAGCCCGATTCCAATCATCGAGGAAAAAATAAAAAATAAATAAAAAGAAAGAATCATTTGGTGTTCAACTTGAGCTATAAAAGGAGGTTGTTGAGGTTCAATAGGTAAGACAAGAAAGGGCTCTAGCAAAACAAAAGGGAAAGAAAGAGTGATTCATCCTCACAAACACAATCAATGTCTTCACAATCACAAAACAACTTTGGTGGAGTTGGCCTATGCAAAATGAGGCCTACACCACAAGATCAACAAGCTCAACATGGTGAGGTTGGCCATGCTAATGTGACCACATTTGCTTGCATGTATAAGGGAGCTCAAACCACATGTGGGCAACTCATCACTATGAAGAATCCTAGCCACCAATACCACCAAGTTAAGAGGTTCTATAATTGTGTATGATGTTTTATGATTTTGTAGACACATAGAAGTATTCCGGTCTTTTGTAATTTTATGTAGTTTTTAGATGCTTACCTCTTATATAATTGTAGAAAGTATATAACCTACTCCTTTTCATCTTTAGTCCTAGAGAAGTTGCATATAAAGTGTCCGTTCTTATGTAAGATATCTAACAAGTTGTCTTAGATGCACGACTAGCATGGGATTGTCATAGTCTTTTACCGAAACGTAAAAAAATTTGTTTTACATGTAATTTTGAGTGTGCACATGTACATGTTTTGAAATTTAGTTTGCTTTAAAATATGTGAACCGTGCTAGATTATTCGGATCGATTTCAGGTGGTTGAAATAATACATATCACGATATTAAGTTTTCTTTTGTTCACTTTCAATTGGCCATCTTAAAAATTCTATATCTTTTAAAACTTCAAATATCAATTATATTTTTGGATTAAAATATTTTCAATTTTATATTTCAACAATGATATATCTAGAAAATAAGTACAAGACAATACCATGGTGATGAAATCTTCCAGCAATTTAATCATGTCAATAGATAAAATTCCAATATAAATCTAGAGATTAAACAAAATAAAGTTCAAAAATTTGAGTCAATCGCAAATCACAATTGACAACAAAAAAACAACAAATTTGATTTTATAAGATAAACAATCGATCGAAAAGGAGATGAAAGATAAACCCTCAGTCAATCAATGAGAAGATTTTTCGATCATGGGTAGATCAGAATTAGCATGGTTTTGATTAACTGCATCACTGGGAATTCCAGAAAAAATCATCCCAATTTCAGATCAGAGATTGAGACTAAAGAAAAATATTCATCAAGAAAAGCTCAGATAAATGTTGGAAAAGGTTCATTTCCCTGATCTCCTACAAAAGAAGACCTCATAATGAGCTGGGATTATACACTTATCATCATCGCTTCATCTTCATCCTCAAGAAACCCAAGAAAACGAAAAGGAAAACGAGCAGAAGAATCAATTTCGCAAATCAGAAGCCCAGAAGAGCAGAGGGAGAAAAAAACATCGACAATTAAAGAACGATAAAGAGAGACCTGCGATCTGAACAGAGGAAGAGGGGCTGCCTGAGGTTTTTATGGAGAGAGAGAGAGAGGCGGAGCGGAGAGAAGGGGTGAATTAGGGTTAGGGTTTTTGCGGCCTTTCTGTGAAACTTGGCTAAGAGCCCAATAGATCGATCGGATGAGTTTTTCTGGATTGGTTCGGAGTTTGTGGGTTTATAAGCCCAGTGTTATGGGGAGACGATTATTTTCTGAAGTGGTCATCAATCAAATGCCCTCTAAATTTGCCAAATTTTTGTGGGGAGATAGAAACGTCTATATAGAATTAAAGCTTGAATTAAATTTTATTTTTAAGGAAATATTATATATATATATATATATATATATATATATATATATATATATATATATATTCATTCAACTATCTTGTATTAGTATAGGCGTTTATCTTGGTGATTCTTCGTATACATTGCTTAAGTTTAATGTTAAATCAGTGTCTGGACATTCGAAAAAAGCTTTGTACTCGAACTCTATTTGGATTATAATTCAAACACCTGACCTGATCCGAATGACGACCCGCTTGTCCGATTGTCCGAAATTGTTGTGTGAAAAATTGGATATTCTAACCAAAATTATATTGTGTCCGAACTCGAACCCAATTTGTGAATATCAAAACTAGTTATCCTGAATTTTATAGATATTTTTAGAGATTGTGGACTAAAATTATATATAAACCTAGTTGTTCGATGTCTAAACCCAATTGTCCTATTATCCGAACTCGAATTACTTTACAAATTCAAACAATCCATACCTAAATGCCTATACCCGAACCCGACCTAGTCTTTAATCCGGACATGACTGGTTCCCCGTATTTTGATTTCAAACAAAAGTTTTGAGTTGGATCGGACAAATTTCAATATTCAAATCGGATATGTTTTTTTCAACTTTATATGAACATTTAACTATAAGGCGTGAAATTTGCACAATATGGACAAATTTTTAGCCATGAACATACTAGAAAATTGATCAATATTGTCCCTATTTTTATTTATTATCTTTTTCTCACAAAATTTAAATAGCCAAATGTTTGTAGCTCCAATGTCTGAGGTAGTTTTTGGTTAAAAAAATTGGTTTATATATTTTTGAGCTCTTTATTCCACATGATTCAATATAATACAACTTCACTTAAATGAATGATTAAAAAAATAAAAATCAGACTTTTTTTTTTTTTTTTTTACATCTCCTTTCCACAAGAAGAAAATATCCAAAATTCCACTAAAAAACGTTGCACAATTCCACTTTGTATAAAATTAGGTCTAATAACCTATCATTAAATTTCGTAATCAAAATACTTTATTTATTGGGTGAATATTTAATTCCTTAATTTCACTATCTAGATGCTGTTAATTATTATTATTATTATTATTATTTAATCTAATTTTACTTAATCCCATCCCCCACTTGTTTGAACATGACTTGTCCCACAGTTTTCCAGATATGAATACCATATCATCCACTCTTTTTCATTATGGCCTTCCACTAATCTCTATTAGCTTCCTTTAAACATGCTTTCTCCTTATTTTTACTTGTTAATTCAAATATATTGTGTCTTTTCTCATGTATTGCATCCCACTCATCTATTCATTTTTTCTTTTTCTTTTTTTGAATGGAAAGATTATTAAAGTATAATAATACGTAAGCCTGAAAATTATTCTCGTATAAAATTTATTTCTGAATTTTTAACTATTTTTGATTGAGATAATTCTCGAACATGGTATCGAAACGAGAATCTTTTGGAGTGAGAGATCTCATGTTCAAAACTCAGCAATACTTAATTATTCTGAAGGTTTCACAACATTTATGCCTTTAAGTTTAAAGACATTTGGGTGATTATGTATATTAAAGTGTACGAGCCTACTCTTGAGTCTTGGTTAATTTGATTCTTAAATAGTTATGGTAAACTATAAATATAAAATCGGACTTTTATATCTTAGCCTTATCAAGATCCGCCCTACCTACTCCTGCCCCTAAAATGTTAATATACATATGAAAACTACTAAATTAGCCATGATTTCATACAATACCTAATTGGCTAATTAGGTCAAGTATTTGGACCTATTATTTTGACCTATTTCATTATTTTCAAACATTTTAGACCGTCACAACAACCAAAATAATTGAAACATGTTGAACCAAAAAAAAAAAAAAAAAAAAAGAAAGTCATCAAGAGTACAACACACATAATTTGCCACGTTTAATTGATAAATAAATATGAGGTACACAAATTCAAAGTTGTGAAGAAGATTAATTTTGTGAAATTTGTGGATCAATCACTAATTACAAATGGGGCAACTCATTTCTAGGTCGTAATTTTGTTGCCCTAATGGGGTTCAAATATATAACATTTGTCATTTTCTAGCTTTTCGGCTATGATAATTTGACTGGACATCACTATTACTAATTTTTATCATTAGTAATTTGAATTATATTAGAGTTATTCGATAAAGAGTTTTTCGAAATCAAACAACTGTTCTAAATTGTTATTTACCAAACATTTATTTATTCGTTTGATTTGATCAAAATAGATAAACATCTATAAGTAACTCTTTCCCCTCCAAATAACTCGCCATCCAAACACCCTCTTATTTGTGGTGAATCGGGGAAAAAACACTAACATACTTATTGAATTTTATATAGTGGATGCATGATCTATAGATAGTTTGACTAGACACCACTATTATCAACTATCACCATTAGCATTTTTTATGATGCTCTTCAATTCATTTCAATATTAGACGATTAATCAAAAATTAAATTTATGATGAGTCGGAAAAAGAGGACCGTATATATTGAATTAAATTGACTATAGGGCTGACCTATGAATAATTATATACATTTTTAAGGAGTTACACTTGTAATATTTTTTCTTATTCTAAATTTCATATTTTTTTGCTTCCATTGGTTGCTCTTCTTTACCCATTCACAAAGCTTTTGTCCTTGTCTTGCGAAGCTAATCGAAGACTTCATTCTTCACAACATAGTTTCATGTCACATGATCCAACGAAGGGGATGACTTTGACCCCTTTGACTCCTCGATCCAATGGCCAAGTTTTGGTTTTGACTTGGTCAAGCAAGGATTTGGGTATGACATCTCACTCTCACATATGACTATATGAGCATGGTGTTGTTGAATCTCCACAAAGTACAACACATTTGGCATGGGCTAGTTAGCTATGCATTGTGTGGGCTGTGGGTCTTTGTCTCACTTCCCTTTTAGGTGGAGCAATGATTCTCAAGCACCCACCACCTTGTGTGTTTTCAATGAGCCATGTATCATAGACATAGTCATTGTCTCAAGAATGTAGCATTCTCTAGTCCAATGTAGTAAGATTGTGATTAATCACACATGTTTGCGAAACAAATAGAGTATGAACTTGGATCGATATTGGCTCTATAATTCTCTCAACATTCCTTGACGTTTTGATTGCATCTTTAGAACTCTCGGCTAAAAATTTTAGGTAGTTGTATCTTTTGCAATACACCGTCAAAATTCTCGAGTGTGTATAGGTTGTTTGTTTGTGGGTAAAAGACACACATAATGGTAAGTGAAGCTTTATTGTCCCTAGGTTTTTATAATTTTTGAAACACTTGTACCGGTCTTATGGTATTTGTATTTGTTTGTAACATCCGATTCACATGAATCAATCTAAAAGTAAAGAAAGAAAGAGATACTAGAAGATCAGTTTATTACTTAAAATTATATAAAATCTGACCCGTTGTAGGATATATGATACACCATCAACATTCCACACAAAGTGAGGTCAAATGGAGGACTTTTAGGTTAACTTGTGTTTTTAGTTGTGGGCAAAAGTATTAAGGGCTTCAAATTTCAATTAAAACTAACTAAATGGATAGTAGTAGTTTATCAACAACTAGTAGCCAATGTTTAGTAGTTAGGATATGAAGTATCCATAAATTTAGGAGTAATAATTAACAAAGGTTAACAAAATTCATCCCGAATCGGACTTTTTTTTTTCCATAGTTAGTAAAAATGATTGAATTAAATACCCAAATCCAAAAATAATTGATCTGAAATTGATTCAAAATCAAAAATAATATATATTAAATCAAACTGAACCTAATTCAAATATTTTTCACCAAACTTATTTACGTTTATAATACAAAGTAAATCAAATCAAATATCAATCGACTCAATGTTAATTAAAACCAAAAATATCCGACCAAAGTTAATCTGACCCGAAATTCCGTCAAAGACCTATTATATTTATTAATTAGGCCCAAGAACGATCTAATAAAAATAATAAAAAAGAACAAGCAAAGAGGAGGGATGAATCATCATCATCGTATTGGCTACAGTCCTAGACTCTGGTCCTTCCGTCATCACCGGCCGAGACCCATTTGGCCACGTGTCCAAACCATACCACCACCAACCCAGTACCAGCACTACTGTTTTATATTCCCCCCTCTGTCTCTCCTCTCCTCCCCTCTCCCCATTCCCGCTGCTTTTCTCTCTCCGCTGCTTTTCTCTCTCTC
The DNA here is from genome assembly GCA_021018815.1 of Talinum fruticosum. NCBI lineage: Eukaryota > Viridiplantae > Streptophyta > Magnoliopsida > Caryophyllales > Talinaceae > Talinum > Talinum fruticosum. The sequence continues at coordinate 428,157 of JAITYX010000103.1, forward strand.
TACTTTCTCTCTCTAGAATCTAGCGTGCACACAGAGAGAGATAGAGAGGGTCGAAGGAAAATGTCGGAGATCAGCGGCGGAATGAGCTCGGAGCATCCGTCAACCCGGAGCTTCACCAGCCAAATATCGGAAGAAGACTCGGTCCGAGTCGGGTTGGATTTGGTTTCCGCCGCCCGACGCAACCTCAGGTTCCTCCGCTACGTGGCCGATTCCGATTGGCTCCGACGCTCTCTCTCCCTCCTCAACGCCATTCGCAGGTACGTCGACGTCACCTTCTCTCCTTTTTCTTTTCATCGCCATTTTTGAATCTAGAATTTCAAATTAATTTTCGTCAATGATGGGTTGAATTTAGGTATGAGGAGCTGTGGATGCCGTTGATTTCTGATCTGACGGTTGAGGCGGACCCACACCCGCCCATGATTCTTCCCCCATTGACGTCGAGTGGGTTTGGTATTGTCACTCTCTTAGCCCGGTAACTCATTTTTCTGTTTTATTTTTAATTTTTAATTGCTTTCTTTTTTTGGTAAGAAAAAAAAATCAATTTTCTCTGTCCACTGTGGTATAGTTCATAAATTATAATGTATAATCAACAAAGTTTTCGACTAATGATCAAGATTTAAATTTTAATTATATTAGATTTTAGATACAATTCTTACTTCTTTATTGTATTATATAGATAAAAAAATAAATTATAAGGAAAAAAATTGAATTTTTTTACAAAAAATAATTATGATAATTGTAAATTTGCAGTGTAAAAATGTCGTGTCAATTTAGTGTCAGTATTAGCAAAATCATCCAAAATGTCTATATGTACAAAAAAAAAATCATGCAAAATCATTTGGACAATGTATGATTTGTATTGGATGAGATCTGGTCACCCTAAAATATACATAGTAGTTAGCCACACACAAGCCGTACAGTATGTATATTTTTAATCGAACAAGCAGTACAATTAAAAATAATATACTTGTGATAAAAAAATTGCCTGGTTCAATCCAAAAAAAGAAAATTACTTTATTGTAATTTATAAATAATTTTTCGTAATAATTATTAATATATTGACCTTTATGTCTCATAGGCGTTAAAAAACAAAAAACATAGAAATGTCGAAAAAACTGTTTTTATGTTATTATTATTTTCCACCTGCCAAATACAACCTAACTTTGAAAACATGATATATAATCCTTACATAGTTCCATTTCACGAAAATTAGGGAGTGAAATTTCTTGGAATACAATTCAAGAGTGTGTGTCAAAGATACTCATCCTATTAAAAAAATATGTCTTTATTTTGTGAGACTATATTATTTAAAAAATTGAGGGATTAAATGGTATATTATAATCTACTAGTTATTTTGATATTTTAAACAATCACTATTTTTTTTTTTAGGGGAAAACAGGGACTTAAAAGATAATTTATACTGTATTTCTAAGTGTAAATACTTTTAGGAGTCACATATTATATATTTGTCAATATATTTTTATATAAATAAATTTTAATATGTGTCTATTTATATGGCTTATAAGAATATAGGAATTGGGGAGTTAATGGCCCAAAACGGTTTTGGTAACAGGTGCAATACAGAGAGTATTGTGAAAGGAGGTTCTCAAAGTTGATAGGGAAGGCAGCAATATTCGACGAAGAGAACGAGGAGTATGCAGTGAATAAGTGCAGGGAGATTTGGAGGAAGAGGTACCCAAATGAGCCATTTGAGAATGAAGTATCAGACTCTGATGATCAGTGCTCAATACGTTCAAATGGTACTAGTAGTAATAGCAGTAGAGCATCTGAGGAGACAGAAAAAGAAGTTATGATGAGGGAAATGGTGAAGCATAAGGATATGTATGACATGTATTTCAGGGGGCCCTATATGGGAGAGATAATGTATCTTATAGCAGCCAAAAGGAGGTACAAGAAAATGCTGCAAATGGTACTGGGGCAACAGGAAGATCATCATGGGTCCCCTGTTTTCATCCCTACTGTTGATATTTTGCTCATATGGCTCACTCACCAGGTTAGTTCTTTTGGGTCCCATCCCACTTTTGTCTGTGTCATTTGTTTGATGGTAATTTCACCAAATAAGTTCTCATGATACCGTCTTATAAAATCTTCGTGTTTCTCTCCTTGCCCATTGCCAATTTATGTGTTGTTGTAGATGGTATATATTGAGACTTAAGATTTAGTTGGTATACTGTTCGAAGCAACTCGATGTAAATAACGGATACATATGAGAATTACCTTTTTTTGTGATTATTTGAATCGCTAGGTCTCTGTTTTGCACCGGTGTTCACATAGAAGTCACTTTTTTCATAGAAGGGGATAAGGGTAACTCGCAGCTAAATGACGGCTACTACTATTGAGAAATAGTTATTTTGAGAAGTTCTGTTTATTTTATTTTATTTTATCTATTTTACAGAGGGTAAATATGCAAGTGCTACAAAGGGTTACTCATCAACCATTATCAATTAGGCTTAATTGTTGATAAAAAAAATTAGGCTTAATTACCCAGAGTAGTAAATACATTAGTTTAGATTCTTGTGATTCTGTTGCAGTTTTAGCCTTTTCCCCCTTCTTTTCTCTTGGCATGCAGGCAAACCTTTAAGAAATCCCTATGTGCTATGTTCCTATTCTTTAAATTAATGCAGTCAAAGGTTTTCCAAACATCAGAAGTTATGTTAATATGATATTCACAGAAGAAATTGTGAGCTCTTTTCGTGAGAAAAAAAAGACAAGAATGCTTTACACCTACCCATCAATTTATCAAATAAAGCTTTGATTCCAATTGAATTATTATTGTTTTTTTATGGACAAATGAACAATTTAAAAAATCAGAGACTAGGGGCCAGGGTTGTGGAATACCACTTATGATCCTGCTATCTCTTTAATTGAAAAAGAAAGAAAAAATTTAAAAGAAATCCAGTGAGTTGCTGAAGCATCTCTGTCACGATAAGGATATGTTTGATCTCAGCCCAACGGCCGAGAAAGGTATGACAAGGATACATCATAAAACTAAATTCGCAACTTATTTTGCCACCATATCTTTTTTTTTTCCTTTTGGTTTTGCAAGGGCCGGGGGTGTTGGAGATTGTTATAGGTTTTCTCCCCACCCCCTATTGCCCAGTTCGAGTTTGTTTTTGTTAGATTAGATATCCATAAACAGAATATGTGGTGATTATTGCATATGTATGATAAGTGTAGTTATTTGCACCTTTTACAATCTGTATGGTATATGGTATGGATGGCTTGGGAAAAAGGAGGACTTGAACAAAGGATAGGGGAAAAGATAAGGGAAAAGAGGGGTTTTTGCCTTTCAATCTGGATATGAAGTCAATTTTTTTGAACTTTGAAGAGGGCAAATCAATTGCCATGCTCCACTAACACATATGGGCTTTGTTCAAATCATATAACAATGAATACTTAAAACTCACTCTTAGAGAAATGATTGAATTTTGGTTTCTTTTAGGGAAACTATCTTTGTTTTGTTTTAGACTTTTTTTATAACCGAGCTTCTCTCGGAAAATTTGCATACCAATATAAATAAATGTCTAAGGTCCCGGGAGTAACTTACAGAAACTTTCTCCCAAATTATCTAATTCTTACAATTAGTCTCTTCGTTCATTGTTTGTTTATTATAAGCACAATATGCGGAACGATTTTTCATCAATAAAACCTTCTGTTTTGCTGACGAATGTGTGGTATAGTCAGTGGTGGTGCATTTTCGGGTTCTGACAAAAAGATCAAGCTCTCATTTATCCCAAAATATAAATTTACATGAACTAGAGCTACCCCACGGTATATGCAGCTGACACCAAGCACATGGAAGATGAGCTGCTGCTGAAGATGGTGGGGCCGTGGGATTCCTCAGTGAAGGAAGAAGACATGGAAGAAACCAAGAGGCTTTGGGAGGCCACTTTTGATCAGCCTTATGAGAAAGCAGGTGGAGGTATGGCCGTTGGTTTGGGAGGTGGCAATGATTCTCAAACCCTGTTTTGCTGGACGGTTTCAGACTCTGATGTTAATATAAAATACAAATGTTTGCATCCCAGACACTTATTGGAGGTTAGTTGGTGATTACTGATATTGTAGTATATGTAACTATGATTAATTATTTGCAACTTGTTTGGGTTTTGATCTGTTTATAAGACATCACAAACCTTTGATTGGACCACTTCATGTCGGCTATTATGCGTAGCTTGTCCTTATTTGTCGCAATTATTTCAGTTTTAGAATCATATAGGGATTCTTAGAGCAAGTGTCCTGAACTATTATCTTTGTTCTGCTAGAAGTGCCAATGAGCAAATAGCTAATTTGCAACCTGCATTGTCTCTCAACCTTGACTCCCTGGCGAGCCTATCACTGTTCTTACCCCCTGGCCCGGCTGGGTGGGCCGGAGGCCCGTTCCTTTCTGATTCTGGCTTTGCAGCCTCGTAGTGGGACCAAGATCCTTTTTTTGTTTCTTTTTCCTTTTTTGGGGGGTGGGGGAGGGGTATTGATTTATATACTGTTACAAAACATGTGGAGGTGATAAAATATTATGAGTGATTGTTATGGCCTTTGACTCCTTTCTAGGCTAAACTGCCGCATCTCATGTTACAAACTGATAGTGGACATTTTCTGAAATTGTGTAGTGCTTGCAGCAGCGGATCTAGGAAAGTTGTCTAACGGTGTACACTTTAAAATTTCTTCAATTTTGTTAGTACCAATTGATTTTTATGGATGCCCGCTTTAGACAAGTTTAAAATTTTTTGAGTATTTATAAAACAATTTGGACCTTTGTTTTTTGGCTTAACGGTTGCAGGGAACACCGTGTTCGCATCCTGTTTCCTAGGTTTTACAGCCAGATTTACTTGTCAAAACCCAAAAATAAGATATTGAGGCTTCAATTTTGCTTTGATATCATATTGAGTTGAAGATTCGGTTGAAATAATTGTGCTTACTATAGATGAAACTAACTTTTTGTACGATTAGCTCGCCCCTGTAACATGCATAACCTTCATTTGCTTAACACCGACATGGAAAATCAAGCTCTTCACCACTAATCGACCTTAAAATTTCCCCATCAGGTTTGCGTATTTGTTAGGCTGAGCTCAAATAAAGATGCAACACAAGCAGACAAGACACGTGAGTTCTTGCGATTGCAAATGTTAAGATCCCACAAGGAACTCAAGCTTGACAAACCTATCCCCAGGTTCCCCACTGATACATGGCAAAAGGCATGGCATCTCTACTGTGAGTTTGGAACCAGGGGCATCATATTTGAACTTCGTCACCCGGGCAGTCTCTGTTTCACTGGTACCGGTTTGCTGGACAGTGTTTCAGTTACTTGGAATGAGTTGCTACGTGCACCCTCCCTCGCAATGGGAAGAGAAGTTGATCACAAAATTAGGGCTTTTGCCTCGATTACCCCCCTGTACAAGCACCTTACCTGTTAAAATGTGTTCCTGATCGTGTGACTGATGACTCTGGGGCCATGATTTCTGATGTCATGCTTAAACTGAATAATTATCGGCCCCAAGAAGGCCGATGGTTGTCTCGCACTGTTTTGGATCATGCAGGAAGAGAATGCTTCGTAGTTCGTATAAGGTGACGTCTACTCTTTCTTGTTTGTAAGGATCAGTTTTTCTTTTCCTGGTTGAAATAGATATAGCAGATGTAAGCTCTATAAATATATTGAGCTTTATAGTTATGGTAGTATGTCTCTAATTACTAGCTTACAGTGAAACTTTCCTCTTGTTAAACTTGATTCGATCTATTACATGAACTTGCAAATTTTACAGAGTATGTGGAGGATTTTGGAGGAGAGGTGGGGAGTCTCCAGAGACAGTGGGATGGGAAGACCGAATCATTGAGGTACGCGAAGGTCCTTGGTCTTATGTCGATGGTTCAACAATCGGCAAAGCACCAGGTATGCCATTACATTAAACATTGGACTTTACCCGAATGCTTCTATTGTCATAACTTAGTATACATAAAAACCTAATTGCAGATAAAGTGGTGGGAACAGCAAAGCCTAAAGAGGAATCGAAAGAGGGAAGGACTGCTTGGTCCTTCTCAACCGGGGATGAACTCGTAATACAATGGGAATCAATCGCGTCCATGGAGACTCTGAGCTTTACTCTAACCAACCAAGACTTTGACTCTTCTGTAAGACAAACCAGTTTTAATCTATTCTCGACATTTAATTTTGTGATTCATCATGCTGACGATATCAGATAAACTTAATAACACCAGCACCATAGTCTTTGTAGAGCAGGCTAGAAGAGCTGGTATAGCTGTACATACATAATCTTGCCCATACACGTGAATTGCAGACATTATGTTCTTTGGACCCTATATTTGAAAAGCACTGACCGCCTACTGATTAATAAGAGAAGAAGTAAATGACAATTCAATGAGACATATTGCTTTAGTCTACTATCAGCGAAAACTAGAAACTCTTTTACAAATTGTGAAGACAGTGGGTATCAACGTGGTCTAAAACATTTTCCCACCATCTGCAGGTGAAGCTACTAAAAGGGCGGAGAATGCAGTACCAGGTGACCGAAGAAGAGAGAAGACTACGCAAAACCGAAGAAGAAGCAGATGACGAAGATGGGTTCGTGACCCTAATTAGGTTCTCCGAGGACAACCCAAATGGGAAGGCAACTGCTCTTTTGAACTGGAAACTATTGGCAGTTGAACTACTACCCGAAGAAGATGCAGTCTTTGTTCTGCTGCTGTGCCTTGCGATGCTCAGAAGTGTGTCAGAGATGAGGAAAGAAGATGTCGGGGGTTGCTGATTAGAAGAAGATTAAAAGAGACTAAACATGGGTCAAGGGATTGGGGCTCGGTCATACTTCATCCTTCTTCGTACACTTCATTGCCACCTTCGCCACACATTCAGCCCTGGTATTGGAATGCTAAGGCTGTTTTGGCTCATGATCATAGTGCTGAACAGACAGTAAGCTCACCTGTTTTGAGTAATTCCTTGGCTGAAGGTGGTGATAAATTGTACAAAAGGGGCATTATAACATGAAAATCATGTGTTCTTACATTTTCGCCTCTTTAGTTGGAAATTGTTCGAGGAAATGTGCATATAAATCGATTACTTATCATGGCAGAAGATGAATAGTTCCTGAATTGTCATCTACATACATGCATAATTGCATACAGAGGAACCAAATACCTTACTTTGTATATCTCCCACTTTGGTTATGGAGAGGATTTGATGATGCAGAGTTTCCTGTTGAGAGAGAGAGAGAGAGAGAGAGAAGTTTGTTGTTAGGAAAACACAACCTTTGTGCAAATTGAGAATATCAATAATGATAATAATAATAATAATAATAATAATAATAATAATAATAATAATAATAATAAAAATCATGTTTCATTCTCATGATGTAAAAATTTTCCTTTCTTTTACTTAATACACAAGTTTATTCTCTATCTTCTACGATATTTAATAGTTGAGTCGAATTAATTTGAGCTAAATAAGCAAAATTTATTGACCAAATATCAATTTTGCATATATCCGTTTCAATTAAAGAACATGAACAAGGGATTGTTCGGACATAAAATGTCCTGATTTAGTAGCTCATTCAATAGATTGAGTATGAAACTTTGATCATAAATTTAAACGAGATACTTTAATAATTACTTGCAAAAATTTTAGAAAATATTTTAATATTAAGGAATATTTTATAACAGGTATATTAAATCTTTATACCTTTATGAGAATAGTGGGAGAGGCTAAATTCCATAGAATGATAAAAAAAAAATGATGGATTCAACCAACTTTTAAATGGATTCTTAGATGTTTTTGAACTTATTTAGTATATATTTACCATGTCATATTCATTGGGTTTCTCTTGTGGAGTTGGACGTGTAAATCCAAAAGAAGCCGAAAGGCATCAAGTGACAACAAGGGAAACATGAAGCCATTATTAAGCAAAGCATAAAATAGAGATTTTGGAACATTTTACCCAAACTTCCAAGAATAATCTAAACTTTCATAGGGGTAAAAGTATCACCTTTTTAATATATTTATTTTAAAATATAATGAAAATTCAAAAAAAAAAAAGATCTTTCCTTTGTTAGCAAACATTCTAACCCTAGCACATACATTTCACCCTCATTATTTGGTATTTTTCATAACTTTTTGACCCATATAAATACAAACCCTTCAAGCTAACCTACCCCCTTGTGCCCCTTTGCTTCATTTTTGACCTTTTCTCCTTGAATATTTTCACCCCAAATGGGACAAGCCAAAATATTACCATGTCTCATCCTCATTCTTTTCCCTATCATCTCCCTTGGCACCACCTATGAACAAACAATCCCTAGACAAATCATGGAGAACATGATCACCCAAGCATGCTCCAACATAGAAGACCAAATCTCATGTCTCTCCAACATCCAAACCCGCCTCCCGAATGGGCCACGCAATGTGACCTCAGTCCTGGCCGCGGCCTTAGAGGCCTCGATCAGTGAAGCCCGGAAGGCCATCCAGCTCGTGTCCAACTTTAACTCCTTCTCTTCCTCTGTATCCTCTGCTCGCGAGCAGGTTGCAGTTGAGGACTGCAAGGAGCTCCTCGATTACTCTGTCACCGAGCTCTCCTGGTCCCTCTCCGAGATGAGGAGGGTCCGAGCCAGTGGTGGGCCCCATGACCCGCGAGGAGACTTGCAGGCCTGGCTCAGTGCCGCCCTTGGAAACCAGGACACGTGCCTCGAGGGGTTCGAGGGCACGAGCCGCCACGTGGAGAACTACATAAAGGGAGGCTTACAGCAAGTCACACAACTGATAAGTAATGTCCTCACTTTGTACACACAATTGCATGCATTGCCATTTAGACCCCCGCCAAGACCAAGGCATCATGAAATTGAAAACAAGAATAGGACCAAGGAAATAGGGTTCCCCCATTGGATGAGCGAGGGTGACAAGGATCTCCTGCTCTCGCCCTCGCCGGGAGGGATGCACGTGGACGCGGTTGTGGCGTTGGATGGGAGCGGGCAATATCGATCGATCATGGAGGCCGTCGATGAGGGTCCAGATTACAGTAGTAGGAGGTATGTGATTTATGTGAAGAAAGGAGTTTACAGTGAGAATGTGGATATGAAGAAGAAGAAGACTAATATTATGTTGATTGGGGATGGCATTGGAGCCACTGTCATTTCTGGCAGTAGAAATTTCATGCAAGGTTGGACCACCTTTAGGACTGCTACTTTTGGTTAGTATACTTTCCTTGTTACATATTTTTCATTCATATCTTTATTTATTTCCTTGTAAATTAAATTTCTGAGTTAATATATTTAGGCCGGTTCGAACTAATTACATATAAAACACACGTAAACATAAACAAAACGAATATAAAAGAGCGACAAACGAATATAAACGAAAAGAAACAAACATAAAAGAACATAAACGAACGAAATGAGTTGTTAAAATAAGAAACGAACGAACATAAACGAACATAAACAAACATAAACATAAATAGATTCCGTTTTTCATGTAACTTCGAACATGCACTTATTATGTATTTATTATGTATTAATCATATGGAGTAAACCTCAATATAACATTTTGATGTGAACATGCAGCTGTCTCCGGCAAAGGCTTCATAGCAAGAGGCATCACGTTCCGAAACACGGCGGGACCAAGCTGCCACCAAGCGGTGGCTCTCCGAGTGGATTCCGACCAATCAGCTTTCTACCGGTGTAGCATGGAGGGCTACCAAGACACCCTCTACGCTCACTCTCTAAGACAGTTCTACCGAGAATGCAACATCCATGGCACCATAGACTTCATATTTGGCAATGGAGCCGTTGTGATCCAACACTCCAACATATACACCCGGACCCCACTCCCCTACCAAAAGGTCACCATAACGGGTCAAGGCCGAAAAAGCCCACATCAAAGCACGGGCTTTTCGATCCAAGACAGCTATGTTTTCGGTAGCCAGCCCACTTACTTGGGCCGGCCCTGGAAGGCCTATTCTAGGGTGGTTTACATGAACACTTACTTGAGTTCCATGGTCCAGCCCAGGGGTGGCTTGAGTGGTATGGCAACTTTGGTTTGAACACCTTGTATTTTGGTGAATATAGGAACTACGGTCCCGGGCGTCGTTGGTGGACCGGGTCAAGTGGCCCGGGTTTCACATCATTCGAGACCCGGCCGAGGCCGTGTTCTTCACCGTCCAACGGTTCATCGACGGCATGGCTTGGTTACCGGCCACCGGGGTCAAATTCTCAGCTGGTTTAACTAATTAATTAGATTAACACAATATATAATTAAAAAACATGTATACAATTGAAAGTACCCTTTATTAGGTACATATTTATAATTATCATTGTATATGACATTATTTTGAATCGTATTTTATGGAAAAAATATTGAACTAATTCCAAGTATTATTGAGAGATTTTATCCCAATTCTCTACTTGCCCATTAGATCCCCATATAAGAAAACTTTGTAAATTTCATATAAAAATTTCTCATCTCGAATAAGTAAAATAATGAGATTAACATACATTAAATATACGTTTTACTTTTTTACACCCTTTGTGTAGAAATAAAATCTTAAATTACTTTTGTAATAATCTAATAATCTCCTAAACTCGTCCATATTTGCATATTAATTGAACGCATAATTAAAATCTTTGTTTTCCGTTTTGACATTTTTGAAAAAAAGTACTATAAAACTTCAATTTAAAAAAAAAACATACAGTGTTTTAGTGAAATTTATTTTTTTGAATGCAAGTATCAACCGATATAATTCTTTTAGGAATTAAAAAACAAAAGTTAGTCCATATTTTTACAATATTGAAAAAACTTGACCAAATTTATGTGATCCCCTATCTCGTAGTATCATATCCGAGTTGGCCCTATTCCACATAAGCTGTAAGGAGTTGTAAGGTTGTAAGTTTTAAGATGTGAGATTGTAAAGAGTTGTGCGTAATCGTAAGATAGTTATAAAGTTAGTTATAAAAAACCGTAAGAAATTATAAAAAGTTATAAGTTAAAGTTAAAACGAAATACGGTGAGTTCAATATATAATCGGACTTCAGTAATAGTACCACTTATAATTTCAGGAAAAAAAGGAAAAATAATAGTTTAATTGTGTGGGCCTTTTAGAGGTGATTTCTCCAAAGCAAATTTAACATGGCCAGCTTGTAAATGGAGTTCCCAATATTGCCCATCTCAAATATAGTAGACTTGCAAATTGACTTGAAAAATATTTGAAATTGTGCAATTGCACCTAATTAAATCATTAATGGCCCGTTAATTATTAATGGCTTTAATTCTGGGTCCATCAACAGAAATAATTATCTCACCAGCTAGAATTAAGCTTATTATAAAATATCATTGTATTATCCCAAAAAATTAAAAATGTCACTAGTTAATTTTACGTTCAACGATTACCATTACACTTGTTATTTAGTATTAAAATGCCACTATAGCACTTATTAACTCGTTGTAACAAGTCAAAAGTGCCAGTGAGTAATGATTTATCAATAGGCCCTAAAATCCTAACATTCGATTTTTGGTTAAACAGTTGAAGTCAAGATATTACTTATCAAGTATAAGTGAATAATACGATAAACTTAGACCCTATTCTATTTAACAAGTAGAAAGCTGTAAGGTTGTAAGAAATCGTAAATAGTTTTACGTAAAGCTGTAAAGAGATGTAAGATAGTTATAAAATTAGTTATAAAAAGTTGTAAGAAGTTGTAAGACTATAAATTAAAATTAAATAGGACGTAGATATCCCGGTTCATAATAACGCGTAAACTTAGATATCTCAATTATTGTTTGCAACTCTCATTCGAGCTATCAAAGTTCCATCTCAAACAACAATAAATCCCATAAGAGGCATTGTTTTGTTGATAATTGATTTACTCTATCTAATTTAATTGTTCCCTTATCCATCAACAAAATGCATTGGACCGACCTAAAAAAAAACATTATATTATATGTGCTCTTTTTTTTCCTCTTAAGTCAACCCTTTCTTTACACATACCATTAATAGAAATTTAAGTCCATACTTTATATGATATTCGAATATCCTCCCGTTGAATTTGGGATCATAACATGCCAAATTGGTCTAACAATTAATCAAGTTCATTAATTAAACCTACATGATTAATTGACTTTTTCAAGATTAAAATTCACTACTTGCCCTCTATCATGTGCCGTACATTCATCGAAGAAGAACCCTTTTTTTCTTTTTTTTTTGGTGTCCCTTACGTAAACCTAATCTCTCTTTAAAATGTCTATAAATATGTATATAGTAAGCCATGCAATTTGGACCAACTAACGTAGATATCTAGATAATAATATACACTATGGTATCCTTCATTATTCTTCCCAAGTTTTGGGTCCTTGTAGTCTTCCACATTTTGGTCTTGTCTTCCCCCTCATCCTCTCAGCCTCCTAGTGATCCCAAAACCATCTGCAATGACACTCCTCACCCGGGCTTTTGCCGATCTACACTCGCGAAAACCAGGCAGGCTAATTCGATCCAGGACTATGGTCGGTTCACCGTAACCCAGTCCTTGTCCATGGCCAATGAGTTTCTCTCCTTGGTGAAGCAACACCTCCAATCTTCTTCGAAACAGGGAGGATCTGTCCTCTATGCCCTGGAGGACTGCGAGTTCCTAGCCAGTCTCAACACCGAGTTCCTCTCCACCACAGCTGGAGCCATAAGGTCTACCGATACCTTAGCTAGAGCCGATGCTGATCAAGTCCAAACAATGCTCAGCGCGATCCTCACCAACTTAGACACTTGTTACGATGGGATCCTGGAAACCCTACAGTCTGGATCGTTATCTGGGGACACACAGGATCTGGCCCCTTATTTCAGTAACGGGTCCATGTTATTCAGTGTCTCCCTAGCTCTTTTTACCCATGGTTGGGTGCCCAAATCTAGCCATGGGAAAGGGAGGCAACTCTATGATGGTGAACTTCAAAATGGGTATTTCTTCTTCAACAGGAAACTCGACCCGAGCGGTTACTTGCCCATGAAGCTTCAGCATATGGTAAATAGCTACGGTGAAAGTGAAAACAATGGGAGGAAGTTGCTCCAGTTGGGAGATATGGGGATCTATGTGAGGACTATGGTGGTGGTAAATCCAGATGGGAGTGGGAATTTTACCACCATAAATGATGCAGTTGCCTTTGCCCCAAATAACACCAAGGTAAATACTGGCTATTTTGGGATTTATGTGGTTGCTGGGGTTTATGAAGAATGTGTCACAGTTCCTAGCAATAAGAAATATTTGCTGGTGGTCGGAGATGGGATTAATCAGACCATTATTACTGGTAATCGGAGCATGGGGACTGGATGGACTACTTTCAATTCCGCGACATTTGGTAAGCCATTTTCAGTAATCGATATTCATCCATATCTTTCCGAGTTTCTTGTTAATCGATCATATCTTTTGTCGTTGTTAGCTGAATGCCATCAGCAACTATAATATCTATAATGGGTTCAATCCCTCCAAGTAAGATTTGAAAGATTCACATCGCTGTAATAGGTAACCTTACATCTACTTAATACCATATATACATCTCTGATGACTTAGTTTCATATACATATATATTTTCCGACCAAACAACTCATTTCCATCTTATTAACATATATATTTGATCTGATCATTAAGCTTCCCTTTAATGGAAAGGCAATAATTAACATTTCTAATTCAGTTGTTGACTTAATTTTATAACTTAGGTTCAAATCCAAATCTTGGTTTCCAAAATCTAACAATTTGGTTCCTCTTTTGCAGCTGTGACATCTGTAGGATTTGTAGCCGTTAACATAACGTTCCGTAACACGGCCGGCGCCATCAATAGCCAAGCCGTGGCCCTCCGAAGTGGGGCCGATCTCTCAGCCTTCTACAGGTGCAGTTTTGAAGGGTATCAGGACACGTTGTACCCTCATTCCATGAGACAGTTCTACAAAGAGTGTGACGTTTATGGGACAGTCGATTTCATATTTGGTAACGCTGCAATGGTAATGCAGAATTGTAACATATACCCTAGGCAACCCCTGAAGGGTCAATTCAATGCCATAACAGCCCAAGGCCGGCTTGACCCGAATCAAAATACGGGTATTTCACTCCAAAATTGCTATATTGAGGCAGCCGATGATCTAGCCTCGAGCAATTACACTGTCCGTACGTACCTTGGGAGGCCATGGAAGGAGTATTCCCGAACAGTCTACACGCAATCCTACATGGATAGTTTGATTCAACCCACGGGTTGGCATGAGTGGTCCGGGACTTTTGCCCTAGACACATTATACTATGCTGAGTACAACAATACTGGACCAGGGTCCAATACCACTAACCGGGTCACTTGGGTAGGGTACCATTTGATTAATGAAACTGAAGCCTCTAGTTTTACGGTCTCTAATTTTATAGTGGGAGATTTTTGGCTCCCATCTACAGGCATACCTTATATGGGAGATTTAACTTATTGATCTTTAATTTTAGGGTATAATTTGAATCTAAACTCGTATTTATCTACACTTCAATTATATTGATGCATGGATTTATCAGATGTTGGTTACTTTTCTTATATTACTTGAAAGATTCATGGAATATTGTTGTATTTACGAATATAAATATTGTGTTTCTCAATCAAATAAAAATACTTTAGTAATATATATATATATATATATATGAAACACAAGCGTAAATTTTTTATTATAACTTCTAAAAACTTTACTAATCATACTAATTTTGATCCTTTGATGAATGTGTCATGAAATTAAATTCATCCTAACTTTCTTCTTTAAAAGAGAGGATCACAAACAACGTCAGATTGAAATTTAGGAAAAGGGAAAAAAAGAAATTATTATACCTATGTTATATTAAGATATATTGAAATTAGTAGTTTCCAACAAAAAAAAAAAAACTCAAAATAGATGGAAAATTAAGGACAGTTAATTACATAGACAAACACTTAATTAAGCATCTAAATTTGGGTATGACAACTAAAACACAAAAATAAAACAATATATCATATCTTTCACCAAATTATTCTCGAAACCTCTCAAAATTTTTAGCCAATTTTCCCCTAATTCCCTTCCATTTTCCATTTCTTTTATAATTAGTTACACTAAAGTTAATTAGGGTTAGGATAGCCTAAAGGCCTCTTACACTTCTGCGGAAGGGAGGGCCTAGGCAGCTCTCTCTTCTTCCATTCCCAGAAAAAAAAAAAACAAACAAACAAAGAGAGTTGCATTTTATTTATTTTTCGTTATTTTCTATAAAAAAAACGTTACATATAATTCAAGAGTAATATAATTGAAGGGAAATAAAATTAATTATGTCGCGGGTTGCGATAATAGTCTTCTCCTCCTTGCTCTTGGTGGGGTTGATTGGAGCCGTTGCTTTTGGGTTCGTGGCCCAGTGGAGGAATTCCAATGGAGATGCTCGAAAGATAGACGCGAATGCAAAGGCTGTCCAGTCAATGTGCCAACCCACGGATTACAAGGAGGCTTGTTATAAGAGCCTGGCTGGGGTCCGCACCGATGACCCTAAGGAGCTAATAAAGGCGGCTTTTAGGTCAACCAAGCTCGAGTTGGATGATGTGGCTGAGAACTCAACAATCTTAATGGAGCTTGAGAAGGACCCCGTGACTGCTGAGGCTGTAAGAAATTGTAGGGAGCTGTTTAAGTATGCTCTTGATGATCTCCAACGCTCATTTGAGGAGATTGGGAGGATGGAGTGGAACCAAGCCGAGAAGATGATTGGCAACCTTAACTCATGGCTTAGTGCATCCATTACCTACCAAGACACGTGTCTCGATGGGTTTGAGAACACCACAAAGGATGCCGCGAATAAGGTTAGGAAGATTCTAGAAACTACCACACAGATGTCAAGCAATGGGCTTGCGATAATCTCTGACATGTCTTCATTGCTTGGTAACCTTGACACTTCCGCCCTTAACCGTCGTCGCCTCTTAGAGGTCAAGAGCCAGCGTGGGCCCCTAGGCTCGGCCTATGATGAGGAGGTGAAAGGTCATGATGATGATCGGACATTACCCGTTTGGCTCGTAGGTGGCCATCGTAGGCTCCTAGACTTGGGTGCGGGGGATCTTAAGGCTAAGGCCAATGTGGTTGTAGCAAAGGATGGGAGTGGCAAGTACAAGACTATTGGTGAAGCCATAAAGGACATCCCTAAGCATGGCAATAATAGTTTTATTGTGTATATCAAGCAAGGAGTTTATAACGAGTCTGTCGCGTTAGATATGTGGATGACCCATGTTGTTTTTGTTGGAGATGGACCCAACAAGACCAGGATTACTCATAATAAAAACTCTGTTGATAGTAAAAAATCATTCGATCATTGCTACTTTATGTAAGTAACATCAATTTCACTTGATTTTCTGGTTGATTCTAACACCACCCTCCCCCCCAATGTCCTTGGAGATTGTCTCTAGGAAACAACAAGGATAACAAAACCTAGTAATTAAGGTCCCTGTTTCAATGAGATCTAGGAAATATAGATATAGACAGTCTTATTCTTACAAATATCCTTATTAGTACAACAGAGAGATTTATATTGAGTTTAATTTTGTTTGCAGCTGTGCTTGGGGACTTTTTCATGGCTAAGGACATTGGTATAGAGAACACAGCGAGGACCTCTAAAGTACGTAGTCTGTGGCACTTCGAGTCCAATCCGATGAATCCATCTTCTACAATGTTCACATAGACGGATATCAAGAGACCCTTTACGCCCACACCTACCGAGCGGTTCTTCCGTAGCATCGCGGATCTCGAGCACTTGTAGACTTCATCTTTGGTGACGCGGCTGCATTCTTTCAAAACCGCACCTTTGTGGTCCGGAAGCCCCTAGAGAATCAAACTTGCATTGTCACCGCCCGGGGTCGGCTGGAGAGACACCAATCCACAGGAATAATCATCCATCGAGCAAGATAGAGGCCGACCCGAGTACAAACCTCTTAAGCAAAAGAACAAGGCCTTTCTAGGGCAACCATCGAAGCAGTATTCGAGAACGATCATAATGGAGTCCTATATCGACGACCACATCCAACCTGAGGGGTGGATGCCTTTGGAAGACGAGTTTGGTCTCCAAAGTTGCTACTATGGTGAGTTCAACAATGAAGGGCCCGGCTCTAAGTTAGACAATAGGGCTAAGGGGCGTGGGATTAGGACTATGACTTATCAACAAGCTCAAAAGTTCATGCCTCTAAAGTTCTTTAAAGACGATGATTGGATCCAAAATGCTCAAACTCCTTATGAACCCAACTTGCGAGCCCCAACTCCTAGTATGGCACCAAAACCAGGTAATTTCAAAAATCTTCTCATGATAACATATTTTTCTTTCTTAATTCTTTTGGAGCATATAAAATGACTTGTGTCTTCGTATCATGCCCTAATACTTGTTCGACTCAAACTTGAGATAATGTAGTCTAGTTCTTATCTGAAAATTGATAGGAGGGTAAGATGTACCGATGTAAAAATTTCTTTATTTTGTTGCATTTTTTAATGAGCTTGCGAACAAATAGAAACAACCGACAAACTAAAAAATAGTGAACCTGTGACAATCCTAATGTTTTGGATGAATTCTTGATGAATATATACAGATCATAATAATGACAACGACAATGACAAAACAACTGGAACTTCCTCAACTGACGCTCCGACTAGCTCTCATTCCTCTGAATCCTCACCCTCATCATCGGATGACCAAGGTCAAAGTGGTGATGATGCTACCGGTGACAGACCAACACCTAGCCCAATAGACACCTCAGCTGACGAATCAGGCCACAGCCCAGGCCCAACATCAGATAAAAGAGACCTTTCGGAGATGACAGCAGCCCATGATCCCAAAAGAATGCTAACGGCCCATCACGAAGAAGAAGAAGTAGTAGCTGCTGATGATGAAAAACGTTGTGATAATATTGTTCAACCCGTGAACCCAGCCCATTAATTATTTATGGGCCTAAACCGGGCCCAATCTAAGGCCCGTTAATTGGTTAGCCAGAACAAAGCCCAATATTGACCCCAAATACTCAAGAGGTGGGCTGGGCTGGGCTGCTCTAAAGTCTAACCATGTGATGTGGATAAACTGAAATTAGGAATATTAATTCTTTATACTTTTTTTGTTTCCCTAAATCATTAGCCTCTCATATTTCTTTTTTATTTTATTTTATTAACAACACTTCTAAAATTTTAGAAATCATTTTAATTTATTACAGAGAACTGTGTGTATCCAAAGCCAATATTTTGGGAGCAATTTAGAGAATTGCACCATTTTATGGCCCATGTCCTTATTTTTCAAAATAATAGATTTTTCAAAAGAATATATTTTTGGGTATGACATTTTAAATTAAAAATAAAAAATATGGTTTGAACTAAGAATAATATGACTCATAAAAGATATTGATCTTATGGAATCAATAAAATTTGAGACTTCTTTGTTTCGTACAAACTTAACAATTAGTGAATTAAACTCGGGCATTGATACAAATATTAAAAATATTTTAAACCCAAATTACGTATATATTTAATATATATATATATATATATATATATATATATATATATATATATATATATATATATATACCTATACCTATACCTACCATCAATGTCACTGTTATTAGTCACGGTAATTGGAATCGTTAGAAGTTTTTGAAAATTATTGTGAAAACTTTTTATTGAATTTTACCTACATCAACCCTCATGTATAAATTATACTATAGATTTAAGTTCATAAATCGTACTACCATATATGACAATTTATGCCGAGAGGTGAGTGGTTTGATGGCTACTTACCCTATTCCCAAGCTCTCCACCCAAGTTTAATTCGGATGGGCACAAATTTCTCAAATTTGAGGATTTGTGTGTTGTGGACATAATTATATTTGGCATCCCCTCTCGACTAGTGTTAAGTACAGTTGAACTTTCACTGAAATAGGAGGTCCAATGAGTGAGCTCTCTTACCCTTAAAAATATATATACATGACAATTTATTTTAATTTTTAAAATTTATCTTTTATTTCTATATAATTGTGAAAACATTTTATTGAAAAGTACACGTGTTAGATATTTAACGGTGGATACACCCCGTAAAGCTTCATCTGTCCATCCATTCATCATCTCATATTCACAGTCACAGCCACCCAATTAAAACCTTCTCTCTCTCTCTCTCTCTCTCTCTCTCTCTCTCTGTTCAGCTTCTTCAATGGCAGCTGGCCTGAGCTTCATCATTGGCGTCATAGGTTAATATATTTTTGCCCTTTTTCTGGCATTCATCATTTTCATTTTTTTTTGGATGTGTCTATTCATTAATCTAATTACTTTTTGAAAATTAATTTTTGTTTTGCAGGAAATGTAATATCCTTGTTAGTTTTTGCCTCTCCCATGTAAGTCATACTAATAAAAATCACATATTTTTCCCCTAAAGTTATATTATTTTCCATCTATTTTTTAAATTTTAAATTCGAATCAACGTGTATTTATACATGCATGGCAAGAGCCTTGTACATATGAAGAACGTGTGCAACTAGATTTTATATGAGAATATGAATAAAATATCATGTATATATGTTAATGTATCGGTTTTGTCCCCTCTGTTTAAATAGCGACCTTATTAATTTAAATGTTCAATTAATATTACCTCCTTTTAAATTTACAGAGGGACATTTCGGAGAATATTAAAGAAGAAATCGACGGAAAATTACAAGTCATTACCATACATAAGTACCCTATTAAGCACAAGTTTATGGACTTTCTATGGAATAATCAAGCCTGATTTACTTGTGTTAACTGTTAATGGAGCTGGTGCCGTCTTACAATTCATCTATGTCTCTCTCTTTCTCATTTTTGCCTCCAAGGCTAAAAAGGTAATTAACTTTCACCAACCCTCTTTATTTTTTGAAATGAATTAAATTACACTAATTAATTACTTTATTTTGTATATTTGGTAATTTCAGATTAAATCAATGATTGCAGTGGGTGTTCTAAACATAGGGTTTGCAGGGGTAGTAATGGCAATCTCTTTACTGGCAATCCATGGAAGCTTGAGGGTCACCTTTGTTGGAATTGTTTGTGCAACTTTAACCATAGGCATGTATGCTTCTCCTTTATCTGCCATGGTAATTAATTACTACTTTATTTTTTTTAATTTTATTTATTTATTTATTTATTACGTCAACAATGAATATAATACGTTCGAGACATATAATGATATAGTAATTTTATTGTGGTTTGTAGACCATGGTGATTAAGACAAAGAGTGTTGAATACATGCCATTCTTCCTTACGTTGTTCCTACTCCTGAACGGTGGTGTGTGGTCTGTATACTCTGTGCTAGTTAAGGACTATTTTATCGGGGTACGATTTCAATATTTTACTTGAAAGAAAAAATTATGATATATTATTGTGAGAAAAGATATTTATTTCAAATTGCCTCGTATATTAGGTGTCAGCCTACTGACATCTATATGGGTGTAGTGGATATTCATATTTAAATTCGTTTGTGTCGACTTTTATGCTTTCTTTTATACAGATTCCGAATGGAGTCGGGTTTGTCCTAGGCTCAGCCCAATTGATCCTATACATAATATACAAAGACAAGTCCAAGCCCAAGCCTACCGAACCAGAGGAATTGGGCTCAGCCCATCTTGAGAGTGGGCCCTCCATTGAGCTCA
Organism: Talinum fruticosum; assembly: GCA_021018815.1. NCBI lineage: Eukaryota > Viridiplantae > Streptophyta > Magnoliopsida > Caryophyllales > Talinaceae > Talinum > Talinum fruticosum. The sequence continues at coordinate 448,819 of JAITYX010000103.1, forward strand.
AAGTGAAAGGCATGAACAAAGAAGAAGAAGAAGAAGAAGAAGAAGAAGAAGAAAATGATGGAATGAGGAATCGAACCCTGGTGAAGGGGAAAAGCCTACCGAACCCGAAACCGAGTTTGACTCGGCAACTCAGCGCGTTGCCGGCGCTCCTGAAGACCCTCTCCTTGGGGCCTTATGATATCAACTACAGCTTCTCACGTGACAAGGACGTGCTCGATATTATCAGCTTGACATAATCTATTTTTCTATCACATGAATTGCATTTCATGTGAATTTTAGAGTATTTTAATTATTTATTAGAGATTTTCAATCGAAAAAAGTTATAAAAAATTTAATTAATTTCAAATTATATTTGATTTAATCTCTACGTCCCTTTCATAAATAAGAAAATAATGGACCTCATATTTTTTACCAAGTCTAATTTATTTGGGATACATTTTCTTAATAAAAAAAAATTACGCGCATGTAGGTGATGTCATGAATACTCCCTCCATGATCTCAAAATGATAACTAATTATTCCTAGAGAATAAAAATTTTAAGTGAATATCGTTTAATATATAGTTTTCTTCGGATTTAAGAAGAGATAAATACATGTCACTTTAGTTATATATATTACTCCTTTCGGTTTTAGAATATATCTTAGTTAACTTTTTCGTTTTACAATATTAGTCTATTTATAATTTCAATATCATATGAATGACTAGTTTACCAATTTTATCCTTAATAATTATTTTTTCATCTCCTTTTTTTCATTGACTTTCTTCATTTCTAATGAAAAATTTGGTCTTTTAATACAGTTTTTGTATTTTCTTGATATTTTCTCACAGTAAAAACACAATAATATTGTGAAAACGGAGGGAGTGCTCGATTTGTTAAATGACCAATTAATATTAATGTAAAAATTTACTCTCTTACAAGAAGATATGTGTCTTTTACTGTGGCAATCCAAATAAGTCCGAAAGGGTCAAGCAATAATAAAGAGTGTTTTAAAAATAGGAAAACAATTAATTATTATAAGAAAATGATCCGCAAAACAAGGGAAAAATGTCAATTTTGAAGCGACCAAATAATTAAAATTAATTATGTAGTTCATGAAAGCAACTTAATATTATTCAGATCAGAAAACAGCTAAGATCAACGGCCCTAGTTGCGTTGAATTGAAAGTTTCCTCCTCACTATTTAATCTTAAATAAATATGCTTATGGATCACGATCATATTTCATATTTCCATAAACTTAAGTTATCATTATTTTTCTCTATTTATGGAAAATGTCCAAAGTTTTAAGATAACATATTATTTCATTATTGCAAAAAAAAATCCAAAAAATATTGTTTTTCATGTAAATCTCTTGGAAGCTCTGCTCGCAAATATGTGGTTAGAAATAAGGTTGTTTACATCTAAATCTTTTCGGATTGCGTGATAGCGGGATCCACACTGATATATCAATGCAAAGGTTGATGTAGATAGGATTGAAACCCATATCTCGATAACAACTCTAAGAGATTTTATCGGTTGAACTTCCCGACACCATTGCATCAATCAATCAAATTGACATTCTAATTACCTTACAAAATAGATATCAAATTGACATTTACATGATGAGACACTTTTAGACGAAAGATATCACCATGAAGAATAAAATTTAAAATCAATCAATCAAAATATATTGATATTCTTTTGTTGTATATTTTATCGAGTGTAATTATACTTTTCATAATATTTTCCCAAATCGGTATTTGAATAAATTGATAGATCTAAAGTCATTAATATAATTATCCAAATAAAATTTGATAATTAAATAAAATCTTAACTAAATAGCTAAATCTAATCAAGCTCTTAATCAGTACATTAGATTCATTCCTTTCTAATTATTACAAACATTTTTCGTTGTATTCTACAGTTTGTACTGGTCACCCTTTATTATAAATAATTTTAAAATGGAAAAAAATAAAAAGGTTTACTAATATGACTGAGTATATTACATGTGAGTTGGAGAGAAATGCGAAATAATAAATTAAATTGTCTGGGTATATATATTGGGTTGCCTTTAATATATTCGCATCCACATGGGACACCCAATATTTATATTTTAAAATAAAATTATCAATATAAATATAAATATAAATGTATAGACCCCCATTTTCATAAACCCAAGCTAATTAAGGCTAATTACAAAGATCAATAGCTAATCCTCTCTCTCTCTCTATCATATTGTTGATCAGGAAGACCTTAATTAGTCATCCATGGCGGACCTAAGTTTCATTGTTGGAGTCTTAGGTAATATATTCGTCATAAATCAAAACTTTATGTTTTTTTTACTTTTTTGAGCTATAATGTGAACTATTTTAACTTTTTGTTCTTTAATTATTTTCAGGAAATATAATCTCGGTGTTACTCTTCCTTTCTCCCGTGTAAGTCATCACTTTTACCTGACTAGCTCGGGACATCGAACCATTAAGTTAAACTTTTAGTTGAAATGGTACTTGTATTTACAATGGATGCAGAAAGACGATGATTAGAATAGTGAGGCGAGGATCGACGGAAGAATTTGAGAGCCTACCATACATATGCACATTGTTGTGCTCGTCCTTATGGACATACTATGGACTCACAAAGCCTGGGGTTATTCTTGTGGCCACTGTCAATGGCTTTGGAGTTGTGGCTGAGCTTGTATATGTCGCCTTGTTCTTCATCTATGCTGCTTCACCAGCAATAAGGGTACGTATATACGACGTCACATACATACATACCTATATATATATATATATATATATATATATATATATATATATATATATATATATATATATATATATATATATATATATATATATGTATATTTATATATATGTGTATTTGACCAACGCATTTGGGACTAGTTAGTTGAAAAAATTGTCGTATTTTGGTTTAAAAATATTTCAAATTTTTTCATATGGACATCGTGAAAACTATTTCCTTTCTATTTCATAATACATGTTACTTTAAGTAACCTTTTTGCTTTCATATTATCTATTACTGTAATTTACTAATTTATCCTTATTAATAACGTTTTTCTCTATTTTTAATGAAACCTTGGGATAATTTGATCTTTTAACACAAATTTTGTCATTAATTTTGTGTTTTCTTGATATTCCTTAACAGTTCAAAAACAAAAGGTGTTATGAAATGGAGATTATAAAATTTTAGAAAAACTAAAAATAGATATAATTAAACAAAATTGATGAATCCGCCATTACACATGTATGCATATGTATACATGCAATTGCATATATTTATGTATATGTGATTTTGATGTTGATTTACTTGCAGGCAAGAATAGCCAAGGAATTCATGGTAATAGATGTGGGATTTTTCGGAGTTGTAGTCTTAGTCTCAGGCTTTATGTTGCATGGTGACATGAAGATCAACATGATTGGCTTGATTGGTGCTGCTCTCAACATCATCATGTATGCTTCTCCCCTCTCTGCCCTGGTATGCTCTCCGTCTCTCTCGGACATGTTCGAAATTACACAAAAATTATCATCTACTTATATTTTTGGACATCGGATTATTCATTATTGAATGTACATATAATGATTTCTGTATCGATCACGGGATTATATATGCATTATTTCCGAACCCGATATGTTTAGTTTCTGGAGTCAGTAGTATGAACGATGGAATGGAAATGGGTTATGTTGCAGAGAACGGTGTTGGCAACGAGAAACGTGGAGTATATGCCGTTCTTGCTGTCTTTGTGCGTGTTTTTGAATTCGGCAGTTTGGACTTTTTACGCATTTCTTGTGAAAGATCTGTTCCTAGCTGTAAGTGACTTTCTCCTCCTCCTCCCCCACCCGTCTTAATTAATATATAATCATCATCTCTCCATTGCTTAATCAACTAATTAATTCATTAATTATGTCTCAATTATAGCTAAGCAATCTTGGTTATCATATTAATTGATTGAGTGATTAACTAAGTATAAACCAAATTTTACGCTTGTTCAAATTATCCGACTCGAAAAAATTATGTATTAGACAAAAAACTTTGTTCAATGACGATTTTTCAACCTGATTTTGACCCGAAACCCAATTTTTTCCAGCGCTAGATAACGTGCTTAGGGTAGATCACGTAAAAGATTTCTGATTGAAATTTATTTTCACCTATTTTAGCTATATAAAGATATATCCTTTTTTTTTTTTAATCACAACTTGCTATTATTAATTAAAAGCACTTTAATATATGGTATTTATTTATTGCAAATTATGTTGTTTTTTTTTCAGCTATATATATTTTTTCAGCTATATATATACACATTTAATATAATTTCAGCTATATATATTTTTTCAAATTGTTTTTTTTCAATTTTCATACTACTTAGAAAGAGAAAGAAAGAAAAATTGTACCAAATTAAATATGAAATCATAATTAATTAATTAATATTATTATAATATGATCTAATAAATATCACATATTATCAGGTACCAAACTCAGCTGGAGTGATCCTTGGAGCAGCTCAATTGATAGTTTATGCAATTTATTGGCGTAGGCAAGATGACTCTCAATATCGTCTCATCGAATAATCTTCTCATCAACCCCATTTTATTTCTTATTTATTATATTACACATTTAATTTAATTTCTTTATATTATTGAATTCCATTTTAACACACACACACACAAATTAAAAGAGTGACTTTTTTTGGGTGAGATGTATTTTTGTTTAAACGTTTTGGTGAGACGAGAGTGATATATATATATATATATATATATATATATATATATATATATATATATAGACGTGAAAGTATATATGTACACAGTTGTATACATGTAAAATATTACATTTTATTTTATTTTATTTGTTTTTGGCTTATCTTTTGAGGAATTAATAGATTATTAAGATTTGAAATAAGAAAAATTTAGGTGGATGGATTTGATTGACATTTTGATATATTAAAAATAAATGGATAACGTACTTAAGTCGACAAAGCAACCCTAAACACATTAATAATGCCAGATTAATGCTTGTAAAACAAGATTTGAATTTGTTAATTGATGCCTTTCATTCAATTTAGGCCTTGTCTAATAATTTAATAGCTAATAAAAGTTTTTGACAAAAATGTATGTGAAACAGATATTAAATATTGTCGTGATAGGTAAATAATTTGAAAATAATTTCTTATAATATTTTCGATTGAATTAAATGAAACTTTATTGATATGTTGAAATGAAAGAAGACTTAGGAGAAAAGAATATATGGGGTCGGGGTATGGTTACCATCATTCACAATTGTCATAGAAGAGATATTATTGAAACATATATATGACATTCATTCTTATCGGGTTTTAATAAAAATTATTAAAATATATATATCGGATAAAATTACATGTCAAACACAAAATCTCGAGTTAGAAAGATGGGTGAATCGTTAAGTAAATCGAGTTGTTGATTAGATATCTCTTTCAGAAGCTAGGGACATATAGGATCGATCCTTGACAAACATGCAAATTATAAATTCAAGCCCCAAGTGAACAAAATAAATAAAGCTCGTTCCCTGTACTGTTGCGCTAAAGACCTTAGGGTTGGAGCACCATGATAAGCAGATAGGGTCAGGGGCACCCAAAAAAAAAAAAAAAAAAAAGGCTCACGTGATACATTTCACTTAATTAATTTATGCAAAAATTTATTTTGAAGAATTATGTTTGCATCAAGTGACATCAGTATAGTTAGTTGCTCCTATATATGGATGATCATATATAAAGGAAGAATTTTATATCTGAATCGAGGATTTAGTGTAATTAAAATTTATAAATTTGAGCTTAATTTTTCTTATATCAATATGTAAATAAGGTTATTTATACAAAAATTGAGAAAGAAGGATTACACAGATCGTCGATATATATATATATATATTGAACATATTTCTATATATTTAAGTTAAATTATACACTAATACTATGTAAATAAATCGGAAATATATAAATTAATTATAAAACCTTGAATAATATAAGAAGCGACATGTATAGCGAGCATATAAATTTAATATGAGTGACGAAAATGTGGGAAAGAATGAATAATAGCATAAAGCCTTGAAGATCAAGTAAATGACTCTACGGTGATTTGTTATACAGAATATTGGATTTTAAAATCGTGAATTATGGGGTCTTTTAATAGAAATATTCTAAAATATTAATTTTTCGCAACATCCCGAATTTAAACCTTAATATTTTTTGCTATATCCCACCATCGAGTTATAAGTGAAAAGAATCGGTGGCAAGATGACGTGGCAATGGAGATAGTGTACGTGGCTTCTAGGATTAGGTTTCGTCGATGCAGGATACAAGCAGAAATCACGAATATTAGGGTTTAAATTCGGTGGTGGGATACCCAAAAATATTAGGGTTTAAACTCGGAATAGTGCGGAAAAATTAATATTTCAGAATATTTTCATTAAAAGACCCCAAAATTTAGGATTTTAAAATTCAATATACCTTGTTATATTTATTAAAATAGGATGCATGGGGCCCTCAAGTAACCCAAACATGAAAATTTGGATAAGAATATATATATATATATATATATATATATATATATATATATATATATATATATAATAGTAAATTAAGGATGTACAAATCATGAAGAAACCCGCAAATTGACAAAACAATATGCACGGTCAATGAAGTAGTTATCTCAGCTCGTTCCTACCTAATTTCCATACATATATTATGCATACAGATTCATGACTCTCTCTCTCTCTCTCTCTCTTCTAAGTAGCGATCGAGGAAGATCAGCTTGTTTATCATGGATCTAAGTTCCATTGTTGGAGTCTTGGGTAATCCTCCTATCTATCTATCTATCTCTCTCTCTCTCTTTTTCGAGCTCTCTCTAAACTAATTTCTTAATTTTATGTTTTCGGGTAAGATTACTATATAAGACCCCCTATACCTCGAACACCTTGCTCTAGAGGCAGAATTTTGGGGTATGGATGGATGAATTTACGCTATATGTTAGGTTCCTCATGGATATTTTGAAATCGATATCTTTGTTGTAGGACAATTAATTAAGCTTATCCATATTTAAATTTCTTTACACTCCATTCAATCAAAACTATACACAAGCTAGGTGAACCCCTTAGGGAATAGATTTTCACAAAGAAAATCAGGGTTTAGTTATCCCTATACTATGACTGTAAGCATATGTTATAATTTATCCATTCAAAGAAAAAAACTCCAGCTATGTGCATGTTAAGCATTACTCGATATATCATTTATATATGTATATACATTCTCTTTAACTTATCTTCTGTTGTTAATTGATTTCATCATCAGGAAACGTAACCGCGGTGATTCTCTTCCTATCTCCTATGTAAGTCCATCGTTATATACAAACTATATACAATTTCCGCAGAAAAGGTAAATAATACGAAGTAATAAATAAGTTGATATATGTATATATATCTGTATATCACAGAAAAACGTTCTGTCGAATAGTGAGACGGAGCTCAACAGAAGAATTCGATAGTACACCATACACGGTCACATTATTAAGCACATCATTATGGACTTACTATGGAATTATGAAGTTACCTGGGGCTTTACCTGTCCTCACTATTAATGGGTTTGGATCAGCTATTCAGCTCGTCTATGTTGCCTTGTTCCTCATTTTTGCTTCTTCTAGAGAAACAAGGGTATGTTACTATACATACGTACGTACGTGTATACATACTTATATATGTAATTAGGTTAATTAATTTTTTTGTCTATGATTAATTATAATTAGGTAAGAACGATGGTATTTGTGATCGTAGAAGTGGGATTTCTAGTGGCAACAATCTTGATATCAAGGTTTATGTTGAATGGTGAAGATGTGAGGGTTTACACCGTTGGCTTCCTTTGTGCTGCTTTTAACATCCTTGTGTATGCTTCCCCCTCGCTATCTTGGTATTCTCTCCTATCCCTCTTTTTATCTGTCTATCTATCTGTCTATCTGTCTATTTATCTATTTTAATTAATATGAGCGCGTAAAGTCATCAGAATATAACAAATATTGGCAAAGCAGTAATCAAATGTGTCTATGTTGAAGTCACAAGAAATAGTCTATGACCTCATTGTTTTTTCGATGTTTAATTTGATATCATGTAATCTTGACCTGTAAGTTATGATCGACACACTAAATATATAAGGTTCCTTATTTCGAATATGTAATATTTTCCTGTTATATTACATAAATCTATGTGTGTCACGAATGGTAAATAATTTATTAAGATGGATTAATTGGTTGGAATTGCAAGTGTCATTATTGGATTGTTCAAATGTCGTTGATTGGCAAGTGGCAGGTGGCAAATATATAAAGTCAAAGACTCAAAAGTCTATATGCATATTTTATTTTATTTTTTGATTAAAAAAAGTCCATTATATATATGCAGGAGTAGTTATCAATTTTATACTAATTAAAGATTAAGATATTAATTAATAAAGTATTGATTAAAATGGTAGCAATCTCACCTCGGTAAAATGAGAACATAAATTTAAATTTTCAGAAGTGCATTTACCGGGAGAGTTTTTACTTAAATGCTTGTGGCTTGAAATGGATTAATACATTGGTTAACAAAAAAATAAAAGCACGAGATATTAATTTGGGAATTAATAATCCTTAAATATTACAAAAATACTCGTTTATTTTATTTATTTTGCAGAGAGCTGTGGTGACAACGAGAAGTGTGGAGTACATGCCTTTCCTCCTCTCTTTGTGCATATTTATTAATGCAGCAATTTGGACTTTCTACGGTTTTCTTGTCACAGATCCATTCATTGTTGTGAGTGACAACTTCTTGTTAATCACCTTTAAATTCATCTTAATTACTTTCATTTTGCTAATTTAAAAATTATTATTTTATATTTGAAAGTTGAACACGATTTTATTTCTTTTAGTTTTTAAAAAATCATCTCAAAATGACTTATTAGTTATCCAGAAATCAGAGTTATAAAATCGACAAAATATATATATATATATATATAAGCAATTGTTGGTACCCCAAAATAATAAAAAATAAAATAAAAAGTTGGATAAAATGTAGGGGGTTTATGTTTTTCAGATACCAAATGCATTAGGAATTATTCTTGGAGCAACGCAATTGGTGGTCTATGCAATTTATTGGAGGCACCAAAGGCTACAACAAGATGACTCTCAACAAACTCTCATCTCATCGTCTCATCAAACCCATGTTTAAATATTATATTGTCTTTTATGATTTAATTTGTGCTCGAGAATAGAGCATATATAAATGTCGTTTGTAGTTACTTCGTTTATATAGAACCCCTGTACCTCGAGAGGAGGGCTATCTGGTAAACATTTTAACAATGTCGGATTAATACTTGTAAAATAAGATTAATTTATTAATTGATGACGGGTGAATTTAAATATAGGTTTCAAAAAACAGTTCTGCATAATTCTTTCTGTTGAACTTAGTGACACTTTATTAATATGATATACATGAAGAAGGTTTTTATCAATAAGTTGAATCCGAACCAAAAGAAGAACATACATTATATTAGATGAGTTCAGCCACCGGGAGGATATGTTATAAAATCAATAATAATTTTGACTGATCTGTTATCACTTATTAACAACAACAAAACTACTGGTTTTGTTATACGCAATGACAGAGGAATCATGTTGCAAGCAAGAGCATCTATTGGGGTTGCTTTAATCCTTGTTGCAGATGACTCCTTGGTTTAGGTTCCAAGAAGGTATCAAAGTCGGTTATCAAAATATTTAAATTGAAGAAGACAACAAATTTATTGTTGACAAGAGATTAAAAAGAACTTAAAACTGTTGTAGCAAGTTGATTTCATTATTAGTAATATCATTCGTATGGGGTCTCGAGTATTTCAATCAATTGCGCTTTTAGGGAGGCTAATAGCGTAAGCTCCCGTTACTTGGTCATGCACCTCTTCACCCTCCTTTTCTTCCATTCTACTTGGTGATGATGTAAATAAAATCCTTGAGGGAAGGGTTACCTAGATTATTCTTTATATTTACCCTTTACCCATTTTGCAAAAAAAAAAAAAAAAAGGTTAGAAATGAAGAGTCTCAAAGTATTCTAATATTGTAAAGAAAGAAAACCGAGAAGAATGAATATATGGGGTTGGGGTCCCATCACTATTGGTCATTCATGTCACAAATATATATGTGACATTCATTCATTTTTATCGTTGTTAACAAAAAGTATCGATATTGAACCATATCGAGCTAGAAAGACTATTGAAAAGATTTGGGTGAATTGTTAAATAAATCGAATTGCTGATTGGATTTCTCTTTTGAAAGTTAGGGACATAGAATTGATCCTATGCAAATTACAAATTCAAGCCCCAAGGGAACAAAATAAATGGGCACCAGGATTACAAAGGGGTTACACCAGGATATGAATTGGAGGAGGAAGAACGATTAAACCCTAACCGAATTTGACTCGACAAATTAGCTTGTTCCCTGTACCGTTGAACCCCACAACGACCAGGAAAAAAAAAGAAAAAAGGACTCACGTGAAACATTTCATTTAAATAATTTATGCAAAAACTTATTAAGTTCAAGGGGCAAACTTTTACAAACAAAATTAGGATTATAAATTTGAGCTTAATTTTTGCTCATATCAATATTTAATAAGATTATTTATACAAAATTGAGAAAAAAAAGGATTATGCTGATCACCAAGATATATGTATTGAGGATATTTCTATATATATATATATATATATATTAAAGTAAACTATGCATTGATAATTATTTTATATAAATAAATCAGTAACATATCAATTAATTATGCTATGGTACGGTTTTATAAAAAGAGACATGTATAGCATGCATATAAAAATTTAATATATGTTACAAAATTGTCCCAAATAATTTATAATTAATAAAATCTTGAAGATCAAGTAAACGAGTCTATGGTGATTTAATATAGTTATATAGTAACATTAAATAGGACCTCAAGTAAAACAAAAGCAAAAATTTGTAATTAGACATTAATTGTGGATTAATTGGATTTTTTGTCTATGATTAATCATAATTAGGCAAGAACGATGCTATTCGTGATCCTAGAAGTGGGATTTCTAGTGGCAACAATCTTGACATCAAGGTTTATGTTGAATGGTGATGATGTGAGCAGGGTTCACACCATTGGCTTCCTTTGTGATGCTCTTAGCATCCTTGTGTGTGCCTCCCCGTCTGTCCCGGTACTCTCTCCGACCCTTGTTTTTATCTCGTAGGTCTATATCTTGATCTAAATAAGTTTGTAAAAGTTATTAGAGTAGAACAAATATAAGAAAAGAGAAAATCAATCATGCAGTCTATATCGAAGTCATAAGAAACACTATATGACCTCATTGACTATTATCGTGTGGTACCTACAAGTTAAGGTCAACATACTAAGTATATTCGGCTCCTTGTTTTGAATCCTCATCGTTTTCTTATTATACTATATAAACTTCTCTGTGTCAACTAAATATTTTCAAATGATTGGAGATGAATAAGATGATGTGTTTTTGCTTATGTATTTTCATGATAACGCTAAATAATTTATTAAGATCGATTAGTCAAGTGTAAATCTAATAGTTAAAATGTCGGATATACTCAAAAGTTCATATGTATTTTTAAAATTTTTTGGGTGCGAAAAAGTCCACTATAAGCACTAGTAGATATCAATTTTGTACAGAAAGACCAAGATAGTAATTTAGTAACTGATAATAACTAAATATTACAAAAATACACGTTTATTTTTATTTATTTTGCAGAGAGCTGTGGTGACAACAAAAAGCGTGGAGTACATGCCTTTCCTCCCTCTCTTTGAGCTTATTTTTAAATGCAGGAGTTTAGACTTTCTACGCTTTCCTTGTCACATATGTCTTCATTCTTGTGAGTGACAACTTCTCGTTAATCACCTTTAAATTCATCTTCATTACTATCATTTTTGCTAATTTAAAAATTACTATTTTATTATTGAAAGCTGAACACGATTTGTGACATCCTTGATTGTATCGATAATAACAAATTTAAGACAAGCAAAATAATAGTATGGTTTAAAATCCCGCCTAAATCGAACTTTTCTTTTTCTTTAGGGTGTAGCGAATTTTGATTATGTTAGGGAAATTAGCCCCACTCTAAACCTCAGTTTTTGTATGTGAAATTTAGAGCAATGATGCGAAAGCGAAATTAGGATAACAAACAATATCAAGAATGAGATGAAAATCGATAAACAAAAATGAGACAAGATTTTAACGTGGAAACCAAAATCGGGAGAAAACCACGGGTGACACAAGAACCACAAATCCAATATTTTAGAAGAGTATAAGAACAATCTCAACCCCGAGACCTTCCCAAAATCCGAGATACCCAATCTCACAAAACTCTCCTCTTAGCACACACGTCAATTGGACAACGCTAATTGACACCTCTAATTATAATCCTCTAATTAGAACTCATGCATGTTGATGAGATTTTACCATCTAATTAACCTTACAACGAGATTTCTTTATCTAACTAGACTTGATTAGAGACGCCCCCTTATATTTTTCCACATGCACTTTTTTCCAAGATGTATACAAAACCTTTTTAAATAGAGGAAGAAACAACCATACAATTACATTGATTCTCACTGCATTTATCAAGCAATAAAATGAGCAATCAAAGCAGCAAAATTGACGAAAACCACACAAAATGAATATGAGACGAAGTGGCACCGCCGTGCTCACTGACATGACCCACCCGTGCAACCAACATGATTGTCTTCCTTCTCCGCCGAAACATCCGTGCTTCTCGCTTCGATGGTCATGCTAGTTGTTTCGAGCCTTAAAATAGATTTTGTGCCATAACCCAACAGATTAAGATAAATGCTTGACCCAAAGCATATTTGAACATGTGTTTCATATTGTACTAAAAAATTCAGTTTTCTTTTGACAATAATAAACATAATTTTGTCACGAAAACAATTATACGTCGATATCAAGCGAGCTTTTCTCAATTGAGACCATAAGCTATTGCTAAAAAGACCTTAGGATAAAAATCTAATAAAAGCAAATTAGTTAAATTAATTTACTTGAAGTAACTATACTTGACATGACACAATTTAAAATTTCTCATACTTTTGACACTTTTCAGCGTCATGTTCAAAATTTCAAGAAATGTCGATAAGTATGTATGTAAAAAGTCAAATATGATGAAAATAAATTCAAAATTTAAAATTGCCAAATTGTCTGGTCGCTGAGGGATGATGAGATAATTTATTAGACGAGAACGCCAAGAATTAATAATTATTTTCCAACACCAATTAACTATACTTGGGATAATAATAATAATTATTAGTTAACTTTTCTTCTATTTTCTCATAGCAAAAGGTTAATTTTATATGCTAGTTGATACTAAATTTCGTACCAACGAGCTTTAAAAAAAAAAAAATTAAAATAGACATTGTGTAAAATCGTTGACATTGAATATACATGACGATAAACTTATTTTTTGATATTATTGGGTTCTTATATTTTGATTTTATATACATGTGCCATTTATATAGTTCATTTATACAAAACCCGTCTGCCTCGAGAGAAGGGTTATCTAAAGTGGTTGTCCTTATCGTTCAAAAAATCTATAAAAAAAATTTATTTATAAAGATATACATGTATATTTCAGAGCGAATATTAATAAAAAGTATTTTGTTTGTGTTGCGAGCTAATAATTTTTACATGTCATATATCAAAATCAGCCATTGAAAAACTCAAGTGATCCAATCTTATATCGAAAAATAATTATTTAATATTACCATATCATGATGAGAATTTTATCAGAATAAATTCGAGGATTTCAATATGTATTCATGTCAATTTTTTTTTTTTTGTGATTATTAATTTGTGATTATTCATGTCAATTTTTTTTTTTGGACTTTCAAATAACTAATATAAATTTTACTAACGTTTCGCTCCCAAATCAGAAAAATTTATCATAAATAATTTTCGATGACTCGGCATCTTTTATATTGATGGAGAAACTCATAATCTATTTTCAAGCTGGTCTCATCTCATTATTCAAATCTATCTTTATACTATAAATTTTTTTTAGTATTATTATTATTATTATTATTATTATTATTATTATTATTATTATCCAACCCACATCCTGCTTTTTCATCAGCCCAATTTATCCAATTCATGCTACAAAGACAAGCCTATTGGGCTTAATCCACTTAAGAAATTTACACGAGGCTGGATCCAAATCCAAGACAACCTGGCCCAACTGATTGGGCTCAAAGATGAACCGGTGAACTCGTGAACCAAATCTAGCCAGTGTGGATGTGAACCAAGTTGTTGGCTGGCTCCTTGTGCTATCCAAGATGGCTTGGTTTGAGCCATGGTCCATGGACCTTATTTTTGGTGAACAAGTATGCAGACTAGTTGACCGAGTCAAGGTCTTGAAATTAAACCTTGTAAATAAGTTGTTCAATTCGATTTCAAATTGAATTAACTTTGATTTAGACTTTTAAGTCATGTTTCGATTGATGTGATATCGGGTTGGGCTTGGTTTCAGTTGGATTTGTGTCAATTAGTATTTAGTCCAATAAAATTGCCTTAAAAAAAATTATTTGAGAGGAAATTAAGATTTGAGTCCAAAAAAATAACTTTAGGTTCGGTTTATGTTTGAATTTCTATTTAGCTATGTCCTTGTCATATCTAGTCATGGATCAAGATAGATATATAAACTAGACCATGTTCAATAAAATTTGACATATAAATAACATATCCATAAAAACATAGATGGTGTTATCATTAATTTGACGATACAACTAACTAAAATCTCATCTAAAAAATCATGTATCGCATTTTCCCTCATATTCACAATCACAAAATTTCCATGAATAATGTGACACTTACAACTCCCAAAATCAACTTTAAAAAGTTGAAGTTCGACAAAAATTATAAAGTACAAAGCGTTTGATAATCATTGTTTAAAACGCAGTTGATTTTGAGCAACGATGTTGAATGAAATTAACCGAAATATAAACTACAACTATGACTTATTTCATAGAGTACCCTAAATATTTGGTTGATTATAATTTTTAAAACTTGAGATTAAAATATTGTTAGTGTTTTTTTTTTCTAAATTTTTAATAATTTAGGGGAGTTAAGGAGAGAGAAAATTGGGGAGACGAGGGGAGCACGTAGAAAGGGGGAGGGGAGACAAAGACAATTAGATTAAGTTAGATTGGATTATGTCCAAACATTTTAATAATCTTTGTACGATTAATGATTAAAATCATAAAATTCATTAAATCATAATATGACAAAATTCATAAGTAGAATGTGCTCCCCATGACCATGACCACCATCCCTCCAAAATATCCGCGTATGACTTGAATCCATCCATTCTTCCTCTTTCTCTCTCCTCCATTTCCCCTCTCCTCTTGTTTTTACTCGCAATTTCCCCAAAAAGATCCTCTATTTTTCTGAGTTATTCTTTTCTGAAGTTGGGTTTGGGTGTTTGGATTAGGGGTAGGAAGAAAAAGAAGAAAATTTGTGAGGGGAGAGAGGGAGAGAGGGAGAGAGAGAGTAGAACATAAACAGAATGATGATGACAATGGAGGGATCCATGGATGAGAATGTGTTGGATGATATTATAAGGAGATTATTGGAAGGCAAAGGAGGAAAACAGGTCCAATTATCTGAAGGAGAGATCAGGCAACTTTGTGTCAACGCCCGTAATATCTTCCTCTCTCAGTCTAATCTCCTCCAGCTCCATGCCCCCGTTAGGATCTGTGGTATCTCTCTTCTCTCTCTCTTCTCTCTCAAGAGTATCAAACAAATGTGGTTTTTGTTTCTTTATTTACAAAAGGGGATGTTTTCTTAATTTCTTGTTGTCTGTTCTTGGGTTGGATCAATTCTGACTCCTATTCAATAAATTTTGACTATCTGGGCATCTGGGGTTTCATGATTTTCTTGGACTGATGGTGGGTTTGATTGAGTTTTCATAATTTTGTGGAGATCATATCGAGTTTTGTTGAATTGGGTGAATTATGTGTGTTTTGGAGGGAGGGGATGCTGAAATCTGCTTACTGAGAATGGGGCTCTTAAGAAATTTGTTGGAGGGAAATGGAGTGTAATATTTAGCTATTGCTGCAGAATTATCAATAAATGATATTCCTTAAAATGATGGGAATAAAGAACTTGATCAATGTTTTGTATATATGACATATATCTGTGACCTTATGTCCTAAGCTCTACATGGGAAAGTTATGCTCTAGCTTCTGGAATGAATTCTAGATGCCAGATTTTTATAGCAATCTATAAAGTGAACTCCTTTAATGGACAAATATGTAATTTGGTAATTGGTGGAGCCTGGCACTTTGTATGTTGCCTATGATAAAGGGAACGGGGTTTTTTCCTGCTTAAGTACGGTAGAAGATCATTTGATTGTTTTTGCGCATTAGCACGAGGCATTCTTCTGAGAGTATCGAGGGTTCCCGTGTGATATGAGCATTGCCTATTATCTCACTCAACATGCCAAGAAAGAAGTGGGATATGGTAAGAAAATGCTTGATCATAGCATCAATTGTTTATGAGTGTGAATGAAAAATGCCAACATCATTTACATGTGGATTGTACTGGATTAAATAAATGGGAAATTCATTGTAGTTCTCATTCGCCTCCCTATCTTGACTTTGCAACTAGGATTAGTTGTAGATTCTGCAGCCATTATGACAGCAGACTGCATTAGTATCAGTTTGTAGTCCTAACTGTGTCAAAAATGCTGGACCACTACATGTTTATTGTTTTGTGCGCACTCTTTTATTTCTTTGACATATAATTAGTTTCGGGAAGTTCTAAATCAAAGGGCCATCTACAGGTGATATACATGGACAATATCAGGACCTTCTGAGGCTTTTTGAATATGGAGGCTATCCCCCATCAGCAAATTACCTTTTCCTTGGAGATTATGTAGACAGAGGCAAGCAAAGCTTGGAGACAATATGTCTACTTCTAGCATACAAAATAAGATACCCTGACAAGATTTTCCTTTTGCGAGGAAACCATGAAGATGCAAAGATCAATCGTATTTATGGCTTTTACGATGAATGTAAAAGAAGATTTAATGTCCGTTTATGGAAGATTTTCACAGACTGCTTCAACTGTCTGCCAGTTGCTGCAGTTATTGATGAAAAAATACTTTGCATGCATGGTGGGCTGTCTCCCGAGCTGCAGAATTTGGCACAAATTGATGAAATTCAGAGACCGACAGAAATACCAGATAATGGCCTTCTTTGTGACCTGCTGTGGTCAGATCCTGACCCTAAGCATGAGGGGTGGGCAGACAGTGATCGAGGTGTTTCGTGTACATTTGGGTCTGATGTGGTTGCTGAGTTCTTAGATAAGAACGATCTTGATCTGATTTGCCGTGGTCATCAGGTAAGACAGTTTTCTTTGTTCAATGATTTGTTATTATTCTTATTTTAGGCCTTCAGATGAGTAGGACATTATAGTAACCGATGCCTTAGATAAAGTTTGCTTCGTGGCATTTATTTCGGCCATTACATGAAAACAATTGGTTCATTATTATCAGGCTAGCTTAAAGAGTAATAGATTCATCTTCAAAATATTTTTCAAGTTTTATATCTTCTCTTTCAAAACCTTTTGTGGGTGTTTTGGAAGCCAGCTCTCTGGTTGGTCAAGGTTAAGGTTGCTTGCATGCATCTGAAGTAGGAGCAAACACCTCGTTGTTGTAGCAATCATGAAATTGAATCACTCTGTATTGGGGCGTATAGAAGTTACACATACAGGTAGCTTGATTAAGATTGTTGTTTCAATGTTGAACTGCAGGTTGTAGAAGATGGGTATGAATTTTTTGCGAAGCGAAGATTAGTTACTATATTTTCAGCTCCAAACTACGGTGGGGAGTTTGACAATGCTGGAGCCCTTTTAAGCGTTGACGAGTCTCTAGTGTGTTCATTTGAGATACTGAAGCCACGTGAAGATGGGAGCAGTTCTTCAACGAAACTTAAGAAGGTATAGTACTTCTCTCATGGACAAAATTTTTCCGTGGGTCTCTTGGAATCGGTCTCCCTATGAATAGAAATTCTCATGGGGGTAAGACTGCCTACTTCAGGATCTCCCCAAACTCGCAGAAGCGGGATCCACAATGGGAGTTGTTGTTGCCCTTTCTTTTGTACGATGGGTTTCCATGGCTTAAGCTTCCCAGACCCACCTCAACAGGTTCCATATTGAATTAGCTATGGAACAAAAGGCTTCAATGCAGATTTTTCTTTTGTTGGACAGGTCCCTAAAGCTGCAGCATCCTGATCCAGGGATTGGAAATGTACATGAAGGTCACACAGTTGAAACTTAGTAGCATTCCTTGTAGCATCCTTATAAGTCAAAAACCATCAATCTCCACCGGGCATTTCAGATTTTCACGACCTCAAGGCTTTTCCATGCTGCGATGGGAAGTTTTTCGATCTGACAAAAATCTGTAAATCCACACAGCACATCATCGTATTATCCTGTGCAGGAGCCAAAAATTTAAAATTCTTTTTTCCTATTCCTTTCACCCAACAGTTGCTTTAGATTACCCCCATTGTTGTAAGTTTTGGTGGTTAGCATTTTGTAGGCAAATGCCGGATTAGATGAATGTTAGCCTGCTTTTTGTTTCTGATTCTGATTGCTTTCGTGTATGACTCATGATTTGTTCTCAGAAGTACATTGAAGATGATCCATTTTTAATCTAGACGGTAGCTTCTGTGTGAAAGAAATGTCTTTTCATGTTTGCAATTCCCAGTATTTGATTTGCTTTTGCAGGTTTGGGATGCCAAGCTAAAAGAAACACCAATGGTTAACTTAACGTGATCGAACATTCGTAGACTGGTGCATATCCATCTCGAGAGACTAGTCTTATTTTGTGGAGAGATTAGTCATGCGGGCACCTCAACTTGAATGACCCATTCAAATATTCCTTAGACTCATTCAAGTACAACTTGAACTTGACCCGATAATGACATGATCCAACTGAAATAAACAATTTGTCAACTTTTATATTTATTCAGTCAGCAAGGTCTGCTATGTCTAAATTTAGTCACCTGTAGGAGACCTAAGGTTCAAATTCCACCTACATTAACCTCAACCATATCTTTTCATTGTCGGGACAGATTCTCACACCTTGGTGAATAGTAACATCAGAAGAACTAACAAGAATCCTTGCAAATAAGATTGAAACACCAGCAAGCCTGTTCAAAAATTTCTTCACGTATCTGATCCTTCCATTCTAAATCCCACAACAAAGGAAAGAGAGGAGACCAAAAACTTGTATTACAAGGAGTATGATTTGGCACATCAATCGATAGTACATGGGGAAAAAAGAAAAAAGCAAGCTTGAGATGTCGAAGTGTTAAATCTTCTATCTGAAACTAGGCTTCCGATTAGTGATGGTGGAGGGCGATCGTTGGGCTGCTGTTTTGGCCTCCATTCTCCTTGCTGCCCGTAGAATTGCAGCTTGCTTCTGTCGTTGGCTGTAGCTCCTCCTTTTACTGCATTTCATCAACGTGTAAATCAGTTTGTTGGGCACAATAAAATGGCATAAGAGGGCTTCTCTTGATGGGCAATTTTACTATGGATGACACACATGGAAGAAAACTGTGCTATGTGTTCTAGATAACTTATGAAAGAAGTTATTTGTGAAGCTTATTATATGATCTGTATTTATCAGATGGATGTTCATAATCATGGCAATAGCAAACTACAAGAAGAACCCCTAGTGTAGATCCTGCTTTCACGAGGTCCGGGAAATCCATATATAGACAACCTTACCCCTACAAGCCACGAGACCGATTCCAAGAGACCCACAGAAATTTTCACAGAACTTTTGGTCAAGATGAAACCTCTTTAATGGTGAAAAACGTACATAGGAATGGCAAGTGCAGCACATTAAAACAAGATGCTAAACGGGCTACAATCTTTGTCTGCCCAACAACCCTGAATGAGTCATTACTAATGGCCTACTCCATCGGACCAAAAGATAGCAGGGCCAGGAAGCACAGTGACACAAAACAAAGGCATGCAATAGACTGAAGAAATCATAAACAATTCAGTTGTCTTAAAAATCACTATACTCTGTGAGTCTTCGACACCAAAAAAAAAAAAAAAAAACAGCAGGAAGTTAAAAGGTCGTAACATCTGAACAGATCATTGCTTATGTATTATCACTTCAAGAAAAAGAAAAGGGGGACAAAAGAAAGAAACTGGACAACACAGGCAAAAGGAAGACAAAACAATGTGAGCCAACACCAGGATTGAGAATTAGATGGAATTTGAAGAGGACATGGGCAACGTAATATTGTAAGAGCAGGATCCAGCTACGCAAAAGAGAATAATAGGGTCCCATTCACCATCTCAAACTATTTATGTTTAGTTTTACTGCAGACACCTTTTTTCATAGTTTTGATCTGGACACCATGTGAATCAAATGAGACAGGCTAGGCATGCACAGTTTTTCCTCCTCTAAAAGCTTAGCAGATAGCATACTGATTTTTTTATACATTTTAGAGAAAGCTCATTCCAGTAAATGAAGATGTATCTCAAGACTATAGGGGATTTCTCCAATCCAATTTTACTTCTATAGTCTAAATCCTAGCAGGTTTCCCAGAGAACCCAGATAACCTTTTTATCTCTCAGCATAAGTGCTGGAAGGTATTGTCTGCTATTAGGCACCATTGATGAACATCAATGACACACACACAACAGATAGAGATCCTCTCAAGTACAGGTGATCGCCTTTGATATGTAATAAACCACCAACAGCTCCAAAGACACCTACAGGCAAGAACTTGTACGGGGCAATGAAACACAAGATCCACCCAATCCATGATGAATATAACACTAAAAGAGTACGATCCAGTAATAAGGTGGCAATGTGAAATAAAGAGCAAGAAATATCCAAGCATCACTCTGGATATTAACTTTAGGGAACATTAAATTACGAAGGTTAGTCATGTGAAAAGCTATTAACAGTGTAATTTTAAATGAAGAAACAAAGAGCAGGTAATAGACAAGAACCATCCCCAGGATACCTCAGGATGAGCATTCCATAAGGATTAGTGCGAAGGAAATGGACCAACCTGATAAAAAAGAGTCCAGCAGTAAGCACCAAACCTCCAACTGCCCATGAAACCCTTTCAGTGAACGGCATCTCTGTCACCCACTGTTGGAAATCATCCAGCAATCCAAACGGACCATCTTTCTGAAGTGTTCCAGGTTGTGAAGTCTTCCATGACTCTGCGATGGAGTCTAGACTTGCTTTTCCACCATAACAAGATGTTTCCTCGATGTCAAGGCCTGAACCAACTGGGTTAACAGCAAAACCAGCAGCTCGGCAGAGCTCTGTACCATTAGAGATCCACTCAGAGGCCCTACCACATACAAAGTCTCCTACTCCACATGGCAAGAGAACCTGATACCCAAGAACTACTCAGGAAATTCTAAGAGATTCTTCAAATCAAAACAAGAAATCAAAATATCCTTTGTTCGTCATCAATGCATTGATATGCAACAAAAGGTAAGATTTTTGTCAAATAGCTAGTTAGATGAATTCAGACCCTCATCTATAACTCTATAAATACGTAAGGATTTTTCATTTGTGATCCAGCAATATTGAGAAAATAACTAACCTGTGCTATGGTGTCCATAGAAAAATATGCACCCGAGCAAGCTTCGTACAATCGTTCACAAAAGGAGGTACATATTAAAGGAGGACCAGGTTTAACACCAACATTTGGATCACAAATTGAGCACTCCAATATTTCCCACAAGTGCAAACACTCTTGGTTAGCTTCCCCTGTTGATGCCAGCCTCCGAATAGTCAGTAATGCAGAATGTGTGTGTGACACATCACAGCAGGTCCCTCTCCGGAACATCCTGCAGAGGGTCAAATCTCTAACCTTTCTAGGAGGTTTTCCTTCTGATGAGAATGGGTGAAAACGACCCCCAGGTGAAACACACACTCCATTTGATTTTTCTGCATTGAAGCCAACAAATAAATTAGCTTTGATTTGAAAACCACTTACTGTAGTTTAAGGATTTTTTTTTGGGTGGGGGTGGGGGGAAGGCTGAAGCTATAGTGCATTACAAAACTCAACTCAATGCTACATTGAACTGTTACTATTTAGCTTTAAATCAAAGAATCTAAGGGGAACTGGCAAAGCGAATCACAAGATTGCCATAGAGGAAGCTTTCAGAGGTCAGTCACCTAGTTTTTGCATCCCACTAAGATCTGAAAATGATTTGTGCTACGCTCACCAATATTCATAACTAAAACATTGTGTTTTTAATGGAATCATATGTTCGTAATTCCATAGAGTGTGAGGACAGCGGGAAGAGTTTATATTTATCCTAAAAGCACTTTAGCCATCTTGTTTGCGTACAATTAATTTCCATAAAAATGATAGAAAAGAGATGAGAGTAAGGGAACAACGTCGTGCAACGAAACACCAAAACAAGGAAGAGACACTCAAACCAAGCCACCCTTCCCTTCCCTTTAAATACACCCAGGCTTCCCAAACATTAGTACAAAACCCACTTTTTCTTTACACAACACTAACCACATCAAATTTCCCGCAAGTCTCCACAGAACATTAATAGTAAGCAGTATTTTCCCTTGCTTACGTTGGAAACTGAAACGACCATCTATGTACCAAAATCTGGGGACAAAATTCAGATTGCTCAATGTCACAGCTAGACTTGCTCCTCCATAAAGATTGTCAAAGCTCGCTATCTACATTTCCCTGTTCTCTTAAGTTGCAAATCAGCAAGATGAACTTTTCATTACTGATGACTTGCTCATCTACAACAGTGCCTTAGAAGCAAGTTCAACATTGAACTTCAGCACCTGTACATTGCTTTAAACCTACAACCGGAAGTCTATGTGAGTAACAAGCTTCCCTTTTCAACCTTACCTATGAAGCTTCTTTAGGAACCTACAGTACTAAACCAATGATATATTAGGTACCATTCACCATTAGATTAGTACATCGAATATTAGTTACACGATCTACTTAGCTGAATGACCAAATCTAGGAGGTAAGATTGCACGAACCAACTGAACTAGGACTACTGTAGGCAGAAGATGGTTCCTGTTATCCTTGCAAACCATCTTAATGTGACTGATGAGTGACATTAATCCTGCAATGTATAGATTTGATGGAATAGTTCTCTATAGCTCAACCTGCATAAACTAGTCTAAAGCAAATTTGCAGCCAACCCGGTTCCTGCAAGGCCACCCCAATGTCTACTAGACCACTACTAATCAGCTTTTCCTCTTTTCCCATTGCGCTACTAGAGCCATTATTTTGATAATTCAAACAAGTGGCACCACAAAATCGTTCATGAGAAACATACTCACCACATAGCAACATATAGCTCAAGATTTTCCTCATTGAGTTCAATTGTTCATACAGGGACGCATAAATGGATCAAGATCCAATTTTTTTTAAAAGAAAAACAAATGAAGTAGGATGCAAGATAAGTTATTATTGTATTCTTTGCAGTAACTAAATCAACTTCAGTACAACTGGTATAAGAAATAATAAACTCCATCCCAAGATTACTAGAGAAGACAACAATAGCCATTTGATGGCATTTCAATTTCAACAAAAACGCAAATGGCATTTCAATTTAAACAAAAACCCAAATGTCATTTCAATTTCAACAAAACACTATTTCTCCTCCCACATAAAAATGATCCCAAATAAGTACTATTCCTTTACAGAAATGTAATTTCCCAATCACTTCTCCATTAATGTGGGCAATAATCAGCTAAATACCCACAAAAGATACCAACTTCAAACCTCAAAAGACACCAACTTCAAACCCAAAAATCATTTATAAAACGAATACCAGGCATCCAAGAATCAAGGGCAACACACCCTAAAAGGGCTAAGCAGGGTTGCCCATTTTTTTTGGGGGGAGCGTACCAGAGAGAGATTGAAGGAGAAGATTGAGGAGGACGAGGAGAAGCAGGACGAAGAAATGATCCTGCTTCATACTTCTTCGCAGGAACAATCGTCAATTTTGGAGAGAGAGAGACATAACTTCTGCAGGTGTCATGTTACTGCCGATCAAGTATTTCTTGAGTTTCTTCTCCAATCGGTCAATCCTTGATGGATAGTCTATGCCCTCACAAATTCACAATTTTAGTAGGATTTTCTTTTTGAGGGTGAGAATTTTAAATAGGTTTTTTTTGGAGGGCATGAAATTTTAAAAAGGAATAAATGACTTTCTGTTTCAATGTTAAACCCTTTTTTTCTCGAGATAAAGAGTCGAGAAAATAATTCTCCATATTTCTCTATTTTTGGTAAGAAAGATAATCTTATTAAACATGACGATAATTCAAAACTATCATCATATGAAACTCAACGTTAACGGTATAGAAAAAGACGAAGATTTGTTGACCCGTTGATTGTTTAGTATCCTTAAAAATAAAATAATGCTATTTGCTTTGAGAAATTAGAACATATTGCCAGAGTTTTCTAATAGAAAAGTATTAGCATTCGGTGTATTTAGGTTAGATGGCATCACCGGAGCAACACGAGTATACATACAACACCTAAGTAATTGCTGATTGACAAGCACCACTGGAGGATTAGGTCTCACTGACCATAGATGGAGCCTCTAAAGATAACCCTGAACCAGCACTGAGTGTGAGTATTTTGTTTATTCCCATATAGGTGTGATGCGCATGGAATGGGCAACTTGTACATCAATGAAGACATGATTAAGTGTAAAAAGACATAGGCTTTGCAAAAACATGGCTTCAACTGAATTCTCTGGTGCTAAAGGGGAATGTGTTCTGGGAAGTTCAGCATGAACCAATTGTACTTCAATGAAAGAATGTGACTCAAGCTAAGGACGGGTGGTCAAAGATAGTTATGTCATAGTTATCGGGGAAAGCTAGATAGGTAGAGTTGATAAACCAATAAGAATAAGCATTAGATGTGTATTGTAATATTTTAAATTCTTTCTAATCTAAAGACAAGGATATTCAAAAATCTCTTTAAACTCATTTCTAGTGTTGTTCTCACATAGAATAATTGTCCTCATTACTGTACATTAGACAAATTTTTTTATTTTGATAGACTATATACTGGACAAGTCATGGGAATCAATTTGCACAACATATGTTTCATTGCCTTAACTCTTTTTGGACGCATGATTGGGTAGTTGAGGGATAGCCAATAGCAACATAAGTTCAAGCTTCAATATCTGGTGGGTTTGAAATTATGACCACAAAAGACTGCCCATAAACTTAAAACTCAAATTCAATTGTACTGATCTTTGTACCTGTTGTGCCAAATGCTTACTGGATGAAAAACATACCAGACAGAGAGAGAGAGAGAGGTACAAGAGAGAGAACTCAGATTCTCATTTTTTCATCTTCCAAAGGACACAGCCTTACTACAACAAACTACAAAAGGGAAGAAAAGCAGAGTTCCTACAAAGACACCATCATCACTAAAAGCACTGATCCAACAAACCAGCAAGAAAACAGCCATATTTCTGGCCTATTTTACAAGTGATGCAGACCCTCCTTTTTCTACATGAAGACCAGAAGATGCTCACAACCACAGAGCCCCATACACCATATGTTACACAGATGTACACATGAATATGATACATAGGGTGAGGGCAAATGCCGGGCATTGGCAAAGCCTCGAAAAACACCCATTCCTCGAGAGTGGGCGATTAATCGAGTGCCTCCTTGAAATGCCTCATCATATTTCAGACATCGTAAGGAGGAGGAGGGCTTCTGGCTCCGTCCTCATTCGTCGCCTTTTCATACGTGTCTGACGTGGATCTCCTCCGGAATCTGAATGCCCCGGATCTGCTTCCTAAGCAGCAGTTAATTTGATTCATCAACAAGGAAGTCATGTAATGTAGTGCTAAACAGAGTTTCATAAAAACGAAAAACATGGCAAAAGTCATGAAAGGAAGCATGCATATATTCAGCTACTCCTAATAATTCTCACCTACCCCAACCTCCCACAATGGTTCATTACTTTATTTCATTTCCTGTTAAGAGTTAGGTTATTTTATCCTACTCACTCACAAATCCGATATAATATATAGGAAATTAAGACATATTTGTCCCTTTCCATTTCTTGGTTGGTAGGTTCTGGAGTTGGCTCATAAGCCAGCCATAAGGTATAGCAGAGAAACTTGACAATTCCGTTAAGGGCAGGAAAGCATCAAACCTATGGGAGATAATAAGGTAAGACAGCAGATATTTTCCAAGAAAATAAGTAAGGCTTTTATAGCTCGATGAGGCCAGTAGTTAAAGTTCTTTATGAAGGGACGGATGACAAAGTACTAATTAAATAACCACGAGCAACGACTAACTCTCCCCGTAGCTAAATTGGGTAGTCAAGATCTCTAAGCATCCATAAAGTGCGATAACAACTGTATTGGCCCAAGTTCCCTTCACACATACAAGTATACACCAGCAACTAAGATGAATGTTTTGTGATGATAGTCATATGCTTATAGCACCACAATTTTACATGTTTCAGCCTAAGGACTCCTCTTCAGCTGAAGTTATCCAGTTAACCTCAATCAATATTCATCCCCATTTCAAATTTTTGACACTTAAGATCTCTGAATTCATCCTGATTCTAGATGTTGAATTGTCCCGATTTCAAGTGGAACGATACAAGATTGATTAAACGTCAGCATAAGCTACTAACGGACAATGAAAGACCATAATCATCAATTATCAATATAAATCAACAGCAAACCAAGATTTTAAGCTCTTTGTACTAATTATGATATAGGCAATGACAGATTACTCATTCCAAAAACCATAAATCATGGATCGTATCAGCAATCTTCACAAGGATAATAATATTATGACATTGGCTGATCTGGGCTAATGCAATAAAACAATATTCTCATAAGTTGGCATGAAAGTTACAGACTATCTACCCAGATAACTTATGATAGACCAAATAAAGTTCATCACAATTATACATAATCTAGGTATTATCAACGCTTCTACCTCAGATTTAGCTCCCAAAAAATAAATTAAGGGGAGGAACAAGTCCACAAGGCCACAAAATTCAATCCAATCAAAAGCTATCTGTCTGTTATTATCAAATAGTTTTTCCTAAATATAATGAGCACTTCCCCACTATCTATCTAGTCTACCCAGTATAGCAGTTAAATACCGAAACTACCCTTCAAGGACTTTTCCAGATCCAATTATTGATACTGCAATCCACCTTCCTCGGAGATTCATGTGCTTCAACTAGAGAGAGAGAGAGACAGTACTTACCGGAAAAGGGCGAAGGGGGCGGGGTTTCGCCGGCGGGTGATGCCGGCGCCGATCCGCCGGCGGTCTGATTGTTCCCCGGCGGCCGCACTATCGTGATGCTCCTCGTCACTCTCACCGCCTCCTGATTCTCCGCCGCCATAGCTTCCTCCCCCATCGATCTACCACTTCCTCCCTCTAACTCTGCTCCCAGAATTAACAAAATCAACCAAATTAAATCACGATCAACAAAAACAAAACCTCAAGATCATCATCAACAACAGCATATAATCCGAAGGATTTGATCTCTAGTAATCATCTAACTTCAAAATTAATCAATCAATGTCATAAGTTTCGATAGTAATCAAGTTAGCTAGTAGATTATCATAACATCAGTCACTAAGATTATGATTTCTATGTCAAAAGGTCTGATCATTAGTTGGAGTATATTAGATACCCTTGCCGGAGGAAGACCGGAAACTGAAGGTGTTGAACTTCCGGAGGCGGCCAAGGCCGGAATCCGGCCGAGGTCCGGCGACAGTATCATCCCAGAGCTTCTCCAGAAGGCCCATATCGGCGTGCGTCTCCGTTTTCGAGGAAGAAACGCTAGAGTTTGTTAAGGCGAAACGTTTCGCAGGGATTGATTTGAGCTTGAGACCTTCAACACTGCTTGCTTGCTAGTGGGCTCGCTCGCTGCTGTGGCCTGGAGAGAGAGAGAAGGGGAAGGGGCAGGATATTTAAAGACGGCGTGCATCGGGATCTGGGAGATCTTGGCCGTCGGAGATACGGGAGATCTGGGCCGTCCATTTGGGGCATGGGTGCTGATGGTGACGTTGCAGGGATAAGATCTGGATAAAATAGCGGACAATTTAACCAAGCCCGAAAAAAAAAGGAAAATTGTTCATTTTTTATATTAAGTAACTGAGACGTTATTAGTTTTTATAAAATCATTCCAAAAAAATAAACTAATAAAAACATATACTCCATATATATATATATATATATATATTGGAGTAAAAATATTTTTCGACCGTTCATTGTAATTAAAAAAAATCGGATATCTATCTTTCTCGACCTCATCAAGTTATAGATAACTATAGATGGGGATACATGGAGTATTACTATTGATTGACTAAATATTGATCATTTGAATATATTTTTTTCCCCTTATTTGAGTAATAATGTAATTATTTTTAATTTGATTAAAAAATATAATTATTTTCAATTATTTTCGACCAATCGGCGTGTATTTAAGGTAAAAAGTCTTTTCAATAAATATATTTTTAAATTTTAAAATCATGTTATTCTGTTTACCGAGTAAGGCATTCTTGATAAATCACTCGAGTTCTTGATATAATGCAATTTTGTGTAGAACTTAAGGAATTTGAGGGGTTTTGTTACATTTGGGTGAATTTTTTTTTTTTTTTTGAAAACAAAGATAGTTGTTGTAATAATAAGTTGAAACAAAGTACATTGACCCACTGCCCCACCCCACATGTTCAATCTATCCCATGGCCATCTCTAGACTTTTCCTTAACCCATTATTCTATTTTGTTTTATTTTATTTATCCCCCATTTTTTTATCATCAAATATTGAAAAAAACATTGAAAAATTAGAGTAAAAAGCAGCAAATTTTTAGAAAAAATGAGAATACATGAAAAATAGTGGAATAGAGTGAAGTTTTTAAGGAGTTAAAAGCGAAACAGATGGAATAGACTGAATCGGAAAATAGTAAGTCAAGTGAAAAGTATAAATTTTCTACTTGAAATAACAACTTTTAAATAGACCAATTTATTTATTGTTCGGTCTTTAGACCTTCATCTTACCCATTACAAATTTATTTATTTATAACGATAGAGTATAATTGATTGAATATGTGTGTAGGTGGACCTCATATGAAATTGACAAACAAGACTTTATTCATTTTATTGATTTTAGGATTTGTTAAAAAAAAAAATTAAGGTCGAGAATTAAGAAAGCTAAAAATCAAACCCGAATCATTTATGCGAGTTGTCTAGCGTGGGAAGAAAAACGATTAGTATTATTTTTTAAAAAAAAATCCGATAATGATTTCTTCCACTTGTATGTTGTCACTATCCATGCTCAATTGCTCTGATAAGCTATCAATAATTGACCAAAAAATAAAACCCATAAGAAGATAAATTAATTAAATCAATTATAAATAAAAAAATATCTGCCCCCTATTTCAGATTCCCTCAGTTGGGGTTTTGGCTGCAAGTGATGTCTCTAGATTCATCTACAACTTTTATCCTTTACCTTGTAAGAAGATTTCGCGTTAGTCGAATCCGAGATTTAATGTATCCGAAACTTTAATTTTGATCACTATATCAATACTTTATTTGGTTCCAGTTGAATTTTTAGACGTTGATATAATTTTCCCCTAGCTCGAGTCGGTATATCACTTTTTGAAAATATTATTTGGAAAGAAATATGTTTATATGGACTAATGGTTAGTTCGACTTGATTATAGAGGTTTTGAAGAGTTTAAATGTATTTGAAATAAAGGTTAGAAATGAATTGAATTCGAGGCTTGTATTGTAGTCTTAAAGTACGTATACTCGAAACTTACTTGTAAGGAGAGAAAACGGAGAAATGATGGTCGTAAAGAGAGTCTTTTTCTATAGTTGGATTTATAAACTTAAGTCTATCAACAAACTAAATAATTTTCTCTTTTAAATAGCTTATTGAAGTTTTGAAGCTAACTATTAACAAGTGTTATAATTTGTAAAAATATGATTCAAGTGATTTCACGCTCGTTCCTAAATAAAGTCGCACGATTTAGTTTGTATGAATAAAAGAATGTGATGAGAGAATCCTACTTTTTACGGACTAATATTAGTTGCATGTTCGAAGTGACATAAAAACAATCATTTATTTTTGTTTTATGTTTGTTTCTTTTCTTTTCTGTACTCGTTTCTATTTCTTTTTAATTTTTGTTTGTTTTTTATGTAAATTTGAACATGTCCATTTAATAAGAGAGAGAGAGAATATGATTATGGTTAGCAGATGTTTCTGCAAATGGATCTAAAGTTATGCACGTAAGGAAAGGTTGGCCTACGAGAGTGACTAAATGGGCATTGGAGGATAATTGCTGGAATTGGGCTTGACTAAAACTTGGTCCATTGAAGAACGAATAAGTAGGCTTCTTTCGAAAAGAACAAAGCCCAATTCTTTTATTCTTTTACATTTTTCGTGTTTGAGATGTCCTTTTTTTGGATCGAAAAAGGGAGTTTTATATATTACGTATTATCAGGAGAAAACATATTTTTAGCAACCAATTTAATAATCAAATCGGGATCACCCCTCATTCACGACTTAGTAGAAGTATCGTAGGGTTGGAGGTGGGCGATTGAGTGGACTACCATATTACCCTCCTATTAACATGAGAGAAAGAAACAAAGGTAAAATACGTACAAAACTAAAAAATATTCGAAATAAATAGACCTATATCCGAACTTGAAATTAGAGTATCACAATCACTCTCTATATCCAAGGTTGAGAACCCTTGCTCCAAAGCCGATCTCATCCCAAGATGTCCTTTTTTTACTTTTTACTGTTTACTTTTTCGCATATTATATAATTTCACATAGAAATTTAAGTATATTCCTGTCTTCGAATAATATAGAAAAAATATAATCAACGGTAAAATCACAATTCGGATCTAATAATTTCTGGGTACTGCTCTACACTTAGGTGGTCATAATGTCTCATATGTGGTTATATACACACGAAAACTCGTTATAACAAATATAAATTTTGGATCAATATTTTAGTTAGTGGCATGGAAAGTTGTCGAGTCTGAGAGTGAAGAACTGCTGGTTGTAGTTTTGAGATGTGTAATATACTACAAGATAGTGATCCTACATGCATCATCATCTTCACCATTATTTCACTCCTTTCCCAACATCGAGACCACCTCCTTAGTAAGTGGATTGGGGCTTCATCCAAATTAATTTCGATGACACCTTTTCTTTAGCATGAGTGACGACAGGTTATATTTTACGAGATTGGAAGGGCGGTTTCATTCAAACAGGCACTAGATCCACATATGACGCTCCTATCCGTGTATCCGAAGCTATAGCCATACGTGGCGGTATTAAAGCAACATTACATGCAGGCTTTTCACATATACAAGTGGAGCGCGACAAAGAAATTAGTTATTCGAGCAGTTCAGTGGTACCATTCATACTCCGTGGAGAATTCAATCACCGATTCATGATATACGCGCTTTGCTTTCATTGTTCTCGTATTATTCAATTAATCATATTTTTAGATAGGGTAATATGACAGCTGATTATATTGCCAAATTAGGATGTGATACAAGGTCGCTACAACTATTTTCACATCCTCCCATTCGTATGAATTTTTATGTATTCTAACTTATAATAACATAAGTATAATCCTTGAAAGAAGTGCTACCTAATGTTCTTTGCACTTACCTTTAAAAAAAAATATTTTACATACATATTATTTTTCCCTTTTCAAGCTCGTAAGCTTACTAAGCCGACCCAATTTAAACTCATATCAGCTCATTTTTACATAACAAGCTCGAGCTTTTCTTAAGTGAAGCTTTTCGAGTTTTAAGCCGAATTTGTCCAACACTACTAAAAAGATGCAGAAGGTGAACATATCAAGATAATAAATTAAAGTTTATTTATTAAGAGTATACTTGTCTCAACAGTTAAAACCAATAGCTAACAATTACTAGCGGTTAAAATAAGTAATTAGCTATTATCAACTATTAGTTTGTTATTAATTAACGCAGTCTTATAACCTCTGAAACAAACAGAGTTGGTCACATATGTTACGTAGCTAGGTAGCACACACAACACACATCCACAAGTTAAAACTAACCATTAGCGATTACCAGCGGTCACGATAAGCAGTTAGCTATTATCAATTGTTATTAACGCTGTCTAACCTCTGAAACGAAGAGACACAGGCACAGCTAGGTATAGCACACGTCCACAAGCCAGATGTCAAATAGAAGTCAAGTAGGTATGTAGCTGAGCTTAGATAGCAAATTGGGACAAACGAATTGACACTAGAAGTTTGCATCTCACGCCACTCCCCAATTCAATTTTGCATTTAAAAGTTGATGTATTTATGAGTGTTTAGCACGCCATGCATGCAAACCCAGAGAGAGAGAGAGAGAGAGAGAGAGTCAAAAATCAAATCAATTCATTTTGCGAAGGGGGAAAAAACTTGAAACAAGCAAACCAATTGCCTTGAGTTTTATTATTTTTTCTGCATTCAATTGAATTGAATTAAAACATCAGCTTCATGTCAATCCATCGATCTATCAATATATTTCTATATCCAGTGCCCATAATTTGAAAAAAAAAAATGAAGGAAAATTAAAGGAAAAAAATTGACTTGATGGCCATGCCTGCTCACCTTTTCTCTCTCCTCTGCTCTATATAAACTGGGTCTTACGCTGGGTTTGTGTATCAGGATGAGAGAAATCAGAACCCCGAGAGAGAGAGAGAGAGAGAGAGAGAGAACAGAGAGAGAATTAGGGTTTATGTTAAGCTTCCATTGCATGGGCGGGTGAGCGAGGATCTCGTGCTGGAGAAGCAGGGCACGTGCAAGCTCTCTCTTTCTGTATGGGATTTGCACGTGCTCCCCTTCTCCAACTTGAGTTTCTCACTCTAATTTACTTAATTACTTCTCTCTCCTCCCCTCCATGTATACCTCATCTGTGCTTAATTACTTTCATCGTCATCAATGCCTCGATGTTAATTATGGGTTGGTACGTTATATGTATTTGTATTCTTTGTTAATGACAATTTCTTAATCTTATTTAGTATTGTCTAGGTGATCTCGACTCTATAGATTCATATCATTAAAAGATAAATATAAATAAATTCTTTTCCTTTCATTAAGTTACATATGTCCCGAGTCCGACAGACCAATGATCATAGTATAAGCTACACAAGTAAACGTAGGATATATATGAAGAGAGAAGAACGATTGTTTTTATGGAATTCAAAAACTTGGATTTTGAACAGTTTATTATTTGAATTAAATTAAATGAGATATTATGTATATAATTATTTAAAATTGATAGTTCACTATATAAAAAAATACTAAAATATTATATTCTTATGTTGGATATTTTCATCCTATATTCTTATGTTTTCCCTCATTTGGAAAATATGTCTTTGATAGTATATATATATATATATATAAGCCTTCAAATGAAATGCATATAATTATCAATATGAATTTCACAATTATTTAATCTACAATCTGCTTAATTAATTATATCATTTTAAATTATAGTATATATTAATTTATATTACAGCCTTACAGTTTGAACAAACTGAAATATTACTTGAATTAGTTAAGTATATCCTAACTCTTTTTCGTGCGGAGTAATTTTACCATATTTAACATGTTTTTTACATGTAAAATATTATTTGAAGTATTATTTTCTCTTTTTCATGCAGAATAATTTTACCATATTTAAAGTTTTTTTTTACATGTAAAATATTATTCGAAGCATTATTTTCTAGACTATATGCATAGGATAGGAGACCTCATATATATATATATAGAAAATAATCATCTTTTATCATTGATCAATCGATATCAGTATTTAGGGTTTTGTTTAGTTGCTTAGGTTACTCATCTAACAATATTGCACTGTATCAAATTACTATTGAACAAAGAGTTTCATGGGTAAAAGGGAACAAAGATTGAGAAGAAGAAGGAGAGAGAGAGAGAGAGGGGGAGAGTAAAATAGCAGATCTAATCGTGAAGTACGGGGGTGAAGTGTCAGACTCAGTTCCAGACTGAGTATCTCAGTGTCTGTCAGTTGTCACTGCTCTGCTACAAAACCTGCATCTGCATCTGCATGCCCACAAATCAGATAAACAGGAGAGAGAAATTAAATGTATGTGCTTCAAACCCCCAACATTTTACCCCATGGGCATTGCTGTGGCAATCTTTGAGTATTTATGTAGTGTTTGTGATGAGTACTGTGTTGATTATCAAGTCTAAAGTGAAAAATAGAGGGTGGAAATGGAAGAGGAGGAAGAGTACAGAAACACACAAAAAATAACCCTCTTTCGAACCCAGAAGGGAACTTTTTCCCTAAGAAAGCGGGGGACTTTTCTGATTTTCTCCAGACCTCCCTCAGACCCTGTCAACTCTCTCTCTCTCTCTCTCTCTCTCCTGCTTTTACTTGTTCTCTCGCTCAAGTCATCACTTTATTCCAAACTAGCTTAGCTTAACTACACTGTACATCAATGGCGGATTAAGAAACTTTTCATAACAGTTTCCTCTTTTAAGGCTTTCTAATATTACCCATAAACTCATTTTTATTAGAGCTGAAAAATTTAGTCCAACCCGAAAAAATTCGGGTCTGATTATAAATTGTTTGTTTAAATTTTCAATTTGAATATAAAATTTTTTTTTATTGTACGAACTCGATTTTCTCCCCAATTTAGACTGCTCAAAATTATACGACCTAAAAAAATCAAGTATTGAACAAAAAATTTCATCTGATAACCAATTTATTCAACCCAGTTTTTACCCGAAGTTGAATTTTTGTCACCATTAATTTTTATAAATATTTCTTTCAAGAATTTTATGAATTGTTATACAGACTTTGTAAAAATTTACGACTAATTAAAAATGGTATTAGTGAATTTGCCTCTTATCATATATATCCCTTATTTATATATGACTTGTGTGTATAAATCGTCCCCGTAATTACGAATTTTTGGGTGAGGTTCTTGTTAAATAAGTATTATTGTGTCTAAGAAATAAATAAACGAAAAGTTGAGCCAAAAGTGATAACTTGTGAGTCAAAAGTATTATTGTAACATAAATTTCTTTAAAAGCGACTATTCAAATATAATATTTTTCACAATCTTTTTAATTTAAGGGTAACTAGTAGTTCATCTAACAGTAACTTTTATTGCGAGTCACTCGTAAACTACTAATCACCCCATTATTATTAAAAGTTAAGATATTAAAACATCTCTCTTATTATATATATTACTTTTTTCCCTAGTACGCTAATTAAGTTGTCAAATTGTGTAAACCATTCGCTTGTACTGCGTGTTTAAAGTCGCTCGTGTACAAATAAAATATTAAAATTTGTATATTCTACTCTATATTTTTCACGGTTATTGACCGTTTCCATGATTAAAACATAAAACAATATATGTCTCTATAAACTTTGCTCGAAAAAATTAGTGTATATACATTGTATTAAAACTTTCAATTATAGGTTTAAAATCTAATGTCGATTGTGTAAAAATAAAACATTGAGATTCGTATAACCTATTATATATTTTTAGCGTTGAGGGTTTATATGATTAAAAACGTGAAGGCATCTCTATAAACTATTGAAGGATATATATATATATATATATATATATATATATATATATATATATATATATATATATATATATATATATATATATATATATATTTAAAATTTTAAATAATCAGTTTAAAACAGAAGAGGGGAAATAAAAAGCCCAAAACGAGAAAGATTGAGGAAAAGAGAGAGAATCGTAGCTAGGGACTAGAGTAGTAACTGGAGTTTCTGGTTGAGCATAGTGTATGTTGGGAATTGAAGAGGAAAGTATACGAGACAAAGCAAACCTTAACCCACAAGCAATGGCGTCAATATGACTCACAGTAAATCTGGATTCTGTCTGCAGAGACAGAGAGAGAGAGAGAAGTAAAGCTGGAGGGATTCTGGGTTCTGGAAGGGGGGAGAAGGAGGCCGTTGAACACGCAATGCACATTCATCTATGAACATATTCAATTAAACCAAAACCCAACCCTTTTTTTTTTTTTTTTTTTTTTTTTGCAGTTTCATCAAAACAGGAGAGCAGAGAAAAGGAATCCAGCTTGTCAGTTTTCTGTAACTTCTAACTTCTAAAACCCCCACCCACATAAAAAAAAATCAGGAGAAAAAAAAAAAGAAGGAAAAATTTACAGAATGATAGATGGTGATAGTGGCAGTCATTCATAGCATGCTGCACATCACATTTGCAGAGGAAGAGGATCAACTGGATTGGAAATCCCTTTTACGTCCACCCATCGTCATCTTTTTCTTATGCTCAAGTATTACCTGTAATTTGTCCTTAGTAAAGAGATTTTATAGAAAAAATTGAATTATAATTAAGGGTACTATCATTCTGGAATTTATAACTGCGTTTAGTACGACTAATAATTTATAATGACCTGTAACAGTTAATATTTCGTAATAACTCATAATAACTTATAACATGTAGTTTAAGGTAATCATAATCACTCATAGCAACTCGTAATAACTCATAACAGCTTGTAACTATTATAACAACTTTTGATTGCACGTAGTAACAACTAACATAGGTATTAAGAAAGAAAGAATTAGAAGGAGCGTAAATATTGACTTGTACACTTAAATATTTGTCTGTTTTTGCCGATAAATAATTGGCAAAAGGAAAGAGAATAACCATACAACTAAAACAATAACTGTATGTACTGAGGAAACTAATAACTAAGAAAAATTAAAACAAACAAACTAAATACTATGCTAAACAACAGCCCAAACCACCTTAAAATTTTAGTGGGAAGAGGAGAACCGGTATTCGAGCAAAACCCAATCTGAGTGCGACTAATGGGTTTATTATATATGTTTAATTTATCTAGAATTAAGTTCAAATCATATATACTATATGTACAAGAATGCTATTAATTAGGATAGTAGTATATTGGTTTTAAATTGAATTGGCAATTTGAAAATTTGATGAGATTTTATAAAATTGTTTTGTTCAACTCAACTTTGAATTAGTTTAGACCTTTGATTTGTATGGAATATGACCTTAATTCTAGTTGAAGACTTTGATGAGATTTTATTAGGGCAATTAGTATATCCTAAAATCTTAACAAGGAAAATTTGAGCCCCCATTGTAGTGGGGAAGTTAAAATCAATGTGAATTGACCTTGACGGTTTTGATATATTTGATTTTTTGAGTTAAATTTTGTTCCTATATGATCGTAATAAATTGATAAATTATTATAAATTTATCGAAGCACAAATTCAAGAAAATTATATTTTGTTACCATTGACAATAATAACCATTTAAACAATAATGTTTGGATACAAAATCTTGTAGTAGAACCATACAAATCTGAGTGCGACAACAAAATTACATATATATGACTTTACATTTGGCTAGAAGAAAATCTTGTAGTAGAACGTTACAAATCCCCCACCCCCCATGTAATATTAGCAAGAATCATATGAAAAACAAATACCCAATCTGACAACGGATGTTTCGGATTATGGATATAAATTTAGATTTAGAGTTTGTATGACATGGTACTACCTTGATTTATAAATATTTATTCAAATGTCGGTCCCGACAGTAACAATATAATTTTGATGGCCTAATAATAAGTCTTATATATGTATATTAGTGATCACTAAGTTGAGGTACATCAACAGGATACGTATGTATCCTATCAGACCATGCATTTGATGCATGGTTGCTTATATTCTTAGAAATACACTTCCATACTGCACTGTTACACTTAAACCCACTTCCGAAACACAATTGGAAGACCTTATCCCCCTTCCTAACCCTACGTTTAGCTTCAAGGTAAGACAACGAGTACCATGTCGAGGAAGACGAAGTGTTTCCGAACCTATACAGTGTCATTTTCGATGCCTCGACATCCCTTTCGTTCAGCCTCAAGTGATTCTTGATTGCATCGATCACAGCCTTCCCACCTGCATGGATGCAGAAATGATCGAATGCCTTTTTGAAATCCGGGACATAGGTGGCTTGCTTCTTCTTCGATGGCCAAGTCTTCTTTCGCAGGATAGAAAGGACATATCTTATTTGTTCTGAGTAGGGCAGGACCATTGATCCTAGGGTTCCTAAGTTCGTTTCTAGTACTTCCCCTGCCACTTGAACCACTGATCTTGATAGAGATACCCCTATCTTCCCTTCCTCGTCTGCCTCTTGGACTACACATCTGTAACAATAACAAGATTGATGATACTGAGCTCGTAAAATTTGAAATCTGTGGAAGGTGTCAAAATACGACATAATAAGATCAGAGAATCTAAAATTATACATGGAAACGAAAAACATACGAGTAAGCATAATCCTTGGCACCGAGATGGGTTCGAATGACATGTTGGAGCTCATATTTAGCCACTTCTCTGTCACATTTCCGATTAGAGAGCAAAATTGCGGCACTTCCCATCCGAAACAAGCAATTGGGGAGAAGCATGGACTTGACACTCCCTCTGTATGCATTAGCCGCCACAGGCTCAGTGCTGAGGACCAGAGCCAAGGAGTTCCGATGAACTTTGAGCAAATCCTTAGCCAGGCAAATAGAGAGCATCCCCGCGCTGCACCCCATTCCAGTCAGATTAAAGCTCTTAACATCACTTCGAAACCCAAACCTATTTATAATCCTCGATGCTAATGAAGGTGTAGGGCAAGTAAGGCTACAATTGGTTATGAGGAAGTCTATGCTCTTCGGAGAGACATTGTGTTTTATCAGCAGGGTTTTGACAACGGGAAATAGCACCATTTCTAGTTCATCCAGTCCATATTTTAGTGAACTATCAGATGGGAGTATACACATTCCTGTAGGCATGTAAGCCTCACTCCCAATTCCTGATCTTAACATAACCTTCTTTTGGAACTCAATCGTTTCTCTTGATAACTCATCCTCATGTTGTTCTAAGTGCTCAATGAATGAAGATACTGGGGCTCGATTTGTGTTTGGGGGCCGATAACATACAAAATCAACAAGGAAAACACGGGTCCGTCTCCAAAAAATATGGAAAATGATGACGAATGAAATGACGGTTATGAGGATTAGATTCAGGTGGGAAAATAATGAAGTAAATGTCTCAAAAATGTAGGAGTAATAATGTTGATGAAACCCTAGAAGGGCATCCATATTTTGGGTTACATTAGCTTTAGAAAGGATTTTCATTAACTGTGTATAATTGGGTGCATGTAATTTATAGTGCATGCCGTGTTGATGGGAGTGGAGAGAGATTGTCATTTTGAGAAGGCATTTATGCATTGCATGGCTTTTGTTGAGTGTTACGGTTGGAGTGGTTTAAGGGATCATGCGAGCCTTGCCTTTCCCTAAAATAAGTTGCAGATACTGAAAGAGTACTACAACTTATTTATCATTCATGATCCGAATCAAATTTTCATTTCTCTCTGACATTAAGCTAAAGATTAATGGTTCTGTAATTTGTATTAATGGTTAACTGTGCTGAAGCGAGCAGAATTGACTCAGTTCAGTTAGGACATTACATATGAATTAAGATCAAAGAAACCAAGAAGGGGTTGTAATACTTTATC
This sequence comes from Talinum fruticosum, assembly GCA_021018815.1. NCBI lineage: Eukaryota > Viridiplantae > Streptophyta > Magnoliopsida > Caryophyllales > Talinaceae > Talinum > Talinum fruticosum. The sequence continues at coordinate 488,501 of JAITYX010000103.1, forward strand.
CCTGCAGGATGCCAACCCTGTGTAAGACTTTTGGTGGAAATCAATTGGATTCACATCTAGTTGTGAAGCTATCCGGCCAGTCTAGTTGATCACAGAACCTTGGTCTGACCTGGGGGGCGGGGGGTTGTGACTGACCTAGAGGGTAGTGGATAGGCTTGGCGGGGTGTGCTCAGTAAGAGCCGAGAAGATACAGCTTGCTTGAGAAAAAATCTGACATTAAAGTTCAAAAGATATATGAAATGTAGATAAAAATTGTACAGGTAGGTTTGCTCTTTCTTAAACTCAAGTGGTAGCTAAGCAGGCATTTCACTGGGCAGATTCAACAGTGGACTGATAGAATCTGGAGAGGGCAAAATGTAAGTATGAGAGAGGACTGGTACAAAAGAAATTGGCTCAAAAACAATCCCAACTGTTGATTTCTGAATATAAAGATCAGATTTAGAGGAATAGAGAGTGACGGCGGATTTAGGTCTCGCGTAATTGAGTGGTTCGATGATCACTTCAAGCAAATTTCAATTCGTCGAGGAAAGATGTAAGTGCTTAATTTTTCTCATTTAAACAGTCACTTAAACATTCAAATGACGAAAGATATTACTAATGATAGTAAAGGTTCTTTTTTATGTGGGTATCAGACAACTCAAGTTGCAACAGCCCCAGGAGTGCTTACAAAAGACTAGCATCCAAATCCCGTCTACAATAGCTGTTGTGCCTCCCTTCACAAAAATTGTCTTTCACAGCCCTAATGAATATGGTCTTCAGGGAATGTTTCAGCATATTATCTAATACAACATAAGAAAATCATTCTGTAAAAGGTAGAGAATAGTCACAACCATTGGAAAAATGGCACTGCTCTAAAAAATTGTAGCATTATTTTTGTAAGCATGTTATAGAGTTTGCTCTCTGCCCATCAGAAATTGTATAAGCCCCACAGGAGTCAGCCTTGAGGGGAAACTAGAAATAATAAAGGTATCCTACAATAAACAAAGGGCACAAATCAGCACTCCCCGTGTATATCTATTTCATAAATGAATTTTTGTTTCCATCACAAACATTCTCACACTCAATTCTTGTGCGAGTTATCTAAAGGAACAAACTTTGGGTAAGGGTCATCCTTAATTTGTGTATCTTTGTGGTCAAAGTACTCAACCGCTGCAGCTCCAACTAGTGCAGCCAGTGTAAGAGCCTGAGCGTGCAACCTGCATCAGTAATGGTAGCACAGTAAGCCAAGCATGAAAAGCATTGAAGGTTTACAATTATCTGAAAGCAAAAACTAAAAGGGAGGTCAGGTGGGATTTACAGGAGGTGATTCTACAGTACACCGATCATTGCACCAAGGAATAGCAGTACACATGAAGATTAACAGAGCAAGACATCGGGAAAATAGAGGTTTGTAAGCTTATGATCTTTTTCCTATATGCCTGCCAGGAATAATTTTGTGTACATATGAATCTCCCAAAACCTACAACAAGGTGGATGTTGTGTCTCATAGGTATCTAGGAGCAACACCTCATGGAAAGTTTGGCTCAATGCATGAAAACTTCAAGCATACAAAAGATAAAATGTATTTCTTCGCAGGTTAGTGGTGCTGCTTCTAGTTTGATGACTTCATTAATCAAGAAGAGTCATTCTTAGCAGGATATAAACACTAAAACATAAGTAGCATTACCATGCATCTCTCCTCTTTTCATATAATCAACGGTTCAAGAAGACACTCAACCAAAAAAGACAGCCTTATGGTAGAGCTACAGTCTAAGAAACCCTAGACCTTTGAAGAAAAGCAGTGGATCTAAGTATGATCCATATGGTCTGCACATGCTAAAAACAAGAGCATCTTTTAGTCACTACCGAAGGTTGAATAGCATTCATACTTATAGTTCACCTCCTTGAACAACATTTCTTCAATTAAGGTGAGAACCACCCACATAACAATTTCCAGCTTTACAATCATGAAATCCTACACCTAACTCTAGACCACATATGCATGTAGATACTCAAGCCAAAGCAGTTCTAATCATTCTTCCACCACAAACTCCACCAACTTCTCACAAATTACTTCATAAACCCAATTCCTGAATATTCAGTAATCAAGCAGCAATGACGGATAAATCATGGAAAGCGTGACAAAGAGCATAATGCAACAAGGTTAAGACTATCCAGACAAATAGTCTCAACTGCTCCTACATTTATTTCTTATACTTTTTTTTGGGGGGTGTTACATAAGCTGATAAAATGAGTTTTGAACCTAGTGTACGTACAATGACCAGATTTTCAACGGCTAACTAATCAAGCTAGTTGACATATGCAGAGATGAGAGTATAAATGCAAGCAAGGCTACAAAGATTCTTCATCCTCCACCAACTTAAATGTATCTACACATGTGGAATCCTTAATGCAGCATGACAGCGAAGGCAGTTAGACAACAAGAGAGCAACACCCATTGCCATTACCTTCCCTGCCAATCCCACATTAATGAGCATTCAAGACATTTGAAATAGACTAAACCATATAACCACATCCAATCCTTTTTCAATAGCTTTGGTGCAAATGTAAGATCCTAATGATCCCAAGTGATAAATGTAGCATAGCTTGCTCAATGAAAGATTCAATTTTCGTTCACCACCTATGTTCCATGGACTCCTCATTTTGCCTCGAGTACCTCTGTCGGATCCTTGACACTTAGACATGGGAATGGACACTTGGCCCTTTATTGTGAACCAATATTATACTAATATTTTGCAAGGTTGCCGGGTCTAACACAACACCCATGTCAAATACTCGATTACTTCAACATGGATATGGCCAAGGCCAAGTAGGGCTATCCATCGTCCCCCTCCCCCTCCCCGGAAAAAAAGAAAGAAAAACTCTAAATTCTTTTTGTTTCAACGGTGAAAGAGAGCTTATGTAAAAGGTCAATGTAAGCTCTCCCACCAACCGTTGGGTATGATACGTTCAATGGTGTAGTTCGTAGGAGGGCTGCGGTTGGGAAAAATGCAAGCTCACAAAGACAAAACTCAGTAGTGGGAAATTGCAACCACAAACCGCAGTAGCTAATTAGATGCAAACATCCATATGAAATGAAACACAACACATCTTCTACGGCCTATGGAAGTCATAAATAGTGTATAACATTAAAATTGGGTAAAGTTTAAGGCTTAAAACATGTCAACTCAAGTGATTCCAAATTCAAAATCTTAAAATATTGATGCCAAGTCCACAATTGAACTCGACTCCAATTGTTCGTGATCAGAAGTACCACCCACCAACTATTAATCTACCAATAACATAATTAGTAATTCGTATCTCAGAAAAAGGCTAAACCATGACCTACATCTCAAATAAACCTAAAATTAATTTAGGAGGCAAAAGGCAGAGGCTACAACCCTGAAGTTTGCCTAATTTCGCCGAAATAGTACCAAATAGCAAATCTACAAGTTGGGTGAAGAAAAATATGGACTTTAGATCAAAAAGGAAGTAGAAACGGAACCTGGCGTGAATTAGCTTAACGCTCGTTTTCATGGTGGGGCGAGACCAATTGTAAGCGATAGATCCTGCTATTCCACTGAGCCATAAAGACCCTGCTCGTTTCCAAACCCAATTCATGTCAATCAACAACGAATCCATATTTAAAAGCACAATCAAACTCAAAAAATTGAAAAAAAAAAAAAATAGCTTTTTAAGGTGGGTTTGCGTAAACTTACCAACAGTACGAAGCTTGTGCTGGGAAACCCATTCCCTGACTGAATCCATGCTGCTTTTAGATTCCGCTATTTTTGTCGATGAGAGGGAAAGAGAAGAGAGAAAAATGGTGGCTTTGTGAGGGTGACGAGCAAATAGCAACGCGTATTGATTATATAGGGAGGGTAGGCGGGAGGAAGAAGACGGAGGCAAGCTGAACTTTACAACTTAGAGAGAGAGAGAGAGAGAGGGAGGGGGAAACCAGCGGCCGAACGCGATATTTGTTTGGTCAAAGCACGTCAGCTTGGTTTTCAGGCGGTGGAATTCGATATTCCTCCTAATTTTGTATGAAAAATATGTTGTTGATTCATGGAATTTGATTGGCATGAAGATGGTTTTTCTTTGTTGGGTCCATCGCTCTTAGAAACAAAATTCTCTAAAATTATGTACTTCTAATCCGATATCACAATGATGTGATTATTAGTCATATAAAAATATTATTATATTACTAATAATTAAATTTAATTACAGATTGGAGTTTGTTTCAGCTCTCATCTTGTCTTTCCATACTTTCAGTGTGTATTACAAAATGTTATGATTATTTAAAACCTCTTTTGATGCATTAAAGCATAATTACAACGTAGAAAAGGCGTATGATATGGAAAATTTTACTTGCAAATATAGCTTAGCTAGTAGTTTTGTTTTGCTCGAATTACATGACTGGTTTTTTTTACTCATTTACAATAAGACCAAGGTGGTGCCTATTTATGATAGATATAGAAATCATCATTGCAGGACATCTTCTGCTACGTGATTTTTAGTAACGAGACATAACGTTATGATTTATCTAATTTTTTTATATTAATAAAAGTTTAATATCAGAATTAATTTACCCTCTTTTAACAATTCGTCTAACTTTTATGGACATGAGGAATTGAGAGTTTTGACTTTTGACCAAACTCGTCTACCCTCAAACGTCAGACAAGTGTACTAAAAAAAGATCCTCATTCACAAAATCACAATCTACAAGTGAACCAAAATGACATCATTCTCGTTTTTCTTTTTCCTTTTTAATGTGAGAGAGAGGAGATGGCATCACAAGAGCGGAGAGACAAAAAAGCACCTGACCCCACAATTATGTGTCCACTTATCATACGCCACGTGGTGTAAACCCTTTAATCCTAGAAATTATGATCAACGGTGCACAATAAAACCGTAGGGTAGTGCACCACCTAACCCCAACCCCTCCTCCGCTCTCTTTTGTTTCATAACCTCTCTCTCTCAGTCTCTCTCGTTGTCTCTCTCTCTCTCTCTCTTCTTTCCAGAGACTTCGAAAATTTACGGTGACTTTCTCTTCTGAGCTCTCTCTCTCTCGCTCTCTGGCTCTCTTTCTTCCCTTTATTGCTTGCGTTTTCATGTGCAGAAGAACATAGATTGAAACGTGATAATCGACTGATTCCACGATATTTGTTGTTGTGATTAGTAAGTTCGGTTCTTGAGATTTAGTATTGTTTATGGTTCTCTCATTCAATCTTGTTTCTTGTGTATGTGTGTTTGATTTGGATTAGGGTTTCGTTTAGGGTTGCCATTTGTAGTGTTTTAGGTTAAAAATCGATTCGAAAGTTGTCTTACTCCTCTTTTCTTGTCCGTTTAAATTTGGAGTTCTTTTCCTCACCACCCTTGATAATTTGTAGCTTAACTGCATGACTTTGTGATGTTCCAAAAATGTATGGAGTTTGGGTTGGGTTTCGTTTACCGTATGGACATCTTGGATTAAATTTAGATTTGGAAGTTATTATCTTTATTGCCTTTTCCATTTGAATTTGAAGCTTATAATTGGGAAATTTGTGATGTTCCAAAGATTTATGCTTTATTTTGTGTACCCAGAATCTTTTACTCATGTTTGCATGCGAAATTACATTTTTCTACTCATTTATTTTTGTGGGGTTTGACTTGGTGCGGGTAATTTTCTTAATGATTCTTGGTTGCTATTGCCTTGAAATTGAAGCTGCAGGTGAAGAGCTGTAGTAATAACGATATGGAATTGAATACAAGTTTGTGTTGGTTGTTCCTTTTTAGTTTTGTGCTGGTGGTTGGTGGGTTGTAAGGGAGAAGAAAAGGGGGGGTTTGTCAAAAATTGCCTGGGTGTCATTTCTTTGTATGCAATCAATATGGTCTAGCATTGCCATCTTATCACCTACCTTCTCAGTATTATACGGGTGTGATGCAATTGGTTGATTTAACTGGGCCTTGCCATGTTTTGAGTCAGCCTTTTGAATTGGGTCTTGTGCAGTCGGTGGGCCATCGATTGGGAAGGAATAAGAGAAGGGGAAACTCCCTGGGCTCTAGTGAGATTTGAAGTTTTGAACTAACATCCCTCGTATTAGAGGTGGGGTTTCTCATGCTAGTCCATCCCTTGATGGTTAACCATCCCTTGCTATTGTTGGCCTAGTTGTATGCCATTACGACATTCCTCCTCCCCTCCCCAACCTCCATGGAGGCCCATTCATTATCATAGTTCTCTTCTAGCTAAGTGTGTTTTCCTGTCCAGATATCAGGAAAGCTAGAGGAAAATGACTAGACGCATTGATCGCACTATCTATGTTGGCAACCTCCCTGGTGACATCCGTGAGAGAGAAGTGGAGGATCTCTTTTATAAGGTAGTCTTCATATTACTTTTCTGTTGTTTGAAACTTTGAATTGATATCCAATTTTTGTTCTAAGTTGGTGTTTGCATTGGAAAAAGTGTGAGAGTGTATGTATGTGTCTGGATGTACGCTTGTGTGCTTGTGCAGCTGTTTTCAGCCTGTGGTGAAAAGGGAGTTTTTTAATTATTGCTTTCATATCTCTTCGTGAATTTTATCTATATGGTTTTATAAGGTTGATCGCTCTACACTCCAAAAGAGTCACGTCTGCTCGAGCTTCTGTGTATCATATAGTCCATTAATAGTTTGGGATTGGGGGTGGAATCGGGAGCGCTTTTTGAACAAAATGTTTCTCTCTCTTCTTTGGTATAGACCATGTCTATATATTTATGCGAGGTCAATGCGTTAATCACACCATAGAGTTGGGTTTCCTTTGCCTTTTTTGTTCATATATTATAGCCTAGTACTATGCTTCATTACCTGCGTTATTTATTGATATTCTTCTGCTGGTTACCTAATTTATGCTAGACCATTCACGTAGTAGTTTTTGGTCCCATGCAGTATGGCCCAATTGTCGACATTGATTTGAAGATCCCACCAAGGCCTCCAGGCTATGCTTTTGTTGAGGTGAGTTTGATCTGTATGGAAGGACGGGCTGGACATAGGGGTGGGGGAACCTGATTTTCATTGTTGAGCATTGGGGTTTATTTTTTGTGTCTTCTCATTTGGGCTTTCTAATGGATCATCAATTATTAATTGGCTGAAACTATTAACTTCAGTTTGAAGATGAACGAGATGCTGAAGATGCTGTACATGGTCGTAATGGCTACGACTTCGATGGCCATCGTCTGCGGGTTTGTTACATCCCAGTTGCTGTTATTTCCCTTTCTTGCCTAATCATAACAGGAGCGGTATTTCAAATATTTTTCGATATCAAAATTTGATGCACACATCAAACACTTACTATTGTATGATTTTAGGTGGAATTTGCACGTGGCAGTCGAGGCTACTCTTCATCAGAGCGCTATAGCAGTTACAGCGGCAGCAGTTATCGGGGTGGATCATCCAAGCATACCGACTATAGAGGTAACCTAAGCTATCATGCAACTTCTTATTATTATATTTGACGTTGCTAATCCTTTAAATTGGTCTTTCTGCAGTTATAGTTACGGGGCTGCCTTCATCTGCTTCTTGGCAAGACCTGAAGGTGAGTAAAATCAACCCTTTTAAAGGTGGAAATTATGTATCCTACGAGTAAATTAGGACATTTTCCATCTCAGTGATGTGTGTAAGGAAGATGATAAATTAGCTTACTTGAATTTCATCCTTCTGCAGACCACCTATACTGTATGCTGACATATGTTTTGATTGTGAATCATGGGTTAGGATCACATGCGACGAGCTGGGGAGGTCTGTTTCTCAGATGTCTTCAAGGATCGTCGTCATGGTGGTAAGCAACTGTAGAAGTTGATGACTCTTATGAACAGTATATTTGATTATTTGTTGCTTCCATTTCTGTAATCATTACATGTTTGCTGGTATGATGTCTAATCGTTTTGCATGCTTTGTAAATTTGTATCAGTGTAGTGTTATACTCCTTCCATCCCTACAAAATGGGCAAAAATTTTAGTCATAAATGTCGCTTGAGTATCTTTTTAGTTTCTTTATTTAGTAGAAAAGATGAATTTTCATTTGAAAAAGTAAATAAATATGTCCCTCAGTTTTTCAGTTTTCCAATGTTTGACAAGTTCTTGAGGATAGATGGAGTGCAGGAGATCGTACACGCTCATTTCAGCAGCAAATTATAGCCCTAAGGATGGGTTACATGTGATTAATAAAGTTTGATGACTTTTTTTTTGCTTGTCATATTTGTGAGATTGATTGGTTAAGCTTGAAATCTGGATTATGAATATGTAAAGATTGAAGTTCTGTATACCTGTACTGATGGTATGATCAGGAGTGACGACTGAATAATCCTCTAATGTCCGGTGTACTTTATGCTGAATTTTATATGAATTGGGCCTTTAATCAACTGATTGATGCACCTAAGGAATATTTGGCTCCGACCCAAAACCAATTGGCCATAGGTGGAGTAACTCACAAGCTTATATACAAATACTCAAATCCATCTATTTTTATCTATGTGGGACAATGTGTGCGATTGAGCACCGCTTGGCTTTAAACCATGTCAAATTTTTTATTAATTGGTCCTTTAATCAACCAAGTGATGCATATAAGTCGATTGAGGTTCTAATGCAAAACCAATTGGCCGTAGATATCTTAGTGTAGAAAAGTGCACCCTGGGCTCACAAAAGCCCAAAGCCCACCTCCTTGCGACTTGCAAGGGGTGAAGCCCAACCACTCCAAAAAGCCCTCTAAGGCGCGTGCCTCTGCACCTCAGCCAGCACGGTTGTGCCTCGTCCACCTCGCGTGCCTCAATGGGCTTTTCTGTTTTTTTGCTATTTTCTTGTCTCCCCTTCCCCCTTCTCTTTCTTTTGTCTCTGTCTTTGATAGATTGTGAGTAAGTGGGTTAGTTGCACCTTTTTTCAATTGGTGCTATTTTTTTCTTTTTTTTTGCTTGTTGTTTCGGTGAAAATCGTAGCAAATTCATTGAGTTATCACAATCTAAGGCTCTTTGTGGCATTTTTCGTAGTTACAATGATATCTAATTACTTATTTGATGTCATCATCTAGCATATTCAACAAAAAATATTGTTGGGTAATGATTTTCAAGCATTTTTAGTAAGTGCATCTCGTTTCACTGCGGGACCCTTTGCGCTTTTGTGTGCCTTGAGCTTTTTAAACTAAGAGTAGTAATAATGAAGAACATCTAAATTCATAAAGAGGATGGTGTTAACATTCCAAAGGGTTGAAGAGGCGTAGTGGTCAACTCCTTTTAAGACCCAAAAATGAAGGCTTATCTCGTGGTTTTTGCCATTTTTCAAAAATTTTGGGAAAAAGCTGGAAAATAATATCTTATCAAACCTAGTGATAATTCAAAAGGTTCTTGGCTATTTTAGGCCAATTCTAAATCATTTCAACGACATTGTACGCTCGGAATATAACTAAAATCTTCCTCATTCTTGATTGCTTTGGGATTACTTTTTAAGATCCAAAAGATAATGACAATGTCATAAATAATCATCAAGATTATCAAAATTCATAAAGAATTTCATAAGGAGAATATTATGAACTTCCGGTGATCAACTCCTTCCAAGACCCAAAAATGAAGCTTATTACCCATAGTTTTTTGCCATTTTTGAGAAATTTTTGAAAAGTTGTAAAATAATATCTTAACAAACCTGGTGATAATTCAATAGGTTCTTGGCTATTTTAGGCCTATTCTAAATAATTTCAATAGCATACACCACCACAACACTAAAATCTTGCTCATTCTTGACTATTTTTGGATGACCTTCTAAGATCCAAAAGACTATGGCAACATCATAAGTAATAATCATCAAGATTATCTAAATTCGAGGCGTAATGGGCAACTCCTTCCAAGGCCCAAAAATGAAGGCTATTATCCATGGGTTTTTGCGATTTTTGAGAAGTTTTGGTAAAATTGTTAAATAATATCTTAACAAACCTAGTGATAATTGATAAGGTTCCCGGCTATTAACACTAAAATCTTGCTCATTTTCTTGCTTTCGGATCACCTTCTAAATCCAAAAGAGAATGTAAACGTCATTAGTAGTAATCATCAAGATCATCTAAATTCATAACGAGGATACCGTTAACGTTTGAAAGGGTTTTAGAGGCGTAGTGGTCAACTCCTTCCAAGACCCAAAAATGAAAAGCTATTATCCATAGTTTTTTCAATTTTTTGGAAAATTTTGGAAAGTTGTCAAATAATATCCTAACAAACCCAGTGATAACTCAAAAGGTTCTTGGCTATTTTAGGCCCATTGTAAATCATTTCAACATCATTGCACACCAATAAAACACTAAAATCTTGCGTAATCTTCACTTGCGTTCGGATCACCTTCTAAGATTCAAGAGTAATAGCAAAATCGTAAATAATAATCATCAAAATCATCTAAATTCATAAAGAGAAGACATTTTAATGTCTTAAAGGGTTTCGAAGTATAGTGGTAAACTCTTTCGAAACTAAAAAATGAAGATTATTATCCACGAGTTTTTGCCAAATTTGAAAAATTTTCGGAAAGTTGTCAAATAATATCTTAACAAACCTAGTGATAATTTAAAAGGTTTTTGGCTTTTTAGGCCTATTCTTAATCATTTCAACGACATTGTACTTGTACACCAACAAAACAGCAAAACACTAAAATCTTGCTTGTTCTTGGTTACTTTCGAATCACCTTCTAAGATAAAAAGACAATGACAATATCATAAGTTCTAATCATCTAGATTATCTAAATTCATAAAGAAAATACTCTTAACGTCTCGAGGGGCTTCGGATACATAGTGGTCAACTCCTTCCAAGACTAAAAAATGAAGGCTATTATCTATGTTTTTTGTAATTTTTGGGAAATTTTCTGGAAGTTGTCAAATAATATCTTAATAAACCTAGTGATAATTCAAAAGGTTCTTCGCTAGTTTAAGCCCCTTCCAAATCGTTTCAACAGCAATGCACACCACCAAAACACGAAAATCTTGCTAATTCTTGACTATTTTCGGATCACCTTCTACGATCCAAAAGACAATGGTAACGTCATAAGTAGTAATTATCAAGATCTTGTAAATTCATAAAAAGGATATTGCTAACGTCCCAATGGGTTTCATAGGCGTAGTGGTTAACTCCTTCTAAGGCCCAAAAATGAAGGCTATTATCCATGGTTTTTGTCAATTTTTAGAAAATTTTCGGAAAGTTGTAAAATAATATCTTAACAAACTTAGTGATAATTTAAAAAGTTCTTGCCTTGTTTATTCTTAATTGCTTTCAAATCACCTTGTATGATCCAAGAGAGAATGGCAAAGTCATAAGTAGTAACTTAGTTTAAAAAGCGCCCCCGGGCGCGCCTTGGTTCACAAAGCCCAAAGCCCCCTTGCCCTTTGCAAGGGGTGAAGACCGGCCCCTCCGCCAAAAAGCCCTCTCGAGTTCATAATTGAGCCTTGTGCGCCTCGCGTTCCTCAATTGGCTTTTTTCTGTTTTTTGCTATTCTCTTTTCTCCCCGTTCCCCTTCTCTTTATTTTGTCTCTTTCTTTGTTAGATTTTGAGTAAGTGGGTTAGTTGGACCTTTTCTTCAGTTGGTGCTATCTGTTTTCTTTTTTTTGCTTGCTTTTTCAGTGAAAATCATAGTGAATTCATTATGTTATCACAATCTAAGGCTCCTTGTGGTATTTTTCGTAGTTACAATGATATCTAATTACTTATTTGATGTCATCATCTAGCATATTCGACAAGAAAGATTGCTTAGTAATGATTTTCAAATATTTTTTTAGTAAGTGTGCCTCGTTCGCCTTCGCCTCGAAGCCTGCCCCCGGCCCTAGGACCCTTTGCGCTTTTGTGCTCCTTGAGCTTTTTAAACTAAGGTAGTGTAAAGTAACTCACAAGCTTATATACAATAATACACTTAAACCCATCTATTTTCTATTTCTGGGAAATCAATGTTGGTGAATTAGCTCTTCTGATGAAGTTGTGAGAGAAAGAGGTAAATATCGAAAAGCTAAAAGAGCTAAATATCGAAAAGCTACTAGTTTGACCCTTTTGAGAATTAGATTGTTGGTCCAAAAGCTCCTTCAAAAAGTTCTCTTACCAAACACCCAAATTAGTTGTTCAACCTTGTCAAGCAGCTAATAGTCCCAAAAGGCGGCCTTTTTTTGGGGGGAGCTCCTAAAAACGACTGACAAAAGGTCTTTTATGTAAGCAGTGTGGATAGATATCAAGAAGCTCAGTATGGGGCTGAGTTATTGTGCCTTGTGAAGTTCACTGTTCACACATATTTGTCTTTCCACTATGTGGTTCTTTGTTGATTCGGCTTGGATCTCCAACCATTTTCTGTTTTTAAACGACTTGAGATATGCTGTTCTGCAAACGTTTGTCTTGTCTCTTTAAATGATGCAAGCGTATGCTCTTCTGCAGGCATGGTTGGCATTGTTGATTATGCAAATTATGAGGATATGAAACGTGCTGTAAGTGGTTTGATCTGTACTTGTTTTTATTTATTCTATTTTGTCTGCAAGTATTGTTGCTAAGTTATTTGCACATGTCATATGTCATTTTCATTTCTATCGAGCAACTGTTTGTGTTGTTGCAGATCAGGAAACTTGATGATACAGAATTCCGCAATGCATTCTCTCGGGCTTATATTAGGGTATGTCTAAAACGAGATATTAGGTAACGATGGCCTTGCAAAATCTTTGAACCTTCTCTCTGCTCAATATTATCTCTATATGTAGGTAAAGGAGTACTCAAGGAGCCCGAGTCCAGAATATAGGTCAAGAAGCAGAAGCAGAAGCAGAAGCTACAGTCGTGGTCGTAGTAATAGCCGAGGTCGCAGCTACAGCCGTAGTAGAAGTCGCAGCTACAGGTTGACTTTGCTTTGCTAGATTATGTTTTTGGTATGGGGTTTCTCTTGATGTTGGAATATTGTATTAAATAGTTGTGCACATTGCAGTGTTTCCCCTGGAAGAAGAAATTCACGCCGTTCTTATTCTAAATCTCCTGCAAAATCCCATTCTAGATCTCGTTCCCGCTCTGTATCCAGGTATGCCTTTGTTCTTTTATTTATGCAGATTAGTAACTTCAGTTATTGTTTCAGACACTTTAAGTTTCCTCCATCTTACTACGTCTTAGGGGTCAAGGTGAATTTTTAGTTGTTTGTCATGAACTTTTGGTAAAGTCGGTATAATTTATTTGGGGACAGCATATAGATTAACAAAAGCATAACTTCAGGGATTGATGAACTCGTGTGAACTGCATACTTTTTATTGCAAAGTCTTGGTTGTTGTTTGAGGAAGAAAAGAGATAGTGAAAGGAAAATATTGTGATGTACAACATGCTTCTGAACTTCCAGTTTGGCCATATCGAGCTATGGTTTGTTGCTCTACACCTGTGCAATCCTGTGTCAGCAAACTTTCGAGGTGTTCGATATTAGATGTGGTCTAAGCAAGTACTGCCTTTGAGTTTGAGAGGAGTGACAATGAAAAGCTGTGCCTTCATTGACTATAAATATAGATATTGTAATGGATACCTTATTTTGGTATGTTGGTCTTTTCTGCTGACAAACTCAAATGAACCCTTTCAAGTAGACATTAGGCTAAATATATGATAATTTTAGTGTTCTAAGTATATTGCTTATAGGCACTCCAAAATTTGTGCATAATGGACTTTTTATTGAGGTTTGGTGGGTCTTTGATCTCTCTCTAATTGAAACCTCTAATGAAATTTGAAGTAATTACAAAACAATTTTAATATTTTGCTGGCACCAACTTGTAGATTTTGGGGCACGAGTTTAGAATGCTATGAAGACAGGTAGTATGGTGGCACATAAAATCCTTTTTAACTTTGATGAATGGGCGGACCTATAATACTAAAGAATGTATTCAAGGGTTGGTAGCAGCTACTAATGATCTTTTGACAACCTTTGGAACATTTTTTCAGAAAGTTGGAAGTTGTATGTAATTGTCTCCATGTCTGGGATTGGGAAAGAATCAAATATTGTACCTCTATAACCTGTGAGGATGTTCAACATATATTTGTCTGAATGACTTGAGCTAGCATAATGACCTCGTCTGTCATCTTGTCACTATTCGTGGACTTCTTTGATTTTCCCAAAACCATTGCCTTCACTTTGGGACTCGTGAGAGGCCTCTAGCACATAACTTCTGAGACCAACTATGTTCTAAATCTCATCATAGAGAATTCTGATGACAGTAACGTTGGCTGTTTTAATGATTTTGAAGTGCGAATACAGAGCAAATGGAGCAAGCACTATGGTGTCGTCACACAATAGCCTGTTGCCCTGGATGAACCTTGAATAACATAGAATACCGTTGAGGTTCATGTTGAGCATGTATTCACCATTTGACATACTCTTGCTTTCTTTTGTCTTTCGAAAATTGTTAGAAACTGCATATGATCACCATTATTTGAAGGGTTTTCAGAAGCTCTAGCTGTGACCTCTCAGTACGTTCTAATTGTGCTCCTATGACATACAATAACCTCTTTCGTGATGTTTCACATACTGCATGATCAGATTTAGAATTGGCGCTGTCTATTGTAGAAAATTATTTACATGATGATGTGCCATTTTAGTGTAGTTGGACTTGAAAATTTTAATTTGGCGTGTTAACTGCATGCATTTCAATGCGACTGTGGAGAGTTGTACATTTGTTTGGATGTTAACAACTTCTGGTACAAATGATTTTTATTTGGAGATCTCATTCTCAAAAGTGATTTTCAAAACAGAATTTCAAGAAAGTTTCTGAAACCACCCTATTGTTTGGGAAATCTCAATCTTTTGTTGATTTTTGGGATTTGATTGTGTGGAAGGCAGATGCGATTTTGGAATGGGTGGCTTGCTGAATTGCCAATTGTTTTTACATGTTTATGAAGCTTGTCTTTTTGTTTTAGATCCAGCTCTTTGCGGCAGTCTGGGGATTGGACGTAGGAGCTTGGATTTCTTGGCACATCAAACCAATGCTCATATCCATCCAAAGCTGGATTTATTTAAAACACTGTGACAAGACCCAGGTCGGCATCGATTTGTATTTTGGTTATACCGACTTTGATAAGCACCTGTGGATGAGCTTAGTGGTGCATTTTCCCGAAGAGCTCTTGGGTGAGCTTGTGGAAGTGCTGACAATAATAAGAGATGGGTTCTTGTGCATGAGTTTCTTGAATTTGCAACAGGAACTTTAGTAGGGGTTGTGGTAAAGGATTTTTGTAGAATACTATCATCTCATGCATATAGGGAAACTTGGTTTCGGCCTTGCCATTTCTCATTTGCTCACATGGGATTCCACAGCCTGTCATGGCAATTTTCTGGGTTTTTTACGGTAAGGTTGGAATGTCGATACTTTGGATCCAAAACTCCCCATGGAGGTCCAGGTCTGAAAATCATTACTGTTACTTGGCTTGGATACAAGATTGTTACCTAAATGCTGATAGCTATTTGGACTCAATTTTGTTATCCAGACATTAAATCATTCATCTGTTGTGTTTTAATTTTTTCCTTCCAGTTCACCGTCAAGGTCCAGGTCTCGTGTACGGTCTCCTGCCCGGGATTGCAGTGTTAGCCGTAGCCAATCTCGTTCCCCAGTGGTATGATAATCTGCTAGCACAAAGTATGTTTTGAAGTGTTCAAAAACTCTTGTTTTCGTTATTATTTATCTAATCCATGAGAATGTTGTGAATCACAGGCTAGATCTGAAAGGAGCCGTTCTGTGAAGTCCGAGGAGCAGTATTGAAGATAGAGACGGTTTTTAGACAACTATCTGGTAGTGATTGCGAAGGTTGTTGTTAGAGTGTATGGTTTGATCTTGGTTGATCACTGAGATTTATAGGGTTCTACATTTGCCAGAGTTTAGGTTGATAATGTGAACTTCAGATTAGATCTTGTAACATTTCAAGCCTAGTTTGACTTGACTAGATTTGATATATTTTGAAGCCTGGTGCTTGGTTCCAGAATTTATTAGATGATTGGCATCTCATCAGTTCATTTGTTTCGGTATAGTCTCGAGTTATTCATGCTCATTGTACTTGCATTACAAGAGCTTTCAACAAGCTCCAAGGCCGTAGTTTTAGATTGTCTGTTCAGTTTGAAGCTTATTACCGATATTGCAATGTCTGGATCCTCCAAGCTAAAACAACCCCCCCCAAAAAAATTTCCCAGTTGAGGAAGATCTAATCACCGGATATGCACATATATAAACAAAAAGGAGATACAGAGGCTGATATATTGTGACGATGAGGGCAAGAGATTTCGAAGAAAACCTGCATAAGTAATGTGCCTTATTTGCACCCAAAGTGGAAAGATAAAGAGGAGCTTTTACTTCAGTTTTACAAAGTACTACCAATTATGTCAGCCACGGTTCTGCTGCGTCTTCTGTCTAGTTAAACAGCCTTTTAAATTTGAAAATACGATTATTGAGATGGCAACAAACAAAAGTAACACATGATATATGGGTAATGAGTTATACATAACAGAGGATTTGATTCCCCAGCATCCGAAAGGTTCAGGCACTCGAGGTTTCGAAGAAGACAACAGTTCATTTTGTAGGGCATTAGCAAAGAAAGCACCTCTATCACACAAGCCCTATGACATTCAAGACTTAAAAAAATGTTCTCATTTTCTTCCTAAGGCAATCAAACTTTTAGGTGATGCCACTGCCAGTGCCAGAAAGGATCAAATTTCCCACTCTCAATTGCACATTTAGAGTGCCACTGGCTTCTGTGGGAATTCTGCATCATTTTTCACACAATTACATACTCATTTCCGATTCAACATAGTCCTAATATCGGCAGTTTATAGGCTCTTAAACCCAAACACACACAAATGCTGGCCTCTTCACTATCGATTTTGTGAAGACCCATGCCGTTGGCGGAATCTTGTGGAACCACCACCAGCAGGTGGGTGGAATCCTCTCCAACTAGGATCTCTCTCAACTGGGTTCAACGGGAAATTGGCTGGATGGTCTTGTTCCCATGTGTGAAATCGGCTAGTTATAGGATTTTCTATATCAGGATAGTTCCGACTGGATGTACTTGATGGGTAAACATAGAAACCTGCAGTCTGATCGGATGACGAGGGCAAGGGTCCAACCTGGGGCGGGCGACGATGGTTGCTAGGTCTTCTTGTGCTGGCCATGAAGGGCGGATGCATTGGCGGGGAGGTGCTAGGCGGTTGAAAATATGCCTGAAGAGCATCCGCCCGATCACGAGCACGAGCAGCACTTCCCGGGTAAGGTGGAGTCATTATTGAAGGAGCTGAGCTGGCAGTGCGAGCACCTGAACTGTGAAAACAACAATGTAAATGAAATCAGATAAGAATTTAAGTTGGAAATTGATAAACGAAGGAACAGTGAAGGATAGCCAAAATAAATTAAAATAATTAACATTGAATTCAGTGCTCCGTAACCCATACTTTCCTTTCCAGTTAAACAATAATTCCGCACCACAACCATTAGCCCATGCGGGAGAAGAGCAGGGGCTTGCAGAAAGAATGCACACAAGTACAACTTAGTTTAAAAAGCGCGCCCTAGCCTCACAACAGCCTAAAGCCCACCCTCATTGCGCCTTGCAAGGGCTGAAGCCCAGCCCCTCCAAAAGCCCTCTGAGGGACTGCACCTCAGCCAGCATAGTTGCGCCTTGTTCGCCTCGCGTCCCTCAATGGGCATTTTTCTGTTTTTTGCTATTTTCCTGTCTCCCCCTCCCCCTTCTCTTTCTTTTGTATCTGTCTTTGTTAGATTATGAGTAAGTGGGTTAGTTGCACCTTTGCTATTTTTTTTCTTTTACTTGCTTTTTCGGTAAAAATCATAGCAAATTCATTGTGTTATCACAATCTAAAGCTCTTTATGGAATTTTTGTAGCTACAATGATATCTAATTACTTATTTGATCTCATCATCTAGCATATTCGACAAAACATATTGCTTGGTAATGATTTTCAAGCATTTTTTAGTAAGTGCACCCCATTCCACCTTAGGACCCTTTGCACTTTTGTACGCCTTGAGCTTTTTTAAACTAAGATTAGTAATCATGAAGATCATCAAAATTCATAAAAAGTATAGTGTTAACATCCCAAGGGGTTTCTCAGATATAGTGATCTAAGTAGCAATCATTAAGATAATGTAAATTCATAAAGAGATTGCCCTTAATGTCCCAAGGGGTTTAAGAGGCGTAGTGCTCAACTCCTTCCAAGACCCAAAAATGAAGGTTATCCGTGGTTTTTTCATTTCTTGGAAAATTTTCGAAAAGTTGTAAAATAATATCTTAATAAACCTAGTGATAATTCAAAAGGTTCTTGGCTATTTTAGGCTAATTCGAAATCATTTCAACACCATTTAACACCAGGAAAACACTAAAATCTTCCCCATTCTTGGTTGCTTTCGGATCACTTTTTAAGATCCAAAAGACAATAGCAACGTTATAAGTAGTCATCATCAAGATTATCTAAATTCATAAAGAGGATACAATTAACGTCCCAAGGTGTTTCGAGAGGCACGGTGGTCAACTCCTTCCAAGACCAAAAAATGAAGGCTATTATCCATAGTTTTTTCGGAAAGTTGTCAAATAATATCTTAACAAACCTAGTGATAATTCAATAGATTCTTGGCTATTTTAGGCTCATTCTAAATTATTTCAATAGCACACCACCAAAACACTAAAATTTTGCTCATTCTTGACTACTTTCGGATGACCTAAGATCCAAAAGACAATAGTAATGTTATAAGCAATAATTATCAAGGTCATCTAAATTTATAAATAGAACATTGTTAATGTTCCAAGGGGTTTCAGAGGCGTAGTGGGCAACTCCTTCTAAGGCCCAAAAATGAAGGCTATTATCTATGATTTTTTCGCAATTTTTGGAAAATTTTCAGAAAGTTGTCTAATAATATCTTAACAAACCTAGTGATAATTTAAAAGGTTCTTGGCTATTTTAGGCCCATTATAAATCATTTCAACAACATCGTACACCAACAAAATACTAAAATCTTGCTCATTCTTGGCGGCTTTCGAATCACCTCTTAAGATCGAAAAGATAATGACAACATCATAAGTAGTGATCATCAAGATTATCTAAATTCATAAAGAGAATACTCTTACATCCCAAGAGGTTTTAGAGGCATAGTGGTCAACTTCTTCCAAGATTGAAAAAGAAAGGCTATTATCCATGGTTTTTCTCAATTTTTTGGGAAATTTTCGAAAAATTGTCAAATAATATCTTAACGAGCCGAATGACAATTCAAAAGGGTCTTGGCTATTTTAAGCCCATTCTAAATCGTTTCAAGAGCATCGCACACTACCAAAACACTAAAATCTTACTTATTCGTGACTACTTTACCTTCTAAGATCCAAAAGAAGGTGGCAACGTCGTAGTAAGTAATTATTAAGATCTTCTAAATTCGTAAAGAGAATACTCTTACCGTCCCAATGGGTTTCGGAGACGTAGGGGTCAATTCTTTCTAAGGCCCAAAGTTGAAGGTTATTATCCATGGTTTTTTGCAATTTTTGGAAGATTTTCGAAAAGTTGTAAAATAATATCTTAACCAACCTAGTGATAATTCAAAAAGTTCTTGGCTATTTTAGGACCAATTTAAATCATTTTAACACTATTGTACACCACCAAAACACTAAAATCTTGTTTATTCTTAATTGCTTTCGAGATCACCTTCTATGATCCAAAAGACAATATGAAAGTCATAAGTAGTAACTTAGTTTAAAAAGCGCACCCGGGGCGAGCCTAGGCTCACAAAAGCACAAAGCCTACCCCTTGCGCCTTGCAAGGGATGAAGCCCAGCCCCTTCTCCAAAAAGCCCTCTGGCCTCGGTCTCCACCTCGAGTGCCTTAATGGGCTTTTTCCGTGTTTTGCTATTTACCTTTCTCCCCCTCACTCTTCCCGTTCTTGTCTCTATCTTTGTTAGATTTTGAGTAAGTGGGTTAGTTGCACCTTTTTTCAATTGGTGCTATTTTTTTCTTGCTTTTTCAGTGAATCGTAGAGAATTCATTGTGTTATCACAATCTAAGGCTCTTTAGGTATTTTTCATAGTGACAATGATATCTAATTACTTATTTGATGTCATCATCTAGCATATTTCGACAAAAAATATTATTTGGTAATGATTTTCAAGCATTTTTTAGTAAGTATGCCTCGTTCCAAAAGTCTAGGCCTTCGCCTCGAAGGCCGAGCTTTTTAAACTAAGAAGTACAGTTTGGCAAGAGCACCAAACTGTACATAAGATCAGAGGTGCTCTTGTTTTGCTATCTAAGGCATTTAATAAAACTGAATCTGACCAAGTATGGTTCAAGTCCTAAACAGCAGACGGATTTCCAAGAATAGACAGCAGAGCCCATCAACACAGGAAGTTGCTAGTGCTACATGACTTGAGATAGAGCAGCACAAGCTATCTTCTTAATAACCAAAAGGCACAAGTGAATTGATTATTACTTACTAAAATAGGCTGAATGAACACACTAAGTGTATACATCATCATCCTCAATTCAACTCCACTATGCGCCCGAACATTTTAAATGTATATATATAAAATGAGGTTAAAAAATGCTTTTGAAAGCAGCAAACAAGCAACCAAAAGATGATAGTGTGGTTGTCAGAGCATACCTGTGGCTTACGATAAATGGATGAATTAGTGATCCTGATCTTGGCAAATCAGAATTGGCTCGAGATGATCTATGACTCACCGGTGGAACCGGAGGTTGATCGGGACTGCCTAAATGGCTGCCAGTAACTGAGAAAGGCAGGGAATGGTGTTCCCAGTTGTGATAATGAGGATCCATGGCAGCAAATGAATAAGTCGGCATTTCACTAGATCCAGATGGGCCACCCCAGTGACTGCTAAAATTGGAAACATCCGACGCATTTCCTACAGAGCTTGAGGATGAGGAATGAATTGGCCCATAATACGCAACATATGGACATGGATGGGTAGAAGATGGCACTGGTGTATGTTCTGCAAAGACGGCATGTTGTCCCAAAAGATCATGATCTGCAGTAATGCATGAAATCAAATTATCTAGGCTGAGCAAAACACCACGAGGAATCAAATTATATGAAGGGAAACAAAGGTAGAACTTACATGCAGCTGATTGGAAGTCTCCCTCCCTGCAAAACAAGCAACAACTATCAGTAAATACAGTCAGTTCAGTGAAGACCAAAAGGCAGATAAAGAGCCCTTAGCAAGGGGCCTTTTTAGAAGGACATATGGCAAACTTCAGAATATTCATACTTTTTGGCCTTGAATGTATAGATTTGAGTCAAATCCGAAATCGTAATATCTACTGGTCAACCCTAACTA
Organism: Talinum fruticosum; assembly: GCA_021018815.1. NCBI lineage: Eukaryota > Viridiplantae > Streptophyta > Magnoliopsida > Caryophyllales > Talinaceae > Talinum > Talinum fruticosum. The sequence goes on from JAITYX010000103.1 coordinate 509,760, forward strand.
CGTGTATGTTATGTTCCTCAGAATTTTAGTGCGTTTGTACCACAAATAACCAGTTTGGCAACTCAGTCAAAGCATTAGATGAGAAACTAATATGCAGTCAATGGGAGTGTTACAAGGCAGGATGTCAAGGGAGTGGAACGCAGCGAGACAAATTACAAGGAATGAAATAAGAGACAACCTACAAAAACCTCGCTATTCAGAAATCCAAATACATATCCATGTATACACAAACAAGCTCTGATACACGAATCATGCTTACTCGAAAGATGAAGCAAGTCGTGGAAATGCAGTGATCGGACACCATTGAACTCCAAAGGACTGCAAGACAACAGCAGGCCAAAAAGTGAATATTCAACATATCGAAAATGGCAAATTGGCACACTTATTCTCCTTATATAGGAAGAAACTAGATTGGCCTGAAATTTTTTGTATGATGGTTAAAACAGGGATCTAGTATAAAGTGAATAAACATATTAACACAAAAACAGAAACTGAGTGCTTACACGAAAACTCTAAATACAGCACAGCTCATGAAGGAATATACTGTAGAAAAGGAACATACAAAGATACAGTCCTTTTGATGGGGAATTCCCCTCAGAAAAGGAATACTGCAGCTTAACTACAGATGCGGGATCCTACTGCTCGAAAAGGAGGGAACATGGGAAGGGGATTTTCAACTGGATTTTGGTTTCCTTCTAAGGGTGACAAATATTGTAATCTACGCAGAAGGAGATCAGAAGATCACAGTCATTCGCATAATGAAAATTTTATGTAATGCAAGCCAACGCATGCTAATTATCTTTTATACACACATAAGACAGTGCAAGTGCACATAGTCACCATTTCAAATATTCTTGGACATTCTCTTAAAAAACCCTAAAAAGTGTGTACAATACACTTCACTTTTGGGTCATTTGATGTTTTCGCCACCCTACCTTCGAAAGATATTAGGTAACTCCAAATATCTCCCCAGCCAATTTAAAAGTTTATACTAGCTTAGCTGGCATGAAGAGAGTTTCCACAGCTCGACAGAACAGAACTTATGGAGGTTTATTGTACGCTTTAAATTTTTCAGAACGTACACAATATACTGTAGAATACTTCGAGGGGTTAGCTGGCACTCATAGACACATTTGAAAACTTTGCAAGCTGAAGATTATCATGATAATGTATAATAACCTCTATTTTGGGGATGCAAAGAAGCTATAGCCTATCTATCTTTGAAACAGCTGAGGATGCGCTAAATATGCCTCTAAAGTATTCAAATGAGCATAATGACTTAACTGGAAACATCTTATAGATTTTCAAATGGTGATTATTATACCAACTAAAACGGTCTTGACTCTCAAGACATCCCAAGACCTTTTCAAGGGGAAGAAGCACCAGAGAAAGATACAGTCATCATCTAACAACTGTCTGGACATGGGTTAAGAGACCAAAATCAACCTCCAAAATATCCATCTCAACAACTTAATGAGCTTAAGGGCTTCTTTTTCACCATCTTGAAGATTTTGAAGCATGATTCAAATGAAGAAAAATGGGCAATATGATGGCATTGAATACACTCTGTAACTTCCTTAGACGATCCTAAAATGCTTAAAATACTTTTTCCAGTTAATAGGAGAATATGGTCAGCACTCTGCAAATGATTTGTACTACAAGTTTTCTGAGAAGTCCTAAAAATAGCATAATATAGCCTTAATTATAGGGGTTCTAAGAGAGGCTCTTATCAATGTACATCTACGACATGTACTGATGATCTTTTAAGTCACTCTAACCAAATTAACGTAAATAATAGCTTCAGTATACCCCCCAAAAAAAACAGCATCCTATACATCCCTCTAAAACAATGTCAAGGAGCATAATTGCCCAAGCACGAGCATTATGGTAGTATGTTCTGCACTCTAAAATGCTTAAGAGTGGTCCAAGAACACCTCAAAAAATTCAGGAGTCAAAAGGAGCAAATTAGTGAAGGTTGGTATCTGCTTAAACAATTTTTCTCGAAATCACAAAAACTGTACATAAAATATAAATAGCCTCTACTGTTAGGGTTCACGAGACTACACCCATTTCACCTCCAAAATCTCTTAAAGACATTGTAAATATCTCTAAGCAATTAAATCCACTTTCTGGACAGCTTGAAATCCCAAAACTAGGAAATTTTTTCAACTTGGATTAGTGAATTAAAATGAAATGTCTCTAAACCTGTTCTCAATCCAGAAACCACCTCGTATATAAATCAAGAATCTGCTACATCTGACAGCTTCCCTTCCCCAAACCACACACTTAGATGGGAATCTTCGGAATGGATATGGATATGGGACATGCTCTTGTAGATTTTGACATGTAATTCAGAATGCCATAATAAGCGTTATAGTTGTCACTGTAAACCACTTGACGTAGCCCTAGAAAACACACAAAATTATCTTGAGAAGTCCCCCACACACACCATGCAGTCACAGTTGGCATCTTCTTTATGTTTTTTCACGCTATCTTGAGAAAACATATAAACAGACTATCCTACAGGTTTGTGAAGAAACCTCTTAGAATATCTTGAATCTTCCTCCAAACACATTCAATCAGCATTATGACTTAATTAGCACTGATTAGTACATTTTGAGAGTGATTTGAAAAATTCCCAGATAGTGCATCACAATAGCATATAGTAAGCTCTTAACTATCTACAGTAGGTCCTATTAGACCCTGAAATATTTTTAATTCAAAAGAAGCACACAGTCATCATTCAACATCAACCAGGAAACTTTCCCCAAAATCTAAAAAGCACCATGTGTAAATAGCCATGTGTAAGGGTGTCCCTAAAAAGCTCTTCCAGACTGCCAGTACACTTCCTAAACCATCAGGTACGAAGGAGGCTCCTTTTATGCTCCTATATCGATTTCTTGTAGATACCTAGGCTGTTAATAGTTTTGATTAAGGTATTGGCTTCACAATATGCCCAACCGAGACATTACGGCAGTGTATAGCTACGGTGGTCGTAATTCCTTATAATATCTTGAGGGGTTCGAAGAAGCACACAGTCAGCACTAATAAATCTACTCCTGAGATAAATTTCCCCAAATCCCGAAATTGTGTACAATAAAGTTCATTTCATGAGGGCCTTGAGTACTGCACAGTCAACCTTCAAGATCTCTAACACGTTTTGAACGTATCTCTCTGACCAACTTCGATAAGTATAAGGGTTTATCAACTCTTTGAACTACTCATAGGCCCACTAATGATTCATGGCATATATCTATTTATTAACTTGGTTCGCTATCTAATTTTCAATGGATTTAAAAAATTATCACTTTCTAGAAAAGCTACTTTTGGACTACTTCTATTGTACTTGACTAAAGCAAAATGCCTCAACTGTCTTCTATTTGTGCTATGGAGTAGCAGGTGGTTAACATCTTTTCAGTCTAGGGCCCAACAAAACCACCTCTTTGTAATTCAGGGGTCAAGCTAATTACCATTTGTCCCCACTCACATAACACTCAACTTACACGAGACTCAAAAGCATTAGGGTAAACTTCTTTATAACAATGTATAGCCAGCAAAAGTTGAGACACAAATAGCCATAAATAGCATATTGTTAAAGAGTAATATGAAACAAGCTTGGATGTGTTCCTCATTGAATAAAACACACTCCAACATAATACATGCAAAAACCACAAAATGTTTATATGTAATCAAGAAAGAATAAACAAACAAAAATAAATGTTTACTACCTCAGAGTAGCCTAGCTCATAAAGATCTTCATCATGAGGCCAATCCTCAAAACTTAAATCTGTAAGCGAATGACAGCCAGTTGCAAAAAGCCACTGGCCTTTCTCAATCTTCCGACAATTCGGGCATTGCATTGCTCCCTTGATATTAAATGCAGAACCAATGCAATCTGTTAAGAATAATGATAATATTAAGATAAAGCTAATGTAAAAACAAACAATGAAGAGACATAAACATCAAAAGACAAGTTATTAAGATGAACAAAATGTACAGTGAGAAACTCATGGCATACAAAAAGATAAGTGTCATGAGCTCAACATTAAGCCCAGCACAATACAAGACAAGGACCAAAAAGTTCCATCTAACTTGTATCTCACATCAACACAAACAACGAGTATTTGTCCAATGACAGCATTGTCAGTGGCAGATCTATGAAGTTTAATAAAGTGTCCACTTAGGCGCTTCTTGAATTTTTGTTAATGCTAAAGGGTTATTATGGATGTTCACTTTAAAAATTAAGAGTACTTTTTAGGCTTTTTGGCATAGACAAACATACAACTACACTGGCTCCCTGAGCTAGAGATTAATCCCTGAAATGTACCAGGCATGGACCAAAAGTTCAATCTAATTTATATCTCAAAAAAATGAATAAAACCAGATGAACAACGAGTATTTATTCCCATGAAGCACCATCAAGGGCTGTCCAAGGAAGTTTGAATAATGGTGTCCATTTTGGAGCTTGTTGAATTTTTCCAGTGCTAGAGGACTATTATGCATGTCCACTAAATATGTAATGTACTTTTCAAGTTTGAATGAGCATTTTGCTGACATTCAAATTTTAGCGCATGTATGATCAATAAGTTCAAAAGCTTATGTGTAGATGTAATAATCGTCACAAAGGACCATACATGTGCAGGATGTCTCTCGTGCACAATGTACAGGATTAGCCAGCTTAATTGCTAAACTGTTCTTCGTCTTGCAAGTCAGGTAATAACAACTATCCAGCAACTGGTCAAAAACACTAGAGAGAAGCTTATGCGCTCATGTGAGGCCTGCCCATGTTACCGCTATGGAGAGGAAAGATGCATGCTAACATTGTCCATAGCACAAAATGGTCAGGAATTGAAGGAACTTTGTCAGGTTAACATTACGATAGCGATTGATCTGAACTCACAGAACAGGCGTTGACTTTAGATAGACTCATTTAGTATGATAACATGGAATTACTAGAATTTCTCAGGTTCCCCTTAGAGAGAGGGAGGCTTGTTCTACATCTCATATCATCTTTCATTTCCTAGAAACATTACTAGTTCTTACCCTAAATAAAAGAGTATCTAATTTGCACATACACCTCCGGTACCATATACCACCAAAAGGTACACAAAAAGAGATGAATATGCAATTTACCTTATACATGTGATGAACCCACAATGAAGCTAAATTGCCTACCTTGAGGCTCGGCTACACGAGTGGAAGAGAAAACCTAAGCAATGACAGGCCTGCATGCTCGACCATACTGAACTTGCTGCTTCTCTATAAAAACAATGTCATAAATGGCACTGAAGATATAACTGTGCTATCTAAATATTCCATGATGCTTTCAACCTTCTATGCATTAACACACCTATCAATAGTAGTATTCATGATTAACAATTCCATTAATGTACTCTAATCCCCAACGGACAACAAAATGGCTTTCTCAGCTACAAACAGGACCCAAAGTCCCCCATTTTATCAACCCACTGGATGAAAGATCAAGCTCCTCATCTACCCTATAAGAAGTCATGCAATAAGAATGGCACCAGAAACTACAATTTTGCAAAGATTCCTTGCAGACACACCCCATGTGGAAAAAAATAATAATGGATTCAGGGATGCTTTCCAATCTCCCGAACTATGCTGCTCGTGAACAATCTCCAACTCATGACCCTCTTGCTTCTTACCACTAAGATCATTCATAACCCAAACTCAAATATCTTCTACAGTCAACAATTATCCACTTTCAAGCTAGGCCCATTAATGCATGACAGTTCAATCAACCCATATGACCTATACTGCAAAGTACTGTTTCTCAAAAGCCAATTGCTCTACCCAGATCATGAAAATCACCAAATCACTCATTCTCCTAAACTCTAACCCCCGTTTAAATTAAACAGAGTTGGTCAATTCCCATTTCAGTATGATCATATATTCAACAGACAATAATTTAATCGGGTCTCAATTGCTTCAAAATTACATACCCAGATGAAATTCGTGACCGCATTGGAGCTTAGCCCAAGATCTATCACCATTATCCGTGACAGGCTCAAGACAAATCGAGCACGAGACACTGGAAGTGCTCAAGGATTTGCCCCCACCATCAGCGTCCTCGATTACGTCCGATTCCTCAAACCCCATGGTAAAAATTCCCTTTCTATGTCTGATTGGAAAAAAACCCTAATTCGTTTTCACGGAGCTTCAACAATTACACAACTATTAAAATTAAGCAACTTCTGATTCTGATATATCTCGTTGGGTTCTTCTTCTTCTTCTCTTTATGTCAACTTAATCATCGCCATAAACAAGTAACGGAAATTAGGGATTGGGAGGAGATTAGGGCTTTGAAGAATGTGCGGTGAGTTTGAGGAAGAGGGAAGTTGATGATGGGTAGAGAGAGAGAGAGAGAGGACATAGATTATGGGAAACAGAGTACGGGGACCCTTCTCTCTCTCTTCCCCCTTTCTCTCTCTCTCCTTGCCTTAAGATTAAGACCGTCCATGGAGTAATGTCTAATTTCCAATGTCAGATTTTTGTGTTTTTCCTTTTTAGTGACATCAAATCTAATCAATTAATTTATGGTCAACGATACTCAAATTTCACGTTCCAAAAAGACCATGTCAATGTAGATCAATTGCACTTAGTTGATCTCGCAATTACAGCGTACGACGGAGTTAAATTTATGTCGTGTTTTATATTGTCGAATATAGTGAAAATGATTTCTAATATGAATTGACTTTCGGGTTAACTAATATTTAATATAATAAAACTTTTTCATAATGAGAAATTTTGAACTAAGTTTAGTCATGTCGAATTTTTGTGTCAACTATCGGTTGAATATGAATATGTTCATAAAGTTATGAATTAGGGTTTGGAATCAATTTATACATCATGTAGTGAAAAAATGGCTAAAAGTTTTATTACAAAGCATATATTAGTTCACTTCACTATTCTAAAATGAGGCACAAAAGTATTTCAAAGATATATTAAGGTTTGTCGGACTTTACATGAAAAACATAATTGATTTATGTTTTATGTTCGTTTGTTTATATTCGCTTCTTATTTAACAATTCATTTATGTTCATTTATACTTATGTTTATGTTTATGTGCGTTTTATATGTAAGTTCAAACAAGTCCGGCTTCTTGGTCTAACCAATTTACAATATTGTCAAAACTTGCCGATTAATCACAAAATGGATGTATTAATTTTTTTATTGAATTTAAAGCTCAATTATCTTATTTTTATTACATTTAAACCAAAAACCAATTATAACATGCCAACTCCAATGGTCTATTGTTCTTTTTGAGTTGTGTAAGATTAATCAAACTTTCTCGACTACTTGTTAAAGAGATTCATAAAAACTCTGTGATTGTGAACAAAGGATTTTTGACAAGAAATGGCAGCCCACGATAACGACGAGCCACATAAAGTGGGCTTTCGCTAAATATCGTGGGAGGAAAAGTCGCCCAATATTTGATGCTTTTTTACTCCCCATGGGCCTCACCGCGAATATTTGAGACACAAATAAATAATATTAGTAATTTATTTATTTATTTATTCCACTGTTAATTCAAAGGGAATATGTCCATGTCCCCCATAATATCCAGCATATTCCCCCATTCACGTTATGGAGATCCAAATCCATTCTTTTTTTTCTTCTTTTTGTTTTGTGCACAAAAAGTGTAGAAGTGGATTTAGACCGGATTAAATCTAAATTTTTAGTAATAATTATTAAAGAGTTTATGTTTTGAGCCAATTGATACTCGAGTCGATGTAGTCATTATTAAAGTCTTTATAACTTTATATTATCAATATAGATTGATTTAATTAGTCCGATACTTATTTACTCCGAGTAAATTTCAAGTTTTAGTCTCAGTAAATGGTGATAACACATGCAAAATAACTCAACCTTTTATAGGTTAACACTAACTCAACCAATATTATATGGAAGATCAAATATTAAAAATAAAAAATCTAAACTATTACAACTTACCGCTCCTTATAATTGCTTTTACAATTAATCGTATAATTATCTTATAACTATTCTAATCTCATCCGTAATATGGCCTCCTTCCTTGTTCACGAACATTATTTATAAACGATTTTAAGGGTCGATAATTGACTTTATAAATTACTACAAATATTTTTAATAAAGGATAAATTTTTAGAATCAAATTTATAATTATCTTATAATTACTTATAACAAAAAGATCGTATCTAAAGCTAGTATACCGCCAATTAGGCCATAGGCTTAGCCAAAGGCAAGTTGACACTAAGGAAGTGGTTTAGCTAATTAGCTTAGAGTTGGCTTGGTGCTCCCCCAATTTCTGCGCATGACGCCGACCCTTTATCACGTGCCACCCACTTGCATGTATTCATTATCATCGAATTGCCAAATTAAAATAATACTTCTTTTATTTTATAATATTTATTATTTTTAAATTATATAAAAATAATAATAAAATATAAATTTGTGTAAAAGTCTAAGTTATTTTAATGTTTTATTAAAAGTAAAAAAATCAATAAAAATAATGAAAGGAATAAAAATCAAGTTAAGATGTTAAAATTAGTAAATTAATCATTAAAATTATAAATTGATAACATTGATAGACACCGTTGTCGAATAAGATCTTATTCACCCAAAAATCTATAAATTATGTTCTATTGAACACATTTCAAGAAATGTCAAAATAACTCGAATTTATTTAAATTGTGTTAGACAATTATGATTAAAGTGGCATTTAGGGTTTTGATTCAATTAGCTAAATATTAATGGTAACCGATTTTGGACAAGTGTTTCAAAGGTTGTGTTCAGTGTGCCAATAAGCATTTTTTTAACACTAATAAATTTAATTTTTTTGCCTTTCAAAAAAGAAAAAATGTTCTAAAATACAATTCATTGGCTTTAATTCTAATAAATATCAAAATAGTTCTAAAATGATAGATGTTTGAAATGAAAAAAATTAGTTAATATGATATGCATTGTGAAACAAAATGAATACTTTGTAGTCGTATTTGAGTATTAAGTGAATAGTATGACAAGCTGGTCGTATGATTGATAGTCTAAGATCCTATTCAATAAAAGTTAACTGTTTGAGTAATTAATAATTACTTACATAACTTATACTTTATTAAATAAGTTACTTATTTGTCAGTTGATTGAAAGAAATATCTTATATACGTAAAAAATTACGTTAATATTTATCTCATAATCTTAAAATAATTGATATGCTTAAAAAATTACGTTAATATTTTTCTTAAAATAATATATATTTTAAAATAAAGGAAGCACATTTTATACCATCAACCTCACTTTAGTAAAATGAAAAATTTCATTTTCGGCCGTATTATCACACTTCAATACTCTAATCAGTATAAACTTAACAGAATGTCGTATAAAAATAAATAAATAAAATCCTAGGATACAATCGTAAATTTAGAAAGCGGTATTGCCCATTTTGGTAATTTATGAGAAAGAATTTTAATAATAAAAAATTGGGTTTTTTTTTCTGAACTGACTAAAACCCTAGTCTATAAAAGCAAGGCTGGTATAAGGGGTCACTTCCTCTTTTGCTCACCGCCTTTCTCATCTTCTTCTTTATTCCTCGCGTTAGAATCTGATAACTCGAGGAAAGAAGAGAGAGAAAAATCTCCAATCATGTTGGTGTACCAAGACATTTTTTCCGGTAATCCGTCCTCCCTTGTGTTTGATTGTTTGCAATGTTTATTTATTTTTACTTTGATTGTTGTTTTGCTAGTTGGGTATTGAGTGAAGGGTTTCGGCTATTAGTTTCTGGGATTTGTAATCTGAGTTGATTTGGGGTTTGAGCAAAGCTTCAAGCTTTTTGAGTGTGAGTGAGAATTAGTATGTATTTTGGGTGTGATCTTGTTATTTGTTTTCTGGGTGTAATTGATCGCTGGTTAGATCTGATTCACTCAGTTCGAGTTCAAGTTTGTGCTTTCTATTGTAGAAATTTGGTGGAGATTGATTACTGTCCTCTGTTTTCTTTTGCTGTGTGAAATTTGCCTTTTGAATGCCTTCGATCTGAAAGATCAAAATTGGTACAGACTATGCCTTCTGAAAGGGGTAGTATAAAGGTCAGTTATTTGTTCTGGCTTGAAGCTTTATGGATTGATTTGTTAGGTTTGATGGGGTTTGTTTATAAATTCATGGTAAAGAAGGCAGTCAAAAGGTTGGATTTTTATTGTCTTTTTGGGATATATGTAAATTCTTTGATACCCTTTTTTCAGTTGTGGAGTTTGGCAATTTGTGCTTCTGATGAGCTAGCTATCATGAACTATGGGTTGACTAGATAATCAGTTTATTTGTGCTCGATCCTCTTATGCAAGGGTGAATTGGGTGTAGAAGATCTGAAAAGTATGGGTTCGTATGTTTACTTGGTTAAAGGGGTGCATTGTGTGACAAAAATTATGGCTTCCCTATTCATATGTTTGTGTCTGTTTGGTTATTGTTTTATAAATGATTGGTCTTATGTTTTATATGTTATTGTTCTTGTTTCAGGCGATGAGTTGTTGTCTGACTCATTCAACTACAAGGAGCTTCACGAGGGAGTTCTTTGGGAGGTAGAAGGAAAGGTGAGAGCTTTTAAAACTCTTTTTATCCAAGAGAGGCATATCTTATCCTACTTGGCTACGTGTTTGACTATCTTGTCGTACTTTGAAGTGGGTTGTTCAAGGGGCTATTGAGGTCAATATTGGTGCTAATCCTTCTGCCGAAGGTGGTGAGGAAGATGAAGGTGTTGATGATCAGGCTGTTAAGGTTGTCGACATTGTTGACACCTTCAGGCTTCAGGTAAATAATATGGTTGCATTGGTTATTTTGTTCCCTTGTTGATGTAGCCTTTTCTCACCCTTGTAATCTTCTCTTGTGCAGGAGCAACCACCATTTGACAAGAAGCAATTCGTTGGATGGGTTAAGAAGTACATCAAGAAGGTAACAGACAAGTTGCAGTCAGAGCCAGAGAAACTTGAGGTTTTTAAGAAGAACATAGAGGCAGCAACCAAGTTCCTCTTGTCAAAACTCTCAGACCTTCAATTGTATGTTTTTCGATTGACATCTATTTCGCTGGCTCTCATTACTTTTGCTTTGAGCTATATTTTACGCTTCACTTGCAAGTTCCTATGCATCCATCATATTCACTCTTAGCTCAAGACAATAGATGAAGCTCGTACTAGTATCTAGGATTGGTCAAAGAAGTAGATCTGGTGTTTGCATTTCAATATATTCGGTAAGCTTTTTAGAATTCCTAACAATTGAGGGGGAATTTTATGGACATCTAAAGATTATTGGAATACACCACATGGAATTGGCTTGAGTGAGTTGAACCGGTGTTCGGAATTAAGTTAGTTGATTATGTAGTCTGGCTGTGCAAACTTAATGGCTTGAGTGAGTTGAACCGGTGTTCAGTATTTGCTATTTGTTTTAGCCATGAATAATGGGTTTGAAGTTCAAACACTTGTGTTTCCATAGTCTTCTATTTGTTTTGGCATATTCAACTAAGTTTTGCTTACTTGACTACTGTTCTTGTTTGTTCAGTTTTGTGGGTGAGGGCATGCATGATGATGGCTTACTTGTCTTAGCTTACTACAAGGAAGGTGCTACAGACCCAACTTTCTTGTACTTTGCTCACGGCTTGAAGGAAGTCAAGTGTTAAAGAATGAATTGAACTACATCACAAGAGATGTTCGCTGTTATCTTAGCTTTCGTATGTTAAAACGGGTTTTATCTTGTTACTTGTCGTCTGTTTTATTCGGAAGTTGAAACTTTTTTTGGGCATGTTTGAGGACCGGTGATTATGACATTGTTTAGCCTCCCTTGTGTGTCTATGCTTCACTTGCAAGTGGTTGTGTTATTTTTGAGCATGTTGAAATCCCCGCTCAATTATTTTTGAAATGTTAGAGGTAAATAAAATCATGGCGGGATTAGTCAGAAAACATCGTTGGCTCAATCCTATATATGGTATATCATGGTTATATACTTATCTTTTCAAGATTTGTGTAATTTTAGAAATATGAAGAATCCAACAAGGCTTCATAAGGTTTCTTTTCTTATGCAGAGTACTTGGAAATAATGAAACAGGACACTCAAATATCATTGCTTATTTGACACAGGCAAAAAGAGGTGCAATTTTTAATTTTTTGGGAGCTAGAGTCTTTACTAAAGGTGCAACTTGTTATGAAAAGCACCTACTTTAGTAGTTAAAGCTTTCAATTAAGCAATAACACAAGCAATGTTTTGAGAACCGGATTGGATCAGCCGGTTTAACCAGAAATTATTCGATAGCAGTTTGACCAAATCTTTACTAAAGGTGAATTAAATTTGTGGTTCAGAAGAATTTAGAATTCATTATTGTTAGTTGTCAACCATCCAAAGGAATTTGAAGGTAGCCAACTTGTGGTTTCATTTAACTGTAAAACTATAAGAAATTTTAAGCCGCTGTAAGCTAAAGTTAAAGCTCTTACAGCAGTGTCAAAATATAATATTTTAAAGAATTACTTGGCATTTTTTTATACACATTAAGGACGAAAACTTCTAAACAGCGTGGTGGAATCCTTGGTGCATTTTATAGATTGTTACGATAATGACAACCCACCAAAGATTATTATCCCTTTTCCTTTTATTTCCAATATGTTTGTCTAGAAGAGGCAACCAGCTTTGCATCAGATCGGAGGCGTGAATGGAAGGAAAAATGAAGGCAACCCTAGAGAATGGTAGCTCTTTAAAAGCAGAGAAAACATCCACACACTGCAGATATTAAGTTACAATGGTTTTTTTACTATAAAGTGAAAGGTGCTGAATCACGAGTAACGATAGCTATTTGCATCGCAAAACTAGAGTCCTTAGAGAGTAAACTGAACGGAAGAAACAGGGATCTCTCCTAAGCGTAATAGTTCAAGCTGGCTTTCTTCTTTGCTTGAACTTGAATAATTCCTTCGTTGAAATCTTCATGGTTCACCTGATGAAGCCAAAAAATCAACGTAATCAGCAAGCTGATGAAAACAACGTTACACTATACACACAAACACACACACGGGGGAGAGACCTCAGTTGCATCACGGCGAAGAGCCAACATGCCGGCCTCAACACACACAGCCTTCAACTGGGCACCATTGAAGTCATCAGTTGAACGAGCCAACTCTTCGAAGTTGACATCCGGGTGAACATTCATCTTCCTTGAGTGGATCTGAGACAAAGTTCACTCAAGTCAATACATCAAACAAATAACCTCATATTTTGAGAGGGTTTCCCAAATAACTAGATGCACACCTGCAGAATCCGAGCTCGAGCCTCTTCAGATGGGTGAGGGAACTCAATTTTACGATCCAGACGACCAGAACGCATGAGGGCAGGATCCAGAATGTCTGCCCTATTGGTAGCGGCAATGACCTAGAAACAAATACATGGGTAACGCTTTTGCCAATTGAAAGGAGAGCACTTTTTTGCATTGATGGATAACATTAAAGATAATTAACTACCTTTATCCTGTCATCACTGCTAAAACCATCAAGCTGATTCAGCAGTTCCAACATTGTTCGTTGTACTTCTCTATCACCACTCACCTCACTGCACCACAAGTAGCCCACCATCAATACTAAAAAGCAACCATATATGGAAAGTTTTGGCAACATGTGTCACACTATCCGTGGGTGGTTCTCTTGAATGGTAATATCAATGTTATAAAGGAGATGATCAAAGAAGAGACGTGAACTGTTACAGAGTAAAGCATAAAAAATGTTGAAACTGTTTGATTTACCTGTCAAACCGCTTAGTACCAATGGCATCAATTTCATCGATAAATATGATACAAGGAGCCTTCTCTTTTGCAAGTTGAAAAGCATCACGAACAAGCTTTGCTCCATCTCCAATGAACATCTAAACACACAAATTATAAAAATTCAGAAAACATCCAATTTCTGGTCATAACAGAAGGCAATAAACCTAGCCTTAGAAAGTAAATTGCTTTTCAGAAGCTTTACTCGGTTTGCTATGATGGCTACACATACATGCTCAAAACAGGGAGATGTTTACTAGTTACAGCAGAACAGAAATCTTGAGAGACGCCCACATATCAGGAGATGAAATTAGATTGGCATTCCTAGTTACATAAACCATTTACTGTGATCAAATGCCTACAATGCCACTTAAAATCTGAATAGGATAGTGATTTTTTGGATTCAACAGCCTATCCTTAAGGCAATTCCCAACGTATGCAGTACTGCCGCAATATTGGGGTCAGGCTTTCACCAGTACCCATGGTTATCATGACAAGACTGAGTCACATATTCAGAAATTTCTCCTGTGTTATTCCATTTGAAAGATGCTGATAACAACCAATTCATTCCAAGCAAACAAAGAATGTATTAGTTATGAATTTACTGCCATCATCAGCTCATATTTAATTTGCTTGAAAATGTGTTCAGTTTTGAAGCTGACCAAAGTCACGAAATAACTTTGTTGGTTCAAAATTATGGTAAGAATACTGACTCAAGGCACAGCCAGTGTAATCTTACATGTTAAAACAGTTCAGGATAAACTTTCATGTATAGGCATACAGCCTAAGATTTAGAAGAAGTGGGTCTAACCCAAGTTTTTCATAGAAATAGAAAGGTTAACATACTTCAACACATGAACATTTTCATGTAAATCTAACTGTTTTTGGACTTGTCAACATGAAATTTGGTTTCACTCAGAAAGCAGAAATAGTCTGCAATCTGAATCAGAAGCAGATGCAAATAATGGCTTTCGAATCTTAGACAGCTACAGTAATTGCTAATGGGACGATGTAGAGAAAGGGGCTGCTCAAAAGCACTACTTTTCAGACTCTTGATCAAAAGCATGTAATGGAAAATTCAAGATAGATAACATACCTGGACAAGCTGAGGACCTGCTAACTTCAGAAAAGTGGCATTTGTTTGTGCTGCACATGCTCGTGCCATGAGAGTTTTTCCCGTGCCAGGAGGTCCATAAAGCAACACACCCTTTGGTGGCCTGATACCAATTGTTTGAAATCGTTCTTTGTGGGTCATTGGTAAAACAATAGCTTCGACAAGCTCTTGAATCTGTTCAACACCAAACATTAATAAATCATACCAGGTACAAGTGGCAGTGGCGATTGAATAAACACTACCACCACAACCCAATTGCAATGCAGTGTGAGGGACAAAAGAACTTGCCTGTTTCTCCAACCCCCAATGTCATTGTAGTCCTCAGTTGGTTTCTCATCAACTTCCATAGCCTTAACTCGAGAATCATATTCTGATGGCAGCGTGTCCAGAATTAAGTAGCTGTCCTTATTGACACCAACAAGGTCACCAGGCTTAAGCTTGTCAGGATCGACAAGTCCAACCACAGGCAAGAATATTGTCTGCAGTGAATTGACATGTCAATGAAGAGTTTCGGGCATGATGATGTCTACAAAAGATATAGCCCAAAACAGAGAATGCCCGGTGTGTATGGCTTTCTATGGATTCAGAAGCAAATAAACCTCATCAAGTTGTTTTCATTCTCGTCAGTTTCCTAAAGTATGGAATTCACACAATTCTCAACAGGCACTTACTGTCATATAAGTAGGAGACATTAGAAATGTGTCAAAGATAACACCCATTTTTTCTCAATTGAGAAACTATCTTCCTTATCACAGCTAATATACCAAGTCAGTATCCATATCCACAAGCAATGCTTTTAACAATCTATTATTCAACAAGCTGAGTGCAAACTATCTGATAAGGAAAACAATGACATAGCAACACCCATAAGTCACATAGAAGCATCCATACAATTCATCACAACCTCCTTCCCCTCAAGCCAGAAGCTGTTATTTATCCGCGGGGGTGCTGAAGACAACTACAATGTTCTACACACAAGGAAACTAGAAAATTCAAGACTCCCTTAACCATTAAGAGTTACTAGTTTCTCAAAAATTAACAAAGGCATACCAAGATTAGAAGAGGATACCTGTCTAGTTGATGTTTTGAGCACCACACACTTCCCTTTTCTTTGAGAATCAAGATCTACGTTAGCACCATCTTCTTCAGCTTCTTCTTCTGGGTTCATTTCCAATATCTTCAACCACAAGAAAAGAGGAGAAAATGAGTCGCATTAATCAAATATCATATAATGACCTCATAACAACTAATCTCTGCATATATATACATTTTTCTTAAGATGTTTTCTTCATCCATCATTGGGAGATCACTTCAGTATGGGAGGCAGTCCAGCCACATGGAAACATACAAACATTAAGCCACTTGAAAATATACATGTTGGCATGCATTATTAAGGATTTAGGATGTGGTAAAAATTTTCATAAATCTATTTCCACAAAACACCACCATATTCAATACATATACAGGAACTGAAAAGTTGAAAGCTATTTGGAAATGTCCCACAAGTCGTTAAATGGTTAATAATGCTTCTTCAAATCCCACAGGATTTAGAACGTTTCAAGACCATTCTAGTAGTTGTCAATGTACTTTAGATGATTATAAAGTTCATTGTAGATTTTTTTCCAAATAGGAAATAAAGCTCGTTTTAGAATTTGGAAATCAAGTTTCTAAATCTACAATATGACATCAATGAAGCAATCATACTAAATGAAATCATTCAGAGAAACAGGCAGAGCACCACAAATTGATGCAAGATAAGAATAAAGGAGATATATGGATATATCTCCATATTAGTAGATGTGAAATATATTTTATTATTGACATATTTTAAAACAGGTAAAATAAAGATATTTAGTAGTATTTTATCAAGATTTAGTTTCCTAATCCATTAGGACAATATTAGGTTATATATTTCTATCCTTTATATTCTATATCTTATGTTTAGGTTTCCTAATATTAGTTAATCTCTTAACTATATAAACCCCTTTATATAATTGGAGAATTCAGACTATGGAGAAGAATTGATATTGAATTTTGAGTTTCTCTGTGTGAGATTGATTGGTTCTGTGTGGGCCACCCCTTCCCTCAAAGCATCCTCCATTTATCCCTTTGTAGGAATTGCTCTCAGAGCGTCTTACATCACAAATGGTTCGGGAGGTTGCGATCGAAATATGACCATGGGTACAACATATCTCAAGTTGGAGTTCATGCAAGACCTGCCCGCGTTGGACCATGAACTTATTTCCAGCAATCACAACCACCAGGCCAAGTGTCCCACTACAAGGGCCATGTTCTCTGGGAAATCAGTCAGCCATGGATGGGAATTTGATCCCCAAATTTTGCAGAGGTGATCTTCAAGATGTCTAGTTTCGTGGCACATTATGGGCATATTGAGATTAGGCGGAGAACATAAGTTATGCAACACTTCAGTAAAGTTTCCAGCCAGACCTTTGCTTGCTGAGTGTGTGCTGCATAACTTTCGATCCCCAAGGACTTTGTCAACGGTCAACATATGGATGGAAAGCTCTTTCAACAAGTTCTCCACACATACCTATTTTATTGCATTTGGAATGTGGGATAAATTAGGACAGTTTGAATTTAGGGGAAATCTATGAAAGCGACATGTAGTTGGCACTTTCACTTTATACCTAGTTGTTTGTCTTTCTATTTTTTCCCCTTCCCTTTGTTTTGGCTCACAACCATAGGATGATTTTGAGGGCCTTTGAGCCCTTGGATCAGATGCATAACCTCAGTCACTCCCCATGCTATAAATATGTAAGGTTGTGCTTTGTTAAAAATCATATGATGATATGAGAATGACAGTTGAGCATTTGCTCCTTCACCTTGAAAACTCTTCTTGATTATCTTCATTTTGGCAACCTAAGTGGTGATCAAGTGAGTCTTAAGTTTATTTAGATTGGTGTGACTTTATATCCGAATAAGATTAAGAGCCCTAATTTTCTTTGGTAGGGTGACTTATCCAAAGGAGAGTAGTTTTATCCAATCCAATTTACCTCAACTTCAATTGATCCCCTCTTTTATCCCTTCATTATCTACACTCCAAATCTTCCCCCTCCTCTTCACCTACCTCCCTAGTTATCCCTTCTCAATTTTCAGTCCCACATTTGTCCCCCTCTTTCCCCCTCCTCACAAACAATCCACCTTGTCCAGCCAAGCGCCATTTTTCTGTTTTGGTGACTTTGAGATTTCCCCTCTTTCACCTCCCTTCTCGGTTGCCTCCCATATTTTCCCTTCTCAAACAACATCCTCCCTACTGCCTTCACACCAAATTTCAAGACCGCCAACTTTCTCCACTTTTTCCCACCTCAAAATCTCCCAAAATGACTCTACTCGGGTACAAGCTAGCCTTTGTGGTTTGAGCTCGTTTTCCAAGTTTGTGTCCAACCTCCCTTTGGGCTCACCGTTCCACCAGGTGGGGTGGTATGGCCATAACCACTAGGCACATTCAAAAGTGAAGGCTATTGTACACTGTTTTTAGGATTCCACATAAAAACTTACGAAAAATTTAACCAAGTTCAATGTCAAAAACTCGTCCAACCAAGCATATACAGCTATTATACCAGCAGTCATTTTATTCATGTCAAACAATCGTGAATTTACCCAAGTTCCATGTCATATAGAGCTAAAACTGAAGCCTAATAAGGCCAATTTTTCAACAGGACAGACCAATCAACAATTCAGCAATCATGATATCAACTAGACTACAAGTGAGACCAAAGTAAAAGCCACAACACCTAAGCAAAATTCTGGAACACAACCTATAAGATTAACTCATTTCCATTTCTTCTTAAGGGCAGAGAAAACACTAAATGTGCTCCAGCAAGATTCAAACTTCCAGAGACACATAAATGAGGACACTCCAGCAGGAAACGAAAGCCCGTACAGAGCAATAAAACTCTTTAACTCCTCTAATCACAATCTCAACAACGTTCTAGAGACATATAAATAAAGATTTCTAATAGGACTTTCGAACAAGTCGGTCTTTAATTCCCCTTTAGCTAGCAACAACAACGTTCAAAATTCAAATTAAACAAAATATGGTGCTTCAAGCGTACACATACAAGCACAAAAGAAACCCCTGACAAAGTCGAAGCTCCATTGAGTAGCAAAAAATCAAAATGAATGTTATACCTCAACAATGTTGCCAACAAGGTAGGGCAATTGCTTATTGAGCTTGATCTTCTCTTGATTCTCCTTTATCTTCTCCTTGAATGAATCCAAATCCAGAGTTGATCTCTGAACCTCCTCCTATTCACATAAGAGATATAACGACAATTAACAAAAAAAAAGGTAACAAAATTTCAGATTAGAAAAGGTTTACCAAGAATAAACCCTAGGTTCCTCAATTTCCAGCTTTGAACACAGAGGTAAACAAGAACGAGGGAAAAACAGAGGAAGAAGAAGAAGAAACCTTAAGGATCCGAATCTCATTGTCGAGAATCCGAGAAGCCCTAATGATGTCCTCGGTGGTCAAAGAAGCGAGCTGGTCTTCTTGAAAATTGGGATCTTCCACCATCGACGACGCCATGATTGAAGCCTGAGTGAAGGAGAGTGAGAAAGAGGAAAGAGAAGAGCGGCGAAGGAAGAGACGGCGACGGAGTGAGAAGCCGGCGGAGAGAGAGAGAGAGAGAGAGATTTGGATTGTTGGCCAAGAAATGAATAATACTTCAAGTAGTCCGGAGAGAGAGAGAGAGAGAGAGAGAGAGAAGGAGAGAAGCTATAAAATGGGCCGATTACACCATTCATTTGGGCCTTTCATTCAAAAAGAAAATAAATTACTAAAACCCCGGAAAAATATGCAACGTAAATTTCATTGGATATTTTTGCCAAAAAAAAAATACTATAAAAAAATGTAAATTAAAAAAATCCACATTTAAATCTATCTACTTTAAGAATGGAGTGTTGCGTAATGGCACTGGTTGAATCATAGAGAATTCAGCATTTACCGAGAGACTATAAATATCCAAATCATCGACTATAGTAAAGAAATATGAGATATATGATAACGGGTATAAATATGGTAAAATCTGTGTCAAAAAATGAAGATTAACTTGAATCTACTGTCAATCTTACTTATTAATGTATTCTAATTTAATTTAAAAAATATACTTTTATATGTTTATTTAAAACTTTTGGATTCAATAAGGTGAAAATAGGCCGAATATAGGGAGGAGTGTAGATTGAGCTTGATTATATCAGTAAATTTATTAAAAAAGCATACTACAAAAAAAATATATTTGTGAAATTTTTTGTTTTTGTTGGACAAACTAAAATTAGAATATCATCAAGTTGATGTATTCTAATTATTTACCATAATTTTTACTCATTATTATTGCTTTCTTGAAGAACCAATTTTATGCTAATTTATTGTAATTATTAGCTGTTAAGTGGCACAATTATTTGGATAAATATTAAAAATATACATACTGAGTAATGAGCAACAAAAGTAGTAACTATGAGAAATTGAAGCTTCATAGGCATTCAAGTCCGTATAAATTGAAACACAATGAACAATAACATACAAACAAAAATGATATTTCTTCGATTCGATTATAAATGTTGATTATATGTATAAGAATAAGATTGCATACACCTGGCTACCCTCTATCGCTCGATCCCAAATGAGAATCTGAAAGAATACATTGATATACACATCAAACATGCTCCAGTAAGAAGACTCAAGACTGATTAAATGTGGCAAGTGATGATGCAATTGAGTTGGGATCAGATCTTGTGCAAGCAAGAGTTCCCATGTTGAACTTGCTGAAGCAGGATATAGGGAAGTTCTCCAATTCCATGACCTATGCTCAACAAATTATTCATCTTCCATCTTCGTTCTTCACCTATGAATTATTGTACATAGGCGTCTTTCAGAATCTTCCTTCTGTCATCCTCTGAATCTGTGCATTAGTCAGTGGGTTCCTTTGGGCGGCAAACCCCATTGCTGTTCACATCTGTTAATCTAAACGTACCCTTCTACCATCCTGGCGTCCACCGTTGATTCATCTTTTGACATACAGTAGAGAAATGTTGGGCAGCAATGATGAGTAAAGGAATCTCAAATGCAGAATATTCAAATATTCGTAAGATCAATATCGGCAAGTTTCAAGGATATTCAAGTTTCAACCAAGCTTCTTGCCTGGAGGTCTAAAAGCTAGTATTATGCAGTTTGCAAAAGCAGGAATAATTAGTCGCATAACGATGCAAGAATGCTTTCCATTGGATTTTGAAGTGTTTCGACACCCATTAAGATAAGTGGAGGCAGCAATTCAAAGGCATTAACCGTGCTAAATGGCTGATGGCTCTACTACGATTACATCGCATTCTAAGACAGTCCCATTGAGCTCTACCTTCCGGTTTTACTCACTTCACACCAAGCCATGTCCTTGAGTGAAGTTACATGTTTAAAAGTAAAATGATGAGCAAGTTAGTTGGGGGGGCCTCAAAGAACAAAACACTATTTTAGTTTACATAATGAATATAATTTGCTTGAAGTTGGAATTACCTAAATATCTCAGTCAATTAAGACATGACAAACAGAAAGTAGGAGTGTTACTGGAAATAGAAAGCAGGAAACATAAATCATTACCTTAGGCTGACAAATGAGCTTAACGCTTTTGGAAGCTGGCTTTTATCATCAGTGAACCCTGATCCAGAAACAAGATATCATGAGCGTGAGCCACCAAGTATGGCATCAGCAAGACAGCAAAATAAATTCATTCTCTCAATTCAAACCCTAAAATCATAGAATGAACATTTGAGCTCCAAAATGATGTGGAAAAAATAAAAAAGCATAAGCTTAATGTACCATATTATACCTTATCTATCTGAGATAGAAGGAAGCTCTCAAAGAAGTGGCAAAGATCTTTGAGGAAGATCCATGCATTGTCCTAAACTGATTAGTAAAATAGTCCTGTGATATTGATGGACTTCTTTGCTAATTTGTAACAAGCTTCCTTTTGTATCAGAAGTTGGATGTCAATCTCTATGCTTCTAATCTGGAGATCAACTTAGCATATGCATATATGCTGCTCCCTCATCATCAGCAAGCTTAAAAGTGCCAACCGTTATAACGCCAGTATCTCCTTGCATTTTCATTGACACGGGCTTCTTTTATTTTCAAGAAGAGCTTATATGCACACTCTGCTTTGTTGAAGGCTATAAGTTTATTATTCAGTTTGCTGTACATGAGCCTGCTTGGACAAAACCCCTTACTCAGTGCCTCTTCCATAACAAATACAGCAGTGTCAAGCTGTCCATTATTGCACAACCCATTAATGACATGCTCATACACCTCCATGTCAGAAGAATACCCACAGTCTTGCATCTCATTCCACAACTTCAAAAGCATTCCACATTTACCAAACCGAGAAAGTCTCATCAGCAACAACTTATACGCAGTTAGTGATACTTTACACCCAGCTTTTCTTGCACTTTTATACATCATCATGGCTGCATGAGGCGGACCATAACTACACAAAGGCTCAATAAAATTGGTTATAACCCCTGTGGTTGGAGTCACTCCTTGACGTAACATTTCCTCGAACATTTCAAGTGCATCAGCCACTTTGCGAGCCTTAAGCAATCCACTGATTAGTTTTGTATAAGTCTCCAAGTTTGGTGAATAGTTATTTCTTAGCATTTCCTCATAATACTTCTTGCATTCATCAAAGTCGTTCGTCGATACATAGTTAGAAATCATCGCATTGTAGACACCTGTATCAGCCTCGAAGTCTTCACTTTCCATGCTTTCAAAAATCGTAACAGCATCTTCAAGCTGACCAGCTCTACCCAAACCCTCTATAAGACAACGATATGTCTCAGAATTGGGACCAAACCCATATTCCACCATTGCTTTTAGACACTTCTCCATTTCAATAACCCTTCCCAATTTCGACCACCCACCAATCACCACATTATAACTCGAAGAATCAAACTCCAGTTTCCCCTTCATTGAATTCAGCAGCGAGTGTGCAGTACCCACATGAGACCTCTTACACAAACACCGCAAGAGCACATTGAACGTCTCCGTATCACACTTCATCCCAAACTCTTCCAGCTTCTCAAACACATCCATGGCTCTCGATAAGCGGCGAGTCCTTACAAAACTGTCCAGAACAATCATAAGTGTTTCCGAAGCGGGACTAATCCCCTCAGCACTCATTTCCTGAAACTTCTCCATCATAAAATCAAACATCTTCCTTCTCCCCAAGGCTTTAAGAATCACGTGATACATCCCCAGGTCTCTACCAACCCCAGATTGCTCAACTACCCAGTTGAAGAACATGACCATAGCTTCACCCCCTAAGTTCCCTCTATCTAAAACCCTAGAAACAATATCAACACTAAGCTCAGCATCACCCACAGCAGTACATAGGGATTTTTCTATTGAAGCTTTTCCCTTGAGTTTCTGAAGAAACACTCCTCGTAGCTTATCCTCTAGCGGCAAAAAACCGTCGGGCGAAACCCTAATTTCGGATTGGGTATGAAATGGAGGCCAATCAGGAGAGTACAAATTGGGAATCGAAATTGATTTTCGAATTGGTAAGAGATCAGAGAGTTGTTTAAGAACCATAGATTCGTCAAGATTGGGATTTGCAATTGTTTGGGCTTCATCAAGATCATCTCGTTGGTGTTCTTGTTCAGAGTTTATGGATGCATCAATGGCGGAAAGAGAAGAAAAGGGAAATGGAGAGAGAAAGGAGAAAATGAGATACCTGATTCGTTTGATGGGACGGATACCCCTGAAAGTTTGAGGAGCGAGCGCCATGGACGCCGATTCCTCTTTTAGCTCATAATTTCTCCCGAACCTATAATGTTGGGAAAGAAAGAGGAAGAAGAACTAGAAAAATATTCACTTTAGTAATTTATTTTTGGCTTTTGTAAACTAAATTATTTAACTATGAATTTTATGTTTTAAAGGTAGATGACATATTAATTGTGTTTTACCATTTTTTTTACTTTAATTGATGTGTATGAAATATTTACGTATTTATAAATTAAACTATTGTTTGTATGAGCGATAACTTTTTCAAGTCTTCAAATTGAGCTACTATTATTGTACGAGTGATAACTTATTGCACTGCATGACCGCAATTTCAACACATAATAAATCGACAATATGCATATAAAGGTTGTTTTATATTAGCGTTGACAAAATTTCATCCAATCCGATTATCCGAATTTGTCTAATCCGAAAAGGTTAAATGTAGTCATTAATTTTTTACCCGAATTTTAAATTCAAACATAAAGTTTTTCTATTTTTGTATCCGAACCCGATTTTAATATGAAATTAGACTTGTCAGCATTATCTGTTTAAATTTATTGATTGATTTATCCAACCTAATTTTGATCCACAAAACTAAAATTTTACCGGCGCTGTTCCAAATGAACAAATATTTTGCGAAACGGTTTATTAAGGCTAAACCATTTGTAAGATATCATTACTAAAGTAATTTGTTTACTGTACAATTCAAGGTCCTTTAGACCCACCGAGCTTTTCACGCCCATCAACAAAAACACGCCCATCATTCAAGCTTCCCCCAACAAAGAAATCTACATCTAAATACCTATCTAAGAACAGAAACAAGAAGAGGGCAAATCAGAAGATGCTTACACCTCTCTCTCTCTCTCTCTCTCTCTCCCCCTCCCTCCCTCCCTCCCTCTCAAAACTTGCAGTCACTTGAGGGCAGTCTTAGATTAGACGCTACGGCATAAAGTTAGCATAGCTGCACCCTAGTACCGCAATTAGCTTCAAGAAACTCTTTCCAAACCCTCAGAGGATTCAACTGATGATAATTTTGGGACATGCCATTTGACTCATTTGGCAATATGCTTCTAGCTGCAAAACCCATAAGCGCAGTGGGACCCAACCGAGTTCTTGACACAATGCTGCCTTCCTCGGTAAACCACGTAGTTTTATACTGATCTAGAATAGACTGTTGCTGATACGAAGGAACTACCTCTTCTTCAACCTGCCCTTCATGATTAGATGATGGTGAGTCATCCCCGACATCACATAATTGTTCATGCCAAATGATTCCCAATCAACTTGTTGTAAGATCCCAGTAGCTCGGTCCATGCTTTGAACAGCAAACTGTTTCATTCGATTGGATTGTTCAAGAGCCAATTTGTCCACCCTGGATTTTAGTTCCTGGAGTCGTTGACCAACCCTTGCGGATACAGCATCATATAAACTCCCTCTTGATGCTAACTCACTTTCCTCCACATTCAGCAAATCATCAAACTCAATGGGATCCCCAACGAGTACCGTCACCTACATTATCCAAAATGCACAAGAGAAATGTGAGAAGGAGAAAAATGATTAGCAAACTGAAGCAAGCATGCTGGTATGTGGTGTCAGATGTTTACAGCTTGATAATAGCAGCAGCATACTGAATAACTGAAAGTCTAAAACAGGGAGCTTTCATACTTTTTATTGCCTTCCCCAAAAGAAACCCCCCTTCCTTTCTCTGCTCTATCTCCCTCCCTCTCTATGGGGTTTAACTGGGTTGCCCTTTTTTACTTTTCTTTTCTTTTCTTTGGTATTTTGGGGGGGTTAACAATGTCGATGTAAGTTGAGTATAGCCTAAAAACTTACGATCTTGCCAATCCTAGGAATGTTGGCACCAATAGGCATTATCTCTTGCATTCCAGTATGCACGAAAGGGACTACAATCGGGATATTATCTGCATCCAGCACCAACCTGTTGGGAAGCGTACAACAACCATCACCAAGTGAGAGTGCGACTTAAGGCATGTAAGATTACATCCTATCACTGGCAACCACATAAAGTGTTTGATATCAATAAGGAAAAACATGAAAACGCATTTAAAAATATAGTAAAAATTGAAATCAAGAAGGTGCAAATTAAGCTCAAATATCCTACACAAGGACTGCAATTTAACCAAAATGTGCTAACTCGATGATGAGTAACCTCATGCTCCAGAGTTTATTCATGCTCTAGTGTTTACAGCAATGTCACCCACTAAGGACTCTACTGTTGAATAGGGAGGCCATGGCAACAGGGTTTTATCCTTTACATCCAAATGATGATTCAATCCGATTGAAACAAAGAGAGACACAAGAATCAGTGATTTGAAATGAGGAAGATGAATGCCTTGGAAGAATTAGGAGCTCATGATGCTGTAGGGTTCTCGCAGCTAGTAATAAGGATTGTCTCTACTATTTTATTTTACTCCTGTGCATGTGCCCATTGTCACACTGCTACTACTTCAGTAAATATCTATCTAAAACGACACCATCTTCCAACATCAATGCTTTGTACTCCTTTCTACCCTTTATAAAATACCTCAAAGGGGGCCTCACTTTCATAGTTCAAGCATGCTCAATCAAAACTCCACTTTGTTGTGCCCTTCTCTCTCTCTACATTTTTGCCAAAATGCTTTACTACTCACCAATTACCTCCAAACTGGCCGGAACCCATCTACTTGTTTAGGGGAATAAACATAGCTCGAAACAGAAGTCATTTTTAGCTGAGCTTCAACGTCAAGTAAACAGTCCTCAAAGGCCACCCCAATCTAGGTCAAGCATCAGCATTTTCGGGCTTGGTTGCTGCCCAGGTACATCACACCAGTAATAAAATGCATCAATTTGGGCACAATACCCTCCAATTTGTTTGATTTCACACAGGGATCAATTAGAAAGGTGAAGATTGTTTAGATTAGACTTCAGTGTTTGGATTGTTGGAAGTTGGAACTGATTGGCAAATAAACAGAAGCCACATTTCAGAAGACAAGAAATGCCCTACTTGAAAGAAAAAAATCCCAGAGAGAATCTTTTCCAACACTTGAGCTTCTCTCTCCCTTCACTCTACCTGAGAGCTTTAACTCCCCTCATTCCCTCTCCTTCCTTTTCACCTTTCCCTTCCAGTGTATTCCTTTCTTCTTTTTCTTTCTCAAAGTTTCTTCTAAGTTAATTGCATGAGCTATTTTTAGCCTCTGATCTTTCCCTTATTTTCGCATAAATATGCAAAATGAATATCTATAAGCAGGTTTATGCTGAGAACAAATTTATTCTGATCAGAATGGACCAAAGATGATGTTTTGCAACAAATAGGAGATTTTGAGCAACTCACCTTCCTACATATACATATTCCTATATATTTTTATCACTATTTACTTATCTTGATGTTTAAAACTGCTCATCCCTTATATTTGGTTTCTTCACGTGCACTCACATCTTTAATCCCGTTAAGTATGGGTTTCCCATTATTCGTTTTTTTCCTTTTTCAGGGAGAGGTAAGTGCGCTTCAGATGAAAACTTGCAAGCCATGTAGACGGTCTAAGAGAACACATGCGAAAGTCAAGATCCAAGAACAATCACAAATACAATATGGGTATAATTCTAAGCCTAGAAAAAACTGAAGACATAGACAGTAGTCAAAATTGAGGTATCTAGGTTATGTGACAAAGAGTTCTACAGGTAGACAACAGGCGGTCACCAGCTATTAGATGGAAAATCCATCATAGAGCATAGATCTAAGTCAGAGGGGTACAAGGAGCATGTAAACAATACAAACTCTAGATAACATCACATATGCCAACAAAAAAACTCACCTTGCAACACCTCTCTTGGCTGACCCAACAGTCCTTCCACCATCTCGTGAGCGGCTGCCTTCAGGGAAGATATGGACCCAACCCCCATTGTTTAGTTTAGAAATAGCCATGTCTAGCCCCTACACAAATCAGATACTATGAGAGAAGTGCAACGTGACACCTCTGCAACTTGTACATTAACAAGGAAGTAACTAGGGAAAAAACAAAAAATAGTAATATACCTTCTGATAAATCCCATCACCCCGTGAAACAGGCAAAACTTTCACAGATCGAAAAACGCAGAAGTCACAGGATTCTTGAAACATCGATCAGTAGCACAAAGGGTCCATCTCAATTGCTGAGCATCCATGAGAACATGTGGTGGGAGCAAGGAAGCAATGACGAGAGGGTCATCCATAGAAGCAACATGATTGCTAACCTGCAGCATCCCAGCAATTAAATGCCATAAGTAAGACGTCCTCCTTTCTCCCTCTCACACTTTTGTTAATGCATGCAGATATGTTATGACTAAGTTTATTGATGCCGTTGCAATCATCTACATGTTCAAGAAAGATCACCATGTACAGAGATGCATTATCTCGTCCTACTAACAGAATTCATTAGAAGAAATGTGCAGACTTAACCAAGATACCACATCATCCCACCTAGGAAGGCTATAGGGGTTGAATGTAGAGAATTTTAACCCTGAATTGCAAAGAGGTTGTTTCCCTTGGCCCTAGATTTGAAAAGCGTTCATTTTTACAACTTCATAGCAAATTAAGGGTACAAGAATTAAGCTACTGCATTTTTGCCTCCATCCATTAATGATCTAGAGCTGAAAATTTTCCACAAGCAGTTTTTTTTTTGAGCTGCTTACAAAATAGACAAACAATAAAAAAATTGGAAGATGTGACACTACCATAGATAAGATAACAGACAATTGCACATCCATTTCAAGTGCTGAACTCGCCTATGCCTACAGAACAGCAACTCACAAACTAACCAAACAAAATATAAAGGAACAGGATAAGAAGATTAGGACAGAGAGCAGAGGTAAAGTTGTACATACAGTGATAAGAGGCTTGTCTTTAGATCTATCTCGCAATGCCTTGTGTAGCTTTTCTGCACCATAGATCTGTCATAGTAAACAAGTAAAGCTTACCATTTTCATCAAACAATAGGGACTAAGAACTAGAATTCACAACTAGAAGTTTTAAACAATACCTGCACACGATTTAATCCATGCATAAATACATGACATACATTCCCAAGAACAGGAACAGCCAACGTTTGCAGCATTCGAGTAATTGCTGACTCTTCTTCGGCATAAATATCCTTCACAACTGCACCCATCAGAAAATTTGTTCAGAAATTCGCATTGCTTACCACTTTCAGAAACCATGCCCACATGATAATAATCATCTTCAGGTTCAAACCAACATATTTTGGATTGTCACATGACTTGCAAAAGGTAACTTGAACTGCAAATCAACTCCCTCAGTAGGGATCTTCGACTAACTGAAGGAAACAAAAAAAGGGTGTACCTAGTATATCTCACAACATAATCATCTTTGGATGTGATCTCAATTCACATTACAATGAAATGAAATCATAACCAGCAGCTTAACATTTTACAGGCTCCAAACCCAGCAAAAAGTGTGATCCATAATTGAATAAAACGATTGAATAACATGTAAAAAGAATATTCTTGAATCAAGAATTCACACTTTCAGAACACTCCTGCCCGTCTTCCCTTTTCTCAATTGAAATCTCGTCTCACTCCTAGTCTAAGGGAATCATAACCTTTTTATCACAAAAACATAATCATTGATATAATCTCACCTAAAACTACATTGGCATATAAACGAAAACACTAAATCATCTCACAAAAACACAAAAAGCATCACAATTCGAAAATGGAGCAATAACCGACCTCGTTTACGGGAGAATTTGGAGGTGGAAGAGGCAATAGTTTCACGGCGGAAATCACGGAAGCGGTGGATCCAGCGCTCGATAGCGGAGGAGAAGTGACCATCGGCGGAAGGGCGGCGGCGGTAAAGGTGGCGATCGACGGCGACGCGGAACCTCCGGCGAAGCTGTGACTGCAAGAATCGAGCATTGGCCTTCAACAGATCTCCTCTCTCAATCCAATGGTGATATTGGTGCCCCACCATCACCTCACCAAGAGCTTTCCCCACAACACAGACCCAGAAGGTAGAGAGAGAGAGAGAGGGCTTCTTCTACAGTGAAAAAGGAGAAAGGGAGGAGGAGGAGGTCGATCGAGAGAGAGTGAAGAAGGAGGAGGGGGGTTTTAGGGCGGCGTAGGGAAAGGGAATCAAAGGGTGAGGTGCTAATTTGCGCCAAAGAAAGGGGCCTTCGTGTTAAATTTGGATAATGTGGGAGGGGGATATTTGTTATTATTAAATTTATTAATTTGGGTCCCACAACAAAAGGATTTGGTGAGGGGTGACGTGGGAAAGGGGACACAGAGACTGTTGATCTTTCTAGAAGTATCAAGGTCAAGTATCCCAATATTTCTTCACTAAACATTTCTATGCTTTTAATTTTATTTTAAATTTAAATATGAAACATATTCGATGTAGACAGAGACCTAATTTATGTTTTTTACATAAATGTGTCGTCAAATTCATTTTTGTCCTTTTGTTGTATTTTTAAAATTTTTTTATTGCACTAGAGACTGTATATATTAATAAAAGTGTTAATGTACAATAATTTGTCCTTACAATTTTTTAGCTTTAAAAAATCATGTCATGTATCAAAATCATTTGAAAATACACTCTGTTCTATTTAACTATAAAAGAAATTGACGATAAAAGTGTTAATGTACCACAAGAAATTCAAAAGAATAGTTTGACATTTTTTTATTTATATATGTAATTGACGACAAAAATTGAAAATTTAACCTTAATTGTGTGTAAAATTTTGAATACTTACGCACGAGATCATTTGAGTTATTCGTCTCATACTTAAACTCTATTCCATTTAACTATAACTTACAACTCTTAACATCTCTTTATAGTTTTTAATACCTAACTTTACGGCTATCTTAAGACAGATTACTTACAACTTCTTACATATAAATTGAAGAGGACCTTAAACTCAATCTCATATAAACTCTTATTTTAAAAAAAAAAAACTCAAAACAATTGAATTTCTTGACAAAATAAAAAAATTTTCCTTTTTTTACCATGACTTTATCTCCTCGAATTCATATCTCTGTCAATGCATAACATTCATGATGTTAATGGTAAGGTTGATTTGGATACAACTACAATTTACACATAATATGATACTGAACAAACCATACCTTGCAATTTCTCATAATATATAGCCGAAAGGTTCAAAAATATCAACTTCAAAAACTATTCAGAGTCGCTGGCTATCAACATCCTAGCTACCTTCACATCAAACAGCAATGTACATAACATAGATGAGAATAGAATTATCTCGGCTTGTGCAAGGTGAAGTTTTTTTATCACTGCAAAAAATTCTCAAGTCGATGATCGAGTCTTCACCCGCCATTGGATAGATATTGGTCTCTTGGCAGAAAAGACAGGTATTTATGCGTAGCTCCTTGTCAATTTCATGTTGAATAGCAAGCAGTAGAACAGCCCTGGAAACAAGCAATAAACCGCACTCATCGTTTCACAGGTCCTAGATGAAGACCAAGTCAAGTTTGGTTGACAATGCACCACAAAAAAGAGACCTGGTAGGTCGGTAGATGGGTCTTCTCGTTCGGGTTTAGCTCAAGTTAATTTTGGATCAAGGCCATGGTCGGGTTTGGTTGATAAGGTTGAGTCATTTTGAGATCCCCCCTCCTTCCCCGGGAGGAGCAAATACAAGCAATGTAGTTTAATAAAATAAGGTCTCCTCGAACTTCCCTTAATATTCCCACATCCAAATAGGGTCTCCAATAAGATCCTCCAACATGAATAAAGACAGCAAGTTTTTTAAAAAGTGAGTAACCAATGGAAAACATACCATTAAAATGTCTGTAATGCCAATGTAAAGGTCAAATTGCATCGACGGGCTTAATC
Organism: Talinum fruticosum; assembly: GCA_021018815.1. Classification (NCBI taxonomy): domain Eukaryota; kingdom Viridiplantae; phylum Streptophyta; class Magnoliopsida; order Caryophyllales; family Talinaceae; genus Talinum; species Talinum fruticosum. The sequence continues at coordinate 541,288 of JAITYX010000103.1, forward strand.
CCAGCATTCTTGTCCCAGTCTTCTGGTGCAGCAACATCTGACATGATTTTCTCTTGGCCACGCCAAAGAATCTGCACCGCCATCAGAGAGTTTCAATATCCACAAAGACTTCCCACAAATGCGATCCCCCCCAAAGAGAGAGAGAAAAGCGCAATCGCAGCTGAAGCTAATAGACAAATAAAATATACAAGAACACAACTCCGAAAAGTTTCATGGCGAAAGCCACATAGAAACTTGCCTTGTCTATTACGCCAAAGTCTTTAGCCCTGGTTGAGTCCATATAAAATGGTCTTCTCATCACATTAGCGATTGTTTCCTCTGACTGGGAATGCATAGATTTAAGTCAAATAATTTTCTTTTGTGCCTATAAAATAAATTGCCACAGAAATTACACGCTGAAGATCAGACATCATACTCACATTTCCTGTGTGTTTAGCTAGGAGCTTCACAAGAGTATCCCTGTTTATTATTACCTGTGGTTTAATAACATCAAAATGAATTTTCAGGAATCTCAGACAAGAATTTTACAAAATTATAAGTAGATGTACAATAAGAAAGATACAGTTCTTGGTTCACAGCTTAAATGGACCAACAGATCCACACTCATCATTATAACTCTGATCACTTAAAGAACATCGACTTTTCATATCTCCATTGCAAAACATTAAATCATCTTTAAAATTCAATGTCCAAAGTTACAGCCAACTTTAAATACCCTTTCCTTTTGGGAAATGGCATACACATAAGATACCTACATGAACCTTGTATGCACAACCTGCTGAATCTTTTGCATTATATAATGATAATTCTATAGAATCACATAACACGTTCAATCGAGGACAAGATATTTTGACCTTAAACCAAAGTAATAGACTCCTTGATTTAGACATTACCTAGATATGATGTCCTCAAACACTAAGGAAAGTATGGACAACTTACCTCTCTTGCACGAATTTGAACATCACTCGCTGGCATTAACCCAGATGATGGAACACGTGGCTGTTGAATCATTGCTGAAAAGTGTTTAAGCAGAACCATTAAGGATCTGACTCAAATATACCTAACTCTCCCATCCTCCATCCCCCAAGAAAATAAAATGAAAGAAAAGAAAAGGCATACTCAGAGGAAGGAAAAAAAGACAGGTCAGAGCATCAAACCTTTGGCATGTGGCATCATAAACCTTTTTCCCTTGGTCCCAGCAGATAGAAGTAAACAAGCCTGACCTATAGCAGCTCCTACTGCGACTGTGTGGATCTGAATTCACCCAAACAATCACGCCAATGAGACAGAAGAGAAAAACAGTAACAGTAAAGTCAGTACAATAAGATGTATGAAATGCGGGGAAAAGAAGCTAACAGAAAAGGGCAGCACATGTAAGCCTATTCAGAAAAAAATGATACAATCTTGTAATAGTATATGAAACACTAAAAAGGAAGAGAACACAAATTGAAGGGGATAATGGAAAAATTGTTACCATGTAACACCATACTACCGGTTTCTATGAAACCTCAATTTAGCAGAGAGGAAAACAGAACCATTTTCTGCACTATAACAGAACTGACAAAACAACACCCCCCGACCCAGGCCCAAACACCCACCACCGGCTGCCAAGTCAAATTTTCTTGCACCATATATATCAAATCATCAATCTTCTCATCACCCCCTAACTCCAGTGCATTATGTGTGTTTTAGCCTTTTTCAACAGCTCACAAACCAGCATTAACAGCAAAGCCTGACATAAGTTAAATTATCCCTTTACAGATCAATTACTGAACAAGAAGCCAAGTAACAACTGAAAAATCCAGCACTGGCATCTAGCAGACGCAGATATTTGCAAGGGAGTGTACCTCATTCTTCAGTTGCATCATTGCATCATAGATAGCAAAACCTTCAGTTTCCATCCCGACCTGAAATTAATAATTAAGTAAACAAGCTCTAAGCAGCAAGGAAAATTAGAAGTCATTAAAATGGTATGCAGAACAATAAACACAAACCTCATATAGAACACCATATAAAAACCCGCAGAGCATGAATCACCTCAAAAAAGGTATATTCTCCCCAACAAATTATGCCAACTCGCAAAAAAGAAATACAGCCTTATTTTTATAGACGGAATCAAATGCAATGAAAACTTACTGTTTCACCATCATCCCGGGTAGTTCCTGTGGAATTTATGTAAATATATATGGGTTCCTTGGGGTCCATCCACTGTAAGTACATCAACTCCGCAATGACAAGCTCAGTGACAGCTGGAACCAACTGAAGAAAAAAAGGCAGAATATTTCCAAAATTAACACTACCATAATTATCTATACCTTAATCTGCCTAGGAATCACACAACCTACAGAAAGAAAATCATCTGATAATACGACTGACAGAAACAGGATACAGAACAACTATAACGATCCATACAATTCCCTAAATTTTGTTTCCTTGGTTCGACCAAGCAATTCAATCAGGTCCATTAAGTTAATTAAATTGATGAATCTTCAAAACTTGCGAGGGACAATTTCTACAACAACATTGTATATGAAGGCACTTCTAACCTATAAGCTACTTGAAGAATGACAAAGCAATATGATATCCAACTATAACTGAAATTTTACTTACCAAACTATAAGTAAAGTTAATATCCTAAGAGGCTAAGATGCAAAAATCCAAGTGGAAAGATGAAAATTTATAGGTGAAAATTCAATCATTCTATTGGAAACCACATCTTTAAAATTCAACCATAGGTTTTCAACAATGTTGGGCTACATCTCAAGAAATCCAATTATCAATTGTTTCACCACATCTAAATGATACATGAGAGGACTCCTCTTCACTCTCTTTCTCTCGGAATTACATAGCAGGATTCTTGTGTCAATGTAATCACTCAAACCATATCAAGCAATACTAACACCTCATCCACCCTCAGTCACCCCCACCCACCCCACCCAACACCACCCCTGAAAAAAGCATCACTAATATTTCTGCATATCTACCTTAACATCTTATCATTCGATACTTAAAAAAAGAACTACCTATTATTAGCAACACTGAAAACTAATACTACAGCACCATTTCAGAATTAGTTAACTTTGCAAACTATAGCTATAAAACAGCATCAATAGAATAAAGTATGGGTTCAAAATATGGCCCTTTGCAGTGAAACAGCTGCATTGGAAAGGTTTTGGAGTGGAGCTAACACTGTATTTTCAGCCCCACAACAACAACGATATGATACACGATTGCTGCATTAAAGCAACTTTGCAATATTGCAACCAAAACTGCAATCGTGACAGGGATGGCAACAGTGACCAAAACCTTTCATTGTCACTCACTGCATTTCAAAGCACCAACTAGACATCCCAGCAATATTTAGAATCATCAGTAAACCAAATCAAACAATTACCCTGGAGTCCCACCCAGGATAGAGATTTTCCTTTTTCCCCTTTTTTCTTTCCTTTTTTTTGGGGGGTTGTCAAGTAGATGCAAGTTAGCATCATTACCCTAACAATTATATTGGGGCCTAGACTTAAAAAATATTAAGTAACTACTACTTTAGAGCACATCTCATTCACCATAACCCAAAGCTGAAAATTTTACACAGGAATGACTCTTCCAACAGTACAAAATATGGAATGAATAAAAGATTAACTCCAATAATCAATACTAGTTTCCTATCTTATTTGGACCATTTTGGCCCTTGGACACTCAGACATCATGATTATACAGCCATTTGGGTGCTTCAGATTAGAGCAAAAGCTTAGTTTAACAAAGCGAGCCCTGGGCTCACAAAAGCCCAAATCCCACCCCTTGCGCCTTGCAAGGGGTGAAGCTCAACCCCTCAAAAAAGCCCTCTGAGGTGCACGCTTCACTCTACGCCTCGTCCGCTCCCGTGCCTCCATGGGCTTTTTTTGTTTTTTTGCTATTTTCCTGCCTCCCCTCTCCCTTCTCTTTCTTTTGTCTCTGTCTTTGTTAGATTGTGAGTAGGTGGGTTAGTTGCACCTTTTTTCAATTGGTGCTTTTTTTCCTTTTTTGCTTGCTTTTTCAGTGAAAAGTGTGGCAAATTCATTGTGTTATCACAATCTAACGCTCTTTGTGGTATTTTTCGTAGTTACAATGATATCTAATTACTTATTTGATGTCATCATCTATCGTATTCGACAAAAAATATTGCTTGGTAACGATTTTCAAGCATTTTTTAGTAAGTGCGCCTCGTTCCACCTAAAGACCCTTTGCGCTTTTGTGCGCCTTGAGCTTTTTAAACTAAGAGTAGTAATCATGAAGATCATCTAAATTCATAAAGAGGATAGTGTTAACATCCTGAAGGGTTTCGAGACATAGTGGTCTAAGTAGTAATTATTAAGATCAAGTCAATTCATAAAGAGATTACCCTTAATGTCCCAAGGGGATTCGGAGGCATTGTGGTCAACTCCTAAGTCCCAAAAATGAAGGCTATTATCCATACTTTTTAAAAAAATTTCGGAAAATTTTCGGAAAGTTGTCAAATATAGGCCCATTCTAAATCACTTCAATAGCATCGCACACCATCAAAACACTAAAATCTTACTCATTCTTGACTACTTTCGGATAATCTTCTAAGATCTAGAAGACAATGACAACGTCATAAGTAATAATCATCAAGATCATCTAAATTTATAAAGAGAACATTGTTAACGTCCCAAGCGGTTTCGGAGGAGTAGTGGGCAACTCTTTCTAAGGCCCAAAAATAAAGGCTATTATCCATGGTTTTTTTGCAATTTTTGGGAAATTTTGGTAAAGTTGTTAAATAATATTTTAACAAATCTAGTGATAATTCATAAGGTTCCTAGTTATCAACACTAAAATCTTGCTCATTCTTAACAGACTTTCGAATCACCTTCTAAGATCCGAAAGACAATGTGAACATCATTAGTAGTAATCATCAAGATCATCTAAATTCATAATAAGGATACTCTTAGCGTCCGAAGGGGTTTCGAGGCGTTGTGGTCAGCTCCTTCTAAGACCCAAAAATGAGGGCTATTATCCATGGTTTTTTCCGATTTTTGGGAAATTTTCATGAAGTTGTCAAATAATAACCTAACAAACCCACCGATAATTCAAAAGGTTATTGGCTATTTTAGGCCCATTCTAAATCATTTCAACATCATTGCACACCACCCAAACACTAAAATCTTGCTTATTCTTGACTACTTTCGGATCACCTTCTAAGATCCAAAAGACAAAGGCAACGTCATAAGTAGTAATTATCAAGATATTCTAAATTCACAAAGAGGATATTGGTAACGTCCCAATAGGTTTCAGAGGCGTAGGGGTCAACTCCTTCTAAGGCCTAAAAATGAAGGCTATTATCCATAGTTTTTTGCAATTTTTGGAAAATTTTCGGAAAGTTGTAAAATAATATCTTAACCTAGTGATAATTCAAAAATTCTTGGCTATTTTAGGACCATTCTAAATCATTTCAACACTATTGTACACCACTAAAATCTTGTTCATTCTTAACTGCTTTCAGATCACCTTCTATGATAGAGAATGGCAAAGTCATAAGTAGTATTAAAAGCAAAGGTAAGAATCTTGTAATAGCCAAGTTCAATCCCTGGATCCAAACTTGCATCAGACCCATCCTCCATAGATCTAATAAGATATCATCAACCAAGAACATATACAAACTGGCCAATGGATCTACTCCTCACAATGTATTCTGAATCAACTCCAATTATTTCATATCTGCACATTAAGATTCCAATTTTGTGACAAACTTGATCCAATCAATATGTCACCATTCATATTATCACTGTATATCTGAATTTGAAATCTCTAGCCTTCGGTCCACAATCCAAGAGATCATCTGATCATAGTCATCAGAGGTCCATTAAGCAGTAAAACCACAAAAGAGAAAACTGTCACAGTTCTCAAAATATCGCTGCAGCCTTCCCTAAATAGAATATTGAAAGGATGCCACAACCTACAATACATACTCTCACTTTTCTACATTAGTACCCTAGAATTCAGGACATTTACACACCTTGATGATTGCATAATTATCATTACTCATATCAAGAAGATTGATAGCTCAAGCGTACTTACAGGCATGCCAATGTAAATTATTCTTCCATGAAGCAGCAGTGAAGGCAAATCCGGTGGAGGCCTCCTTGGTCTATGCTCATTGTAAGATACAGACCTTTCAACCTAATTTACAATTTAAATTAGTTCAATGAGTCCATAAATCTCTAGAACAAAGAACTGTAATGCCATATTTCAAAAACTACTATGCTATTGCCTCAGTCTCAAGCTCTTTGTTATCCTATACGTCACATTTATATAAGAGAAGCAATGTAGGAACCAAGACAACAATGACAAAAAAATAGCAGACTACACAAGAAAGGAGTAGATGATTTACGTGGTTTATTTGTGAGCTTAAATGGATACAAACTACCAAACAATCTCAACCATGTTAATGATTCATACAAGTTTCACACTTTCACCTCCCTCGTACACACAACCATCATTATATTTATTGGGCAATAACATCAAATCCTCAATAGCTACTAAAATCATTTAACAAGATTTTCTTCCAATAAAACTTTGGCAATAAGACATCATTTTGCTAAAAGAACCAGATACGCTGGGGAGGAAAAACAATCTCATAGAACCAAACTGGAATAAATGCGATTAAAACCATCATAGACTGACACCATCAACATGGTGGCAGGTGGCAGGTATATATAAGCTCAAAGATTCCTGTTCCTTGTTGACAAAGTGCATCCTTTCGACCCAAAAGAATCCATCATTCTTAACAACCCTGTGATGAGAGAATGTCACTACAAGTTGGGGGGGGAGATACTAGCAACAATGTATTTGTACCATGACTGTACTACAATAGACACTTGCCCACCACAGCTCACGAAATCGCTTTTTCCATATACCAACCAGGCAACAACAAAATCAAGGACATGTTTAGCCACGAGTCATCTCCACAAAATTGTCTCAAATTGGCCAATAGCCGAAATGCATTTTTTTCATAATGGGGGAACATAAGCTTCTAAACCAGGAAACAATTCCGGGAAAATCATCCACAGAATCACTACTAAGGTACTGCTAATCTTAATAATAACCTCACTAGTCACAAGTGCTCCTCTACTCATCGATCATTCCATCCCCCAAATCAAATTAGGCCACCCAACAAAATTATGAAAAATCAGCCGAAAAAAAGGCTGCGTTCAACTACCCTGAGCCAAATACCCAATAAATGGCAATAATCCCAGCAAAATGAATAACACAACCAGCCCACCCAAAAAATAATCCCCAAAAACGCAATTATTTTGAATCCTTGAATTAATTCAAGCAGAGAAGGCGACAAATTATCAACAAAAAGAAAATAAAACAAATGCGGAAGAATTCAGCGGAAAGTGGGAGAGAGAAAAGAGACCTGGGCAGGAGTAGCCATGAGCGTAGGAGAATCGAACAAGTCCAAATAAGGAGGGGTATCAGAACTCTTAGGCGGGTGAAGAAACGTTTCGGGGAGTTGGCAGCGACCGAAGCGAGCTTCTTCAGAAACGGGTCATTCGGGTTAACCGGAGGCATGGGTATTTTGGCAGAGCTCCGAGTTGTCATCGAGCAAAAAGCTCTGAAAGCTCCTCGCTTATTTGAATTTGCAGAAGAGGATAGCGAAGATGAAGAAGGGATCGAGCAAGAAGCCATTGGTACCTGCAACAAATTAGCCATGATATTCTTGGGTTCCCGTTAAAATTTTCTGGGGATTTTATGGTTATGGCCACAGAAATTCGAATGGAAGGAAGAGTGAGAAAATGGTTTTCTGGGGCTTCAGGCTCCTCCTCGCCAGTCGATACTGTTGGGGTTGGGCATTGAGCGGATTCGAGAGAGAGAGAGAGAGAGAGAGAGAGGATGAAGGTGGCTTGGGCTTGATTGAACGGGCCCAGGCCCAAACAACTGTATTGTTGAAGAGGCCCTTTTCCTTTTTCTTTTTTTTTTTTTTTAAATAATCGAAAAGTTGTTAATCCGATTATGTAACACCCAAAAAGTAGTAGCCACACGATGAATATTAAAAGTTAATAGATGAGCATAGTAAATTTCATAATGTGGAAGCTCACCCGAAAAATAGTATCAATACGATAAATATTAAAAGTAATAGGGTGAGCATGGTAAATTTAATAATGTGGAAAGGTGGCTTATTACCACCCTTATCATCCAAGTATTCAAGGGGGAACTTTATAGCCCTATTCAAAAAAAATGAAATGTTTAAGTAGCGGATAACTGTTTGTGTAATCGATATCTGTTTAGGTAGTTAATAACTCGTTAAATTTTAACCGTTAGCGAATAGTCTGTTCAATTGAGCGGTTGAATAAATGTGTTCGGTAAATTTAGCGATTAAGTTAGCTGATTATTATAAATTGACGTAAAAGGATAAAAATAATTTGTCAAATATAAATGAATGAAGGGTATTTTTGTCAAAAAATATGAAACGCTACTTTTCAAATGTGAAAAGTTAATATTCTTAACTTTTCAAAAACACTACTTGAAACGCTATAAGTTACTGCAAACGCTAGTTAAAATACTACCTTACCGAACACTAATATTTGGTTGATTAGTGTTTTGACTTGGTCAAAACGCTAAAAGTTACTCCAAATCGTCGTTGTCGAACAGGGCCTATATGCCAATTTAGGTAATAGATGGAGAGGATATGTACCGATCTTTGGACCCATAAGATGGCTTCCCTTATTTTGTTATGGTCAATCTATCGAGACTTCTCTGAGATATTTTGTTATGGTCAATCTATCGAAGCTTTTCTGAGATAAGAAGTCCAGTGGCTGATCTAATTACTAGTTAGAAGACTTGTTGGATGATATAATTTGCATGCCTAATTTAATTTGTGTTAGATGTTACATAACCGCTTCAATACTACACAACAGATGTAAGGGGAATAAAACGTCAAACAACAACCTTCAAATTCACTGCCCCTTCAAATTGCAGTTATGAAACAGAATGCAAGGTCAGAAAAAAAAATTATTAGAAATAACATCCCAAAAACACATTTTTACATCACATTATCATCAATAAATTCAAAAGGCCTCATGAATAAACCAATACAAGTCTTCCAAAACCTAACCAACATGATTAAAAAGACTCACCCACACATTACAAGACAAACTCAACTAATATTCTAACCATCAAAACTGCTTTCAGTGACCCAAACCCTGGTTTTCCTTTTCATTTTTTCACCCACGAGTTACTTTAAGTGACACAAAATGGCAAACCCCTCACTGAGCCACAGCAGTGGCACCATTTTCATTAGCAACTACTGGCTGCAGTTCACCTTCTTCTTCAGCTCCAAACACCTTGGCGATCCTATCAGTAGGCACCAAAGGCAAATAGCTAGCAACTCTGTAACCCCTTTCAGCGCCAGTCTTCACAGTTTGATTGTATTTTTCAGAGCAGTAGGATGCGGTTGGGAGCATTACTTGGGCCACCTGGGGGAAGAGGGGGAGTCGGTTGAGTGACCGCCAAGCTGACACTGCATATTGTTCTGCCACAGGTTCATATTTGGAGTAGAGCTCCTTGGCAGTGGGTTCGTATTTGGTGTAAACATTCTTTGCTATTCCTGAGGCAGTATCAACGACACCTGCACGTTGGACTTCTGAAGCTACACTACGAGCCACCTCAGGTGCCTTCTGGGCGGCACTGTAAGCTTGGGAGGAGAGTTGCCTCACCAATCGTGGAAGATGAGGCTCCAATTTCGTCACAGACTCGTCAACCTGCAAGAAGGTAATCAGGTGTTAACAGTGGGAGACCATGATGAGCAACAAGGAAAGTTAGAGATGTACATCTATCACTATCAGTCTCTGCTTCTTCAAATTCAAAATGCACATTTGATTTCAAACACAGATCCCAAATGCCATGAATAATGATTATACAAGGTGAGCTAGCAGATATATTCATCAATCAACAACTCAATATCTCACAATGAGAACAATGGCAGCACCCAAATGGCCAAGAGACTTATGTCCCTCAGTGTGATTATTTTCAGGCAGTAGAGAACCAACTGTCTGGTTTGGTGATAATCATCACAAGAATATTGATGCTTTCCAACGAACACTTTTGCAATGGTCATAGACTTCAGTCAAATGCGTCCAAGAGAAGTCCACCTCATCACCCGAAAAAAGATGGCAACCACCATTGTCCAAAGTCACCCAAATACTACACCAACCCATCAAAACAATTGGAAAAAACTGGCCCAATCTATGCCACAACTTAAGCCTTGAATCTAGACAACCCTACATGTCCCTCGGGGTGAAGTTCTCATTTATCATCGATTGGCAAGTCCTCACTTGATTAAGTTCTCACGCATTCATAAAATACAGGGCACAAACCATCCAACACTCAAACCTAACCCACACACCATTGTCTTCTTCATGTTATGACTAAGACCATATCATTATCAACATACTTACATTGTATAGTAATTCTGCAAAGTTGAATAACTGGACAATAAATAACAAATTAACAGGTATACAGCTAATGATGATGTACTAGCATAATAACTCACTCACCTTGCGATCCACAAACTTCAGGAGTTCCAAGGGAACTCCGTGAAACCGATGATATACAGGACCAACAACGGTCTTGACTGTACCCTCAACAGTCTCGACACCGGGCTTAAGAGGACCAGCCTTGTCCTTGGCATAACAGTACAGGTTGGAGAAACATACAATTGCATGGAGGGCAGCAGCATGAACAAAATCAAGGTACTTCAGTCTTTGCTCTTCATTGCTTCCTTTCTATAACACAAAAAACCCAAATAATTCATGATTACTAAGACTCACCAAGTTTCTTTTGCTACAAATTGCCCATCAACCAAACCCAATATTAGAACAGCAATAACCATTATGGTTAACCCCACTGTTAATCTAACGAATCATTCAATTTAAAAATTAAACAAAATAAAAAATATAAATCTGAGTTTCTTCTGCAGTTGGTCGATTATCCCACCCCACCACTCCGTCAACCTAAAAGGCCAAAACCCAAATAAAAATTTTAATCTTTTGTGACAAAATACTACGATTTCATGTCTATTCTGTCAATCTTCCCTTCATTCCAACATCATTTTCAAAAAACTTCATAGTTTAAACCACGATACAACGAAATCTTTAACGAATTGAATAATAGAACTCGATCACAGGCGATAAAATCAAAGAAAGAAGAATCAACCACTAAATCACGCAAATTTTGGAAAAACAAACCCTAACAAACGAGAAATACAATCAAGAAACGTGAAAATCTCTCAAGTTCGATGAATCGGATAGAACATAGACAAAATCGAGAATCGACATCATTACCATTTGTTGTTCAAGTTTGGAATCGCCTTCCGCCATTTCCAAAACCAGATTCTCCGTCGAAATTTCTCTCAAAGATTCGGAAAGATTCAGAAATGGGAATTCGAATTAAGGAGGAAATCGATGATCACGGGAAACTCGTCCGAAGGTCGAATTTATTGGGACGATTTGTTCCGCTGCTTTTAAAGGCGAGAGAGAGAGAGGGAGAGCGTCATCAAAATTCCATTTTTTAAAAAGGAAAATTCGTGTTTTATTTTACTTTATTTTTATTTCAAAAAAAAAACAAAGAAACAACTAAATCGAAAAAATTCTTATATGCACATATAAACATAATATGTATATATTTTAACATGGTATCGGACATTTACAATATAAAATGGACTGAAATAAATTTAATTTTATATGCTAAATGAAAACCTAACTTCATGACATCTAACTAGGTATAATCTGCGGAAGAAATTAACAAAATATCATTCTTTTTTTCTTTTGCAAATAAGATATGTATTATTTATTTATTTATTTATTAGGAAAGTGAAAAGAGGAAAAGGTGTGTTTGGGTATGACTAAAATAAAAATGGACCAATATTTTTGCTTATTTTGGGCATAGTTTTGGTTTTAGCTACTTGGTCGTTAAGCTAACATTCTTCCCCAATTAATTATTTGATTTTATGTTTGTTTTATTATTATTTGCCCCTTGCCACTATCAATCTAGAAGCTTCTTTATTGTTTATTTAGGGGGTTGGGGGAATTAAAATAAAGGTTTTTTTTTTGTTGTGTTTCCTTAGCCTACTCCATCTAATCTTTTTGTGGATATAGTTGGTGTACAAGTCTTTATCAATAGAATGTATTTTAAACTACTTAATTTGTCTTATGGTTAATTATGAGCATGTTCGAACTTATATATAAAACGTATATAAATAAAAATATCTTGTGCTTACTCGCACCAAAAAAATATTCCGTGCTCTAGTGCGGGCCAAAACTAATATATATAAATAAAAATGAACCTAAAACAAACATAAAAGAAGTATAAATGAATATAAACGAACAAAATGAGTTGTTAAGGACTTGATCGATTTTACATTAAAAACATAATCTATTTATGTTTTATATTCGTTTATGTTCTCTTATGTTCGTTTATGTTTATTCATTTATGTTTCTTTGTTATTTAACAACTCATTTTTGTTCGTTTATATTCGTTTATGTTCGTTTCGTTTGTGTTTATGTTTATGTGTGTTCAAACAAGTCTTAGAAACAAATATAAACAAACGTAAATCAACATAATGAACATAAACAAACATAAAAACACAAATATAATATGTTTTTCATGTAAAGTCGAACAGGACCTATGTTCAAATAGGCTACGTAATTGTTTTATAATTATGCGATTGTTTATTTTAAAAATATTTTTAAAGCATGTTCTTATTCTTATTAATATTTTCAAGTCACGTTTGTGAATTATGATTCCTACAAATGATATTATTTTGAAATACTAATACGTATTTTTTTGCGATAAGCCTTTTTCAAACGGTTCGATGGAAAATAAGACATTCAATAATGTACGAACATAATAATTGTAAGGATTAGTGAGAAGATTTGGAATGGATTACATCCCAAAATCATTTTGGGCTAAGGTATCCACTATTGGGCTCAGAAAAAAGCCCTGAAATTAAGGTCTCCTTTAAATTTGCCTACAGCCCAAATCTCAAGTACCATTTATTGGGCCATTTTTAACTATAAGCCAAATTGTATATACAATCTAAGATAAATTTAAAAATTAAAAAAAAAACCGAATATAATTCTTCATATTCAGGTTGAATTTTGTCTAAAACTTGCATACGAATACAAATTTATTTTGTATCGCTTTAGATTCGAAGCCTTTGAAGATGAACATTATCTGGGTTTATTTACAATGATAACGGATTTGAATCATGAATTGTACCTATGAATCATACGTTAAAAGATAGTTGAACTAAAAAATAAAGAGAGAAAAAAATATGTATTATTCATAGGACTACCTTACTAAATAGCCTTAGGACTATAATAGAAAAAATTTTACTCAATTTATTTTGTATCGCTTTAGATTCAAAGTCTTTGCATTTGCATGTTGACTAGTTTACAAGCCATTAATACAACTCATACCAAATTAAAATGTTATTAGCCCATAAGGCCATAATTGAGGGCTAATCAGTCCATTCTTGAAGGCTTAAGCACATAAATATATGAGGTTGAAAATCTTTGATAAGAATAACTATGAAACAACCCTCTATGCTTGGATTCAAATTGGTAAGCATACGCATTTACTGAGCCCCTATTTACAGGAATCCAAAAGGTTGTCATGGGCGGGATTGTCCGAGATAGTTGGCTTATTATTGGACTTCTTTGACTAAGTGATTGTCATGTGAATGGTTTGTAATGCCCTGACCCCTTCCTGGAATCGTGGCTACGATCAGGATGTTTTGTCTTGCATGTTCTTCCCAAGGAACTTCTCATAAAGTCACACATCCTCAAAATACTTCAAATCAAGTACACTTAACTGTGAAGCTCTTAAAAATAAGTATAAAAACGACGCACCTTTAACAATATAAGTATTTCAAACATTTCTTTAATCACAACTCAGAAATTTTACGCCCTCGACCCAATAAAAATAGCACAAGATTTTTATGACAAATTCATAAGGTCCTTTGAATTTCATTATGAATCCTTCTTGCCCATGTGAATCTCTTTCATTAACCATGAGAAAAGGAATATTAATAATAATTTTCAAGGTGCAATTAAAGTTTGAAACGACAGGGCCATCGAATTTCCAGCCAATTACAAGCATGAAATAAACTAATAAGAAAAAAATAATTTAACTAATATTCACACTAAATGACATTGTTTGGTGGTATCCCTATCACTAATGTTTTGATTATTATTATTATAAAAATCAAAATTCAAAAGATGACAAAGCCCATATGCTTATTCTGCCACCTCATTAATCCACCTCCACTAATGGGGAATAAAACCCTTCCCCACATAAAGGACACCCTAAGGAAAAGGAGGTTTAGGAAAATACCCACAAAAAAAAAAAAGGTTAGATAAATTGAGTACATAGATTTTCCTTAGTATATTTAAATTTAATTTATCAACTTATTTATCCAATAAGTTATATCAACTTCTAAAATCCATGATATATATTTTATTAAACTACTTATTACTGAGTTAAATTCAATTATTTAAAAAACTTTCAACTCTAATAATTTACGATGTCATTAGATGACCTATTTATTAACAAACTTATCGAAGTAAAAATCGAAACAACAAATAACATTCACATTATGCTATAGTTATATCCGATATTCAAGTGACCCATGATGTTTTTTTACCTTTATGTTTTTTACCAAAATTTAACACGAGGACAACACAAGAAGCAACAATGCATACTCAATTCTAGTCAAAATAAGAGGATATGAACAAGAACATAACTTGGCAAGGGACTCTTGGATTTCCCTACATTTCTGCCCAAAAGGTTACCCAACCCTAATATTTTGAGTGAATCCCAAAACCTAAATTTTCTATGATGAATTGGTTATTGACTCTTTCTTCAAATCATTCTTCCCCTTTTCACATTTGCTTTTCTCTCCTTGTACCCATCCTTCTATTATTCCCTATTCTTTTCTTGCTCCTCCTTTTTCCCCTTCAACAAGGGCAAGTAAAGGAGCCACAAACCCACTTTGTATTTGATTCAATTTTTTTAAAAAAATGAAAAATTACCCAATAGCCCCAACTCAATGTAAACTTTTGAACCAAAAAAAAAAAAAAAAAAAGAGGCAATCAAGGCAAAATTCATGGAGCAAAATTGCATTACCCACCAAAAACAAAAGAAATCTTGAACCACTCAAATCTCAATCAACTATCATCACAAACCCAGAAAGCTTTTTCAAACCAATCAATAAAAGGGAAAAGGGCAGAAAAAGGAAAAGGGGGCAAAAATATGGCAAAGATTGATTGCTCAAAAGCTCCACTTTCACTAGACGAATTGAAATTGAAATCATCAGCACACCAAGCCATCAATTTCTACGCAATATCCAAATTCACATCACCAATCAATTTCTAGACAGTATGCCATCAATTTCTTGACTATCTAGGGTTCACTTTGATGGAGTGTTTCCCAAATATGCAAAAAAAGAAGGAAAAAATGCAAATAATATGAACAGAAAACCATAAACAGATCACTGGAATGTGAACCCAAATTAGAGATTAAAAAGAATGAATAGAATCTTGTATACTTAAAGACATACAAATGAAAATAAAAATTTATAACAGTCAATCAATATAAGACCCATTTCAACTCCTCTTCCTTCTCCATGTATAAAACCCCCATTTCATAAACCATCAATTCAATCAATAATCCCCAAAAATCGAAAATAAAAAAATCAAAATTCAAATTACAAATCTCGCATCCAATCCCCCCAACTCAAGAGGAGAGAGAAAGAGAACTTAGCGTCGGCATCGGGTGATGGCGCTGCAGCCGCGACTGTAAGGGTTGGCCTGAGCTCCGGGCCGGCAGTTGTAATATGAAGCCCCACGCCTCGAGCATGGAACTCTGTTCTTGTTCAGCGCACCATAGCTGATGTATCGGCTCGTCGCTAAGATGCGCCGATGGACCTCCGAGTCAACCTCGAACTCTTCGTCGAAGCTCAGGAAATCCCCCACCGTTCCGGATCCGGAACCGATCCACCCAATCTGGCCGGCCTCGAAGCTCACGCCGGCGTCGGCGGTGAGGATGAGGCTCGATAGGAGGAGGAATCCCATGGCTAGGATCGGAAAGAGATGGAGATGGAGGTGGAGATTTCTAGTGTCGGCCATTCTCTCTCTCTCTCTCTCTCTCTCTATCTCTTCTGTGCTGTGAGCTGTGAGGTTTGCTTTCTCTCTCTAGAATTTCTGGAGTTTCTCTCTCTAAGATGATTGTTTGCTCCAAGACAACTGGGAACGGCTAGTTTGAGGGGTTGTAATATAAGTAGCCGAGCTGCTGGGAAAATGGGCCTCCCTGACGAGTTATTTACAGGAGATGCCATTGCCTTTTTTTTTTGAATATTTTTATATAAGTGGCAAATAGGTAGAGACCGTAAGGATATTCTTATGCGACAGCTGTATTTTTTTTTCTTCATATTTTTCTTTTGAATTTCTTTGATTATGATGGTTTATGTATAATTGATTGATTAATAAAATTGGAAAAAATTATGACAACATCTTGTTTTTTCATTTGTTTTATTTTTAAATATCAATGATATTCAACCCTGTGTATTAGCTATTGCTCGTAATTCTTTAAAAAAAAAAAAATTAATCCGATACCGTGGATGATATTCCCATGGCTAGAATCGGAAAGGAAATACAACAGCTTAAATTTATAACAAAAATACTTACTTTTACATATTTATAGAAGTGCATGTATGAATTCACAAAATTAACATAAAATTAGGCACATTAATATATGAATAATTGCTCAATTTATTAATGGTATGAAAATATTTAAATTCTTGTAACTAAATCAATTTTTATACCTAATAAAAGAAAAGAATTAATGGTCCAAAATTCTATATATTATATTATAAATGCCTTAAAAAAAGAGGACAAAAATAAATAAAATTGAAGCCAATTAGCCAGCACTAGATTGAGAAAAGGAATTTTCATTATAATTTGGAATCATAACAAATTTCAATAATGATTTACAATAATTATACATATTTTGGTCCCGAATACGTGTTGGTTATGCCAACAACAAGCAACAAATCCATCATTAATATGCCCACCTCTCCTATTCTATATACCAAAATGATTTTATACATTCCTTTATAATTGAATAAAAATAAATTATAATAAAAAAACACGAATAATTAATGTTCACAAATAATAAGTACATTAACTTTTGAAGACTTTACCGGAACTAATACGCACCGGAAACATCACTGAAGTATAACCATTTGTGTATGTGACAAGCATTCAATGCTCAGTAAAATAAAAGGGCAAATGGGAATCGAGCTAAACAAAGGAAAAATTGTGAAAATTAGGAGAAAACCATGGCAATATGGTGATAATAATTAGATAAGCGCATCTAAAAATATACTTAGTATTATAAAAAGAAATTATCGCCTACAACGAGTGATTTGACTACACCCACGATCGTATGGATTAGCCTGTGCACCAGGCCCGCAATTGTAGTAAGAAGTGCCCCGTTGAGAGCATGGAACTTTGTTCTTGTTCAATGCACCATAGCTGATGTACTTCGTCGATGTGGCTAGGATACGCGTGTTTGACTCCGAATTAAGCATGAACTCCGACTCGTCCCATTCTTCTTGACACTTAGCTATTGACCCGTTGCAAACCGGTCGAGTAAGGACCAACGAATCGAGGTCTCCGCTCCCATCTATGGTTACAAGAGTTGTTCCCATGGCAATGAAACATATTGCTAGGGGTAGAAGGAGAGACCTTGCAATATTGGCCATGTTGATTTTTGCTTTGCTAGAGGAGAAAGTCTAAGGTAGTCTTGAGATATATAGCGTAGGAGAGGTTGATATGAGGAAATTTAATGTGGAAGATCGTTATTTCATGCAATGCATGTTTTTGTTTAGTGGAGGAGCACTAACTTTTTAGTCTTACAAAAATTGATTAATTATATACTAAATTTTATTTCATTATTATAAACATTAACGTTGTCCATTAAAAGAAAAAAAAAACAGTTAACGTTAGTTATTTGAGAAAAAATAAATAAATATATATATATAATTCTTCGAAATCATGATTTGACATAGTCAATATGAGGGAGTGGCATGCGTGCCATGAAACTTTGATTAACAAGTTTAAGATTGGTGAAAATGATCACAAATATATTTTTGTATATTTTCATCAGTTTGGACGAACAAGTGTATAGTTTTATAATTAAATTATAAATAATGTCTTTTTTCTCATTAAATTAAATAAAAAACCCAAATAATTTTAAATTTAAATAAATTTTATCCAATAAATGCTGCAATATTATTATTTCTTATGTAAACAATATGTAACTGATGATATGCATCTTCGCCTGTTTATTTTTATGAAGGATGGATTTTTTAAAAAATAATAATGATGTCCACTAATGACTATTAAAATTGCACTAATTATAAGTTAGTAAAGCAACGGGATGAATACAAACAACACTAGGAATAAATACATGATGACATTGCTTTTGTTTTTTGGATTGACCTTGAAGGTGACACTGCTTATTAATATTAAATAATTAATGTCTTTATTTTGCAAATACATGAGCCAGTAAATAATTATCGACTCATCTTGAATTGTCAAATCAACTAATACGTGTTGAAGTTAGATCGCACTCAATAAATATATATATATATATATATATATATATATATATATATAAAATAGGAAATTTTAATGATATAATTAAAATATGTGCAGATAGAATTTTTATATTATTTATAATTTTTACCAAAATGGCTTGTATATTATTTTTGTAAAAAATTATTTTTTTCTCTTACACGTATGAAATTTCACTATATTTTGCTAAAGTTCTGAAATTTTAAAAACTTTTAAGATAATGTGATACTAGGTAATATCACAAAAGGACAGAGGGAAATGACGTCAAAATTGTCTTAAGGGCAGTTTTGTAATAAACTCCAAAATCGTGGGCGTCCTCTTGAAGGGGGCTTTGGACAACTATGAACTCACTATACGCGTTTGCTCTCTTTTGATTTAATTCTTTTCAAAAATTAAATTTTTAGTTGTTTTGCAAAAGAAAAAAAAATAACCGAAAGTGGAAGCCCCACATAGCAATGATTTAGTGGACTAATATCTACGTTATTAATTTTGGATTTTCTTTTCAACACAAAACTTTGATTTATCTTTTTATGCAAATACAAAATTTTATATGCTTTACTAAAAGCTATGTTTCCTTTATCAAAAAAAAAAAAAGTTATGTTTCTTGTCGTAAATTTAGGTTCGGATTGAAATCGGATTGAAAAAATCGATTATCGGATGAAATTTTTGTCCGATACTCGATTTTTTTTTTTGTCAGACAATTCAAACAAGCGTTAATTCAAATAAAAATTAAATTCACACAATAGAAATAGGAAAATTTTATGTACGAATTTAAAATTATGACAAAAAAATCATACCCGGATTTGATTTTTTCGGATTAAATAAATTCGGATAATCGAGTCGGATGAAATTTTACCAACACTAGTTATATTAAAATGTCATTTTCACTTTGCTGTGATTATCTTGTGAAATGTTTTTTAGGTGATGTATTCTCTCGTTTTATAAAATGAAGATATTTTCGTTTTATTTGTTGAAATGTACCTATTAGTTATTATTATTATTATAAGTTGTTATAAGTGGTTACAATTAACCGAAAATAGTTGTTACTGAACTGTTACCTATTATAAATATCATTATAAACGTAAAAACGAAGTTTATTTGAATAGTTTTGTTGGTGAAGCCATAGGCTATCAACCCACCAAAACATTAATACCATCCAATCTTTACCGATACTATCATCGACTTATGAAATGTAGTTATTATTATAACAAATACAATTGAATTTCACCAAAGATAAATCTATTCACGAATAAATTACGAATAGTATTACGAAATAAATTATTTATTTAAATTATATATGTCGATATTGAGAACAAAGTAAATACAATTATTTCATGAAGGAAATGTTTTTGGATCTAATCACTTAAATCCTTACTTGATGCAAAATTTTGAAATTCTAGTATCATTAAAATCTCATGATTTTTTATCAAAATTATTTTTTTGATAAAAAAATGTTAGTTTCAAAAGAAGAGGCCTGAAGATGGGCCCGCCTACTAAATGGGGCCCAGATTCTTAAGTATATAGTGGGCCCTACTATTATGGAAATCGACATTAGCGGCGTTTCCGCGTTTCAAGTCCATTCTCTCTCTCCAGCTGGCAAAACTATTTTTCTTTTATTTTTCATCCTCCTATTTTTGAGCATGCAATTTTAAAAATCGAATGTGAATGTCGATTATTAATTTTAAAAAGTTTTAATAGGTTGTTCTAATTTTAGAAGATACTTAATTTTTTTAAAAAAATTAATTTGTAAACCACACTTATATCCACAAAAAGAGACTTAAATTCAGTACAACAAACTTTTTACAATTTTTGATACACTGATAGATTTGTATGGAGTTAAATTTGAGTATAACTGTTAACAAAATATTGAAATTCTATTACTTTCTTTCGTAATATTTGATAGAAATGATAACTTCCCTCATGAAAGCGATGAATTTAACAAATAACTAGAAATTTGCACCAATTAATTCTATAAATGTGAAATAAAAAGAAGCAGGAATCAATTTAAAATTTAAAATTTTCAATTTAAAAGTTTACTTGATTATGATAGTCCGAAAATCTTTTTTTTTTTTTTTTTGATACACAGTAAAATGTTAAAAAGGGGTACAAAATCAGCAGTACAAAACTTGAAGGGAAGAGAACTGATGAATTTTTTTTAATCTTGAAAAAAATAGAGGAAAAAAGAAAATGGAGGTTGCATGCAAATATCAATTGAACCAATGATTGACCCTTCTAGATATGGCTCCACATCTCATAATTTTATGTCTGAAATCTAGGTACTTTTAATTTGATAACCACAAAAAAAAAAAAAAAAATTCTGACACTCTGGAATGCAAGCTCAATCCCAGGAAAAATCCAAAATGCAAATAATAAAAATACAAACAACTAAAAAAAAAAAAACAGAATTTCCACCCAAACAAGAAACAAAAAAACTTAGAATAAATCAAGCAAGATTAGTCAAAATTCCAAACTCAACCTACGGCTTCTGTGAATAATATATAATCATCAACATAAATTGATTCAAATGATTTCAGCCGTCTAGTTCGTTGGACTTTACTGGTCAAGTTTCCTTTTTTTTTTTTGTTTTTTTATTATAGAAAAACATATATAGATATAAGCCGGATTTGAACTAGATAGTTAATCATTATTCTCATAAACTTTACCAAATGAATACGCGTTTAACTAAATTAAGTGATATATGCAGTGATCAACAATGACGAAAACAATTCTTACAATGACATATCCTTGATAAGCTATTTATACTCACATGAATAAGAGGTGGGTGAAGCTTCATTAAAGATATCAACTTTGAACCATGAAAGCATATGAAAGCCTAGGTTGTTTGCACCATGAAAATATATCACCACCTGGACTCTTTTCACTCTTGAACTCAACTATGTATGGTCATTGATCGTCTTTACGTGACTGTCAAGCATCACCTTTCAATACCGTCAGTATCATCTTTACATGTATCGGCACAGATATGTATATATACATGCACATATTTATGTCCAATGTATATAGATTTGCATATATGTATACATTTCGATTTGTATATCGATGTTGATTAATAACAGAACTAACTGTATCGCTGTTGACATGACAAAAGCTATAACTCATATACATATTCCTGCAGTTGATGCACATTCTCACAAATCTAACTTAAGGAAATTTGTTAAGAGTGGAAGCTGTCTCTTGCTTCAGAACTTAATCTTGGTAGCTTGAAGTTCTCTATGGGGAAATCCTACGCAGCAGGCAGCTGGAGGTGATCCCACTTATGTGTCACACCTCATGGAAGGATTCTATTCTCTAGGATAAGAGGGCACAAATTTTCGCTTGTTTCAGGCCTAATTCTCATCCCACCCCCGCACCACCCACACAACCAAGGTTCAGTGTTGTGGTACAAGAAAGTATGTCGACTTGGATCCAAAGGTGACGTATTTGACACCTCCCCCTCTTCAATGCCTACGCTTAATTTTTGGCTAGAGTCAAACGGACTGGATTGCTCTTGTATGACAAGGAAAGAGAGGCAAATTAACAGCTAAAGCTGAGGTATAAACAACAAAATGTGAAAACTTTTCCCTGCAACTGATCTCCAGCTCACAAAGACAACTAGGGCTAAAATTTCAATCCTGTTGAAACACATTTCAGCAGACATATTCCACTTTTTGCCACTTTCCTTTGCCCCTCCACCCCCCGGGTTTCTGAGGTAGCACTGGCCAAAAGAGCTTATGGCAGCTCAGACCTGTCCAAGCGCAACCCAGAATTGAGGCTGAACCTAATTCGGCAGACTCAGATGTGCTAGTCTACAGCCACCACTGAGACATCACTTCTACCACTTGCATTTTAAAGATAGCAGTAGTTCTATGCATCAAGTGGATATTTAATTACATTGACATCATATGGCTTTGTGGCGTACATCATAGGAAGCTTTAACCAAATAACAAATCATGTGTTTGTTGAGCATCAGCATAATCCACCTCAGGTCCTTTCAGGCAACTTATTTACGATTTCAGAAGGCAGATGATCAAAACAGTATATATAATTAGATAAACAACAAAAAAGCCATGCTGCCATGCACAATGTTAGAAGATGACCATTCAAAAGCAAATAATAATAAAATCAAGCCGTCAATGGAAGAGACAACTGACTTACAGTACGAAACAGCAGGCCATCCACTGTCTGATCATGCTTCCAAATATGATGTAGACTCTGCACACAATTCATTCTCCTTCACTTGGTTATTAATATCTTCCACATCTATCAAATATCGGTAAGATGTTGAGACAAACCATGGCCCTTCTCTTTAGACCCTGAGAGCTATTCAAGTGATTACTTAGTTGTCGGATCCCTTTGATCAGCCCACTCTTTTGCTAACCTCTGTGTTCCATCACTTAGTTATGATATGTGGGGAGCTGAAGTTGCCCCTTGCATTCACTAAACTTTTGCCAAGTTCGCTCTGCAACTCTCCTTATTGGATTATTTGTTTTGCCTAGCATCTGGCTACTGTCAATTGCAATCACCAATTCTGGCAGCACTTTTTCTTTCTGGGGCGTTACAAAGGAATTCGTGTTCCTCCCTCTGTATTGTTTGGGAATTGGAGGGTCGTGAAATGAGATGAATTGGTTTCAAACATTCACAAATAATTAGGGGATGTGAGTCTAAAAATTACATCCACACTCATCAAAAAGCAAGGAATCCTAGTACTCAAAGATTTCTGCCTTGACAAATCTAGCTGCTCAGCGCCCATGTTATTGTAAGTATTGCTTAAGCTAGCAGCACATCTGCACAACCATGAGTAGATATTTAGTAGCTACCCCTTTAGAAAGATTGGAGGGCACCTTTAGCGATAACTTTCATGCATAATCCTCAGTTTCTGAAAGACTTTTCAGTCCCATTAAAATATCATTCATCTCCCTCCACTTAGGATGCGACCTGTCTTCAACAAAGAACTCATGAACCACGCTGCTCATTTCGATTGAACTATAACCTGGAGTTTTCTTGTCGGGAACAATATCTCTGATCAGTTTTCTCACACTCCCCACCGAACTCCAATCATTTTTAGCGGCAAATATGTTTGATAAAAGCACATAAGCTCCCCATCTTCTGACACCAAATTACGAAGATCACCCACCACGTCTCTATCAATTTCCAAACAACCATGTATCCTGCAAGCGTTCAAGAAACTTCCCAATATGACTACATTTGGCTCCATTGGCATGCTTTTGATAAGCTCTTTAGCTTCATCTATAAGTCCCCCTCGACCAAGGATGTCCACCATGCATCCGTAGTGCTCAATCTTTGGCACAATTTTGAACTCTGCCTCCATTCTATTGAATTGCTTCCGCCCCTCATTGATGGCCCCAACATGACTACAAGCAGATAAAACAGCAACAAAAGTCACATCATTTGGAGCCACACAGACAGATTCCATTTCCTTGAAGAGCTCCAGCGCTGAAAAGCCATGCCCATGGAAGGAGAGGCCTGACAACATAGCATTCCAAGTGCATATGTTTCTTGACGGCATATCACGAAACAGATACATAGCTTTGTCAATGTCTCCGCATTTTGCATACATATCCACAAGAGCAGTCCCCAAATGGATATCAATAGGAAGCTTAAGCCGATTAATATAAGCGTGGACCCACTTTCCCATATCCAACGCTCCGATTTGAGCACAAGCTGAAAGGGCACTGGTAATGATCATGTTATCTGGTTTGATGCCAACCACAAGCATTTCTTTAAAGAGTTCCAAACCTTTTGCTGGAACTCCACATTGAGCATAACCAGATATCATCGATGCCCAAGACACCAAGTCTCTCTCCTCCATTTCGTTGAACAAAGTCCTAGCAACATCAGACCTACCCAACTTACAGTACCCAGCAATCACAGCATTCCACGAGTCCACATTCCTCTCAGGCATTTCATCGAATAGCTTACACGCATTTTCTGAGTCCCCACAATTGAAGCTAGCAGTTATCAACGTGTTCCAGGTAACGACATTATTCACAGGCATTTCATCAAACAACTTGCGTGCACTAGTGACGTCCTGACTCTTCGAATACAAATTGATCAGAGCATTATTGATGAAGGCATCACAATCAAAACCCATTTTGAGAACTTTCCCATGAATCATTTTACCTTCAACAAGACTCAGTTTCATGGCGCAAGCTTTGAGCACAAAAAGGAAAGTGAACTTATTCTCTTCTATCCCTTTCAACCTCATTTGGGCATAAAAATGAATGGCTTTTGCTGGGCTTTTCGCCTCACAATAGCCTCTGATCATGGTCGTCCACGAATAAGAATCAGCATAACCGATTTGATCGAAAATCCGATGGGCATAATTGACGTTTCGCGCCGCAACGGCAAAAGATTCGGCCAATTTGGTAGCAAGAAAAGTGTCTTGAATTAGGCCAGTAGTGATGAGATGAGCATGGATTTGCTTCAAATTTGGTGTGGAATTGCATGATTGAAGAAGAGACAGAACTCTGGGATTCGAACTCTTGAATTTGACAGCCTTTAGTAGCCGCGAAATGGACATTTACAACGTCCGATCCATTAGAGGAGAAAGGAGAGGAACAATAAAACATCAGAAAACTCGCACAAAAAAATAAAATAAAATTGGGCAGCTTCAAATCTTTGTATAGGATTCAAAGGTCCATGAAATTTGGGCCTAGATCAAATTCAATAAGCAAAATCCAATGACTCTGATATCACCAAAATTATTTTTTCTTTTTCAAGGTCTGAAAAGTGACACCCGAATTGAAATTACTAAGAGAAATACGACTCCAACATGAACCAAATGAATTTTGATATAAAGTCGACACTCGACACAAATTGATCATACAGTACAAACACCTGTTATTTTCTATTTTTGAGTAAATCTAAACTATTTTTAAATTCACTACAAAATTAACCTAATTTATCAATTGTTCTTTGATGAATGCACCTTAGCTACCTATTGCTCTCTTTTATGCTTTTAGGATAACTTATTAAGGCGTTTTGTCTTAGACTTTCGTTCCATAATCAAAGCAAAGTGTTAGTTGAGATAATAAAAGTCTCACCCTAGTGTAGAGGAAAACACAAATTTGAATCGTAAAAAATAAGAGCAATTTTATCTTGAATGTTTGTGACCATAAATGAATTATACCATTTATTAATCTAAAATAATCCAAAACTTTAGACTTGTTCGAAATGACGTTTATACCAGTATTTATAATAGTTTTTAACTCATTTCACCCTTTTTCCGGCCCATTTTAACTATAACCACTAATCATTTCATCTTATTTTACATATATAAACTAACTACTTCAGCTCATTTCAGCTAACAACAGTTGTAATAGTTATAGTAGCTAATTATTTCTACTCATTTTTATTATAACAAATAATTTTAACGAGTCATTTCGAACATACTCTTAAAAACCAACTGCGACACTAATCTAGTTAGTTGATATTACGTGGAAAACTTAGCAATAAACTATTCTTCCACTGGCTTCGTCATAATCAATCACATTTTAATCCCTAATTTCCTTAATTACTAAGAGATTTGATTTCATCAATATAGTTAGGCCTCAGTAGGTGCTTTCAAAAGAAGTTAACTTAAATAATTATTAAGAAAATTAATGAAAGTTGATATATGTGGGACCTAAATTTACTCTCGGGTAGCAACACACCTAGAAACTTTACTAGATGGTGCGAGCGCAATACTTATACCACGAACTCAGGTTTATAAATCCGATGACGTGACTGAATTGAGAAGAGATAATACCATATATGATAATTTAGGTTTATAAACTCGGATTCATGGTACAATTTATATTGCAGAGTGAGAGTTGATTTTTTACTCTAGCTATGGTTGTCCGTACTTTATAATGTCCCCGTGCCGTAGAGAATCTACGAAAATAAATTAATAAATATGAAATTAAATTAGGAAGTTTCACAAAAGAAGATAAATTGATTATCGGAATAAGAATCTGATTCCTGCTTCCAGTATCATCAACAAAGTCTCCTCTTTCACCCCAAGGGGGAAAAAAAAAGCAAACCTCGTCAATAATTAAGATCAAATTTATTAAAATTATATTACATATATAAATGTCATAAAAAAACTAATATTTGGTGCGAACGGTCAATAATTGTTATTTTCTGTATATAATTTCTCTTGATTAAAAGACAATAATTAAGGATTATCGAACTTCCTTTTCCATTTTCATAGATTTCTTAATTTTTTTAATAGACATAGAATTCTTAACAAGAAAAAAAAACACCCTTTTTAATGAAAATATTATTGTATAGGGGTTTATTTCAATTTTGCTATCTCTTTGCCTTTCATGCCTAGGTTATTACCTAAAAATGTGACCACGGGTATGTGTTGTTGGGTTGGGACCCTTCGATTTGATTTTTGGTATGAGTCTCATTTGACAAAACCAAAGTAGAAACGAAATTGTGAAATAGATGACAACTACAAGGTGAATCCAGACGAATATGCGTCTAAATGGCCGATCAGTCCTTGTAATATGCCAATAAGTCATACCGGCAACTCATTGACAACTACCCAAGTACACTCGGGAGTTGATTTTATTAGGTTTAATAGCTCGTTTATCATTTGTTCGAAAAAAGTATTATAAACCATATATTATAAAAATAGTCATTTACCGAAATCTTATCACAAGTCATAAGCCACAATAAAATATTAGATATATTTTAAAATTACTCTCTCTTATATAAACTAGAGACACAAAAAGAATAATTCCATTATGGGGGTATATTTCATAGAAGGCCATCATTCAAATGTAATGCTTAGGAATGTGAAAAGTGTTTGAGTGGCCCAAGTTAAATGAAGACATTAAATCTATATATTGGAAAAAGAAAAGAAATTACAAAAATAAATAATAAATTATAAATAAAGAAGGGAAAAAAAGTTGGAATTGGTGGAGAAAGAGTCCCATTGGTCCATTTTCAACCTTTCTTTTTCTCATCAAATCACAAAAGGAGAAGAGTCATGAATTTTCCTTTTTTTTTTTTCTAGATATCAAGGTAGAGTTGTCTACTTCAATTTTTTTCTTTTTCTTTTTTTTTTTTGGGAGAAATTATCCCATCTTTTTTACTTTTAAAAACTACCCTATTTTATATCTCATTAATTGAGCTATCCTAATATCAATATGACATGATTATCATTTAAATCTAGAATATTCCATGATAATATCAACCACAATTCACGGTGTTTATTTTATATATAAATTATATTTTTTAATTAAATTAAGAGTTTGTTCATTTTTACTGTTGAAAATTAGTTGTTAGTTACTATGAGCTATTATAAGTTGTTATGAGCTACCATGAGTAATTACAATTAACTGAAATTAGTTGTTATGAGCTTTTGTAGTTAGGGTTTAAGCTGTTACGAGCTATTATGATTGACTCGAAGGGGGTAAAGTAGAGGAAGGGTTTATAGAATAACAAAAAAAGAAAAATAGATTGTAATTCATAAGATTATCTTGCTAAGTGATCTTGAGAATATGATTGAATTTTCATTTATGGAATAATTAATAATAAAACATCTAAGATTTGGATAACATCTAAAAAACAAGTGGGTAATTTTGTATGAATTTAAATAAGTTATTGTTCAAAATTCAATTTAAAATAAAATAATAAACATAAATTCTACTAACTTTTGTTTATTTATAGAACAACACAATACTTTAGAGGCTCTTTTGTGGTAAATTTGCCATGCACAAAACAAAAAGAAAAACACCCCTAATTATTAGTCTGGCCTTTTTAATATCTTTTTTCCCTTTTGAAATGGGCCCTAAGTGTTATATTAGTTTATGCAAAGTTTTAAATAAAAATAAAAAAACTTCTTAATAGTTCATACAAAACTTTATAAAAAAATTACTGCTTGACTTCGTCACCTAATAGTAGGAAGACTAATTTTCACAAAAAAACATAATTAAATTCTCCGTAGATAGTGTACACATGTAATAATTTACTCATTTTTTAAAAATAAATAAATAAATAAATAAAAATACGAAAAACCTTGGAATTTGTCTTTACACATTACAGCCCAAAAGAAGCTGAAAGCATGATTAGAAGGCCAACCATGCCTAGACAGCTTTCTACAAACCCAAGTATGAAGATGTATCTTTTTCTTTTTCCTTTTTAAGATTTAAGAATATAATTTTTGTAATTTAAAAGTAGTACTTGATTTTTACTATTGATTTTTATAGTTATAGATTTCATTGAGAATTTAAAATGCAACATTTTTATAAAAAATTCATTATAAACTATAACATTGTTATTTCAAATACGTCTCTTCATTCAATGTTTTTTTTATGGACATACTTTTAGGAATTAGGTATTTCAAATGTAATAGTACTTTTGACATTTTTCTCATGTTCATAGGAGATATAAAGGACAATACAATATAATCGAAAACAGAGGAATCGAACTTGAAACCTAATATACTTATAACATCAGTATTGATCATTAAAGTATTATTATAATCAGAAATGTATATATCCACGAATTGTGAAAAATGAATAGATATGCAATATTCACCTAATGTAGGGTTTACTTGTGATTTTTGTCAAATAACAATTTCAATTATTCCAATTGTTAATTGATTGACGAGAGAAAGAGAGAGAGAGAGAGAGAGGGATATTTGTTTCAAATATATATTATAATTCATGTTACATATTTCAATTATTTCCGTTGTAATTTTTTTAGATCAATATGACGTATTTTGTCAACAATTATGCATATTTTCAGAGAGTCTTCTTAACAATTGTGCATACTTTCAGAGAGTCTTCTTATTTAAATGTGCGTGATCTTTTAGGTCTAAATGATAAACCTTTAAATATTTTGATGATCCTTTAGTCGTAAACTACAAATCTTATAATGTTTTCGATGGTGTACCTTTTACTTTATACGATGAAACCTTTGACATTAACCTTTACTAATTATAGCTAAACTCCAAAATATACTTTACAACTTCAAATCAGAGTGAGGTGAGCCCTCTAAAACTACCAACTTTACCACATATTTTACAAAATAAAATTTAAAAAAACCTAAATTTTCACAAAAAGTAAAAGGGTACATTGGACATTTCTAGAACCACTCGCTCCCTCTCTCTGCCAAAAAGAAACTTTTCTTAAAAAAGCCCACCTTATTTCTCCTTAATTAGCTCTAATTAAATTTACATATTAGGAGCAAATTACCAAAATACCCTCCAGTTTATACGAGTCGTATAGTCTAACAATCCCTTTTTTTTTTTGGGTTATTTTCTCACATAACCGAGCATGCATTTGGGTTCTCATCACTGAACATCTCGAACGTATCCGACGGCTGCGATGAGGCGGCGTTCCAATCCGACGGCGGCGGAGGCTCCATGTTTGCCCCGTGGACGTAAGCATAGGAGTATGGCGGCGGAGCCGAGTAATACGATGCCGTATAGCTGGGATAAGCCGTGCTGTAGCTGACGCCATACACTGGCTGCGGCGGCGGAGTATAGTAAGCCGCCTCCGGTGGCTGTGGATACTGGTACACTGGACTATTTGGATGGTGACGTGGCGGGCTTATGTTAACAGGGCTTGGTTCCGGGTTTAGGTTCCGGCTCGGAGACGGACCCGGCTGAGGTGCCGGCGATTCGGTGTTTTGCGGTGCACCATTGGGTTGCTGTGGCTGAGCCGCCGCACTCTCAGTGTCATTATTGGTGGTTGCGGCGGTGTTGGTGTTATTACCTTTATGGCTTTTCTTCTTCTTCTTTTTACCGGTGCTGCCACTGCCAGGATTTCCTCCGGCGTTGTTTTCAGTCGACTTATCCTCATTCCCGTTGGTCGGAATACTCCCTTCATATCTGACCTCCTTGGCTTGTTTCTGGGAATTATTCTCGGTATTACCGTTGCCGGAGTTCGAACTTTCAGGGTCGCCATTCTTCTTGGGTTTTTCTTCGGCATTAGCGGCTACTTTTTCACCATTATTTCGATTTCCTTGATTTTCGGGCTGTTCTTGGGGACTCCGAGGAGAAGGGTCTTCGTTTTTCTTCGATTTGCTGGGTTTTTCTGGGAATCTGGCCATAGCTCGGCGTGTTTTCCAGACTTTTCGAGCTTCCTGATGAGAGTATTTGAATCCACAATCCCAGTAACGATCACTTTGTGTTGCTTCGAATCTATGTCTATGGCGTAAACTCCTGTTTATCATAATCACCAAAAAAGAAACAAAAGTTAGAATTTCGTTTGAAGAATTGAAATTTCAGCGAGCTATGGCGAATCAACATAGACCCAGATAAGAAAAACTCATGAATTTGTCAACTGGAGAGGGAAAATAAGAAGAAATCATCACCATCAACGCTGTGGAGGATTCTCTTGACTTTCCGTTTGCAACCTTCGCAGTGAATGGAGACCTTTAAGACCCATGTCTGTTTAATTAAACAGGAGAAGGGGGAAAACAGAGGAGGACTGAGAAAATGGTTTGGTAAATGATTTCAGAGCAGAAAATGAAATTGCAGAAATGGGTATTAAGGGAATGAGTTGATACAAACACATACCTGTTGTTTCAGAGGTTCTGAAGTTTCTTCACCTTCTGGTGGTACTGCCGCCATTGAAACAGAAACAGAAACAGAGAGACAGAGAAGAAGGCAATGAAGGTAGAAACTTAGAGAGAGAGAGAGAGAGAGGTACTCTGTTTTTGAGAAAAGAAGGAATAAATTGGGGTTCGGGAGTGGGAGGTCTACTCTGTTTTTGAGGAAAAAAGAAGGCATGGGGAAGGAAGAATGGTAGCTTTTTAATTAAGTGAATTTCACTACTCCTTTTTTTCTTTACTTTTTGTTTTTTTTAAGGGTTCAAGCTTGAGACTTCTTAATAACTTTTTCTATGTGTCGGTTTAATCCCTTTTTTGATTCAAAGAAAATTTAGAGATTGATCTCGAGTTATATGCACCTTATGTTTGTAGTAATAATCGATTCTGTAAAATAATTAGGATAGTTGTTAATATTATAGTCTTATAGGCTATAACTCACAAGGCTCGTTTTATGGACATTTATTAGGTAAAAAAAAAAATGTTATATCTGAAATTTGAATATTCTCGTATTATTTGTTTTAAAGAACAATTTTACTAAATGAATTACTAAATTGCAGACTTTAATAGTCAGGTTTCGTAGCCACTGCTTACACGTATATTCTCTATTTATGCCATAGTAAGTGAAGAAATAAAAAAAAATGGTGTAAGTTTTTAGATTGGTTTTGTGCCTATAACGCAATCATGCAATTATTTTTTTAATTTTTTTAAGGAAATGATATTTTGTTAATATATATTGTGTCTTACTTGGCATCAATCAAATCAAAAACTTGCTCCACATTATTAGTGGCACTAATAATTAAAAGACATTTGTCATTTTTTGGGGGTTGTCTCATCATACTATTACAGCCCAAGAATCATTAATTTTTTTGTGGACTTAATTTTTTTAATTTCATTTATTTTATTTTTGTGGGGGTAGATAGTGGACTATGATTTTCAGATAAATATGGTACCACTTAGATCATAATGAAAGTAAGTCTCACAAGTCACATAGCATTGGATATAACAATGGGGAAAAAAAAAAGCAGCCTAATCCTCTTATTTAGTTTGTATTTTTTAAAGGGTTATTAGATTAAAATAAACTGTATTTTAGGAGGTTTGGACGATTGTGTATCATATAATAACAAATTAATACTAAAATATGATATATAATCGTCCAAAAAATAAGTGATATGACTTAGAAACAATAAATACCCTTAAAATGCAGTGAACGGATAGTCAATGTTATACTATAATATATAATTATTTAAATTTTTTAAAATAAAATTTATTTTAATCCAATAATCTTTTTTCAATGATTTTTTCTATGGTCAGCTTGCACTATTTGCAACTTTAAAAATATAAATCAACATTCTAAAGAAATATTAAAATATAACATTTTTTTCACCCACCCAATAAAGGTCTTATTTTTTTGATAAAAACAATAAAGGTTACATGCTATTCATATAATAATATTAATTTTGTAAATTTAGTGAGGGCTTGCCTAATTGGGTCCCTCTCTTCCAAGTATGCTCCTCTCTTTAGTCTTCGGTCAATGAAATGATTATATATCCATTTGATAGGGAAAAAATATTTTCTTTTTTGTTTATAATTTTTTTAAATTTTTTTATTTGGGGGTAACCAAGGGAATTGACAATCAGTTAGTTAGGCTAGTTAGAGTTCTAATCTAATTATAAAAAATTAAAATTTTCAAATTTTGTTGTTTATTAGCACCATAATTTTTTTTAGTGAAATATATATAAGAGTGAAAAATTCTCAAGAGATAAAGTGAACATATTAATTTATATCTTTAATATATTTAGGTATCTATTTAAGGATGGAAGGCTCTCGAGAAAAAAATGAGCGTTTAAGTTTGTGCCTTTAAGTTGAGATAGAATTATTACCCAAATCGAATGAACAAGAACTATTGGCCAAATATTAATATAAGATTGATTTTCTTATGGGTAGATTCCTTCAAGAAAAAATTAGAATAAATCTTGTGTGATAGGTAACAAATTAACTATTGGATTTGGTATATTGGATTAATGAGATTACTTAATTTGATGAATATACCTTGCTAATCCAAAGCCTTTTTCTAACTTAAGGATTAAATTAGATTCTCTAGGACATGTCCTAGTTGGAATAATTTAATTTAGATTTTATAATTTGTATATATTTTTCGACAGAACTTCTTATATATATACTTGGGAGTATATATTTTTCACTATATGTCAATAGATTCTTAAACAAACGAAAAAATAGGCAGGATTTTATGGCCTAATCTCTCTCTCTTGGGAGTATATGTTTAAAAATTTGTAATTTTTCGATATTAATCTGTAATATTTTGGATCAAAACAATTTTTCAAAGTTTTTTCATGCAACAAAATTGTTTTTTTTTTTCACTGAAATACAAGCATGTCTTAATCCTTTTTCAACAATCTTAAGCAAGACAATCTCACCCAAAATAAGGAATATAATTTACGTTATGCTTTTTTATCTTCAATAATCAATAAACAAAAATAAATTGGATAAAAAAATTAGGATTATTTTATTTTTTAAACAGTAAAAAGAGTTATTGATCATTCTTTTTTTTTAAAAAAAATATGGTGGCATTGATATTTCTATAAGCTGTTTAGCCAGCCTAGATATTGGACAAATACAACTATTCGATACCAAAATTAGTTCTCAAATTGAATATTTAGGTTAATAATAAATAGTATATAAGTTGAAATTATTTATTTTACAAGATTATATTAATCTCCTCTTTCAACAACCACCAATATAAAAATGAGAAAATCATACTATGAAAATGTAGATTTAGTTTGACACATAATAATGAATTAAACAAGCAATCCAACAACCGAAAACAAAATGATATTGGCAAAAAAAAAAAAAAAATGCATTAAAATAAATGATTATCACTTTTGCCCATTTTCCTTTTAGTTTAATGTTTTCAGAGCAAAAATAACTATTATGAATACATTAGCAAAATCAATAATGAATTCATAATAATATAATGTGATGTAATTCGACAAAAATATCATTATGAAAGTAGGCAGCGTGAGTAGTGTATTTTATGTTGTGTCCGATAGTTCAATATTAAAAGTTAAAGAAGTTTTTAACCAAAAATAAATTAATAAGAAAATCATGTTAAAGTAACTAATTCAACTCGAAAGTTTAAACTTCGGCGGCAATAATCTGAAAACTCAAGGTCAATAGACACAGTTGTACTTCTCTGACAATTTTTTACATTGTGGTTAATATGTGAGGTATTTGAGGTTCTAAGGTGAGTATATTGACATGAAATACTATGACACATGGTTGTTCTTCTAGTATTGTCTTTGAGTCCTTGTACTCCCTTGTATTTTGTTTGGTGGGAGATGGAAATTCTTATTAAAGATGCTCAAATGCTGCTAAAACAATTGTAACTCTCGTATTTCCGAGTATGTCAGATATATTTATATCATTCTTACTTACTATATCGTTTATATTCTCTCTCATACATTTAGATCACGAGACTGATTCCTCACATACATCCTCTGAATTCGAATTATCTGACGCCCTCTAAATTTCAAGTTGTCTATAGTTGTAATTATAGAACTTACATTATTATGAGAAATGACCCAGATAATTATAAGAACTTGTCACTCCATTATTGATATATTACATTTCAAAG
Source organism: Talinum fruticosum (assembly GCA_021018815.1). Classification (NCBI taxonomy): domain Eukaryota; kingdom Viridiplantae; phylum Streptophyta; class Magnoliopsida; order Caryophyllales; family Talinaceae; genus Talinum; species Talinum fruticosum. The sequence continues at coordinate 576,205 of JAITYX010000103.1, forward strand.
AAAGAGGGATTAAACGTGAGATTGCAAGTCCATCCTTGCGTTCAACTCTAGCTAATCAAAAAGTGGATGAGGATGTAACAAATCTTTGCCTAATAATCAAAGAATCTACTCCTTAAATATATATATATATGTGTGTATATATTTACTAATCTCTATAAAGATACCATTCATTTTCACAAGATCACAACTCCAAAAACTAATAATCTGGCCCTAGTTGAACGTTATCGCGGTTCAAACTTGGTGTGCAATGGAAACAACCTCTTTGTAAATCAACTCCAGAAGATCGACAGTGTATGTACGATCTCCTGCACCCTCATGTCCTACCTTAGGCAGGACTTTGAGGTATCGGTTTGATTTGGTTAACTGCTCCTAGAAATTCTCCTTATGGAAGTCGAACTTGGTGGAGGTCTTCCTGGAGAAATCTAGAGACAAATGCCTCAACTCCTGTGTCAACCCCGGTGCACCACAGTAGAACACACCTGTATTCCACCAAACTCGAGATCATTAAAACCAAAACCCTTCATCATCATAATCTAAAACCTGAATCTCGAAATGACAAGGAAAAACTTACCAACTCTTTGATCAGTGTGGTTAACAGCAACATGCTTGAATACTGCCCTCCAATTAGGCCTTGCAAAATGGGACTTGACCCTAGTTCCAGAGACGATGTCCACCCCGTTCTTGGCATGGTGGAGGGATTGAAGCATGGCAATCAAGGCTGACCTTGCATCCCCTTCTTCGTAGACACTTGTACAGTAGTTGTGGAGCTCGATCACATGGTCACGGTCATTCTCAGCCACCTCATTCATCACACTCCTGAACCACTCGAATGAGCCCTGCTCTCGAGTCACCCAATAGAAGTATGCCCGCTTCACTTGGAAGGGCCGCCTCCTGTTTGAGTTTGAGCCCTCTGCTATGCCATGCTCCATATCCTTTTGTTCCTTGAGGTGGTAAAGCACATCCTTAACTATACTGATCAAGGGTGTTGCTCCAATCCCAAGACCTACTAGCAGGAGCACGTCGTATTTCCTGTAGTCCTGAGCTGGTGCTCCATAAGGACCATCAATCTTAAGCCTAGGCATCCTGGAGAGAAAAAGGCCAAGTTAAAACTTTCATATAAAATTCGTACAGCAACTACCCTGTATGAGTCGGACCACATGGCAGCTAGTAGATTAGGTCAAACCTTCTAGTAAGTCAGAGCCGAGTCAAGGGTGATTTGATTGACTCACATAATGAAACCTGGTTGGTTTGTATTGGGTTGGCAACTGGGCATGGCTCAGCCTAGAATAAGCCCAGGAGGGTTAACTGGATTGAGACATGTTTGGGCTAAGCAGATTAGGGATTTTCTCCCCTTGGAAGAAAAAAGGTCGAGAAATGTTCAGTTTGAGGGATGAATTGAGCAAAATTATCGACCTAGAAACTGCCAAGCTCAAGTTTCCTCATTTGGACACACTTAGTCCTATTTAAGGCTTGGGTCTAAGGAGATTTATGTGTACACAATCTTATTCTTATTTCTGAGGTAGAGAGACAATCTTCTAAATTTTTTGTGTGTGCGTGGGGGGTTGTTTGACTAGTTAATGCTCAAGGAAATACAAAGAGGATATGTGCAACGGGTTATTACCTTGGAATGGAAGCTTCATTGCCAATGTCTGCTCTGAGGAGGCCACTTTGGTCACTGTTGCGAGGGGGCTGGCACAACTTGGCAAAGAGTGTTCTGAGCTGAGAAGTCCAATCACCCAAGGTTCGAATGTGAACACTTACGTAATCATCTCCTGGGGCCGAGGTGAGAGAGAAGGGATGCCATTCGAATGGAGAAACATCAGCACAGTTGACAAATATGTACTGACCACTTGTGTATCTGAATCCCTGAGGCTTTGTCATTTGCAGTGACAATACATTGCCAGGGTACACAGCAACCTGTATAGAGATGCATAGATATAGCCTTAGTCCTGGATTCAAAAACTAAAATCAATGAGATTTGCTGTAAAATATTTGGCATATTGAATTAACAAACCTTTATGATCTGCACACTCTTGTAACCTGATCTAAATGCCCTGATCAACCTTTCACAGCCATAGAGGACAACTGGCACCGCAAGATACATCCATGTCTGCATCAAACCCATGCCGTCAAATTAAGTATTTAAAGGTTCAAGAACAATTAGAAAGACTGTAGTACGTATATGCTAGCTGAGATAGCTGATATCTTCTCAAAAACTAGTGGATAATATATAGAGGGTTTTAGATGCTTACGGTTTTCTTGTGCCACTCCTTGCTAAGGAATAGGAACCAGCCATGGACTAACAAGAGGGCATAGACAATAACAAACAAGTGGTGGGAGTACCAAAAGGCATTGAACCCAGTGAGCTTCTTGAGGACTGGTGGGAGTTTGAGCCTGTTTCTACGGAACCAAGGCTGGGCCAAGATGAATGCAATAGCCATTAGGACTACCATGACCACCCCAGTCCACCCTTCAGTTCCTTTGACAAACCACCAATAGTTTGGAGGCTTAGTTTTCCCGAAATACTTGGCCAGTGGGGCATAGGCCTCATCTTTCGCATGGAGCAGCCTTGGGAAGTCGCAAGTGAGATGGCATATGGCATGCAAACCAACCCCAACTGCAACCCCAGCTGCCACCACTTTGTGGAAGTTGATGTTATCATCAAAGGGCACTGCCATTCCTAGCTTTGTCCTGCTCCCAAAACAATGAAACAGATTAATATTTATTAACTTGAGTCCATCTTGCTCCTAAATTTGAGAAATCCATTGAAAATTTCACATCAAATGAAATGAACATAATGATTGAAAACCATACTTGCTACGTAGCCAGGTGATGGTGTTTCGGCAAACAGGGAGGAGAATGAGGGCCATGTTGAACTTGAGAGTCTCAGCAGCGCCCTTAGCGGTGGTGACACAATAACCCATGACATGGAACACATAACGATTCTTGTATTGAAAGAACTTCCAAAGGAAGAGGCCAATGCATATACTGAGCCACAGCAGTATGACCCATATACGTTTCCAATTGTCCTCGACAAAGTAGGCCAGCCTATTGGCCACTCTCTTGATGGGGTTGGGTTCCTTAGTCGGAACCAGCTTTTGGCTGAGCAGTTGGCTCAGCTTTCGACTATCTGTGACCGTCTTGCTCGAGTGAGTTGGTGCTTGAAGCAACAGCATTTCCAAGTTGTGAAGCTGCATTCACATATAAATCATCTCAGCTGTCATCAGTAAAAGGCACATCTATATGGGCTGGCCAATATCAAGGGTTAATGGGCTTTGCCATATATGGTATTTGGGCTTTAAGGCCCATTAGTGGACGGGCAGAATTGAGAAATTAGGAACTAACCTCAATGTAACCAAGGCCATCAGGGTCAAGCTCTTCCATAATCAAGGCAGCATATTCATCAGCATGATCTTGAAGTTGTGAAAGCTTATTTGCTGATGCACTCAGTGAGATAATCTACCACAACAATAATTGTCAAACAAGGAAAAGATGAGAAAATTGTTTGTCTATAGACCTGGGCACTAGAAGACGAAAAAAATGCCTTTTTTTTTCTTTCCCCTCAAAAAACCCCTAAATTTTATTATTAAATAACACGTGACCCGGGACTACACCGTATAACAACCGGGGTAGAATTTTGTAAATTATATTCATCTTCTTACCTCTCTCACTTCCTCTTCTGTAATTCTGCCATCTGCATTCTTGTCCACCCTGCAAAACCATAATAATTTACCCACCATGTGAGTAAACTTAGATTTTTTTGGTTGAAAAATTATATTTGCATCTATTCGAACTGCACAAAATTACATTGGTTAATTTTGATTGGTTTACTTCGATTTTTATCCTTATAACTCCAATTTTTCATGTTGAGATATGTTATTATCATTGAATCGGTCTCATTTATTCATCAAGAGAAACAAAAACAAGGATTAAAGTTTAGATCTTAAACTCAATTTAAACTAATTAATATCACCAAATTACTTTCAATATGTCATAATTATAGTCATCAAGAGGGCCACTTACATTTTTCAAACAATAGTTGAAATTACAATGGAGACAAAGGGAAAAAATTATTCAATGCTTTGATTATGAAAAAGTTGAATTAATTTAAAGATATGCATAGCTGGTTTTATTTGTTGGGTTTTGGTTGGCATCATTAATTCTTTTTTTTCTTTTTTTTATTTTATATATGTAACAACTCAAAAGTGAAAGGAGGACTACTGGATTTCTGCCAAAAGCTACCTTTTTTTAATTTTTTTATCTCCCCGCTTTATTAAAAATTTGAATATAATGACAATGGCATTTAATCTAGGCAGAACATAGGATCTGAATGAATGATTAATAATTAAGACAATAAAACATTTTTAATATTTTCTTTGTCACGGGTCAGCCTTGTCTAGATCATCACTTACCTAATCTCAATTTAGTCTTTGAACTTCTGATTTAATAAATTTGGAATGAGAGGCACTTGTCATGCAAAAATAAACTAATGTCGTTATCCCCAACTTGATATGAAACTGGCAGTCAAGAAAAAAAAAAAAATTGACCATAAAACTGACCCAAAAATAAATTGCAGATTTTATTAGTTTTGAGGGTAAATCTAGCACTGACAAAATTTTAGTTTGAGTTAAAATTGGGTTTGGATAATTTAGATAAGTCTAGATTTGGGTTAAAATCAAATTCGGATAATAAAAATAGAAATATTTAATGTCCGTAGTTTTTTTAAGTCGACGAATTCGAACAATCGGGTCGGACCCGCACTAGTAAAATCCAAGCTTTAGCAATATTTGATGCTTCATGATGATTAACTATCTTTCTCTCTTTTTTTCTTCATATTTGATATTCTAATAATTAAATTAAATTAAGGAGAAAAATCTTAAAAATCACCAGCAAGGCATAATAGTTGTGTGGATCTCCCTAACATGTGCACCACTAGATTTTGTGACAACATTTTTCCCACTACAAGTTAAAAGCTTTGGTATGTGAATATGACAATTTTGAGGGGACTATTTTCAACTTCATTAATTATTTTAATTTATTTTATCGTAATTTGGATTTTGTCTGTTAAATATTTATCATCATAATATTCAATCAATTTGACGCAGCAAATAACGGCGTAGATTATGACAGTTGGCGTATTTCATTATTTAATTAACGTTGTTTAAAGTCAACTTGTTTTTGGCTTAAGTAAGAACAAATTATACTATGAACCCGAGTCTGTACGCTCAAATTATTTTTATGGTTCAAAAAATATATATTCACTCTTCCAGACTGTGTTACGTCACCGAGTTTATGAACTCAGATATTAAAAATTTACACCATATTTTAAGACATTATTTTTAGCTAAAATAAAAAAGGATTTAGATTTTTTGTGGAAAATTAAGAATCTTTAAATTATTTACAGTATATTTTAAGAACATAACCACTCTGACCAACAGAATTTGTCAAAAGTATATGCATGGATTCATACGTTGAATATATATTTAATAATTAGAATACCTTTTTTGTAATTGACTAGAATTATTGATTAAAAACAATCATATATTATACTACAACCCACTTTATTTTTTATTTTTAAAGACCGAGTCTCGTTATAAACTAGAGATGGTAATATCTTAATTTTCAAAATTTTCTCATAACATATTTAGTCTAGATTTTTCTTTAAACACATGTACATGGTACAAGGACAAATGAAGTCAAACTTTGACTTAATCTACTACATATAAATTTTCAGAATTTTCAATTAATACACTCAATAAAAAAAATAATAAAGACTTATATTTTTCTTGTTTACCGATCGATAATAATTTAAATTTATAATCTCGGGTTTATTTTATAAGATAGAAAGTTTTGGAGTAAGACTTACATGTCAAAGAAAGTTTGAATACGAGCATCAAAACTCTGATCAGAGAGTTGCTCCCAGAAATCACGGAGCTGGGCCTTGTTGATGGTGCCCGTGACTATGCCTCTCCTGCGGGCCAATGCATCGAATAATTCCCCAGCAAATTCCTTCTCATTCATCCCTGCACTCACAACCAAACACGCCTTTATCATTTTCAAGAACAACAATAATAATGAGTATTTAAATTAATAAATAAATATATAAAAATACTATTAAATAGTCAGCTTTTTTGGCAAGAAATTCACCAATAATAATAATAGTAATAATAATAATAATAATAATAATAATAATAATAATGAATATTTAAATAAATAAACATATAAAAATACTATTAAAAAGTGAGGTTTTTTGGGAAGAAATTCAGCAATAATCGCCTCTCATCACATTGTTTGCTTCTGTTTTCTGTATTCCTACGTTTCCCCACCTTTTTTGTCGCATCCCTTTTCATTACACTAGGAATAGGAATAAGACAATGACTACGTCTTTTGTTTTTATTGTTGAATAATTCGGTACGGTGCTTTTCTCTATTTTAACCCCACTACCCACGTAAAAATACAACGTCGGTGCTATATAAGTATTTTTACAAACAGAAAAACCGATCCCAGATGATATTTTTTATATATATACATAACTCGTTAATTATTTTCGATATATGACCATCTTGTTGTCGAAAAAATATATAAATTTAGGATTTGTTCGAAATTGAGTTTACAACAATATTTGTAAGAATTTTCAGCTCATTTAGGTTCTATTTGATTTTAAAAAATAGGTTGAAAAGAAAATTTAAATGGAAAAAAAGTGATGAGGAAAAAAGTTAAGAGAAAATTAAATTTTTTTCTTGTGTTTGGTTCAAGAAAAATAGATAAAAAAATTTATCCATCCACCACATTTGTGATGGAAAGGAGAGAGAAAATACTCAATAGCAATTGAGAGAAGAGAGAAAATTCTTAATAACCTTTTTTAATAGAAGTCTCTCTTTTTCTCCATTTCTCTCTATTTATAGATTTTTTCTTCCATTTCTTCTCAATTTTGGAAGGAAAATATCATTGACCAAATTGAAAAAATTTTCCATGAGTTTTTCCATCAAACTTTTTTTCTCTCTTTTTTCTTCAATTCAAACAAGAGAAAGAAATTCATTTTCCACATTTTTTTCTTTCCTTCTAATTTTCTTAGAATCAAATAGAGCCTTAAGGTATAATAGTTAATTATTTCAGCTTATTTCAGATCATTTTTATTATAATAGTTAGACTAGAAAAATAGATACTTGAAAGGAAAATTAATTTAGCTAATTATAAAAATACTTTTTAAGTTTAATTAGTTGTAAAACATAATTGTTATTATTAGTATATTATGCGAATTATTTACTCAACCTGGCCCACACGCATTCTTGATTGGCTTTTTGCATGCGGGAGAAAAACACTACTACTAAAAGAAAATATTCGACAACCTAACAAAAATTACAATTTGACCAAAGAAAAACCGAAAATTACAATGACTAATTGTCAGGTTAATTAAACTAGGCATTAATTAATCTCCTCTTAATTAGATATTGACGCAACCAAAACAAGCCAGCTAGAGTTCAAACTCAATTTTCCCCTAATCCACTCCAAAAAAAAAACATAAAAAGAGTTTTTCCCCCAAATATACTTTCCAAAATAAGTACATAAATTTAATAATTCAATTGCAAGTCATTCTCTAACGATGTGAATTATTATAGTACAGACCCGAGTATATAGGCTCAAATTGACATATTTAATATTTTATTTTAAATTTTTAAAACTTATCCCTACTTTCACGATCTCTCTATTGTATTATTATGTTATCGAATTTATGATATAAGAACTACTCCTACAGACTATATACATGCAATCATGGATGAGTTTTTCTTTTTTATTTATTTATTTATCAGACGAGTTTTTAAAATTTTACTTATTGTTTTATTTTTCTTTCGATCTCATGCATGGTATGGTGTAATTATCTAGTACTTTTTTATTTTCTCAGATAATATCACCTCAAGGAAAAACCATTTTCAGATATTATTAACTACTTTTTAAATTTATTTTTAGTCAAAAAAACGACTATTTTTTGGTGCAGAGGAGCAAAAAAAAAAAAAAAAGGGACCATTCCACCAATAATTGATGTCTATATATATATATAAACATCCTTTTTGGCAGAGAATTTTTTTTACTACTACCACTGCTACTAGCAAGTTGTAACTAACAACCAAACGAAGTCACATGTTTTACCTAATGTTTTTGAAAAACAATAAGCAGTATATGAATTTATTAAAAATTTTAAAAACATATATTAAATAATTAATATACATAATCTAAATAACCTTAAAAAACCCGTAAACTTAAATTATTATTTTAGCTTAGTGTTTAGTGGACTAGCTTAAAATATTTTTGTAAGGAACTAATCTTTTTGTACATTTACGGTTTAGAATTACGGCTACAATATCATACTGCCCTTATAATCCAATAAATTACAACTTTTTTTTAATATTGTTAATTTTTGAACTCTGTTTTTAATATTTTTTTAATCATATGTTAATATACGATTCGATAATATAATTTATCGTAATTTGACATTAAAATCTAATAACTTCACTTCAAAAATGAACATAATCTAATAACTATTTTTGAAAAAAAAGGCAAAAAAACAATGGACGCACTTACCAATGCACTGGCCAAAACGAGATCTGAGGAGGAGGCCATCAACGGCGAGTTTCTCGAAGCGCTTCTCAACCTCGGCCCAGCCGTCGGTCCCGACGTTCTTGTTAATAAACTGGAGGCCACGCAGCGCACGCGCTGCCGTGGTCTTGGTCCTGTCTAGCTGCTTAAACCCCCGGTTGGAGGAGGTGACGCGCTTGAGCTCGCGTGAGACCTGCTTGAGCTTGGCGGAGAGCTGTGACGTCAGCTTCTGCGGCCTCTGCTTCTGCAGCTGTGACGTCAGCAGCGCGGCCTCCTGCTCGTCAACCGCGCCCTTGATGTCCTGCACGGATACGGCGTCGTCTCGGACGTCGAGCGTGATCTCCACGTACTCGTTGCTGGCGTCGCCGCCGAATCTCGCGGAGTTCTTCTTGCCCTTATTGTTCGACTGAGTCACGAGCGGGCCACTGAACGTGACTCGGGACTGGTGCGAGTGTACGCTGCTCCCTCCCGCATCCGATCCCGCAGACTCGTACCCTTTGTCTTGGATCTCCATTGCCCCTACTGCCTTCTTCATGGTCCCCAAATTCTCTCTCCTCCGAAACGCTTCTGCAACTTCGAATTGTGAACTGGGTACTATACTTTTTGTGTCCCACTGATCATGGAGAGAGAGATGTGTAGTTTGTTTGAGAGTGGGTGATGTAGTTGGGGTGGATGATGAAATTGAGGAGAGAGAAAATGGGGGAGCCAGGGGGAGGAGGTTGATGATGAAAATGAGGAGGGAGAGGGAGGGAGGGGAGGTTATATGTCAGTGGGATGGGTTGGTGATGAGGAGAGAGAAAGTGGGAGGAAATGAGAGGAGTAGGAAGGGGAGAGAAAAGGAGTCACGGGGAGAGAGAGAGAGAGAGATCAAAAGTCAAAAAACATGGAGGAACAATACTACCAATCAAGGGGCGTTTTTGGAGGCGGCATTTTCCTGTAATTCTTAATTATTTTTACCTAGTACTACTATTTATTTTTTTAATGTATAGTTTTTCTGTTATTATATGTAGAATATTTCTTCCACTTTAATTAACTTTTATTCTTAATTTTTATCGTTGTATAACATTTATAACTTTATAATTATAATGATATATTAATTACTAATTTATTGAGTTTACCCTCATTAATTATTTACTAAAAATGACAAAGAGTGAAAGTGGAGGCATATTAGGCAATTTACCTTTTAACTATTTTAATTTTTAATTAATCTTGGTCTTCATTCATCCCACTAAAGTGATATGTCATTTGAAATGGAGGTAGTAGTTTGATGAGCTACATTCGTTATTGGTTCACTTAGGTTGTATTAGTTTAATATAAAAATTTATAAACAATAAAATCATGTTTCATGTAACTCCAACTTATAGACTTACTGCTCCTTATAACTTGAGAGAGTTGCTCACAATTTTTTATAACTAATTTTATAATTATCTTATAATTCGTCATAATATATCTTACAGCTTACAGACTAAATAGAACGAGACCTAAATATTTTTTTAATAATTATGATTCATATAATAAGTTTTAAGTTCAATATGTTTTTATGTTGTTTCAATGTAGTGTAAAATTTGAAACTTTCACTCTTAAAACTTTTTCATTCAATTTTAATTTACAACGTTATAGTTTCTTATAATTGATTATATTTCCTACAACTTTTTATAACTAACTTTACAACTATATTACAACTATTTACAACTTCTTACAATTTTTTACCGTTATTTATAATTTTACAACTTATTACAATTAAATGAAACAGGGCCTTAATTATATATATATATACACGCTGAGGTATTGGTAGTGGTCCAAATCCTGGTTCCCAATAAGAACATTTTTCAACTATGGCAACAAAAAAAGTCAAGCTGAAACTGATCATATCTTGTTTTTGTTGTCAAAACGCGGATACAGAGAGATACGAGAAAGACATGCAAATGAGATATTATCATTATTTTTTTACTGATTTGTAATAATCACTTGAATGTTGGACGGTAATCATGGTTTCTCAAGAAATTAGGGCGTAGGAGAAAAAGACTTGCCATTCATTCAGTAATCCTTTTACGTGTGATAATCACTCAGCTTTGCCTTTTGCGGGTAATCATATTGTTTTCCCAACAATTTAGGAAGTAATTAGTATCGCCACGTTACTCACGATCTCGATAAATTATAAACGATAACACTTAAAGAGAAAATTTTACGTACACAAACTTTAATAAATAATTGAGGGTATGTTCACCTCAATGTTCATAAACATTCATTTAATTACCATTTTCGTATGAAACTCGTTACTTCGTAACTCACTAACTCTTTATCGCCCTTACGACTAAAAACTAAATTTTACCACTTAATTCTTACACTTACTATTAAAATTTTAAAAATATAGTGTACATCCATATATAGAAACTCAAATATTTGTGAAACAAATTCAATACTACCTTTTAGGAATCAAACATATTAATCATAAAATGATTATATGAACGGATCAAATTTACACATGAGAAATTTGTGCCTCCTTCCCCATATTCATATGTGCGAGAGATGATGAAAATAGGGTCAATGACCACTAGATCACTCACCTCTCGACTAACTCATTTCATATATATTAATATTATGAATCAATGACAGATTAAATTGAAAAAATCTGGTTAGTGATATCTTCTTGTAATAAATTCTGTAGTAGTTTATATGTATTATTTGATTTTAATAGGCGTTTTAAAAAAATTATAAAGTTTTTTTAAAAAATTATAAAACATTCTCCACAATTATTAGACATGAGACACGGTAGAAATAAAGTATTTTTATCAACAAAAAAATAAAAAAAGGGACATATACTTTGTAATATAAAAAAAAAAGAAATAGACTAAAGAAATAGTGAAAACAACAGAAATGACATTCAAATGAACGACAGGTTAACTAATTAGCTCCACGATGGAGAAGTAAATAACTCAATTATGATAATTAGGGCACAATTTAAGTGTGTGATTTTGATTTGCATATCATAACACAATGTCTCTCTTTCTACATCATCAAATTACCCACTTTTATAGGGGGCAGGAACGGGAGATGATATGTATGAATCGCACCTATTTTTTATATAAATTAATTTTATATTAACTTTATTAACAACATTACTGCTTATGAAAAGACATAAATTTTATCCGATACAAATTTACGTATAGAATTAAAATTTTATTATTTTATGATACGACGTTTTTATATGTTTTTGTTTTCTCATGGTCCAAATTTAAAACATGGTACGTTCTATGCTTCCTATAGCTAGCTAGGTAGCCGCCATTGATCTGGCATTAAAAAAATTATTATTATTATTATTATTATAATAATAATAATACCTTTTATATTAGAATTTAGATGGGATTAACAAAATTAAATGAAAGTTTTAAAAAATTATAGTTCATTAATTGATGCATATTCTGGTGGTTTTACTGGACACTGGTGATGGTTTTAGTGGTTTTGGAATAGGACAATAGACTTTCTTTTTTTTTTTTTTTATAAAAAAAGTAGGGTTTAGATTTTATATATTAGTTTAAGTTTTTAGATGGATTATTAGGGTCTCAACTCAATATTTATTCATAATTAAAAAAAATGGAAGATTATGGATGACAGCATGAATGGACTGATCAACCAATGGGAATGCACGAGGGGAATCTACCTTAATTCTCTCTTTCTTTTTTTTTTTAAATAAAAAGAATTATTGATCTTAAAATTGTTTCAAAAAACTCATGTTATTGTAATTTTTTATTTAAAAAACAAAGGCGTGATTCCATTCCAGTTAGATTACAAAGTAAAAGTCTTTCCGATAAGTGCGCTATGAAGGATTTGAACTGTATTTCTGTTCTTATTGTGATGAAACCGTCACTACCGTAACCAACACTTATTTCCGGTTAAAATATAACAAAGTGATTTTACGTTATTACATAAAATTTGAGTATTTATAATGTGAGTTGTCTCAATTAGTAAAAAATATTAAAATTATTTTTACAAAAAAGAGCCGAAATAATTATCGGCGCAATATTATAATTGGTATAATAAGACAGCAAAAAGGAAAGAATAAGACCTGTTCAACCACGCAACTAATTAATTAACAATGATTAAGCTCTTAAGATTAAGGATTAATACATTAATAACTCCTTAAACCACGGTCATTAACCTTCATTCAAGGAAATTAACAGTGGTCTGATATATAATATTATTATTAGGGGAAAAAAAAAGCTGACCAAGAATCTTTCTAACCCAAATTATTGAATTTCAGGTAGTTTTTTACTCCAAATTGCATTATTGGGGCTGCCAATTTTTTTAGTTTTTAAACTAAAAGAAATATGAATCTCAAGTTGTCGTATAATTAGTGCCTTAATTAATTGATTAAAAGGAGCATAAAATATTTTTTTAAGACTATGTGATGATCATATTAATTTTTTATTTGAATCTACAACATTCACATCGTTTTAAACATGGAACAATTTGAGGGTGTGATTCATTAATAGTAAATTAAGAGACTAATTTGAATATAAAATTGTTTCATCGCACAATTAAAATCATATCAATAATGTCTTCCTCTCTTTTTCATTAATTATGTCATGGACTCAGATCGGTAGACTTGTATAAGTAATGTATTTTGGAAAGGATAAGAGAAAATCTATATATATATATATATATATATATATATATATATATATATATATATATATGTTTTAGTGAGGATTAGATAAAAATAGAAGGAATATTTTAGGTCTGAACTTACAATTACAAGTTAGAGACTCGAGGATGAAGGAATAATAAGTACGTGGACAAGGGGGCGGGGCTCGGTCTTCTCGACCTTACATATGTAGTAAATGGACATGTGCAACGGGATGAAGGAAAATTTTAGAGAATTTTTATTAGAGATTTAGATTTAAATTTTGTTTATATCAATCTCTATGCTTCATTATTCGTACCAATGTTCCCCTCCTAAAAAATATCAAACATAAATCATTGGTTCTTAAATATTTTAAGAAATATTCCCTCCATTTCACAATACATGTCACTCTAACTAGCTTTTTAGTTTCATAATACTTGTCAATTTATACTAATAATAGTATATTAATTACTAGTTTTTCAATTTTATTCTTTTTAATTATTTTTTTATTTTAAAAATTTTATCGTTTTTAGTATATAATATCCTAATATATTTTTTTAATTATTCTATTAAGAGAGAGAGGATATAGTGATAAGATAGAGAAAACTAGGGAGGAGAAAGAAAAAAAAAAGAGTTATAATTTTTCTGGACATAAGAAGGGTATATTAGATATTTTATTATGTAACTAACTTCCTTTTTATCCATCTTAATTTCTCCTTATCCTCTTAAAACGATAGATATTTTAAAACGGAGGAAGTATTAGGAGAAATTTGATCCTGTACACCTACTTACAAAACAATAACTCTTTCAAAACAAATAACTACGATAATTTCCTTTTTTTTTTTACGATAATTTCTGATGACCGCTGACTATGAGCAGAATTGGACATCAATTATTCAAATTCCTCCAAAATTATTTTAGAAAAATAAATTCTAATTAGTTTATAAATAGTTTATAAACAATGTAGTTAAAAAACTTATTTAAATAAGCTTATAGAAAACAATCATTCTAAATACACTAACAAAATAGATACTGAATTTTCACTAATATAGAGTGACGTTAGCTATAATAAAATTATCACTATGAAAATAAACGAACTTTAATGACTAATTTTTATATAAATCAATAATAATTTTTGTTTGTAAAAAATAGTTTTTTTAATAACAAATACAGTACAATATTTTTATCAAATGATCAAAAGATTAAAAAATTGAAATACATTATTATGGACACGTACGTCAAGTAACCTTTGCTTTTATCCTCATCGTTCCTCGTTGTAAAGGATCCAATCCAACTGTTAAGTGGACAACATCAATGAGGAGGACCAAAATATATATATATATATATTATACCGCTCACATCAAAGAAAAAGTTAATATTATTTTTTATCAAGAATGCAACAGTTCGTATTATTTTTATTCAATAATCCTATTTAGTACGGAATATTATTCATAGGACTTATTCCAGGAGTGAGATTTTCTTAAAATTTCTAGGGTAAATGTTTGTGATGATTGATGACTACAAGCATAAGACGACATTAATTAATTTGGCGACTTTTTCCAATAAAAATTATTTATTTAGGAACAATTATTTAAGAAAAACTGAAAAGGAATCATAATTTGTTTATTAAAAATTAATTTAACAAAGAAAAAATATTTAAGCCAGCATAAATCACATAACCAAGCACATTATTTTCATAAAAAAATCAAGTACATGATTATAGAAAATCCAAGAGACCCTTGCTTTTATCCTCATCTTTCCTGGTTGTAAAGGATCCAATTTTTATAGTAGAGAAGAGGAGTGAGAAGTACCAAAAAAAAAAAAAAAAAAAAGTTTTGAGGGCAAAAGGACAACACATGAAAATTATTTTTGAAACAACTCATGAACTTTTTTTGAAAATAAAGGTTTTTTTGCATATATTTAAATTTTTATATGTAAATCATGTATACTTCAATTATTGGTTTTAACAAAAATCGTACTTTGATTAAATTCACATTAACTAACTGACAAAAACTCCTTAATTAATCAAGCTTTGTTCACTATAATTAGGGAAACAACCATTATAAGATGAGGTCGACTTTACAAATAAAGTTAGGGCGGCTCTTTAAATTTCCAAAAAGTTATAATGATTGTCATTACATTATAACCGTTGTAATTTATTTCAAGTTGAGGTCGACTTTACAAGAGTCTTGATCTCCGACATTCTTTCTTTCTTTCTTTTTTCTTACATAAAAGGGGATTATGTAAAATTAACATAGACATAATTTAAACTCGAATTCCAAATACTGCTACTAAAATTCAATTTAAGAAACCTTTCTCCAAACAATTATTAAATTCAAGACTCAAAAAAAGAAAAAAGGTTAATTAAATTGCATGAATATATTATGCATGACCAAAATGATTAAGCCACATAGATTTGGGATATAATTCACCATGTATATCACCAACGATAGCGCTGACAAACTTTCGTCCGATCCGAATATCTAAATTTGTTCGGTTTAGAAAAAATCAGATACGGTAGTCAATTATTCGTCACTTTTTTCCAATTTTGTTATCCGAGCTCACTTTTAATTTGAATTTAAATTTATTCGATTTGTTCAACTCGAATTTAACTCGAATTACGAACGCTAACGAATGGGAAAAGGGAGGAGGTTATCTCTCTATGGTGGCTGGAGGTCACTAAGTGGAATTGATGGCCAATATGAAAACAAAATTATCTTGTCTTTCTACTTTGATATATTGAATTACTGCTCGTGCTAAATTATGTTTGTAAAAAATTCCCATGATAATTTTGAATTTCGTTATATAAAAATGGGCTGAACGCGTCATCTTTTTGACCCCCACAACACAACACAACACAACGCAAGTATTCTGTATTCCATTATTTCCTGTTTGCTTTTCAAATAGTTGATGTAGAATTACTGGTGTGACTTCATGCTGATCTTTTGCAGGGATAATTATACACTTAAACACTTGACATAAAACACAATTTAAAATCATCTGTTCGAAATAATTCTTGAATATAACTGTTTTGAATTGAAATGATTAGTTGTCATAACTTAAATGAATTGAAATCGTTATAAATACCGATATAAATATCAAAGCTTAGACTATGGATAAGGTTGGCGGGTTCCAAGAGTCCACCAAAATAATCCTACCCATCACATAAAGTAAGAAAAACTGACAGTCCCAAGATCGAATCTATGAATCGGGGGATCAAATGGTTGGTGAAGTGCTTGACTAAACTGCCAAACACCTCAACAGTAACATATTATGTATTTGTAATTGTATAAACCTCATATATATATATATATATATATATATATATATATATATCACAACGTTATTATAATAATCGATCTGATTACATAATATATCAAACAAATTTATATATAAAACAGTCTTATTTTTATAAGTAATTAGAGAGATAAATTTCAAATTACTTGCCGTAGATATTATGATAACTAGCTATTAATAGTATTGTGCATGCATTAAATGCTCTACACAAGGATAAATGACGTCGTGTGATTGACACATGCAATATATATCCAAACCTTGCTTGTATAACAAACAAGTATTCATGTAATTAATTCATTAGCCGACTTAATTATATATTAATTTTCAAATAAAGAGTAAACTTTGTAATTAAATAAAATTCGTAAAGTTTTCTTTAAGTTGTTATCAAAGATATCGATTTAAATCTGGTCAATATGTATCGATATTTGCAACTTTTATTTGTGAAAAAATGTGATTTTGACACAAATTATGTGACAAAAAATCAAGCAAGTCGAAAGAAAACGTGTGTAGAACACATGCTAATTAATTCCCCTTTAAAATATTTAACCAATTTTCTCCCCCAAATTCCTATAGCCAAAAAAAAAAAAAGAAAAAATATAGCATTATCTCGTGAAATTATCTCATAAATAAATTCTGAAAAAAAGTTGAATTATGATAAAAAAAATTTGTTTTTTGAAATGTTTAAATAATGATTGTAATAGGCCACACATTTTAACTTATAGCAATTATAAACCGGCTCTCTTTATTGGGGTAATAATTTTTATCCTTATAATCATGCGGTGAAATTTTTAATCTTAATGTACGTAATGTTTTATTTATGCGATTTTATTTTGTATGTTTGGCATCGTACGTAGCATCCAAATGAGTGCAGAATAGTAGAAAACTAAAATTTAAAAGTACGACTAGGTATTAATCAATGTTAACCATGGATAAGTGTTGCCGATGCAACAGAATGCTTATAATAAATAGTACTCTGTTATTTATGATAAGTTAAAACGGAAGAACCGAGATCATATATGCATTATTACAATGATTGATGTTAATACAACGACCACTTTCACATCATCTCATATTTTCTCCACATGGTTTATGTCCCAATTACACATCACAAATTCCATTGATTAAACCAAAACATATCAATGTGATCGTTCCTTCCTTTTTCTTCTTTTTCTCTTTTTCTTTGATTTTTCACTTTTTGGAAGAAATTATCATTTAGTGTTTATCTTTAAAAGGTACATATGAGCAATTAGTTTCTCCATCTATAAGGCTCGAATAATTAAAATATATTATTTTTTTACCGTAATCTCGCGTTCATAAATATTTATGCATCAAGAATGTAAATTTAAAATATTTAAATAATTATAACAAATCCACATCAAAAGTGTTGAAGTAATATAATATATTTACGTTTTTTCAAAAAAATAAAATTTAAAGTATTTAAGTAATTTTTTTCTTTTTTAACCCCTTTCTATACGTCCCATGCATGCATGATGATACGTACTCAATTCTTAGCTTTTAAATGTCTAAACTATGACTTGTTGAATAATATCCTTTTGCTTTGGCACATACATTTATGCCTCATCAAATGTGATGAATCTCTTCCTATGGTCAAAAGTTTCATCTTCTGTTTTCCTTGTTAGGTCTCAATGGCAGTCTTAAATTTGATGAGTTTTAAAAAAATTAGAAAAAAGGGAATGTTAAATACTATTAAACTGAATGATCAAAATTAAAGAAACATAACCCGAAAGGAATGTCGTAAAATTTAGACTTAAACGTTTCACGTAAGTAACTTACGCTGTCAATGAGTGCTAATCGATATGCTAAGTGCAAAATATATAGGAAATTGCTATAATAAGGAAGTGCGAATATATAAGTGGTTATGGTGTTAATTAGTGCTGATAAATGTTGAATGTTGGTGATAAATACTTATGATAAATCGAACATAATATACTATCGACATATTTTAGGGTCTCGATGTTGACTTATTAGGCCGAAACCTCATTAGCTCGAAGTTGTAGTGGTAATTAGTAGACTTGTAGATTAATGTTGTTACAAAGCTTCCCTAAGGAAGCTTCTTTTTGTTTTTTTTTTTTTTTTTTGTCAATGGTAAGTAGACCCACCCACTAGCTCCTTCTACGGGGTGTTAGCCTAGTGGGCTCGCGGGTAGGGGAAGGGGTGCATAATCACTGGACTAAATCCAACGGAGATCTAGCCTTGTCTTCAAGCGCATTAGAAGCCTATGAGGAGTCTACAAATTTCACCAAGGAAATTGTGGCCACCAAAATTCAAATCACGATGGGAAGTGTTGAAACTCCACTCACATATCAATTGAGCTATAAAGCGGTTGGTCCCAAGGAAGCTTCCTTGCAACTTCTAATGGAAACCACAAATTGAATATTGCCATTTTTTTATAAAAGGCATCAATTTAATATAACTTACCAGAAAAAGGAAGGTGGGGGATTTTCTTCATCCAGTTTGTAACTACTGCTCAAGAAAACCTCTTTGACAGTCAAAAGCCTGTGGCTACACAATTTTTTGGTCACTTGGTCAACTAGGAATTTAAATTTTGATGGCCACCAAATTGGTTAGTAATAGAATTAATGCTGATGACAAGAGATTTTGTACCTAATGCTTTTTTTGTTAATTTTTTTAATTACTATGAATCTTTATATATGATTTTAGAAGTACGAGTCTATTCTTTTTAATTCGAAGAGTTTTTTTCCGGTTCATCCCAACTCCTTTTAATTTCTTCCAACTTCTTTCCACTTCTAACATGAAATCATGTGGTAAATTATATTTTCTTTTTCAACCAATATTTGAACAATCGATAGGGAACATTTACGTACTACTTAAAAAGAAAACTACTATAGGTCTTGGTCAAAGTATTTACCAAATAGAACCATTTCAACTCAAGATTGATCAAAAGGAAAGAAAAGAAAGACAACGGTAAAAGTTCCAAAATTTCAATAATTGGAAAGCAATCACTATTCCCCTCAATTTCTTGTGGGTTGACTTGAAAAAATGTGGATAACTTGGTGCGCTCTAATACTCTCAAAGAAATCGGGTTACAAATTTGGTGGCCAAATTGATAGATGTACTTTTTCCTTAACTTAATTGTCTATTTCTTCTTTTTTTCTTTTTCTTCATTTTAATGGAAGACAACTTAATTAGAACCCTTACAAGAAGGACTACCTATTAGATGTTTCACTTATCATTTCCAAAAAAAAAATGTGGGAATGAACAAAGACATACTCAATTATTCCTCCCGGGACAAAATTGGGTCATACATGTTTTTGCAGCCCAATATTCTAGAGATGTTGGGCTACAAATATTACACCTTCCAACTAAGCTTTTGGCCTGTTTGGATGGACCCTTACAGTGGCCCTTGATTGCAATGTCAAACAACAACCAAGTGCCAAACAACCATAAAATTACAAGATCTACAGAAAGACATTCAGTCCGAAACTCATCTTTCCTGTTTGGGTTGGAAAGTTTTGCTGTCAATCTTCCCCTACCAGTTTATAGATCTGGGTTTTGGTTACTTCATATTCTCTTACAAATCCCGGGATCAGGCATCCGCTTCGCCACTCTGAGAAAGAGGAAAAAGGCTTATCTACTCTGGTTGATGATGACAGCATAGCCGCCTCGGGACAGGCATAGAAACCTCAATCCCCGTTCGGTTGGCTCTGGACACCTCAATTGAACACCTACGGACTCACTTCCCTCTCAAATAAAATCCTTGTCCTCTAAAATCCAGGCTATGCCCTGCCACCGTAGCTGATCACTGGCCAGAAACTTCTGAGAGTGCTCCCTGATCTTTGTGACGAACATTCTGAGGCTTGACTTCTGATTGGCTCTGTTTCTTTTCATATCAAGCCCTATGAGATCATAAATTTTCTGCAAAGTTTAAGTGGTTGTAGTGAGCAACAACCATAATGAATAATTCTTCGTATGTTCAGTTTGTCAATGCCCATTCCAAAAGCAACAGTAGCCACAACATCTAAAGCATTTTCATGGAATTCCTTGTGAACTCGTCTTAAGTGTGATTTTACCAACTGAGAAAGAGGGACAACTAAAAACAACCAGCCAACCAATGCCAATAGAAGTAATGACTTACCCCTGCATTATGTGCTGCAGCTTTCACTCCCTTTGAACAAAGAAACTTTGCTATTCTTAATGTTTCCTTCCTGGTAGGGACGTATATGATAGTCGGTCCTTGTCCCAGAGGTCCATGCACAGATTGTGGCCTTCCTGCAGCTTTAGAGGAGGATCAGGCAATTCAGTAGACTCATTAATTGGCAACAGGAAAAGCCCACAAAACTCATCATATGAGACTACAGAGCATTATAAAATGAGAGAATCAAAATTCATCCAGTAATAGGGAAAGGAAAAATTGAAACCCATGATCATATCAAAGTAGACAAAATGCCAAGTGCAATTTGGCGATCTACCATCGAAGTCGTCTGCTATTACTGGCATATCAAAAGTCCAAATATTTCAAGCTTTTTGGCTCTGAAATTCTCATGCAATACAGACAATCACCTGAGGGGCTGCCAGGGGGTAGGGGGCGGGGGAAGAGAGAGAAGGTTAATAGCAGAACTACAGATTCACAAGGTAAAATGAACAGAGAACTTTGACCTCCTACTACAAGGCTCTTCCACCATAAAAACAGTAATTACTAGAAGCACCACACAAGCACTATCATGCAAATATGGGATATACAACATCATCTATCAACAGTTATAATACCACCAAAACAAGCAACTATATACATGTTAAAAAGAATTACACCTTGGCTGAAAACACAAGCCAGGTCAATGAACTACGTACAACTTTAGAAGCACAGCAGTTAAGATGAATGTGGAACTCCATATAGAATCTAACTTTTCCTTTCTGTTCGTTGAGAATTACAAATGATGAAGTGAATATAAGATCATTAGATTAAGTAAAGACAAACCAGTAATCGGGTCAGCAGCAGGGAACCCGTGGGGGTCCTAAATCAGCATCAATCTTGAGGGTACACCTCGTCAAAGGTTATGAAAAACCTACAAAACTCTCGACAAACACAAACCCAAGCGTAAAATGGAAAAACATGGCCATAAACTATCAACCAAGGCTCAAAATACCCACAATCTGTTCTCAATTCACCCAAAATCATAGTCAAAATATGCATTAATCAAACCTCGATTGCCCTTAAGTAATAGACATACAACTAGAAAACAGACTAAAAAGAAAAAGTTGTTTACATCCTCAGGTTATGCATTGATAGCACCATCACAACCAATAGTTGAAGTCAATGGCAACCCAAAAGTGCACAAAATCAGTTGTCAAACAGAGAGAGAAGGAAAATTTTTGAAAATTATTGGAAGACTGCATAATTAAACTTGAACAACCACCCAAACCATCACAAAGCATGTCATATTGGCACAAGTAGAGAAATGAAGCTAGGTAGGATTGATAGAACCTCACTTTAGGGAAAGTAAAACACTCCACTCATGTGTTTTGATTAACATAAGGGTCACTCAATCACTCCCCCACTCCCAAAAATGCAAACTACCATAAGCTTGGTAGAATTCTCAATTCTCCATCACTCAAATGCAAATGCATAATGACAATCAAGAGGTCTTTATAAGGGTTGTAATGGGGCTCAAGGCAAAGGGTGAGAGAGGGACAAACAATTTGGGAAATATGTAGGGCTGTAGGCCAAGTAGCTAAGGAGCACTGACACACTTCCACCAACATTCCAAACATATGTCAAATCACACCTCCATTAAGAAATCTTATTCAAAACCCCGAAAAGGGACTTTGAAAATTGAGTTTATTTGACGTAGGACACATTCCACTTGCCAAACAATTTATTCACCCTCCTTTTTCCATTTTTTCGGCTCTTTTTTTCCTTTCCTTTTTTGTTTGCTTTAAACAAAAGTTTGGCAGAGTCCGGGCAAAACAATTCATTTTCAACCCAATTACCCCAACGTACTCATCCTTCCAGCTAAGAGTGTAAAACATCTCATATTCAAATCAAATTACATTCCTTCACCACAACACAAGAGACCAAACCATCAACACCTCACAGATCAACCCCATCATCAATACATTGATCTTTAAGCTCTATTAGGACTTGGCTGGGTTCATAAGAATACGTGTTTGGCCAAAGGCTAGTAAGGAAGGTTCAAATCAAATAAAAATTGGCAAAAGGCTCAAAGGGGCAAACAAGGGGAAGCAATCATAATTGGGTGGTTATTTGTCTATTGTGGCTCATAAAACCAAAGAATGCCTCAATCATCTTGTTATCATGCATACGGCAATGTGATTTTGAAGAGAACACTAGCAAGTTCTAGAGATGCAATGATGGAAGAGAGTCACACATGAAAGATCACATGAAACTAAATGTAATGTACAGTCTTTAAGGCTCGAATCTCATGGGACCTCTACCTCAATCACAACCAGCTCAAATATGTCTCATGCCAACACTAGTGCTTAGGAATCATAGTGGTTGGTCGGAGTCATGAAGTTTAAGATCATTTTCAAAAACTTTGCGCACCAAAAGATCACATGTTGAAATAATTAACATATGAAAACTATCTAGCATAAAAGACTCTTCATCGGAGGATTCTTGTTTTGTTTTTCCTCTTCAATTTTGTCCTTTTTTTAATGATGCAAACTTACACGAGTTAGTCCTAAATGCAAGTCTAAATGCTCTTAAAAGGGCTAAATACAAAGCTAAATGCAACTCTAATTCCTAAAAGAAAATCCTAAATGTTATACCTATATGCAAAACTAACCATGACTCTAAATTAGCTTAACTACATGCTTCAATTTAAATGAAATGGGACTATGTACAAACTATACATCCATGAACAACATACACGCATTTATGTCAATCCCCCATGGTTGGACATGTATGATATATGGATGGGGGAATGGGAAAACAATCATTTAAAGGGAGGGGGAGGAGGAGGAGGAGGGTTGGGGTAACCTTGAGAGACATGCCACTTATGCCATGCAGAAAGGGAGCCACTCATCAAACGCATGTAATGGTTTTGTTTGGCTAACATGTTACGGAACTCAGTGTGTTCTGCTCGAATAGAAGCATGCTCTGTTCGCACATACTCCCTAAAGGAGGCTTGCTCAGCACGGAATGCAACGTGCTCAGATCGCATATACTCCCGAAAGGAGACCTGCTCTTGGTGAATCATTTGCAACATAGAGGCATAGTCAAGACTAGAGGAGGAAGCACCCTGCTCTAAAAGAAGAAGAGAGCGAGACGCTTCCTCCATATCAGGCAAGAAAATGAGATTACCCCGGTTTTGCAAAGTGGTATGGTCAGAAGGGAGAGGCATCAGACGCCCTCCCGGATAAATCCAACATATGTTATCCCCGACTCGCCGGCAGACTCTCATGGACTCCAAAGTGGCAAGGTTCAGCCGTTCATTCCCTCTAACACGATCGTTAGCATGATCGTCAGGGTTCAATCCTAAAACTATGGCAATACGAGTGATAAGCCCTCCAACAACAATCCCACCACTAGGACTTTTGGCCACATGGTCAAGTTGTTGGATCAAATGTGCCCCTGGGTCGAGAGGTTTTCCATAATACATTCCCCACAAAAAGAATACCTCAGACAAACGGGGACGGTGCCCTCAGCACGGCCAAACAATCCACATGCCAATATCCGTTGAGCGTAACGAATACAAGGGTTCCTAATTGATGTGCATTTGGATGTACTAGAGCTATAATGATTACTCCCAGTTATCTCCCTCCAAAACTCATTCGGATTAAAATCCTTAGGAACACTACGCAAAGCAACATCCACGCCACTTGGAAAGTCAAATATCTCACAAAACTCCCTTAAATTTAGTACATGAAACTCTCCTCCTAATCTAAAGGAGATCAAACCGGAGATACTCCTTGATCCATGAACTACTTCAACATGCAATGTGCTCAAGAATTCAAGGGTGAGATTTTTATAAGTATGGTTGATCATGTCAATAAAAGAGCTCATCCCACCCCTAGCAAACAACCACTTTATATCATTCAACAAGCCAAGATCAGCCAACAATTTAGGATCATAATAACGGGTCGCAACAATGGCCCGTTTACTCAGCATTGCATACCTACTAATATGACCAGGGTCCTCCAAATTAAGGGGGTTGTCAGGGTTATCTTGCTCCCGTGGCGGTGGCCGTGGGTTTTGGGGTGGTGGTTGAGATAGCTGCCCTTGTGACCCTTTGCCCTTCTTTGAAGACACCCCATTGTCAGGCTTACCTCGGTTCCTTGCTGAGTGTCGTGGATTTCGGGGCGGTGGTTCAGATGGCTGGCCTTGTGCCCCTTTTCTCTTCTTTGAAGACTCCCGTTGACTAACCTTCCTCTTCTTGGTGAGTACCATGGATGCTTGCAAGAGCTGAACAAACAAACTTCAAAATCCAAACTTTGTGTGAGAAAGCAGAATTTTGGTGGAAAAGTAGAAGAAAATGGTGAATGGGAAGAGAAATTGGGGGGGTCGTGGGTGAGGCCCGTGGCGTGAGTGAGAGGGGCGAAAATGGTGGCAGAGAATTCTGGCTACGGAGGTTTGAGGAGGGGAAGGAGAGGTCGTGGAGAGGAGAGAGAATGAAGAAGATGAAGAGTTAAACCCGGGTTTTCAAAACCCTAAACCACAGGCCGTGGTTCAAACCGCGGTCCACCAGTGGCCACTCACTTGGTCTTAACACAGACCGTGGTTAATATCCCAGGGGCGTGGCATCCTCTTTTCACCTTTTTATTCACTTTTTTTTCACACTCTTTTTGCTCAATTATTTTTTGGTTTTCATTTTTTTAATTCTCTTCATTCCCCTTGTGAGTTTACTCAATTTGTAGACCATATACTATTTGGTATCCACTCCAAGATATTTAATTGAGAATCCCTTGTGAATAAATAAATAATAAACTTAATTGAGAAGTAGATAGACAATAAGACAAACTATTTGTTAAAAAATTTATCTTAGTTGACATCCTTATTATTTGTTACTAACATTCTTAAAACTCGAATTAGAGTATTGGTTTCTATACTTTATTTTGCTCAATACTTTATTTTGCTTTTCTTAGCTATACTTTTATTTCTAAGATTTACGTTTTACAAAAATTATAAGTGAGATTGTGTGTTTATTTAATGTTTTTTAGATGCATAAGACTAGTGTCTAATATTGATCACATTTGGACAAATGACACGCTCGTAACTCAATATAAGGCCGTTCAAAAGAAAATCCTTCGCATCTCGAATATTCTTTATTTACACATCCCATCGAAAAAATAACATAAGCTCCGTGTTGGCATCACAATGACAGAAGACTTGGGTACAAATTTCTTCATAAACTACTCTCTTATAAAACAATTATATTATCTCCGAACGACACCTTTATATAAATACTTCTAATCACGAGACACCACACCAATTCCAAAAGATACGTATTACAAGTGTTGAAACTCATATTGTCTCGAAAGAATCCACCAAATAAAACTCATGGCCAATTTACCAACTCATAGGGAGGTGTGGGTGATGTTGTTGTATGTACCAAGTGACGGCTAAGCCAAGCCAGTGTTGCCCCCTCACTCATGCAAATGCAATTCATACACATTCATTCTCCTCTCTCTCTCTCTCTCTCTCTCTCTCTCTCTCGTTGTAAAGTAGTGAAGTTAGGTGAGGGAAATAGCAAAGGGCACATGGGAGAAGAAGCTCAAGAAGTAAACTACTGTTTGGGTTCAAGATTCAGCAACATGTCCTTGGCAAGCAATTAGGTGCTCAAAATATCGACCAAGGAAAAAAGGACCACTTTGAAAACCCTAATTCAAAGGTCAATGACTATTGGGGTGGATAATCTCATTTAAATTCCTAAATAGTAGTTGACCATCATGGCCATGATTGATGGGCTTATGCATGCATAATTATTCTACTAATGTCACCAAATTAATTTGTCCTTACCAAATAGATATTTTATTCAACGATATTTCGCTTTTTATGGATTTCTATTTTTAAATATTTTTATATGAATTTTAATAGTTTTTTTTACTAATAGTGTCCTGGGATCCTCGTTAGTTTTAACGCATTTATGCCCTTTTAATTTTAACGAATATAATTATCGTGTATTACTTAGAAGATATTTAGAGTTTAAAATAATGGTTGAAAATCCTAAAAAGTTTTATATTAAAATATACCCCCTTATCACAAAAGCTTGTTGGATTTAACGAGTAAATGTTGCACAAACTCTTCTTTACCTTATGTAAGTAAAAGTACAAAAGTGTTGTAATTCATATTAAAGACCTTTTATTCGTACTAATAATTGAACTAATGATTAAAGACTGAAAAAAAGGTTTATACACTCTCACAGTTAGGAATTCATGTTCAAAATGTTCCATGTAGAATTCTTAACCTAAACTTTCAGGTTCGATGGATGATATTTCAGTTTGGACTCAAGTTTTTCGGTCCGGATTGATTTCGTAGCAATTGATATTCGATTTAATATGCTCGCCCTGCCAATGGAAAGATAGTGCATTTTGAGGCTATCTCAAGTTAACTAGTTAATATGTTAGGTCAGATATGAGTTCAGGTCAGTTGGTCTTGATTTCTGTTATTGGGTTAGTTTCGTGATGTCAATTCGAGTAAGCCACTTAGAGGCTAGCTGAGATAATGCCCTTTAATATGGGGAAAATGGAAAGATTTCGAAGTCAAGACAATATACCAGTCAAACACAAACCCTTTCTTTAGCCAACATCATTTGGTGACATAACAATACGAACCCACAGGACAAATCTAGATATCACAGCCAGTTAGCCACAACAGTACAGCAACCAATATGATATTAAATGACATTGAATGAATTATCACCCAACCCAGATCATATGTTGGATGCTATATTCTACAGGTGAACTGTGTACAGAATCCAACAAAATCTCAGCCGTTCAATATTGAATCTGATGATATCGAGGTTTCATCGTGCAGTTAATATCTTAATGAGTATGGTCAATGGTGAGCTTCAGCCCATCAGATTTTCCCTCCAATTCTTCCTCAGATATAGTACCCTCTCTCTCTCTATCTCGTTCTCTCTCTAGAAAGGATGATAAAGGAGGTAGGTCAGCTCCCCCTGCAAGGAAGGAAACTCAACCAACAGGAGGCCCACTGAGACTTTGCATAGTTTTAAGGACATTAAAAGGTGGTAATAATCCCAACTGTGAAGAGATGACTCATTACACTTCTGAGGAAAGACCGACACTTCGACTAATAAAAGACAATGCAGCTAAACTGAGCTTAGTTGATCTTCAAACCCCTAAATTTGCAAACTAAAGTGGCAGTTAGCCAACTTCCGAAATCAAAACAGGAAGAAAAGGAAATGATCAGGGAAGTAGAAGCAAAACAGGGGTTGACAGCAGAGTTAAAAAGAGGATTTGTCAGAAGGGAATTAATGGAGGAGAGAGAAAGAGAGAGGCAGAGGAGAACATGAAGGGAAAAGACAATAAAGAAGAGGCCCAGTTTCAACTACAACTGCCAGAGTTCAGGGATTCCTTGGAGTAGCATTAAAGACTTTCTCTCTCTACCTCTATCTCCCTTCTTCTTCACCTCACTACCAACAGGATCATCAGAAGTAGCATGTTTTTTACATCCAAAATAGAATGGAAATAAAGTAAAACGACAGGGAGTTTTTAAGCAGAAAATGGGTTCATTTTAACTCCTACTGATTTTCAAAACAGAGAATGATGGAAAGCACCCACAAAGCTCTTAACACTGTGGTGATCATGATTAGCCTCCTCATCATTGTCACCATCACAACAGGAGATAATGTGGGCATTTTAATGGTGGATGCAGCTTCCTGGGATGAATCAGAGGGTCTCCATGTTCATGAAGAGCGGTGGGAAGCCAATATCAAAGCCATTTCCGGGGAGGAAGAAAGGGAAAAGAATGAGGCTTTAGTGTTGGAAAAGTTCAGGTCGTTGCTTGGACTAAGAATCCTTCACAGCAAAATAAAACCATCCAAGGGAGCAGGGGAAAATGGGTACTCTCCAGCACCATCTCCATCACCGAGCATCATTGAAGCCGAAGTTCCGAGCCCTGCGCCAGTTCCTGGCCCAGTCCAAGCTGCCCATTTACACCACCATCACCATCACCACCACCGACCAAGCCGACCTCGGCCTCGCCCGATGCTGCCCCTGCACAAGTTAGATGATCAGCACAAGGAAAATGGCAAGCGAAAGAGAATTATAACAGCAGTGGCAATGTCCAGTGGAGCAGCATTGGTGTTTTGTGCTCTTGGGATGTTGTGGGTTAACAGAAGGCTAAATAAGCAAAAGAAAGGAGGTACAGGGATAGCTTCATTATGTGATGATCAGGAAGGAATAACTGAGAGATCAAGAAGTGTAATTTCACAGAATTTGGCAAGCAAGGTAAGGCATGATCCTGGCTTTGCTCTGGTTGTAGAACCACAAGCATGTGTAAAAGGAACTTGTGATAATGTAAACACATCATCCACTGTGAGTTGTGCATTAGATGAAAGAAACGATTCAGGTCATGAAACAATAAAATGTGGACTAAGAGACAGAAATTCTTCTTCAGCTGAAGAAATTATATCTGTTCATGAGTATGCAGAATCATGTAAGTATGAGTCTGACGGTCAAAACTCTCCTCATGGTGATAACTCCGGTGGAAATGATCCTCATTCATCTGAGGATGAATCTTTTCATTCTTTGATAGATTCGCGTTCATCTAGCAATCTCCGGCTTTCCAATGTCTCGTTGGGTAGTTTTAGTGATCCAGTAGAAGTTTTCTCCCCAGATCAGTTAAGCAGATCACCTATTTCACAAGTAACAGCTCCAGCTACAAACACAGTCTCAAGTGTTAATTTGCCTTTAAATTCTTCCCCTTCACCTCAACCACCACCACCACCATCCCAACATTCTCCTCCTCCCCCACCATCACCACCACAACGTTCTTCTCCACCGCCACCGCCACCGCCACCTCCACCTCCATGTAGTTCGCCTTCTCATTCCTTTTTTCAACTCAAATTGCAAAGAAAGCTTCTCAAACTCCTAGAGCACTACAGTCTTTATCACCCAAAAATTCTGGTTTATCCTTTGGTTTGAATCAGACACAAGGAAACGACTTATCATCAAACAGCCCCAAGACGCCATCTAAAGTTCCTCCGCCACCATGTCCGCCGCCAATCCTAAATGGAAACAGCAACTCATTTCAAGGTCCACCCCTCCACCTGGTCAACTTTCTCCATCTGCACCACTGGGAAAAGATGGCTCTCCACTTCCAAAACTGAAACCACTTCACTGGGACAAAGTCAGAGCAGCACCAGATCGATCCATGGTGTGGGACCAACTCCGATGTAGCTCATTTGAGTGAGTATCAAATTCTCTTCATCATATTATCAAAAGAAATAGCCAATCTATTCAACAACTTACACAGGGATCTTTACACAGGTTGGACGAGGAGATGATAGAATCATTATTTGGCTACAACCTAAAGACAGCATTCAAGAATGATGAAGGAAAGAGCAAAAGCCCATCCCCAAGCAAGCATGTCCTTGAGCCCAAAAGGTTGCAGAACATAACTATACTCTCCAAAGCTTTAAATGTAACAGGGGAGAAGGTCTGTGAGGCACTAGTGCAAGGTAATTCTAGACATTTGGAACATGCACTTCATCTGATCATATGCAAAGACATAGCAATTCTCCTAATTAAAATGCATGAAAAAGACAACTTCGTATTAAAAGATAGGATGATTTTTTACTTCAAAACAACAACAGATCTAGTTTAGAAATCAAAGAGCGACAGATAGCCACTCTATCCAGTGATCATCTTCTAAGATTCAAGCATAACAATTAAGGTTTCATTAATCCACAATTATAGAGCCATATAATAATTGTCCTTAACATACTAAACTGTTGTTGAAAATCAGGGGATGGTTTGTGCACACAGCAGCTTGAGGCACTAGTAAAAATGGCACCAACCAAAGAAGAAGAGGCCAAATTATCTGATTACAAGGGAGACATCAGTGAACTCGGATCAGCAGAAAAGCTTGTTAAAGAAATGTTGACAATACCCTATGCCTTTGAAAGAATTGAAGCAATGCTCTACAAAGCCACCTTTGATGATGAGGTAGTTCACCTGAGGAATTCATTCTCAATGCTTGAGGTAATATACAATCATATAACCCCTCTTATGTTTCTAACAACGGCAGTACTCTAATGTTATTCTTCATCTTTTTGAACAGGAAGCTTGCAAGGAACTGAGATCGAGCAGGCTATTCTTAAAGTTACTTGAAGCTGTGCTCAAAACAGGCAATAGGATGAATGTCGGAACAATAAGAGGAGGCGCAAAGGCATTCAAGCTTGATGCACTCCTTAAGCTTGCTGATGTGAAAGGTACGGATGGAAAAACTACTTTGCTCCACTTTGTCGTCCAAGAAATAATACGATCGGAGGGAGCTCGCATGTCACACAGCATTATGGGTACTATAGATCGAAACTGTAAAAGCAGAACTGTTGAGGAACAAGAAGACGATTACAGAAGAATGGGTCTAGACCTGGTCTCTGGTCTAAGCAATGAACTCTGCAATGTGAAAAGAACAGCATCAATAGACTTAGATGTTCTTGCAACATCTGTATCTAATCTATCAGGGGGAATCAATAAGTTGCAGCAACTAGTAAACAAAGACTTCGGCAAAGATGCAAGAAATGATAATTTTGCAAGTGCAATGAAGACTTTCTTGAGCCATGCCGAGAAGAACTTGAAGGAGTTGCAAGCTGAGGAAGATAAAGTCCTTCTCAGTGTAAGACAAATCACAGAATATTATCATGGGAACGTAAGCAAGGATGAAACCAACCCACTTTGGATCTTTGTAATTGTAAGTGACTTCCTAGGAATGCTAGACCAAGTATGCAAAGAGCTAAAAAGCCTGAAGACCCCAAGAACTCCAAACCCTTTGGCTCCATTCCGTTGAATGGATAGGTTTCTTTGGATCAGTGTTGATAGTTTATGCAACAACATTTGCGCTTTTGTAGAGATTTTGAGTGCTTAGATAGGGATTTGTTTGCCTCAGTTTATGTAATGACTTTAATAACTAATTTCATATGAAAACCATGTACTTCTCTTGACTGCAATTGTGCAGCTTCTGCTGTACTGATTATAGCCATGTGCCAGCAACTGCTGCAGTAAGAATGTCAACTTAAAAGCCAGCTCAAGTTAAGGTCTCAAATTGGTTTATGATCATCCAGTTTGCAGACCAAATTCCCCACTAATTCTCAGTTTCACCTTCACTAATCAACCATCATCGGCACACAATGTCACAAACTAATCTTTGCTCCCTCTCCTGCTCCTTTTCAAACTAACATCAGATCACCGTAATATTCCCTTTGATAACACCAACAGAAAAACAAAAAATAACACAAAGTAGCTCACAAATTCTCATATTTATCAACCATGATAGAAATATAGAAAAGAAACCTAGTATCTTACATGATCTTCACTCACGTTTCCTACAATAGGTGAGTAAACAAAAGAGGAAAAAAAGCTAGCTATCCATATCATCATCAATATCCAATTCATACCTTAGAATTGAACACTTCATAAATCATCACAATCACAAATTCAGAAAGTATATCAAACAATACCACAAGGCCAAGAAAAGAATAAGATGCAAAGAAAGGAATATTGTTAGAAAGAAGAAATCAAACCTCTCAACAGCAGCAAGCTTGAGTATCCAAAGGCCAAAACCCTACTTCTTGGCAATCCCTCAAAAAGAGGCAATCAGGCATGAAGGAACACCCACCCCGTGGGCCCGGCGCCGGGGGGTGTGGTTTGATATTAGAGTAACAGAGTTCCACAATCTAAACAATTTAGCATGATTTTTCATGACAGATTCTCAACAAAAATACGAAGGAAGATCCTGAAATCTTCCAAAAAGCTTCACATAACAATGCTTCATCCTTTACAAAAGATAATTATCAAAATCCCCATGATCATCATATACTGTTTGCATTAAACAAAACCCATCAAAATCAGAACTTTTTATTCCCAAATTATTGTTAAAAAAATTCTCTCAAAATGACAGAGAAGAACCCAAACCCTTCAAAGTCCCACTCACCACAAACACCGCACAATGCTCTTAGAAAAACATTAATCAAAAACACCATCTCAAAATTACAAGCGAGAGAGAAGGGAGAGAGAAAACCAATTAAATGAGGGAAGAGAGATGCTGAATTAGCCACAAGATTTCGAAGGCGGAGAAGGGAAGGGCAGAGAGCTTCCTCGGAGCTCCTTAATCAAAGCAGCGAGAACTTGGGGGTTGAAGCCCAGTTCACACAGCAGGAGAGAGAGAGAGAGTGCGTCGATCGAGCTCAGTGTCAAGGATGTTGGACATGTGAAGAACGAGGTTTAGAGATTCCTTCGCCGTACGTGAAGCTTCCAACTCCATGATCGGCGATCGATTCCCCAAAAATTCTCAATTTTCACGAATTTAGGGTTTCTTGATCGGAGATTTTTCAGCCGTGTGATTGAAATCGGAGAGTCCCGGAGCTTTTGATTTCAATTAAGCTTAGCAAGCTAAGCGCGCGCCATTCACCCAAAAAATTCAATAATAATAATTTCTTGTTTAAGAAATTTCTTAGAATTATTAAACTTAATATTATAATTGCTAGTTTTGAGAATATTTATTTTTAATAATTTAGGAGTTAATTTTTTCATTTGAAAGCTAATGTATTAATATATGTTAAATGGGCTATGAAATCTCTATTTTTTAACTTGTACAATAAAGTTATGATAATCCTTAATCCTACTTCTACTTCTATAAACTTTTTCAACCATACAAAATAGAAAAATTAATCTCAAATTAGTACAATATTATAGTGACATCAACGAAAGATTGTCGATTACCTCTAAACAACCAAGCTACCACCATACTACACAGAGGGATGGTATAACAAAGTTAAGTTCAAAGATCATATTGACATTTACCAACAAAATGTTGATTTAGACGGTACCGATATCACCTTGGTAAAGAGGTAAATATAAATTTAAATCCTCCTACACATGTTGAAATAATTATTATCTTAAATACTCACAGTACAAACATAATTATACCCAAACTAAAAAATAATATTAACATTTACCTTTTAAAAGTCAACCACAAGATGTATTAAGTTCATGGATAATCACCATTAGGTCATTTGATAACAAAACAATCATCATTTGAGATATAAAACTCACCAAATTAAATAATAAATAGTACTCGAAGTTACTCCAATTTTTTAAGACTAAAAATAAATAAATAAATTATACGTACATTAAAGATCAACTCCAAGTTACCATTAGAAAAAAAATGTATATCATATAATTTCATGAATTATATAAAAAAATTTCTAATTTTTTCTAATTTATAATATAACTCTAAAGGAAATCACTGATAAAACAAAAACTATTTTAGACCTAATTAAGAAGTCTATAGAAATCAAGAAACTTCGAGAGGGAACGATTAGGATACGGGCGGTCGCAGGAGAACACCTCAACCCGATGACGTGTCGCAATACCATTGAACCACTAGCGTGGGAGTTTAAACTGGCGGGAAACAAAAGCGCAAAATGATGGCGTGGCTTAAAATAATTGGGCAGAACACTCTAGCAGCGTAATTAAGCAACAGAAAAACCAGAGATTAATAAGCTATAAATACATCCCCTGAAGTTTAATCACGCTTCAGAAATCACAGTTAACACTTGACATTCTCTCACTCTCTCTCTCTATCTGCGTTCGAAAGCACCGAAAACCTGGGAAGTGGAATCAGGAAATTCACTATGCGATCAAGGGATTTGGCGTTGACGCTTCTAATTCTCTTCATTTCAGGTTTGTTTTCGGAGTTTTTATGCATTTCTCTTTGGTTTTCTGGATTTGTGAGTTGAGTTCTTCTAATTTTATTGTTAATTTGTGGAAAAGTGCGAGAGATTTAGGTTTTTGAATTGAATTCTGCTTTAAATTTGATGAGCGAATCATATTTATAGTTAGAGCGTGAGGTTTTAGTTGAATTATTCTCTGTTTTCTGATTCTTAAGCATGAGCATGGAACAGAACCCTAAGCTCCAACCGGAGGAAATGGAGTTGTTTTTGTTTAGATTTTGAATTAGTTTGTGAAGAATTTGTTGGAATTTTCTTCGAAATTCTTGTTTTGATTGTTTGGATTTGTGGTCTGGATAATAATGTTGAATATGATGTGTTGCTCTAATTGGATTATGTGGAATTATTTACTTACTTCTATGGATCGCATCGAATTCTTTTTTTTTTAATTAAAATTTCTTTTTGGGGATAATTGATTCTATTATTTTGAAGCGCAATTTTAGTGCATGGGAGTTAATATCATGGTCTTTATGCTAGGAATTAGGGGTGGAAAAACGCTTGAAAGTTAAATTGTGGCATTAACATGGACTTATTTCTTTTTGGCGGGGTGAAGAATTTTGGGCAGGAATAGCACTAGCAGCAGAAGAACAGACAATCAAAGGCACAGTTATTGGTATAGATCTTGGCACAACATATTCATGTGTGGGAGTGTATAGAAATGGTCATGTGGAGATCATAGCCAATGACCAAGGAAACAGGATCACCCCCTCATGGGTGGCCTTCACCGACACCGAACGGTTGATCGGAGAGGCAGCTAAGAATCAGGCCTCTCTCAACCCTGAACGCACGATTTTTGATGTTAAGCGGCTTATTGGAAGAAAGTAAGCATTATAGATTCAAATGCATCTTGGAATTTGCAATGTTTATTTCGGAATGGTATATTTGACTTTGTGTTCTGTCTGTGTGTATTGGTTTAGGTTTGATGACCCTGAAGTTCAGAGAGATATTAAGATGGTACCTTATAAGATTGTTAACAAGGAAGGCAAGCCTTACATTCAAGTCAAGATCAAGGATGGTGAGGTTAAGGTGTTTAGCCCTGAGGAAATCAGTGCTATGATTTTACAGAAGATGAAGGAAACGGCAGAGTCTTACCTCGGGAAGAAGATCAAACATGCGGTGATCACTGTTCCAGGTATTGCATCAATTCGATTAAGTTGCTGAGATAATAACTAGTGAAGTGTTTACTAGAGCTTAACAAGGGGTTTGATTTTGTTCACGTTAATTCTGAATTGGGTTAAGGCAAGATGGTGTAATATTCTTGTCGAATTTGACTTGAATTTGGGGTCTATTGTCAACTGGGGGTGTTAGCCTGTCATGAAAATGGAATATTTCAACATCGATTAGAGAAGCTTCAATTCTATTTGGATTGGTCAGTCATGATGGGTTTATTCCTGATTTAGGTTCCCTTGATATGGGTCTTGAGTTGGATGAATGGGTATTGATCGGGTTTTTCCATGTCTAATCTAAGTGTTAACTAATGTTGTTTCTGATGATTTCTTCCTATGCAGCTTATTTCAATGATGCACAAAGACAGGCCACAAAGGATGCAGGCATCATAGCCGGGCTTAATGTAGCTCGAATCATCAATGAGCCCACAGCAGCAGCAATTGCCTATGGTCTAGACAAGAAGGGTGGAGAGATGAACATTTTGGTCTATGACCTCGGTGGTGGAACATTTGATGTCAGCATTTTGACAATCGATAATGGTGTTTTCGAGGTGCTCTCTACCAGTGGAGATACCCACCTAGGAGGTGAAGACTTTGATCACAGGGTCATGGACTATTTCATCAAGTTGATCAAGAAGAAGTACAACAAGGACATCAGCAAGGATAACAGAGCACTTGGGAAGCTAAGGAGGGAATGCGAGAGGGCTAAGAGGGCACTCAGTAGTCAGCACCAAGTACGAGTTGAGATTGAATCCCTCATAGATGGTGTTGACTTCTCTGAGCCGTTGACACGGGCTAGGTTCGAAGAGTTGAACATGGACCTGTTCAAGAAGACAATGGGTCCAGTTAAAAGAGCCCTCGAGGATGCTGGGTTGAAAAAAAGGACATCCATGAGATCGTGCTCGTGGGAGGGAGTACAAGGATTCCTAAGATTCAGCAGCTTTTGAAGGATTTCTTTGATGGGAAGGAACCAAACAAGGGTGTCAACCCTGATGAGGCAGTGGCTTATGGTGCTGCTGTTCAAGGTGGTATTCTCAGTGGTGAAGGTGGTGAAGAAACAAAAGGTAAACCAACTCTAAACCCCAAACACCAACCGACTTTATCGTTTACATATGGATGGTACTGACCACATTGTTTGCTTGTTTGTAATGCAGGCCTTCTTCTCCTTGATGTGGCTCCTTTGAGTTTGGGTATTGAGACAGTGGGTGGGGTGATGACCAAATTGATCCCTAGGAACACCGTCATTCCGACAAAGAAGTCTCAAATCTTTACAACATATCAGGACCAGCAAACAACTGTTGAAATCAAGGTATTTGAAGGTGAAAGAACCTTGACGAAGGATTGCCGTGAGCTCGGCAGATTCCAGTTATCTGGCATTCCACCTGCTCCAAGGTAATCATATCACATCCAACTCTAGAAATTAGTTTTGGACCTTTTGGTTTGAGCTTCCTGTCAAGTGTTAGCCTTAGGGTGTGGCAACCATAGCCAGCTAGCAAATAAATTATTAAATGTGTGATTGCTTTGTCTTCTTCCCAGGGGAGTGCCACAAATCGAGGTGACCTTTGAGGTGGATGCCAATGGGATCCTCCATGTAACAGCAGAGGACAAGGCGGCCAAGAACAAGCAAACCATCACCATAACCAATGACAAGGGCCGGCTTAGCCAAGAAGAGATTGATCGAATGGTGAGGGAGGCAGAGGAGTTTGCAGAGGAGGACAAGAAAGTAAAGGAGAGGGTAGATGCGAGGAACAAGCTTGAGACCTACATCTACAACATGAGAAGCACAATCGAGGACAAGGACAAACTGGCCGACAAGATTGACTCTGATGACAAAGAGAAGATCGAGGCTGCCCTGAAGGAGGCTCTCGAGTGGCTCGACGACAACCAGAATGCCGAGAAGGAGGATTTCGAGGAGAAGATGAAGGAAGTGGAAGCTGTGTGTAACCCTGTGATCAAACAGGCTTATGAGAAGAGTGGCGGGAAGCCTGCCGATGATTCTGAAGATGACGAGTCCCATGATGAGTTGTGAAAATGTACATAAAAAGTTCAGAGGCTGTCTTTTAATTTTGGTGGTGTTCTTTTGTTGGTTTTTTCTGGAATTTTGTTTTCTTTTAGAATCACTAGTGAGGAATGGAGTTGATCGATAAGTAAAATTCAACATTAACATATTGTATTCATACTTTTGTTGTCCAATCAATTGAAGAGCTTTTACCCAGCAATCTCTTCCTTCCTTTGTTGTCACCCTAAAGTGTGTGGGAATCAAATAGATAGAAGCCAAGGTAGAATTTCTCTCTTGGCTTCTAACACGAATTTCACAAACTTCATGAAAATCCTATTAGCATCAAATCTACTACCCGAATATTATTATCGAATCTACTACCATAAAAACAAATATGAATCAAATCTACTTCCAAATTATTAATAACAAATCATGTTGGTACTTGATTGCAATGTCAAACAATAACCAACTGCCAAATAATGATGGACTTTTAAGTATGAGAAACTCATCTTTTGTGCTTGGTAAGTTTTGCTGTCAATCTTCCTCTAACTGTTTTCAGACACGGGTGCTGGCTACTTGACTTTCTCTTATGACCTTTTCGTGGTTTTTTCTTTGATTTCATCTTTGCTAGACGCTGTCTACGGATCTCGGGATCAGCCCATCCCCTTCCCCACTCTGAGAATGAGGAAAAGGGCTTCGCTACTCTGGTTGATGATAACAGCATATCGGCCTCAGGATATGCATAGAAATCCTGATCAACAGTGGATTCCAAGAACCTCATTCCCCGTTCAGTTGGCTCTGGACACCTAACTTGAACACCTAATGACTCGCTTCCCTCTCGGATAAAACCCTTGTCCTCTAAAATCCGGGCTAACCCCGCCACCACAGCTGATCACTGGCCAGAAACTTCTGAGAGTGCTCCCTGATCTTTGTGACGAGCATTCTGAGACTTGGCTTCTCATTGGCTCTGTTTCTTCTCATATCAAGCCCTATGAGATCATCATATGAATTTTCTGCAAAGTTTAAGTTGTTGTATTGAGCAACAACTTGCATGAAACTATTCGCCTCTTCTTTCAAATTCTGCAACTCAGGAGGTCCATTCATGCAAATGTCGCATGACATGCATCTTTCAAGACTGAAATTTTCCCCGAAGTACTCAACCAGTATTTTGGCTCGGCATTCAGAAGTGTTCATACCATATTTAAAGCAATCTGAGAGCATCTTGTATGCATGTGTTTTTTGTTCTTCACTTCTTTTGTTGGGCAAAAGAGTTGGGATTCTGGATAAATTTGCATATAAAATGCAGTGTGCAGATTTTCCATCTCTTCCCACTCGGCCTGCTTCTTGATAATATGCTTCCAGGCTCTGAGGCCAACCATAGTGAATAATTCTTCGTACGTTCAGTTTGTCAATGCCCATTCCAAAAGCAACAGTTGCCACTACAACATCTAAAGCGTCTTCATGGAATTCCTTATGAACTCGTCTTAAGTGTGATTTTGCCAGCTGAGAACAGGGGACACGCATTAGTTAGTGGATGACTTTTGCGTGAAATAGAACTTCAAGACACTAGAACCTAAAAACTACAGCCAATGGATTGGGGAGGGGGGAGGGCATGCAAGAATAATGTCAAGCAAATAGCAAAATGAAGTGTCGTTGAAGAATAGTAGCTTCTCAAAACCTTCATTTGAAACTGCAAATTTCTAAGAACAGAAGATCTGTTCTCTATTCCAAGCTAAAAGCGTGCTCTGGCACACTGGCTTGAATCACCCCATAGATAAATAGATAAACAGAATGACAGGCATTAAGGATAGGCCAACAGATATCCAATACAACTAAAACCAACCAGCCAACCATTGCAAATAGAAGTAATCACTAACCCCTGCATTATATGCTGCAGCTTTCACTCCCTTTGAACAAAGAAATTTTGCTATTCTTAATGTCTCCTTCCTGGTAGGGACATATATGATAGTTGGTCCTTGTCCCAAAAGTCCATGCACAGGTTGTGGTCTTTCAGTCTGCTTTGAAGGAGAATCAGGCAATTCAGTAGACCCACTAATTGGGAACTGCCCACAAAACTCGCCATATGAGACTGCAGAGCATTAAAAATGAGAGAACCTCAAAATTCAGCAGGTAATAGGGAAAGGAAAAATTGAAACACTAGGAAAAATCTGGAACAAAGCCATGACCACGCATTGAAGAAGGCAAAATGTCAAGTGGAATTTAGCTGATCTACCATCAAAGTCGTCTGCTGCCTGAATGTCATCAAAGTCATCTTCAAGATACTCAATTGACAATTTTCTCTCTTCAGAAGAACTGAAGCCATTTTTCTGAAGTGAATTTACCTCACTGTCCACATCATCAATGTCATCATCCTCCAATTCATCATCAACACTGGCACTAGTACTACTAGAGCATTCTGATGCGTTCTCAAAATCATCTGTCACAACAGTATGACTGCTTTCACTAGCTGTTCTCTTGTGAGGGTATACCTCTACCAATTCTTTGAAATCCTTAACATAGGAAGATGGAGAGGAAGTTCTACTATGCTTTACCTGTAGAAAAGTATATAAGAAAGAGATATTAT
Organism: Talinum fruticosum; assembly: GCA_021018815.1. Lineage (NCBI taxonomy): Eukaryota > Viridiplantae > Streptophyta > Magnoliopsida > Caryophyllales > Talinaceae > Talinum > Talinum fruticosum. The sequence continues at coordinate 616,385 of JAITYX010000103.1, forward strand.
CGCATTAATGCTCTGACAATAAATACTCAAATAAGGGATTCATATCAAGGCATCTACAGCAGGAAAATGGTTGAGAGCAAAGGAGGGAGAACTTTTTGGTAGCCAAGCAAAATCATGCAAAGGAAACAGATATGAAAGACATCACATACCGAGAAATGAAGATTTGGCCGAAAGAGTGTTGTGAGAACAACTTTTACATCCCATGACATGCAAAGTGACTTGAGGATATCTTCTCTAACATGGATGGTGGCCGTAGCAGTTAATGCCATTATTGGTATATCAAATTCCAAATATTTCAAGCGTTTGGCACTGAAATTCTCACGCAACACCGACAATCGCCTGGGGGAGAGAGGGGGTGGGAAGAGAGAAGATTAATAGAAGAATTACAACTTCACAGAGAAAGAATGAACAGAGAACTTGGACCTGCTATAAAGGCCCTTCCATCATGAAAAAATTAATTACTAGATTAGCAAATACTAGAGGCACCATACAAGTACTATCATGCAAATATGGGATATACAACATCATTTATTAACAGTTATAACACCACCCAGATTACCAGCTATTTACATGTTAAAACAAGAATTACACCTTAGCTTCAAACACATGCCCTGTTAATCAACTATGTACAACTTTAGAAACACAACAATTAAGACGAATGTGGAACTCCACATAGAATCTAACTGTTCCTTCTTGTTGAGCAGTACAAATGGAGTCTCCTAATATAATATCATTAGATTAAGCAAAGACAAACCTGTAATCTGGTCTAAAATCATGGCCCCACTTAGAAACACAATGTACTTCATCAATGGCAAACAAGGTTATTCCTCGGTTCTCTGCAAGCCTTTGAAGCGGCCCTATTAGTCTGCAAGTTCACTTTTAAAGTTTTAAATTGAGAACAATGAATAAATCATCTCACCTCGACTAATGCCACAGCGTATGATAAAGTTTTCACATGGTACATAAATGAGAGATGTAATGACATGCAATACCTTAATACTGTCTCAGGGCAAATATATATGATTGAGTACATGCCATTCATTGCTTTCTTTTCGACACTGCTGTCTGGCTGTCCGGATCCAAGAAAGCATGCAGAGATCCCATGTTTTGCTAGCTTCAAGCACTGATCATGCATCAAGCTTATCAATGGAGAAATCACAACCACAACCTTGCCTGTCAAAAGAGCAGGTAGCTGAAAACATAGAGATTTGCCTGCAATAGCACAATGACCTTAGTCACCCCACCAACAAAATATATGTGCACGAAGAACACATGTAATGTACAAAGAAGAAAAGTGATAATACCAGACCCTGTCGCTGCAAGAACCAGACAGTCTTGGTGCACTAACCAGGCACTAAGAGCTTCCTTTTGGAAACTCTTTAGTCCTTTGTATCCAAAATGTTTTTGCAACAGCCTGTTGGCTTTCTGATCCCAATCTGGTCCAATTTCAGCATCTATTTGTGCTGTCTGAAGTGAAGACGATCCATATGGCAGTTCAGATGATTCATGTGTATGATTCGGTTCAAAAGTTCCTTCAAAGCAGGGCCTTTCCACTTCCGCCTGGCCACCCAAAGTTCCAGCTGAGAATTTTACTTTTGATTTTGGCTCACCAGGACCATTCCTAATGCAATTCTTTTTGGCTTCCCCCAGATTGGAGATGTTCCATTATGCTTAACTGTCTCATAGGACCATATGGACGCAATGAAGGGAATGATTTTTTTCCCAGAGGTTTCGTGTTGTGGAGGACTGCAGAACAATTGGAACTAGTGGATACACATTTGCTATTCCTCGAGGAACAATTCAGTATGTAATCAATTGCATTAGAAAGTGACAGACCCACAGCCTCTATAGCTTCCGTAACTTGAGAACCCTCAAATCCCATCTCAATAAGCTTAGAAATAACTTCATCACTAGACCCAAGATTCCCATCCATAGAATTGAACTGCACCATCAATCTCCCATAAGAAGGAACCAATTAGGGACGTTTCCTAGTTCTTAAATCAGGAATGTTAAGCACAGTGCTCCCACAGGGAGAAATCTTCTATAACTCCAAAGCATGCATCAAAGGATACCCATTCTATTTGTGACTCAAAACTATATTACATAGATTACGGGCATCTAGCGAAGCACAAGTAACCCAAGTTTAGACTAGGCGATTTTCATTCCGCTTGGGGGGGAATATCAGCCTAAATGGCAGTACCAAAATTAAATACGAACAAAGCATCATAATTTTTTAGTGCTAGTAAAGTAATTATACAAACAACTATAAAGCTGTTGCTAAGCAGATACACTGTGCTTAGAGAGATCAAAGCATCATAATTTAGTTAATTACTAGCTCGAGTGAATTTAGGGTTTATACAGAAAAAAATATATGATCTGCCCGCAATTTTCATTTTTCAAATTCATAAAAATTAAAAATGTGTACATTTCATAAATTCCATGCATCGACCAGACAGGATAGAAACCAATACACAACCAATTACACATTCCCGAAAACAGAACCCTAATCTTGGTGATTTGAACAAGTTAGAAACAAAGATGAAAAAGAAACACATAATCCCCCAAATGCTCGGTGAATCTGAACAAAAACAGAAATTGAATACGAACTATTGCGAACACTAAAGCAACATTCGAAGAATTTACGCAAGAAATTGAAGGTGAGATACAATAATTCGAGAGAAGATTGAGACACTAACCAAACCCTCCTCGATTACGGGAGCTCGTGAGAGTGATATTCGTTGAAGAAAAACCTCAATCTCTCTCTTCCTCTCTTTCTCCCTCGATTTTGAATTTGGAATGTGGGGAAGGAACCGCGACCAGTGCCGCGATTTTTATTGTTCTCAAATTATTCGGTTGGATCCTCCATTTCCCGCGTGGGCGGGCGCCCCAAATAACTGATTCGGGTTGACCCATTTTAGAATCGGATCGACTACGTTATACAAAATAGTGAATAATTTTTTCTTCTCTTGCTTTTGTTCAATTATATATAAATAATCATTTTGATGGAGATTTGTAATATCATTCAAATAAATACAGATTAAGCTCGTAAAAACACGAGCTTGTGATGCGATTGGACCCAATTCAAGACTCGATCAACGCAATGATTATAAGAATAAAAAATAAGATAAATAATAAAAATACGTAAAAATGACTTTGTTTTTATTTCCGAGTCTACTCGGTATCCTTTGAATGAGTTGAAAGGCCTTTGTTGACAACCGACCTATTATGAGCGCTCTGTGTTTGATTAGTGTGTGAGATCGTTATTCACAAACTAAGACATAGACTACCTTTTACTTGATAATTATATGTTTTTTTATTATGAACAATCAATTAATGTTGATATGAAATTCAAATTAGTCAAATTCGTGTTTCTCTCAATAATTTTAGGTTAATAAATAATTCATACTAACTCTACTAAAAATATTCATAGAACAAAACTACTTACATGGAATTCATTTTTGGATCAAATGGCTAGTAATTTAGATGTCGAACTTGTATTGCAAAAAATTGGAAAAATACATAATATTAGTAAATTTTGAAAATATTTAAACGGAAGCAATAAGAAGCGCATCTAGTGTAGTGGTATCATAGTACCCTCCCACGGTACTGACCGGGGTTCGATTCCCCGGATGCGCAGATTTCGTGTAATTTATTACTTGTTTTATGTAGGATTTCTAAAGTTTCAGGGTATAATTATGAATTTTTGTATGAATTTTAAATTCAGATACAATATTTTTCTACTTTTATTGATTAAACTTAAATTTATCTCAATTTTAAACTTGTTCAACATAACTCTAAATTTTTGCCAGAACTATCATAAATTAAAGGAAATATTGTTATAACCCCGTATATATTAAGAAATTTTTTTATATACTTTCATTTTTTCATATTCAATTCTACTATATTTATTTATGCATTCCATTTCGGGTGAGAAACGACACTTGGGGGAAAAATTGGTGATGCAAGAAGGATGAAACTGCAGTCACTAGCCATCAGCTTGATGTAAAAATGGAGGAGGCAACTTGAGAGCAAATAGCTAGAGGTCACTCACATTGGTACCCGTCAACAGAAGCATTCAGAAGGATGATGGTTGAAAACGGACACCCAACAGGTCGCTTGTTTCAAGTATTTTATCACTCTTCTTACTTCCTGTTATTCTTTTTGTGGTTTATGATGGTACGATTGGATCTGCTTCAGGATTCGTCTGAGGCAAACAACCCCTCTGATATACGATTTTCCAAGGTTCTTGAAAGTACAAGGCGTTATGACATATGGTAAACGATCCTGTTGTTGCGTGCCATACGTTTCACTGAATGTTGAGGTCAATTTTATGTTTATTTTTCTTCTGACTCTTCTTGGATCCATCACAGAATGATTTTCATATTTGCACATTTTTGTTGGGGGGTCTTTCAGAACTAGCCCCTCCTTGAGAGTTCTTGTCAAGTTCAAGGTTGCAAGCATCATCTTGAACTCCCTGATTGAGCCTCAGCCAGATCTGTATTGAGCTGTTATTGTTGTTGTTCATTGTCTGGTGACATGTATAACACGGTTGTATGTGCGTATATAGTAACTGGAACGACATATTTGAAGCTAGAGCTGAATGCTTTGTGCCTACAGCCCTTTGTATGCCAATGATAGGACTTCTGGTATTTACACTAATAACAGTTTGGGGTTCTTTCAACAATGCTCGCTGCCAAGCAAACAAAATCAAAGCTCAATACCCTTCTGGCCTCTTTTTGGCTGAACCTCGCCACTCTGCAAATTTAAACTTATGTCACATCTTGGCCTATTTTTCAGCAGGATCCACATTTGCTTCTTTTCCTCGTTGGTTTCTCATTCTCCTACTTTCGATTCTCTTCTTGTTCAAAGGAGCTAAAGGCATTCATTTGTAGATTCCTAACCAACTGACCTTTACTCCGTGTTTGGAGGACTCGAAATGTGGTTAACTTTGCTTTGTGAATTATTCCTATTTGCAGGGCCTTCCCATTAGGCATCATCTTTGAGCATAAGATAAACGTGTCTGAAGTGAACAAGGTGACTAGGGTTCATTTTGCATCAGATACTCAAAACTCGACCCTGTTTTGTATAGATGTTGTGCTCAATTAAGGAACTAGGTCTCGATAGAGGTATATTAGAAAAGAATTTGCTGAGCTCAAACATCACAGGGAACAAAATTGGAAGCTGGTTTTGTACAGTTTCTGTACCTGAAAATTTACTGAATCGCCAATTTTGGGACTGACTTTGTCAATACTTACAGCAGTACCTGATGTAAAATTTGATCCCAAACATAGACCAAGTTTTTTTTTTTTTCCTTCAAACTTGTTTCGATTTCAAACTAGAAGTTGTGATCTATTCACATTAGGGATTTTTGTGGGTTGAATACTCGAGTTGGCTGATTGAATTTACATGTTCATATTGATCTCATGCAAGTCTTCCCTTGTATCGTGGGAAGACTTAATTGTAATTTGTACGGCTGCTATGTAAGGAACATTATCAGTTGCTGGGTTCTTGGCAATGGTAGTTAACCAACGTTAAGTATAGGTCCATTTCTGAGTTTATTCCCTAAGAATAAAAGTTCAAGACATGAGCACGTTGTTATATTGAATATTCCTTATAATTTATTTCCGATGAAATCATCTGATTTACTATAAATAAGGTAAAAGTGATTTAACTTTCAAGTGGTAAAAAAAAATGTTCCATGAGATCTTTTTTCATCTAAACATTCATATTTTTTTTATTAATGATTAACACATTTCATTTAATCGAGGATTAACCCTTTTGATCACATATATTTGCAAGAAAAAGGAAAAAAATCCTTGCTAGTAGCTCACATCAATCAAATAAAAAACCTTCCCTTTTCTTGGATCTTTTTGTTGGGTTTTGCATTCAAGAATCTCCATGAATGCCCCTCCATCACTAATAACATTACTTTGCTCCCAAAAGGTTATAATCAAACATGGTACATCCTTCACCATCTCCCCCCAAAAAAAATATAGTCCCCTCTGCATATATATTTGCTCTCCTTATTGAGCAGCTTCCGATCCGTTAGCTCCACATGTACACAGCCTAGGCGAGCCGGGTGGTGGGTACCCGTATCCGGCCATTGTCGGACCTGGGTACCTGTACCCATATTCCATATGAGGGTTAAGCGGAAGAACGGTTTGTAAGGGCGGATATGCATATTCATATCTCGTATCCATACCCATTAATCGAGTAATTAGATAAGGGGGCCCAACCGGACCTGGATAATGTCTCTCATCCAACATGGACTCCGGTGCCGGCCCAACTCGAGTCGGGTGAGTCCTGACCCGCTGATCAAGTGTCCAGTCAAGACTTTGGATGAATTTCTCCCCAAATTTAAAGGAGAAGTCCAGCACCCCTTGAACTTACCGGAGGGGGTTTGGACTTGGTGGGTGACACGGCAGTCCTTGCCGGAGCTCCCTCGCCGGCGTCGAAGAGTTCCTTAAGAGGCACGTAAACCCGGCCAATCTCCCGGTCCCCAAGGGTTCGCTCGGACATAATCTGGAAAACCAGACCGAGCCTGTTCAACCGCGCTGCCGACTCGTCGACAGCGAACCGCATCTGGAAATTCCACTCCGGGTTGACTCCAGCGTCCTTGTGGACCGGCGTTCGCTGCATATTTCTCGGGTCGCCTGAAACCGATCCGATCACATAGACATCCATTTTTGAAAAAACATTCACATCCTTCAAATCTTTCGCGCAATTTAATTTCACCTCAATGGGTCGATACTCCATTTCCCTTTTTTGGTTTTTTTGGGTTTTGGGTGGGAAATGGAGATCTGTTCTGCAGGAGGGAAATGATGGGGAGGGGGTGAGGATGGAGGAGAGAGAAAATTAGGGTTATAAAAGGGGGAAGGGGATGAAGGGATGGGAGAAGGGGGTGGAGAAAACCGAGTTTGAAGGTTGCCAATGAATTGGAAGCCATTGATTCTGTTAATTTTGAGATATTTAATATGATAATATCTAGCCATCTTAACTACCTTTGCGCGGGAAAATTGGAAGTTAGCCTTTCTATGACTTGGACCTAATAAAATTGGCCAAACTAAACTCAATTTAGAAGGGAAGCAAGATTAATGATTCTAACTCAAAAACAAAATTGACTATTTTCAAAGCACACCCACCTAAAATTTCTGACAATTATATTGTTCATCACAATTTTTACAAAGCTCAAAATTCAGTTAACAAAATGAACTCAACTCGGATTGGATCATTCAAAAATCTAATTAATTTTCATTGTGTTAATGTTTGGCCAAATGAACTTTAGAAGTAAAGAAAAGTAATTTTGGAGGAAAAAAACCTAATTAGTTTAGTTCGGATCTCGGATTCAATTGGTTACCATATATCATGTGAGACAGACTCTACTCAATCATATGTTTGTTTATGTGTTTTTTTTATATTCTTTTATGTTCGTTTATGTTTGTTTATGTTCGTTTATGTTTGTTTATGTTCGTTCGTTTCTTATTTAACAACTTATTGATGTTTGTTTACATTCTTTTCTGCTCTTTGATGTTCGTTTAAGTTCGTTTCTATTTATGTTTTCGTTATGTGCGTTACGTATTTAAGTTCGAACATACACTTAACAAATCATTTATATTTGTTTCTATTTATGTGTATTTTGTATGTAAATTTGAACAGACCCATAGTGAGATTATGTTTATCAATTGCTGTCACTTTTTCTTTTGGATCCGTTTTTGTTTTGTCTATTTAATTATTTGTGCCATTTATGTGTATAATACTATATGCTAATATTGCTAGATTCATAGCTAATAAAGTGTACCGAAAATGGGCCAACCAAAGTTGCTTAAAATTAAAATAAACTAAAGCCAAGATAACAAATATAAGCACAACCCATTTGTAAAAAGAGCGCAAATACTAACCATGGCCTCTAAATCATAAATACATCTTAACAAATTAGGTACAAGTGTCCAACAAAAAAGTTTGAAATATGTCATCATAATCACAGCCTCAATTCAAATACACAAGCTTTCTTTTTCGCTCCACGCCCACAAATCGGAAGCCGAGTCATACAATTCTTCTGAGATTGCCTCTTATTCTATCGAGTCTCTGACCTCAAATTAACCAACTCAGCTCCCCTGTATGTTCGTTCGAAGCACACAGGCCCCCTTAAACTGTCTGTCTATAAACCTCCTACTTATTGGCAACCGCATTTCCGCCCCCTCTTTGAGAACCGTTCTCTTCTTTCCCAATAGTAACGGGCCAATGGAAGCCATCACCACATCCGGTGTCCCTCCCTGAGCTGGGGGTTTTGAGGGTCGAGAAGGAGGAAATGTTCGGGTTATCCTACACTTCTTTTAGAAATCTGTATGAGACCCAAATCCAACTCTCTTCTCATAAAGGGTGGTAAGGCACATAACCTAAGATGCTCTTGACATTGGTGACCACATCATGGCACCTTGTCAAGAGGCTCATCATCTGTGGTGAGATGTCTGTGTTGGCTGAATTAGGTGGCGGTGGTGGGGGAGGAGGACCCGGTGGTCGGGTGGTGGCTATGATATTATTATAATTGAAATTATTATTTCTTGGGGCTAATTCAACATGAGGGTCATTAAGTGGGGGTCTACGAAATTGAGGAATTTGCAATGAATGAGAAGAAATGAACCTTTGATTGTTACTAATATCCATAGCAACATAAGAAGATGAAGATAAAGATGGACAACCTTCAGATGATGACTGTAAGGCATTCTTAGACTCCATTTGTTGCACTTGAACACCAACTATTCCCTTATTACTACTACTACTAGCACCACCACTGTGGTCCTCCCCATGATGAATCTCACACGGGTTGCTTTGCTGGGGGCCCCGGTCTGATCACCTCCCAAAGGTTTCTTCAAGCATGATTTCAGCTGCTGAACTGCAGGTGGTCTTGGCTCTGTGGTGGGAGAATCCTGGTTAGATGCCGGCTCACCTCGAGCATCTTCTGCCCTAGAGCTGCTCAGGTGCTGAGTTTCTGGTGCTGCCACTGGCCTCAGCATGAATTTGACATTTGAGAAGAGGGACTTGCTCCCCACTGCATACCTATGAGCAACATTGGCGTCTTGTTTGTACAAAAAGGCAACCCGGCATGTGTTGGTCTTATAGAAGATCCTACTCAGTGAAGTGTCCAATGGGCCAAACCGAGCAAACCTTGCCTTGAGCTCTACGATGGAAGGAAGTGAAGAGCCAGACTGGAATTTCATCACCAAATACGTGGGCTCTTCAACCCTTGGTGGGCGGTCCACTCTCTTCGTGTAATGCGCTGCCTTGACGGGTCTCAATGGTGACTTTTGGGTTCCACCAACCTTTGTTTTCTTATCTGTTTGATGAATTCCGGGATTCTTTAGCAGGGCGCTCTTTTCAGAACCCAAGGATTTCACTTCAGTAATTTTTTGGCTCTCTTGGTGGCAATTTCCTCTTGGCACTCGGAGGGAACTCGTTTCCTTCCTCCCTTGGTAGGGTCTTTGTGTCTGGCTGAGAGCTTTGATGGCTTCAATGGAGGTACAGTTTTACAGCTTTCCTCAGCCAAAGAAGTAGACCTGGTGGCTCGATTATCAATAGGTTCTGAATCAGAGGGGGTGAAGCCATAGAGCTTTTGAGGAAAACCAGGGACCTAAATTTCAGGAAGAACTGCCTTACAATTGCAGGTAGATTCCTTTCAGTGCCACGAAAGGGGTGCAGGGCTAGGCCATGCAAATCAGCCAACATCTCTGACGGGTCAACCTCATCGACTGGCACTGATCCCATTTGCTGAGGCACAAAATAGCTCAAACCAACATCTTTCTTCAAGTCCCCTCCAGATGAAACACCAATCTGCATAGGCCTCACAGCCGGTTTGACCACATATGCACCAGCAGGCCCTGATGAAAATCTGTCTGGATGCTCCATGCTCCTCTCACCATCTATTTTCTGCATTTTCTTTTTCTTCTTCACTGGAAGAGTGTTCTGTTCCCCAGCAGGCTGTTTAGCAGCCTTTTTCTCTTCTTCTTCACCAGGTCACTACTCATGCCAGCGGTTTGAGCAGAAGTAACACCACTGATGTAACCTTCAGGAACTTGACCGACCTCACTGACTTTTGTAGTCGCCAATGCACTTGACTCTGATTGTAGTGAGTCACTAGCCACATCAAAGGGAACTGTCTTTCCAGAAGCATCCATGCTAATTGTCACATCAAGACCTACAGATACAAAATATACTAATTTTAACTTTACAATCTCTATATTAGCAATCTTCATTATGACAAATTCCAAGATTCCTCACCCTCAGCAGTGGAAACTTTTGCAGTCAGGGCATCAGCAGGAGTACCAGCCGTCTCATCATTGACCAAGACAGATTCCTTCCTTTTCTGGAACACAACACCGGCAGCTGCTGAATCAGAATTTCCACCCTCGTATGCCGAAGACAAAGAGGAAGTCGCATAAACTTGATTTGTGCGAGCCGTCCTGAACTCACCAGCTTCATCTCTACGCTTAAAAGGTATCTATCCTTCTTAGATGGTTCCTTAAACTTTACAGCTTTAGAGCCCTTCCGACCACCAGATGTCTCAGTCATGACTAATGGGCCACTCAATGGAGCTGTGCAAGCATCAACATCACACGAGATTAGCAGCAGCACACTAAGTCAGCTAGCTCAAACCAATAGAAGAGTTTATATCAGAGACTCTCAAGGCCTCTAGTCTCTAGAATAAACTATAGTATAAAGCATCGAGGATATCCAGAGAAGAACTGACTGGAAAATCAACTACATTGCTAATATTAAAGTACGAAAGACTAGTTCATAGAAATCATAAATTACACCATTCACACGAACAACACTAGACCTGCCAAGGCAGCAGTTTCATCAACATTGAGAAGCTCAGAGAAAAGCGAAAAATTAGAATCACACCAGAGGCATTTATAGCAGATTACTGCTATATTCAGTTCAACATTGTCGGAAGAAGCAAAGAACCCGAGGCAACATTTTCCGAGCTGTAGCCTCCATATTAATCCTATATCAAGACCAGGACAAAGGCACAACACGGTTGTGATTCATCCCCCCGCCTCCACATTAATCCTACATCAAGGACCAGGGCAAAGGGTCAACAACACAGAATAAGAGCTTATCCAACTGGCTCGGCTCAGAAACATGTGTATGCATCAAACATTCAAATCAGTAATTCAGATGCCCTTTCTCTTCAACCTTCTCCAGTTAGGCAGCATCCCATAATTCAAAGCCTACATGGTAAGTTTCAATAGCAGATATATAATTTACCTGAGATAGACATAGCTAATACCAGGTCCACACAACAGGAAGAACTTGGGTTTTCATCCTTGCATCCGATTGCTAGAAGCTAGCAACATTCAGCCATAGCAACACTTGGACATGGTTTATGCCATATTTAAAATCTTACGGGGAACTGAAATGCTTATTTAAGAGTTTCTTCACCCAATGAGTAACAAACACAAATTTATGGGATCAGTCAGGAATATCATCCAGTAGAAAAAGGAACCAGCGTAAAAAACTAAACCACCACAGAAAGAACATCTAATACACCATCTCAACCACATCAATTGTTGTCCACAAGAACAGCAACAAGATTACAGGGATACTTCATGCTTCAGAGATTGTAGCCATTCTTCAGTTAATGACTTAATGTTATAGACACTAGGTTTTGCTCAGCTATGATTTTAACTAGGACAATTGTTGTTTCGGTGCAAGTTTATCGTTCTAAAGTTGGCAAATTTTTTGTTCAACGTAAACAGTTATTTTCCTATGTCTTAGCTATGTCTCTTTCAGTCATAGTATCAAGTCCATAGGTAAATACATCCAATTAAATGATTTCAAGATGTTAATGAGCAAAGATCAATACGAGATTGCATGTCATTCATTGGGCTGAAAAAGCTCATGATTACACTAACTTTGAGGATGAGAATTAGAGATTGCAACAGTGAGAGACCATGGGAGAAGGTTGTCATGATGAGGGACTAAGGACTTTTATGGTGGATATCTGAGAATTTGAAAAAGAAAGCAAGATTTTGTATTCAGTTAGCCAGATGTCATATATTCTTATCCAAACTGTGGTCTCAATAAATCAGAACTACCCTTTAATTAATAATGTAAAAATTTTGATTCAGATGCTACAGCATATTAGCTAGATGCTGAACAATAGAATCTTGTTCACTTATTAACTAGAGTCTGAATTGGCAATAATCCACTAAGCTTAGGTTCTCCGCTCTTTTTTTTTTTTTTTTTTTTTTGGGGGGAAGCTCAGACATGTACTATACTACAGTAATGAGCCCCTGATATTTTCATATAATTTTTCCATTTCAATTATGCCAACTTTGTAAAATGTAAAGGATAAAAAACAATGCTATGTAGTATTCACCCTACCTGGAAACCAACATCAAACAATCAAGCACAGATACCCTAGTTCATGTATACAACAGGAGATTGTAATTAAAAAAAAGGACGATAAAAATAAAGAATTCCCACATATAGTATGTACAGATACCTCGAGATGGCTTCCTATCAGTTAGTGCTGCTGGCAATTGAGAAGGCCGTGCAGGTTGCTCTTCAAAAGCTTGGGCATAAGTCTCATCAAACTCTTCAAATATGGATCTGCGGTAAGCAAGTGCAATAGCCTTGTGTTTTATAAAAACAAGGCTCTTACTTTCGCTGCTAGGTGCTAAAGCCAGCTTCTTTATGAATGAAAGAGCCTCAGCGGGACTAAAACCCTCTCTTGCTTTCAGAATTTGACTTACTGAATAAATAGCACCAGGATCATAATCAGCAACATCGACAGCCACGTAACCCGGCACACTCGCCGGCCGGAAATTATTTGGGTTACGACAGCGACAACTTAAACCAAGAGCACTCCTCCTACTTGCCTCATCAACAGATTCTTCAACAGCCTTCATGAAATTCCGAGAATTTGACAGCTGCGATTTCTCAGCATAGTGAAGTTCATATGGAATCAATTCTGAGGGATCAAACCACCCATAACTACTGTCACCAAAGAATGCAACCAATATATGTCCATCTCTTCTTGTACGCCGAACTGATGAAGAGGCAAAAGCTTCATTATATATATGACCTGGCCACCATGGGTGAGACTTCACCCTCCCCCATACCATATCACCCATTTCAAACTGAGAGCCCAGGCCCTTCATCGTTCCTGCTCTAACAACACCATGCACCTCATTAGAGCTAACATTATTATTCATAGAAGCCTGCAAATCACTGCCCTTCTTCAACCTAAAGTCATCATCAATGCCATTCATATTTACATGATCATCTACAAGGTCAAACTTACTAGCCGAAACCAGACTCTTCCTCTCCTCAATTCGATCTTCATCGCCACTGACAGCAACCATATCAGGAGTTACTACTTCATTCTGAACACATCTAGGCTCTCTATCCTGAATCTTAAACTCAATTTCAAAATCACTATCTGAATCATCATTTCCTGACGAAACCTCAAACCCCACCAAATTGCCAGAATCCTCATTCGAACCACTATTTGCACCCAAAGCCCTAACATCATTCCCCTGTTGCCCATGGCCCGACAAAATTCCACCCTCTTCAATATCATTTTTCCGGGTACCCAAATCGTGCCCAGGAAAACCCCTAGTTTCATCATCCAAATTCAAATCACCCACTCGCTCGTTCCTTCCATTAACCCCATCATTTGAAACCCTAGGCTCTTCTGCTTCAGTAGCAGAAGCATGGGCCCTTTCCAAATCAAAATCATTGTTTACCACTGATATCATGTTACAAAAAAACTCCAATTCAAACAAATCAAATCAAACAGGAAAAGAGAAACTGCAATACGAACCTCAAACGATGTACATAGTTACACACAGCGAATTAGTGAGGAATACAGAACTATCAAAATCCGATAACGCAGAATTTTCGACGAAATGGTGAGAAAGGAGAGAGATTATACTGACGGGTTGCTGCTTAATTTGAGTGACAATTGAAGCATTGGAGGGAGAGAGAGGGAGAGAGAGGGAGAGACAGAGGGGATGAAGAAGAGAAATTGGAGACGTCTAATTTCTGGGTTTTTTTTTTTTGGGAAGTATGTATTTTTTTATGGGAGGGGAAGTATGGATTATTTTGCTCCTTTTTTTTTTTATACACAATGTGACCTACAAATACTTTAATAAAAAAAATATTAACAATTGAAAATATTGGTATTATAATAAGTTTTATACAAAACCATCTCACGTAAAATAACAATAATACAAGACAATTTTAGAATTATAGGAAAAAAGAAAAACTCTTATCGTATGTATAACTTTTAACTTCTAATGCAACTTCCATTATTCTAAAAAACAAACCTTTTAATACAACTCATAAAACTTTGTAAAAATGCTTTGGGTGGTTGGTTATATATAGAATTTGTTTTATATAATCATCCTATAAATTCTAGTTATAATTTATTTATCGGCATTAGCGTATAAAGTAATGCATGAATAAAATGTATATGACTTAAAAATATAAAGAGACATTCTAAAATTACTTCGTCATGAATTTTAAAATATGAAGATAATTTTATTTGCTGCAATATTATATTTCGTATGTCAAATTTTCTTTCTTTTTTGAGCTATCATATTTTACTCTTGATCATAACTAATATAACAATATTGTAAATCTGATTTGGTGTTAACTAATCCAATTAATCAATGCATCCAAAAAAGAAAAATACTGTATTATTTATATCTCGCACATATATTAGATGACAAATTATATAACATGATTATATTCATTATATTTTAGACAAATGTGCTCTTATGATAAATTTATTTATTTATTTTTGTTGGATATCCATGCAAAAGATGCAACAAGTTTAAAATTAGTTCAAATATCATCCTTAATTCCTTTAATTAAATTTAAAAAATCCTATAATTTTCCTTAAAAATATATAATAAAAAAAACAAAAAAACACCAAAGAAAAATGACTTATGATACTCGTTAATTTGATCTGTTTTATCGAGAAGATCTACGGTTTAGACAAATATACTTTTATAATAAATTTATTTATTTATTTTTGTTGGATATACATGTTTAAAATTAGTTCAAATACCATCCTTAATTCCTTTAATTAAATTGAAAAAATCCTATAATTTTCCTTAAAAATATATAATAAAAAAATAAAAAACACCCAAGAAAAAGGACTTATGGTACTCGTCCTTCTCACCCATCTTCATCTTACCGTTCGAAGCTTTCGACTATCCACACCCGCCCTTTTCAATTCTCCCCCTTCAAATCTTCGATTTGCCTCAAACCCTAATTGTGAAATCAAATTCAACTGTTCTGTTTCAGAGTCGAGGGTTATTCAATTGCTATTTATATCGTTTCAATTGAATTGTTTTCGGTGTTATACGGCAATTTCAAGCCCTACTTTCCGAGGTCTTGCGATTTAGTTCAAGGCTTGTCAAACCCTAATTGGAGCGTAGTTAGCTGTTGCAATGCTGTTTGGTAAGTGTTTTGGTTGAATTTCCACTATATATGTAGGGGAATATACGTGATGTACTTGTTATTTCGTGAAAATTGGAATAGTTGCAGTTTTTGTGGACAATTTTTGAGCTTTGAACTTGTAGCTTATTCTACCCGTTATTAATTTTTAAAGCTCATGATTGGTGATCAAAATTGGGAGATTATTGCCGGTTTCTGGGGCATGATTGTGGTAAACTGGTAATCTCAAATAATCACACGCAAGATTTTTGTGGAAGTGGGGAATTTGAAAAATAGGGGTTGGAATTTTGTGGAAGCATGTGATTAGCATCATAAAAGAGGGAGTCAGTGATGATTTTCCGTTCATGTTTGGTTAGTGCTAACAGGGAGCTTGATGGTCCTGACTCTTTTATGTAACTTTTTGTCGTGGTGCTTGCAGGTTTCCCTGAAGTGGGCGTAGTTCCATTAGTCTAAGTCTAGAAGTTGGGTAGGAGATAAAAACTGATGGATAATCCACGTTCGGCTGTTGGCAATGGTGATGACCATGTCGGAATTCCGGATGATTTGCGATGTAAGAGGTCGGATGGTAAGCAGTGGAGATGTACTGCCATGTCTATGCCAGACAAAACTGTATGCGAAAAACACTACATTCAGGCAAAAAGAGGGCAGCAAATTCTGCATTACGAGCCAGTCTAAAAAAAGCCAAGAGGAAATCTTTGGGTGAAAGTGCTGTTTACTTGGAGAGTAAGAGTGATGAAAAGGAGATGCCACTCATGGACATAGAAGTGCAGGATTATCCTGTATCAAGTTCAGGAAAGAAATCTAAGGACAGGCTAACAAAGAACCAAGCACGCTATTCCCCTGAATCATCTCCATTGAGAAGCATGTCAGTCCGTAATCCTTTGGATCCAGATGACGATATGCAAACAGAAGCTAATCCCTTTGATGAAAGTCAAAGATCATATAGGTCATCACCTCTTTATGGTGTAGAATCTTCAAGGAATATGTTACAGAAGAGCACTGAAAATGGAACAACAGCCTCAAGCGAGGTATTTTTATTATCAAGTATTTAGCTTTGACTTGTTTTTACATCATATTATTAGCTGCATTCAGACCCCTTTCTCGTGCTAACAACTGTTATTACCCTCCTTGTCAAAGAAATTAATGGATTACTGTGGCTGCAATTATATTTCTAGTGGAGAGTGAATATTCATGTGGATATTGACGTATAAAATTTGCATATAAAATTAATATGGAGTCCTAACAATATTTTAGGCTAATGTAAGTATCAGCTAAAAGCAGAATAGATTTTATAATTTTAATTTCCGCTCACAAACTCTCTCACTTCCCATTTCTCCTTCTCTGAAGTGATAATATCTGGAACTTGATGCGATGCTATTTCCATTTTACCCCTATCTAGCCCCATGGATCACATCTTCCAACGTCCAAACAAATTGAGAACTCTTGCCTTCAAAATTCCTTGATTTTTCTTTATTTATTTATCTATTTGCTGGTTGCTACTGAATAATAATGAATTCTCAAGATTGTGTGGGATGTTTTGTCTAATTGAGATATTTCTGTTATGCATGGCGCATTTTTAGTAGCCGGATCATTTTTTGATCTGGAAAAATATCCCGAATAATAAGTTTAATGTTTCCTTTTAGGTTCAGTCTGACGCAAGCACAGATTCTTCTGCAGACACGGGTGGACTAACTTGTCATCAGTGCCGAAGGAGTGACAAACACTCAGTTATTCGATGCCTTAAATGTGATAGAAGGGGATATTGTAGAAGCTGCATTAATACATGGTGAGATCAACTTTTATATCGAAAATTCATAACCTTTTATTGTGCTATTGTATGACCAGCCTTGCGTCTTTTGTTAGGTATAAGAACATTCCCATGGAAGAGATTCAAAGAGTTTGCCCTGCATGTCGTGGCTCTTGTAGCTGCAAGGTATGCTCCAGGGGTGATAATTTGATAAAGGTAATTTGCCAGTTATTAGCCATTTATCATCTTGCTCTTTATTGCTTTCATAGGGCTATTGAAGATTTCATTCAACGAGAACATCTGGTGTATTTGGTGTTAAGTGAACTGTTTGGTTTGGCGTTGCAGGCGAGAATACGAGAAATTCCTGTACTAGACAAGTTGCGATACCTTTATTGCCTGCTATCTTCAGTGCTTCCTATAGTTAAGCAGATCCACCAACAACAGTGTGCTGAAGTGGAATTGGAGAAGAAGCTACATGGTAAGATATTATGGTCCTTGTGATCTCACACTTTGTCTATGCATTGGTTAAGTATACAGTTATACACCGTCTATTCTAATGAATGTGCATTTTTTAGGAGTTGAAGTGGATCTTGAGAGGACAAAGTTGAATGCTGATGAGCAGATGTGCTGGTACCTATGACATCTCATATACTCCGTTTTCAATTTATATGGAAAATACTCAAAATAATGAAGATAAGTTGCTATTTTTTTTTAAAAGAATGGATTCTCCTGTGTTTTTTGTCTGCACCAACTTCTTTTCCATAAAGTGTTATATGTGTGGATAGTCTCTATTAGTTGGTTATGTTATTTTTGAAATGATATGTATATTTTCCTAAAAGGGTTTTGTGTCAGTGATTGCTGCAGAGTACCCATCATTGATTATCACCGACATTGTTCAAACTGCTCATATGATCTTTGCCTTAGTTGCTGTCAAGATCTTCGTAATGCAACTTCTGATAGCATGGAAGATAGTGTGTTGAATACTCATGGATCTGAACAAGTCCACTTTGTAAACAATCATCAGGAGCAACAAAGTTTATCAAAGCATAGGCTTCCTTTAAGCATCAAGGTTCCTGGCTGGAGAGCCAATAGAGATGGCAGTGTCCCATGTCTTCCTAGGGAACATGGTGGCTGTGGTTGCCCCTATCTGACACTTCGGCGTATCTTTAAGATGAATTGGGTTGCCAAACTTGTAAAAAATTTGGAGGAAATGGTTAGTGGTTGCAAGGTTACTGACACATGTGAAGGCCCAGAGATTTGCTCTTTCAACTCTAGGTTTCTTGAATGTGCATGTCGTAAGGATAGTGATGACAATTTCTTGTATTGTCCATCAGTGCAAGACACCAAAATTGATGGCGTTGATTGCTTCAGAAAGCATTGGGTGAAGGGTGAACCCGTCCTTGTCAAGCATGTCTGCGATGTTTCATCAAGCTCAAGTTGGGACCCCATGGTTATATGGAGAGAAATATGTGAGACTACTGATGGTAGGATGAAAGATCCCAGTCGCATGGTGAAGGCTGTTGATTGTCTTGATTGGTCTGAGGTATGTTTTTCTTTTAAAAAAATTAACGGCCACTGGATGAAATATCTTATTGGGCCTTTTTGTCTAGACTCTGGAATTTTATTTGCAGCAGTCCACTTTAAACATGTTTAATTAACTAAGTCAATTGGATGTTAAGTTCTATTTAGCATTGTGTTTCTTAGTTGAGTTGCTGTGTGGGTCACAGCACATAGTAGTTTTTGGCGATGCAAGGTAGCTAACTTTTAGTGCCTCATTGAGAGGGGGATTGAAATGTGGTCAATGCCCATTTTTCTGGGCTAAGTCTGCTTCATTGACTTGGGAAGTATTAATAGCACTGTTTATTTTGGACCGTATTGAAGGCTTTCAGTGATTTCTTATTACAAAAAGAGCTGAGGAGTTATTGTAGATATCAAAACCCACCTCACATATGTGTCTCACAAGTCCACCTGTATAGTCGAAGGTTGATATAATATTGTCTTGCCTATCCAGCATGTAACTGTGTGCAGGAAGATGAATTGTCTAGCATCTGCATTCGTCTGTTGAATGTGGAATAGACCTCCTTTTTTTGGGTATCCTTCACTGAGTTAGGTCGATTATATAAATTAAAATGGTCAACCCTCAGGGAATCTTGTCACTGTAGTGAAGTAATCTTGCTGAAAGAGGTGGACTGAAGTCAACTTTAAGGTTATGAGTTTGCTGTGGTTTAAAGAATACTAGTTTTCGTGTGATAACATTAAGTCACTTCTACAAGTAAATTTCCCCCTTTTTTAGGGTTTGGGGGGTATTCCATTATGCCTTTTGTTGATTATTTTATTTTCATTTTCTTGTTTTGTGCATTGGCTAATTCATGGTAGTAACAAGTTATTTGTGAGTTACCAAAGTTTGAAAATGGTTGATAGGTTGATATAGAGCTTGGACAGTTCATAAAAGGGTATTCAGAAGGGCGCATCCGTGAAAATGGTTGGCCACAAATGTTGAAGTTGAAGGATTGGCCATCACCAAGTGCTTCTGAAGAGTTCCTGTCTTGCCAAAGGCCTGACTTCATCAGCAAAGTGCCATTTCTTGAATTTATTCATTCGAAGTGGGGTCTTCTGAACGTTGCTGCAAAACTGCCCCATTATTCCTTGCAAAATGATGTCGGTCCTAAGATATTTATCTCTTATGGCCTACATGATGAGCTTGGTAGAGGTGATTCAGTGACCCATCTCCATTTGAACATGCGTGATATGGTGAGCTTTGTTTCCTTCATCTATTTTGCCTTTTGAGTTTGAGAGTGAAAGATATCAGGCAGTGTGCTTCAGTCGTGTGGCCACATGTGCCATCTTCAAGATTATTTCAGTCAGCTTCATCTGACCTTTATATTTCTTGTAACCTGATTAATTCATTGTCCATGAAAAGAGTGTTGTGATGGCGCTTTTATCTTCTTAATAGCACATGCTTGTGATGGAACTTTTGTTTATAAAAGAATCAGGGCATATCTGATTGAAGTTGTAGAGTCGTATCTTTTGGCTTAAACAATGTCCTTTGTTTTCAGAACCATCCAAAATGCAGTCAGCACAATCTGGTTTATAATTAACAAAAGGAATTCAAATATTCTGTCTGTGTCATAAGAGATTTCTGCATTTTTCAACAATTTCTTTTGTAGAAGTAAAAGCTAACCAAAATAAAATGGTGAAGGATAGCTCCGGCATTTCCATTGTAAAATTTCTAATGAGCAAAAATGGCTACTTGTTGGAAATCTACAAGTCTATAATGTTTAATCAATTTTTCCGCATAATTTATCAGAAAATAGTGTAAGATTTTTCTGGGCAGGGTTGTTTTTGTGAAATGTTTGTCCTGGTTAATTGTTTCGCTTACAATAAAGTGGAGACTATGATCATGCACTGAAGCTTCTATTGCTGATTGCCTTAGCTTTTGTCTACTTAGAGGAGGAATGATATTCATATGTCACACCTACCTATGCTTGCAATGTGCCTAGGCAGTAACAGTTTTTAGTGAGTGAAATACAAACTCCTTTGCACCATCTTCTCGGTTTGTCTTTTATCTCGCCCCTGCTTTATCATTCTCCTTGCTTATATATTGCTTGGTATGTTTCACGCCAAATGTTCCAACTCTATATGACCTGCAGTTGCTCAGTTGGCTTGCTGTCTGTGTATTCCCCAACCCAATGCTCGTTGATGCCTAATCATTTTGTGTGTATGATTTAGTTCTGTATTATGCACATTGTAGTCTTTTATAAGCTGTAAAATGATTTTCTTGGTGACCACAGTACTTTGTTTTATAGCGTTACTTTTGAAGGTATTCTTGACATGCTTCTCATTTAGTTAGTGGTGGCCTTCTTGAATTTGCATCTAGGTATACCTGTTGGTGCATTCATGTGAAGTAAAACGTAAAGGCTGGCAGCGGGCAAACATTGACAAGATACAGAAAGTGTTCGAGGAACCTGAGGTCGAAGGGTTTTCAGAAGATCCATGCAGAGGCTTGAATGATAAGAATCCGTTTGACATATGTGATAGACAGGATGTTTATAGGGCTAAGCTAGACATAAATCTAGATGAGCAAATAGAGGAGCCAGAATTCCAGGCAATTGACCTTGAACGTGAGAATACTGAGAGAGAAGTCGCCTCTTCTGATTCTTGTCCCGCGGCCACTTGGGATGTCTTTCGACGGGAAGATATTCCAAAAGTAGCTGAGTATCTAAGAGCCCATTGGAACGAGTTTGGAAAATCTGATGCAGTTCTTAATGATCATGTAAGTATTTTTTGCTATTAATCCAGTACTGCTTTCTTTTTGATAATTATGGCTGATCCCATGTCATGGAATTTCAGGTTACACATCCTCTTTATGACGAGTCAGTGTATCTCAATACGCACCATAAGGAAAAGCTGAAAGAGGAATTTGGTAAGACTGGCATTTTCTTTCCTTTTTGCTTTGATGCTTTGCACGCTAGAGTCTTGGAAAAATGATCGGTAGCATTTACTTTTGATATTCCCATTACAATAGGGTATAATTTGTGCAACTGATGATGCTTTATTGTTTGTGGCAGACTATTTGTCTTCTGACGGCTATTTTTTACTGTTTTATGGCTGTACTTGTGAGATTGTGAATACTTGTGATTGATAGGAAGACCTTGGTTTTATTATAGGGAAGCAGGTGGGAATTATGAAATTCCAGTTCCAAATTTGCAGTAGAGATTGATAACATCTTGCTCTTTCTGATGTTTCACACAAGTTTAAGTATTTGCTAATATTGCTTCAGTTTTTCTACCATTGTGCGTCTTAGATCAATTTGTCCAATTTTTCTGTCACTATTGGTTGGAATCCCATGCTTCTTTATGGAGTGTGAGGTCAGAGCTTCCTTTCACCAAATTTGGGTGCCGTCAAGTCACATAATCTCAAGGGACAGTCTGTTTACCAACCCTATGAGTGAAGAATGTTTTGAAGAGGCAGGATAGATGACAAAGGACATCCAGAGGAAAAGAACCCCCGGGTGGGTCTTATATGCCTGGCATCCTCATCTAACTCAAGTTTCCTAAGGGTACCTGTTTAGTGTGACTAGGAATCTTCAGTGGATTATGATGGACTTCCTCTGATTGGGGTAGGGAAGAGACGAAAGATTATGTTGTCAGTCAGGAGCTAATTTCTAGGTGTAAGTAATATCCTGGGCTGTGGGACTTTGTCTATGAGTATGCCTTGACCTGAATGCTAGTGTTCTTGGTGAGGTCATTTAATTTTGATTTAAAGAGAGTCAGGACATCTTGCTGTTTTTGTCTATTTAGTCTATTAACCCCCCTCTCTTTCTCTCTCTCTGTGTGTGCGTGTGTGTATGTAGGCAGGTGGGCGCCAGATCCATAGACGCACTCTTTTGCACACATCACACGTTATGAAAGAACACGGTTGCTGAGCCATCCGGAGTCTCCTCATGACTCATGTAGCTCCGTCTTCTAAGCATTTAACACTTAAAAAGAGCATAGATCTATGTCCTGTTGTCTTTTAACTTTATTTTGTTTTATTTTATTTTCATTATGAAAAGATCTACAGCTCCAAAGAGAGTGAAAACTTTTGTTTGGACAGTAGTGCCGGACAATGTCTATAGTCATTACATGATGCTTCTGCAGATTCAGAAGCCAAAAGAGTGATTTCCCCTCATGCATTTGTTGTATGAGAGATAAGGAGTCATCTTTTCTGGCACTGTCATATAACCAAATCCCTATAACATAAACCTTTTCATGTTTTTCCCCTCCAAAAACATAGGCCTTTTTCAGCTTATGTCTTTGAACTAGTTCAGATAATTTAAGGTGCCTCGGAGGAGGCAAAGTAGGGATGGCAACGGGGCGGGTCGGGGCCGGGGGACACCCCGTCCCCGCTCCTCCCTCCGCCCCCCGCCCCCGGCCCCGTCCCCACTGCGGGGATAGTTTTGCCCCCGCCCCGCCGGGTACCCAATCTCCACCGGGGCCCCGCTTCCCCGCCTCCACCGAGGAGAGAGAGACCAAGGCGAGGGGAGAGGAGAGAGACCACGGTGAGAGGGAGAAAGCGAGAGGGAGACGGCGAGAGAGCACGCGAGAGGGGGCCGAGAGGGAGATGGCGAGAGGGGGCCGAGAGGGAGAGGGAGACGGCGAGAGGGGAGAGGGGAGAGAGAGACGGCGAGGGGGCCGACGAGAGAGGGCCGAGAGGGAGAGGGGAGAGGGGAGAGAGAGACGGCAAGGGGGCCGACGAGAGAGGGCCGAGAGGGAGAGGGAGAGGGAGAGGGAGACGGCGAGAGGAGAAGAGAGAGAGCATACCAGAGGAGAGAGAAAGCCACAGTGAGAAA
Organism: Talinum fruticosum; assembly: GCA_021018815.1. NCBI lineage: Eukaryota > Viridiplantae > Streptophyta > Magnoliopsida > Caryophyllales > Talinaceae > Talinum > Talinum fruticosum. The sequence goes on from JAITYX010000103.1 coordinate 639,934, forward strand.
GTGAAAAGGGAGGTGGAGAGTTAGAGAGTTTAAATACTCTAGGGTTTTTCTATTATAATTACCTTTCTGCCCCCAAATATTCATAATTAACTTTAAAAATTAGGGATATAAATGTAATTTCGGGCGGGGAAACGGGGACGGGGCGGGGAAAATTCCCCGTTCGGGTAACGAGGACGGGGACCCGACGGGGTCGGGAAAACCGGCCCCGGTGCCATCCCTAAGGCAAAGGGTGGAAAGTCCTATAGCATTCTGCCTTTTCTTGTCATAATGTGGTCTTGTGGTTGGGGAGGAATTATATAATCCTCTTGTGTAGGATGACTGCTATAAGTCACTAGTCCAGTTTGCTTTTCTTTCTGGTTGTTAGATGGTTGCCTCTGAGTCTCTTGCACTAATTCTTTATTGGATGCAAAAAAATAAAAAAAGAAAAATAAAATATTAATCTTTGTTGGATGCAGTTTATGATTGGTACTCGATTTTGTCTAACAATTTTTGGTTTTGGTGGATTTTTAGTTTATTTATGCTGTTTTATTAATAAAAATATCCTTTTATCTAATCTAAGAGCCCTTGGTTGAGTTGTGTAGGCCAGAGATGTCGTCCTGGCAACACAAGGTTTGCTAATTATTCAGGATTATGGAACCATAAATATAAGATACAAAACGCTTTCCATGAATTTCAAGGTGCAAGTAATAGTGCAGATTGTTAGCAATACATGTTACTAAATGGTCCTATAAAATTTACCTTGATCTCTTTATTATGTCTGTCTTAAGTTGAGGAATTTTGTTGTCAGTCTCACATTCTTTCTTTGTTCCTTTTTATTATGATGTGGATTCCAGGAATAAAATTTTTGGTTCTGTGCATGTGCGCCGTTTAAAAATTTCTCTTGAACTTCTGGTGCTGTCCACTTTCTCTTTTTAGGGTGAATATTATTTGCCTGTTGTGTTAATAAGTTCTTTTTGCTGTTGATTCAGAGTAGTTCTCAAGTTATTAACTCCCTGGTTGTAAGTTGTAACATGGTCTTCAGTATACTCTAACCATATGTGTCTATTGTATTTTGTCTGCAACTTATTTGCTAGGAAATATTTAGCTTCATCACAAGACAAATTGATTGGATCGCATTCTGCTTGTTGCAGGGGTTGAACCATGGTCATTTTATCAATACTTAGGACAAGCGGTTTTTATACCTGCTGGGTGTCCATTCCAAGTACGAAATCTCCAGGTGAGTCCATTTGAATACTTTGGAATTAACTTATACAAGGCAGTCTTGTTGTGTCATTCTTTCATGCTGTCCCTTGCTTTGGAAGCATGTTCTAGTGAGGACCCTCTCCTATGTTTTGTCAATGATGTTTCTATTTATATTGTGAATGGCTTGCCTGGTTCGAGAGATTCTCTAAATAAATTTCTTTAGTTCTGTTCTGATTTGTCTATGTTCTAACTGCCAAGGCTGGTTATCACTTATGACTCCAGAGTACCTGTTTGTGTTCCATAAATAGCATAGCTTTATATATCTGAAAGTTGTTATTCAATTTGTGTAGCAATTATAGCTTAGAATTAAATTTCCGTAAGCTATATATCCTACCCTTTTTATTAATGAATCTATAAGAGAGAATAAAATGAAGTTCATTTTACCAGTTTGTGAGGCAATTTACAAGAAGATCAAGGTCCCTGTACCCCCTATATTTCAAAGATGATGCCTCTCTTTCCGTATTCTGTCTGTTTCCCAACAACCCCCCTAAAAATAAAATAAAATAAAATAAAAATATCGTACTGGTTACTGCATAAGTTGCATCAATTTTTTGTATTTATTACTCCTAACTGCCCTCTAAATATAGTTCGGGTATTTTGACTGTATAATGAAGACACTGATAGTGCCTGTTCTGGTCCTTAACTGATAGTCTAGCACTTGAATGATGTGGTTTGGTGAACTTCTATATGTACATTCTATGAACAAGACTTGGATTTGAACTATGGTCAACTTGTTTGGAACCTCATCAATATATGAGAAGACTGAGATGTTTCTTTGGACAACTTACAGTCCACCGTGCAATTGGGCCTCGATTTCTTATCTCCTGAGAGCTTAGAGCAGGCAGTCAAATTGGCTGAAGAGATACGCTGTCTCCCAATTGATCATGCTGCGAAGCTTCAAATGGTGGAGGTTCGTGAAAAGGGTTCCTACTTCTGTACATATTGTAGTTTTCTTGGTTTAGCTTACAGAGACTTCCATGCATGTCTATGCTTGTATACTTTTTATTGATAAAGGAAAGAGAGACTCGCTTATTATGACATTTGTTGTATCCTCCTCTCTCAGGTTGGAAAAATATCACTCTATGCAGCTAGTTCAGCAATTAAAGAAGTTCAGAAACTGGTACTTGATCAAAAGTAAGCACAAAGAAACATTTTTCAGTAGTCGCCCTCTCCTGGAAGTGGTGGATAGAAGAGGGCTAATTTAAGTGATTGCTTGTGGATTTTCAATTTTGATTTGCAAAAGGCTTGTAACATGCTTACTGGCCTTGGATTTCAGGCTGTGTTAACCTGAACATGCATGATTTTCTTAATTGTGGTGCAGGCTTGGTGCTGAGCTTGTGTTTGAGGATCGTAATCTTACTGCTATGGTATCAGAGAACTTGGAGACAATGATTAAACACAGAGACATCGCCTGTGCATAATTCGATGTAGTTGCATGACCAGGTGGTTTCTGCCTGGCCTTTTATTTTAAATCTGTTTGGTATTTTTTTTCCCTCTTTCCTTTTTGTGTGAGGCTTTGCCCCGCAAGAAGAAAATAGAAAAAAGCTAATATCCAAGGGTGGGATGGGTTGGCAAACTAAGGTCTTTACACCAATTTTTTTTTAACATCAGACTTGAATATAATGCATAAGGGTACATATTCCCACTAGGGACACTTGGGAGGGCGGATGATTTCTCTATTCACAGCATCCCCTACCTTCTTTGGCTTCATGGCAATAAGTTGCCAGAATTGACGGGAAATGTCCTTGAAGGCAGTTTGTCATGAGTCATGACTATGTTTTCCTTATTCTTAATACTGTTGGTCATTCTTTGGCCAGCCAAGAAATTTGGTTTGACCCTATTGATCTGCTGAACGAACTTGATTGCCTGAGATCAGGTTGAGACCAAAAAAAAATGCACCAACACTAGCTTACCGGTCAATGTAGGAGTGCCAAAGGCTATAGCTGAGTCATTCTTCAGAATTAAGTAAGAGGGATCAAATTATGTCTCTTGTTCCTGCTTTTTGAGCGACTTGGTACACAACTTTTATCTGGTCTTGCCAGGGTTTTATGGACTCAATTTTTGTCCACCGAATGTGCATATTTGGCAGTCACCTAGGGACAGGGGAAGGTTATGGTTGATCATTGATGCATGCAATTCCATCTCTTGGGTCTGAAGTAGTTTGCTCACAGAAGTCGTGGGCATGGACAATCTAACAGGTTCCTTCATCTGGTTTAATGCAGTGGCTTTACTTACTCTAATAACGATCAAACAAATCCATTGTGAGAGTGGCTAATTTCAGTAGAAGTCCCCTAGAAAGCTCGAAATTCCAGAGAAATTGGCACCAACAGCTACCACAAAGGCAGACTCAATCGCTGCAGTCTCCAAAGAATTGTGTAAAATATGTGTATTGTGCAACATATACCTAGTGAAAGAATGTTAATTTTTTTATGCAAGGTAGTAACAGAGGGTTTCATAGTACCATTATTTTTTTATTCCTTTTGTCGCCGACCACTAAAAGGAAAAAATTGTGTATCATACACTATAGAACAGAAGCAAATGTATTAGTAAATTTTTTCAAATATTTTTGAGGGTCGAGCACAGTGAATTTTTGAATAAAGTGGAGTATTGCAAGTGATTTATTAGTACCTTACCCAATTGCTGCCCATTAGTTTCTTGTAAATTTTAGGAAGGTAGCCACAGCATACCATAAACATATTATAATCGTTTTTATACTTTTTAAAAATGCTTTTGCAGTCTTGCTTGGGAGTTTTTTCTCCACATTTCGTTAATATTACCGAACATATTTTTCTAATTTATTTTGGACATTTGAGCTTTCCAATCTCTTTTTTGAGAAAAACAATGAGGGACCCAAAAAAGTTGGGAACATGAAGAAGCATCTGTAGTGGATGAGCCTATTTCGAGCTCACTTGGTAGAGGTCTACGATGAACATCGGTTAAGAGTCTCAATTTTCTTTCTCCTAAATCCTTACTTCTACCATGCAAAACTCACCAACAAGACTATTCGATATATTATAAAGATTTAAATTAATTATTTTAGATTGTAAATTTTTTAAAACAAATGATACAATAACATTAGAAATTTAATTAAATAAAAAATATAATATTAATAACAATATTAAATAATAATAATATTAAAACAGTAATTATTATCTATTTTCATACGATAATAATATTAGAAATAATAGCAATAATAATAATAATAATAATAATAATAATAATAATAAGCAATGTAAAAAATGAAAGGGTTAGCAAAGCCAGGAGGGAGGGAGAGAGGAGAGAGAGAGCTAGGTGCAAGTGGGCTACGCTAGAGAGAGAGGAGAGAGAGTATGCAAGTGGATTTTGTTGAGCCAATTAACAACTGCCACGTGGCTGCAAGCCTTTACTGAAAAGGCGCTGTGAACTGCGCCTACACGCGCGCCTCGAAAACATACTCTTCCACTTTTCGGGTGACGCGCCACACCTGGTTTCCCTGGCCTACGCTGGAGAAGCTCTAAGTGGAGAAAGAATTGGACGGCGAACATGACAATAATTCTGGTATTCAGGGAAGAGGTACAAGGAACCAAGCGACCTATCCCAAGGATACAAACCAAGCTCGAAAGGGTCAAGTTGGACCATTTATTGGCATTCTAGGAGTTTGCCCGGAACCTCTCATTGGGCGTGATGGGACCATCCCGGGGCTAGCTAAGTCTACCCACTTGGGGGCTATTGTGGGATGGGGGGCGAATACTGAAGCTTGGGGCCTCTGTGCCATGACCTTTGCAGTGGTATAGGCTTCATCGCCATGGGCAAGGCATGACATAGGCCTCAACCTTGTGGACATGTCATGGCTTCGCTCCAGAAGTTATAGGCATGCCATGGCATTGCCTTCAATCTTATAGGCAATGTGCGCATGGCAATGTACTATTGCTTGATTCTATACCGCCCAATATTGGGCGATAACAGTCTGTTCCAGCCAAATGCCACAAGGTATAAAAGAAATAAAAATTTAAACGGTATAAGCTCGCCATGTTTCGTTCCTCCAATGAGATAAGATGCAACCATGTTCGGTACAATGTTTGTAACTTTGCTTCCAAGTGAGTTAGAACCTTATCCTGCGATCATCAATTTCTATCCGCAATTAAAAATATAGCTATAAATGTATCTCTCAAGGCTAACAATCCTAACATAATTATACTCATGTAATTAGCACGAAAAGAAAAAAGTTGGGCAATGGACATATCAGAAGTTACATTTCACATCTATCAGAATGTGTCTGTCTCTAGTTGCTTTAAACGGTTTCGTAAAAAATGCTTATTATATAATTCAGATGAATACTAAATAACATCGCTTTGGAACAGCCTTTCTCCCTCTACCTTCTCTGTGCAACTATAACACTGTGAACTGCTTCAAGAGAGTGAAAATCCGATCATAGGTACACAAGAAATTGATAGGCAGCAGGAAGAATATCTGAATATGGCATACTAGAAGCCACATGCTCTTTGGGAACCTTTCTTTTTTTTACTGCAGAAGATTTCCTGGTCATTCAAGTTAAACCAACCACAGCAGCAGGATGACAATGATAGGAGATGGCTAACTCTATCTTGTAAGACTACAGAAAGTGATAGTGTGACATATAGGTTCCATCATTCAGCCTATGAGCTCTTCCATCATTCCCTGTACGAACAAGAACAAGCAAGATTTGAAGTAAAAAAATGTAATTCAGCAGTTCAAAATTTGTGTTAAAAAAATAAAATAGTTCTCTATATCAGTTTACCTGGAAGATATAATGCTCAGCATCAGTTCTTTTAAGGAAGTGGATTGAGTGGCGGGCAAGGTTGGTATCTCGGTCTCCCATTGCTGTCACTCCAATATCATCTAGCACTCTTACTTTTATGTATGGATCCTTTGGTGGGACCATATCCTGCCACAGTCAGCAACTTAGCACTCATCGATACCAAAGATTTTTCCTTTTTTAGGGGGTTGTGGGGGATTGGATTTTGAAGTTTTATATCCAACTATATGCACCCTTATGCTTAACAAGCAGGGAGATTGTTTAAGTGACCCAACAAAAAGAAGAGGGAGTGTCTTGAAAAACAACAGTTAATAGCAAATGTCAAAAAAAAGCAACGGTTAATAGCATTGGACAGGAAGGTGGGAAAACAAAACATAAAAAGTGCACTATGTGGAGGGAGGGAATAGGGTGCATACTACGGTCAAATCAAGGCCATCTATGTCCCTCATGTACAATTGCAAAGCTGAAGAATGGCTCCTAAAGTAGCGTTTCTCAGGGTCACTTAGCTTCTGCTCAATTTCCTCAGGAAGTACACGCCCCACCTTCCAACTTAAGCTCTGTATAATCTCTGCTCGTTTATACCTGTATTTGTCCAGAACTGATGCCTAGTAAGAAATGAGTTGACCACAATGGAAATTCAGTGACCTGACGGAAAAAAAGACTAGCTAAATGATTACCCATATGTCATCAGGCAGCGCTTGTTGCGCAACAAGGAAAGATGGTGGACAAGCATTCCGAAGTGGTCAGCGTTTCTTGCTGATTGAACATCCAATCCTTCTTCCTGCATTTTCCTGCCAAAAGATCAAGTTTGTTGAAGTTGGTATCAAAGGAATTAATCAGTTTAAAACTCAGGACAGAAAATTATGTGTTTATATTGACTTTCTGCTGAACAGATTATGAGATAACAGAAGCGAACAAAGTTGGGGCAAAATCTTATTTGTCAAAGTTAGACATGTATAGTTTAATAGTATTAATCAAGTAGTTGACTGGATTAGCAGAAAATTGGGTATAAGAGGACAGGCAGCTGACAAGCTCACAAGATTATTCACAAATCTGATGTAAAAAACTATCATTTCGATGTCTGTCTTGTGATTACATGCCCATCTCAGGCTTCAGCAATGAGGTATGATCTGGTTTATGAATAGGTGACACAGGAGGTCAGAGGAAGACAGACAGACGGAGATGAGGTAGCATATAAAATCCTACAGGCAGACACCGCAACATGTTTCTAAAACAGAGAATGCACAGAGAAAAGCAAAGACAATAACGTGAGAAAAGGCAAAAGAAAGCTAAGAAACTTACTTGGTAAGTTCATAAAATTGACTGTAGTGCAGATTGCACTCTTTAATCACTTGGTTAAACATGTCATCCTGGTTGATAATAAACAGCAGATGAAGCATTTTATAAAGACAAGGGAAAAGGCAGTATTCAGCTGGTGAAGCTTAGGGTAAGAAAACACAACAATGCCGGCAAGAAAAAGAACATAAAGCATCCAGTAAATTACCATCCCACTGCCCTTAATGTATGCCAATAGTTTTAAAAGATCAGATTATTTATAATATACAAACAAGGTAGGCCAATAGGCAAGGATACAACGCTGAGAAACATGTTCAACCACTGAGATTTGTGAATATGTTCAGAATTCTCGATTCATGTAGGCAACCTTTTTTCTAGTATACCATTCAGCAATCAAAATGTCTAGGACTACAAAATTAACTCATTAATGACAAAATTAACATTATGATTCATGACAAGATAGAGAATGCACTGAACAACTGATTTCTGTTCGATATCAAAAACTGATTCCAGTGTGTAAGATTAGAATCACCAGAAGCATTTTTCTTTTCAAACCAACCTACCCTCTGTTTGACATAAGGCTCCAGAGGACACACCAAACATTAATTATATCGCAAGCCACGAATACAACTCGATAGATGGTAGACAACACTGCAAACAGAACAAGCCAAAACATACTAATAGTATGCAAGCGGAACCCCACGAAAAAACCATCAAGTTTTCACAAAGAAAATCAACTCAGAAAAAAAAATCTCAAATTGTAGTAGTTACAGAGCCTCACATTGAAACTAGGAAGCTGTCCAGGTTCGGCAGACGCAAGCTCCTTTACCAGCTGACATGCTCTTCTGCCGTAAATCTCCGTACCCGCCATTCCACCACCTCCTGTCAAGGAGGCATTTCATCGAACACATGGAAGGTAACAATACAATTAGAAAAGTCAAACAGCCATTACAATCGAGGAGATGGTTGAATGAACTCGAATTAAACCTCCATTATCCATCAACGTACCTCCAAATACTTCTTTAGTTCTTCTAGCAAAACAAAAGTTTCTGGGTTCGAAAAAGAGAGCGATGAAACTCGAAAAACCCTCACCTGGGAGACCCACAAAACAAAAAATCGATGCGATCCCAAAATACCAAAAAGCCAAAAAATTCAGAAACTAAAATTTGAGATTGAAGATTGGTAGGAAAGAAGAGGAGAGAGGAAAAAGGGTTTCCGAAGTCCCAAAGAGGCAAAGATCGTTCTTTGCTGTTCTTTTTCAGCAGACAATTGGGAGAACGCGGGTCAATAAATTCGGATGTTCAAACTTCCCGCTAAAAAGGTCCAATCACTTTTTTTATTTGCTTTTTTTATTTGGTTATTGGACATAAATAATCTAAACTTTGTCTTTGAAAATATTTTTAAAATAGTTTCTAACGTTCTGAATTTTAAAGATATTTATTTTTTTATAGTTTAGGGTCATTTTAGATGTATTTTTAATAGTTTAGATTATTTTTGTCTTAGTATAAAGGGTATGTTCGAACTTATACACAAAATGTACATAAATATAAACGAATATAAAATAGCGAGAAACAAATATAAACGAACAAAAATGAATTGTTAAATAAGAAACAAATATAAATGAATATAAACGAACATAAACATAGTATAAAAAACATTAAAAAACATAAATAAACGTAAACGAATATAAAATATAAATATATTTTGTTTTTATGTAAAGACAGACCCAAGGTCCGACCTAATCCATATTCTCCATATTTATGAAAATTTCTTGTAGATTAAAATCAAGACCTCTTAAGCTTGGGTTTTTATGTTATGGCCCATTCCATACCGATTATAGGTCCAATGGAGTGAGATCCTTATCCACCACAAGACAAAAAAATAGTGTAATTTAATTTGAGATAATTTTTTTGCTATATCTATAAATATAAATTTATATATACATATTAAAAATATCTCTCACTTTAATTATCATAGTATCTCTATAATTTGGATAGCTGAAAAAGTAATTGGATTTGTAGTGGACTAAAGTTAGAATACATATCTAAACTTTTTTATTTATATTCTATAAAGGAGTAGGCATTTAATAATTTTTAAATTTAAGGATTTAATGAAATCAATCTCTTTGTAATTTTACAGTTCAAGAAAAAAACTCTACTTAGTACCTTCCACACTTATGCCTTCATGAAGGAATTCTCGGAATATTAATTTAGATTTAGATTTAGATTTGTATTCGGATTTGAACGTAAATGTATAAATTGATAAAATCAATTAAGACAATGATGTAAAATGTTAGTACCTATGATGTTATAATCTAGAAAAAAATTATTTTTTAAACTCATATGATTAAGAAGTAAAAAGAAGATATGCATAAATTACTAATAGAAAAGATTACATATTTAAAAATGAATCATTAAAATATTTTGATTATTTATGCATCACATGTACGTAAAGGAAGTGATTAAAGAACAAGTCAAAAACAATAACATATGGGAGCCAAAAACACGGCAAGACAAGTCAAACAAAGCAAAGCACAACATACCAAACACTAAAAATAAAAATAAAAATCCTTTTATCCAAAATTTTAAAATAAAAAAAAAAGAATATATAAAGACGTCAACCTCAAGTTAGTGTACAAGCACAAAAGACTATGCATTTGCAAATTTATATCCTTAATTTTCACCTTGAAAGTGGTCCGTGTAAACAAAACCCATCACCAAGTGCCAAAATATATATATATATATATATATATATATATATATATATATATATATATATATATATATTATATTATATTATATTATATTTATTTTTTACCCTTTGAGGGATAGCTAAGTTAGTACCATTTCATTGGCAAAAGGCCCAAAGAAATAAGGGAAAAACATTTTAGAAATTAAAAGTTTTCTTGTCGAACCAAGGAAAAAATATATAGTTTGTATCAACTAAAATAGTTATATACATAATCTATAAATATTAAAGAATTATACTGGTCAAAACTAGTTACTAGTATATCTTCGTAAAAAATTTAAACATTTATAAATATTTATCTTGGCACTTCAACTTTCACTATTTACTTAGATTTCTTATATACCGATAACATGGGTAGATTCTTTTAAAAAAGGATTATCTGATATTTTTTGTACTTACCTTCGTCAAATAATAAGCCAAGGCGATTGTGTGCACATATATGGGTGTATGTGTGTATATATAACCATGTTTTAGCGAAGAACAGAAGCTAATATTTGGCATATTATCCTTTTTTAAACCCTCTTTTCCATTAAGCAGGAATTATTGTGGAGAAGAAAAGAAGTCAGTAATATTTACCATGTAAGAAACAACACATCGCACACAGCCAAGGGAAACTATATGTATGGTAAGTCTTAGACAAAATCCTCAACTAAAGCTATCAGAAGAAGAACAATACAAAGTATCAACTACAAACAAGGTTTTGAGCTATTTTGTAGCCTGTAGGAAATGGAAAAAACTCATCCAAACAAGAGGCTTGTCAATTGACATCTATTGACAAAAATACTTGCCTTTTGGTAGACTATGTATATGTACAGAATGATAACTGCACAACATACCAACTAAATTTCTGTTGCAGAGAAATGACGGTTTTGACTTCAGGTTTCATGTGTTGTTGCATCAGATAGTGCAGTTTTGAACATCAGATTCAAGTTCAGAGTATCTACTTTTAAGCTGCAGCTTCAGGTGAGCAGGAAGCCTTTGAAAATCCTGAAAGTTCAGTTGAGATGGTTCCAATAGGAGGTTTTCCCAAGCTATCGGTCTTGGTTTTGCATGCCATCTCCTGAAAACCCATGACATCAGGAAAAATGAAGCTTTTATTCTGTGGTTGATGGGGTTTCTTTGGCTGCTTTTGGTCTTGTGCTCTCGATGGAGACCGCTTTCTACTGTGTCTTGCAGGGTTTAAAAACTGAACTTCAAGAGCTTCGAGTGCCTTGGTTGTAAGTGGTCTGCTCCTAGTGCTCTGCCTTCGGGGCTGATAGTCAGACCCTCCATCATTGTTACTGGGTTCCACTGGCATGCAAGTCACGTGGGCATCATCAGTATCATCAGAAGGGCCAATATCAGCATTAAACTGCTTTGTTTTCTCAGCATCAGAATGTTGATTGGTGTTGTTTTCCACTTCTTCGGACAACCCGTTTGTATCACCCTTAGTTTTAGTTAGACCTCGAGGCAAGTTCAGATCAATGACCTTCAGTAGATCAGAAGTTGTTCCATTTTCAGGGGAAGAACTGCACTTTTTCTCAGTCATTTTTTCCTCAAGAATTTTCCCATCTGCTGTAGCTGCCAGTGAAGAGTGAGTGGATAATTCTTTCACTTCCACATTCTGGTGGTTCATTTTAGGAGGGACAACTTTCTTGTTTGTAGAAGCATTCCTAGCTTGAGCTGGTAAGCCCAAGACAAAAGCAAAATTTACCTCGAGACAAGAACCCAATTTCCGTCTTTTTGTGGAGTTTGATTGGCCTGGCTTTGTGCGTCGACTGGACTGATGCTTAGTCACTCTTGATTTGTAATCATTAGATGGACTTAAATCAGAGCTTTGAATACCATTTAGTAGAACATCAGCATTGCCCTTTATTTTTGTTTCAGGTTTTCTCAACTGATTTGATGGGTTGGAAGATCTTTTAGCATCAAGAGGTAAACTCCTAAGTTCTCTAGTCTTCAAGGGGTTACCTTCACTAGCCAGACTGGTATCCACCACAGTGAACTTTGTAAGATTTGACAATCCTGCAGAAACATGAGGCTTGAGATAACAATGGTGTTCACGATCAGGCGGGTCTAGATCATACCCTGAATTCCCTTCTACAGCCCATCCATTTCCTGCTTTGGAGCTTCTGGGTTTAGTTTCATCCCCCTCCAGCTCGAGAAGTTCTGGTTCATTGGCAACTTTTGACAGGACATCAGAGATAGAATCAAAGTAGTGGTCTCCTTTGGTAAGTTTCCTCCTAGAGAATTTCTTGATTTCAGGCATAAGGAAAACCAAGCCATTTTTGGAGCCTGCATAAACATCGACCCTTGGCTGCTCAGAGTGCCATCCTCTTGCTAACAGTCGCGGCCAAACCGCTTCCCAAAAAAGATCATTTGACCGTGCTTTGCTAAGCCGGATGTCCCCTGTTAGATACTTGACAATCTCAGCACATGTAAGAGAAGAAAAGGCCTTGCCAGAAGGCATATCGGGACGATGAGTGAACATCTGAGCATTTTTCAAATCCATAACAAGTGTTGTAATATCTTCCTTCCCCTTGCCAATCGCTGCAGCTTCCACTAAAGCATGGATGCCAACCAAGGACTTGAGTTTGGAGACATATTGATCCAATGAAGCGCTGCCCTCTGCAAATGCCCTATAAGCCTATACATTCATAATAAAGATAAAATCACAATTACAATCAAATCAGGATGAATATAATTCAGTTAGAAACAATGAGATCACAAACTTGTAAGACAAATCAAGAACAGGTATTTAGGGCCTAAGGTAGTCATTTTAGAGTATCATCAAATCAATGCACGCAAAGAGAGAGATTGCTTCGTAATCCAAGGATAAGAAATGTTCTGGGGAAAAGGGCAACCCCTTGAATATATTCTCAACCCTCTTGGAGGAGTTGGGAAATTAGTAGGAATATGCACTTAGACTTACTTACAAGCATCAGACACGGGTATGTCTTCAAGGTGTACTTGCCCCCTTTTTAAACATGTTTTTACATATTTTTGGTCCAAACCAAAGGTCAAACATGTATAACTACGTGAGCTGTTCAGTATACCTCCAACAATTTAGTTTTGGATTCTTCAGTGAGATGGGGGAGCAAACGAGAAAAGATTTCCTGTTGCCTGTATCTGGTGAAAAACCTGTGTCCAACTATACATTTTCTGCTTGTCATTTTCCGGCACTCTGACCATTTACGATATCCAGCAGACCCACGAAACTGACCATAGTAATAAGACAGTATCTGCCCCATGTCTTTGCTTTCCATGAATCTCTTCACTTGTAGAAGATCCTTCCCAAATAAATACAACCCAAGGAGGAAGCAGTCAATTTCAAAATCAGTCCAGGCTTCAGTTGAGAGACCAGGAACAACAGTGTACCCATTGCTCAATGAAGTCTGATTAGGGGCATTGACGTTGATCTTTGGTTCTTTCTGATGAGAAGAACTCTGATTCATTGCCATGTTTTCAGATTCCAAACTCTCATTTTTCATTGAACTTGCATGATTATAGACCCAAATAACTGGTATGGGAAGTCCCGTCAGAAAAGAATGGGAAGAATCAGCAGTCCCTTCAGAATCAGCTGGAAGGGTCTTCAGCTGAAGAAGTTCAGACTCGGATAATATAGGAGGAATTTCGACCTGATACTCATCACCAACTCGTGGATGCACCAGTACATCTTCAAATATGTCAGTAATATCAGGATAATCTACCGAACTAGAGGAATCAGAAAGCATTTCTGGCGAGCTTTTATCTGTTTGATGATCGGGGTCACTTGAATCCATCTGCAAAAGATATGAACAGGGTAAACACAATGAATGTCCAGCCACAGTTGCTGGAGATGTCAGCTTGAGCCTTGACAGAAGCAATTGTACCCAACAGGAGGAGTAAAACACATTAGAGCAGCACATCACTAAGGAAGCATTGTGAAAGAAAAGCAAGAAATGCAAAACAGATCTGAAGAGAGAGATAAAACAACAAGCAAAACCACTGGCAACTAGTATGTATCTAGATAAGTAGGGTTTGGAGAGATCTAAATGTGATCAGCACAATCCCTAACAAGCAGAAAGGCTGAGGAGAAAGAATACAGTCTTCAAATTTTAATTCATCCTACATGTTTCAAAAATATGCGATGACCATAAGCTAGCTCACCCGAAGCATTTCAGAGTCACATTTGCAAGGTACTTGTAACACCGGTGGACCATCTTGAACTACTAATTGAGAATTGTACCTAGTAGACCACCCCCAATAAACATATTTTTTCCTTTGTTTCAGAGATAATTGACAAACCAGCAAATATCAGACTTGTATACATCTAGACACAAAATATCAATGAATTTCACAACTAAAATGTCAAAAACATTTGGATCTCACATACAACAAAAACAGCAACACTCAGCGTAGGTTCCACTTCAATGGGGTCCGGGAGATCTAGATGTAGGCATTCCCTTGCAAAAACACCTAGATCTCACATCTGATCAACAGATTTTACTAAGGGGTTGAAGGGGAACAACAGCAAATTGCATTCTTGGATTGAAATGCTTTCACTTGTATATCAAGGGAAAACCACGAAACCAAGGTACCCGGTAAATTCAGAGTTCTTGAAAAATGGTATTTGAAGTTCACCAGAACAAACACCTAATAGTTCCCAAAGATTTTCTCCTACCTCCAATCTATTTATGTCACAACCTTCAAATCCAAACCCCATCTAGGAAGAGAAGTTCCCAACTTTCTATCTCCTCTTACCCGCCTACCTCAAAGTGGGCATCTTTCTGCTCTAACAAGCACAAAATTGACAACAAAGAAACAGCAAATGAGAACACCCGAAATGAAATCCAGAAACCAAATTCCATCACAACCCACAAAAAGGCTTCGATACTACCAACCCAAAACACAAAAACAGATATTTCCAGATCCATCATCTCTCCAAAATTTCCACAACGAAAACCACCAAGCACGCAAAGGAAACAAAACCCGTCGCAAAACAAGTCGAATGCATTAAAAAAATCACAGAAAAAAACATACAATTTAACTTCAAAAAGAAACACATACTCCAGCAAAACTACATGAGTAAATAGCAAATTATAGCATACCCACAAAAATGCTATTATAAACCAAACAGTTGAAGCAAAAATATGCAGAAATAACACGTGATCCAAGCCTTTTTTTAAAGAAACTATCCAAAAACACTCGTAGGAAAAATACCCAGAAAATAGTTAAAGGAAGGGGAATTACATAAACGCTTTAAGACTCTTAAACCCAGAAAACAAAATACATGACCGCGAAAATACAAGAGGACATCGGCATTGACTATGACAAATAATAAACAAGCTTAAAACGTTGAAGGAAGAGTGAAGGACCAAATTTAAGCGAAATGGGTATTCTGGGTTTGTGTTAGATTAGCCTTTGATTCTTAGTTTCTTGCAGGAAAAACCAACTCAACCAAGGAAACATACATACACAAGAGTACCCACAAAGCAAAAACTAGAAAGAGGGATTTAAGAGAGAGATAAAGCGTTGTACCTGAGAGAGCCAGGCCTCAAAGTAATGAGCTTTTGGCAAAACTCTTTAGAGAGATGAAGTTGGAAGATTTTTGCAGGGCTTGGTTTGAGGGGAGAAGAGAAAGGTCGAGGAGAAATAAGGCCAAGAGCCAAAGTCGTCCTCTTCTTTGCATATAGAGGAGAGAGAACCGGGGGAGGGGGGACGATGGGAGAGAAGGCAAGGCAAGGGGGAAAGAGAAAGGTGTCTTGTGTTTACGAGTTTTTTAGAGTGAGAATTAGATGAGGATTTTTTTTTTTTTTTTTGAGGTGGGGAGGTAGGGAGTGAATGACAAGATAGCCCATGTATTTTACTTGCCAAGCATTGTCCATTTTAGGACTTTTTGACTTTTTCAACAAAGGCTTGAGGATAGAGTTTAAATACAATGACCCTGGCTTTTTTTTTTTGTTCTTCATTCAAGGATTTTGGTTAAATAATACACTAATTAAAATTATGAATTTTAATTGGTAGAAAAATGGGGAAAATTGGTCCATAAATGAGAAAAAATTGGACCAATCAAGTTAGTCTAAGATTCCCATTTAAAGGCAAGATTCATGAGAAGATCTTGTAGAGAACGCAATAATTTAATTACCCACCCATGGTTTTTTCTATTTCTTTCAAAAGTATTTATGTCAAAATTCACTTTGTACAAAAAAACTGTGTAAGTTTTTCGAAAGGGATGTAGTGAGAGAGATTCTTCCATGGTACGTAAACTATGGTTTGTTTTTTCTCGACGAATAAGTGTACAGATGCACGATACCAATACATAATTGGAATTAGACCGAATGTAAAGTAATTTACTAAAAACTCATATCTTGGTATGTGAGCAAAAATCAACATTAATTTTATATGATTTTGTTGTTAAAAAACGACCCTGTAGAGTGAAACTGACATTGATGCATTGACATTAAATATTGAAAGGGTTTTTTGAGACGATATTCGTTATTAATGTATTTCAATGATATCCAATTGATTTTTCCATTACATATATGCCCAATTTACCTCCCCTTCCAATGCAATTATATGTGTTGAAGCTTGATATTATTGCTTTAATGATCCTGTTGGATTGGATACATATTTCCATATATTGGACATGATCCTTAGCTAGACTCTAGGGTCTAGATGTTTTTCAACCCACTATTGCATAGCCATTAAATTATATGTTGTGCAAAATGGGTGAGAAAGTTGGTCTTCGTGTAGAATTTAGATGAAAAATATAGAGAAACCTTAAAATTAGTACAACTTATTTTTTCAGGTGTTAAATTTAATTTTTTTCCGACTGGATGAAACAAAAATAGATGTCGAGAGGTAAAAGTATAAATAAATATCTAACATATAACTATTCAAACAGATAAAAAAATCGTATTAAAATTTGAAAAACTCATACCCCAAATAATAGGAGTGATGAAAATTTTACAAATTGTGATTATGATGTGGGGCTATATATTCAAGATTTTGATGGTTGGTACAATAGTATATTATATATAAGTGAGATCCATGGATCCAACTAATTAATCCAATAATACACTTATATAACGTTAATCATATTTTCACATTAAAATATTACTAATGTTTTTCCCCTATAGAACATTAGTATATATGTTCAAATATCTTTCTATCTATCTATTTATATATGCATGTGTGTGTCGGATAATATGGATGTTATAATGTATAAAAAAGGTACTTAGTTAGGTCATATTATTATATTAAGTATGCATGTTTAACAGTTAATAAAACGTTGGTTAAGGTGGTACGACCTCATCCCTGGAGAGGAGGATAATATTAGTTAAACTCTTTAGAGTTAGAGAGCACGTTTATGGTCCGAAAGAGATTATTCTCTTAGTCAACCCCCTAAAAAATTTTATCATGGATTATATATAATGATTTACATATATGTTAATCTCCCTAATTCACGGCTTTAAAAATTATGCTTATAAGAAATTTGTATATACATTGGCCTCATCACAAACAATTAATCTATACTTTCAGCCTCTTCCTTAGAATTCGAACTTGGAAGGAAATAAAAGAAAAAAAAATCTTCATGGTGTAAAGAATGCTCAGTCAGGAT
This sequence comes from Talinum fruticosum, assembly GCA_021018815.1. Classification (NCBI taxonomy): domain Eukaryota; kingdom Viridiplantae; phylum Streptophyta; class Magnoliopsida; order Caryophyllales; family Talinaceae; genus Talinum; species Talinum fruticosum. The sequence continues at coordinate 657,576 of JAITYX010000103.1, forward strand.
GCCACATAAGTTAACACATTTGTTCTTGGGAGTACACAAGTTTGGGATTCATTTTGTGATCCTTATATATTCATTTTCTAACTTAAGCGACTCGATTTTTTTTATTAAAAAAAGGGAAGAAGAAAATCTCAAAAGAACAATGGCAATATATATATATATTTGATATGCGAAAAAGCCTTATTTATCTTCACAATATGCATGTTTCATGATTTATTCGTAAAGATTATAATAAGTGCAAAAACAACAGAAAAAAATATCAAGTATGCATAAGCAATTAGAAAAAGAGAATAGTACACATCGACTTAAGAATTGTTCACTTTTCCGAGAGTATGTTCCTCAACAAATGCCAAAAATTGCTACATATCTCGTAAACTAGTGATTCAAACTAATTTTTTATCGAATAAACTTAACTAGATATTTATAAATATATATCTTGTTCTGATTAAATTAAAATTTTGTACAATAAAATGTATACCTGAATTAATAATTGACGAAGTAGAGGATTTGAAGAAAAATATATATAGAACAACAATGAAATTTGAATAAACAAGGATAAGATAAATATGAAACCCTAGATTCCCAGAAGAAATACAAATTAAAAGGCCCAAAGAAAAAGAAAAATTAGTAAGTAATTAGTGAAATAATTAATTAACCAGGACGAATAAAAAATATTATCCTGCCAGCACCAACGTAATTAACAACAGCATTTAAATGCAGCTTGCGTGATGCATATGTCAAATATTCAATTAAATTTGCGAAGAATAATGAAAGCAACCAATAGACCGAAAAAAAAGGGGCATCTGTTTGTTTGTATAACACAGTAATACTTATATGAGACGAGCATATTTAATGCGACTTTTAATAATTATGTAAATAATTAATTTATTTAGGATTGTCTTTGTTGTGTAAATTTATCCAACTAATAAATTAGTGATACCCATAAATTAAAAAATTACTGTGAAATTAATGAGTTATTATTCATATTAAAATCTAAAAATATCATCTCTTAAAGTAACTCGTCTCACTGTATATATATTCGTGATATGATCTTATTCTTGCTTAATTCATTGATTTTGGTGACTATCTATCTATCAATATTTCATTTTATGCATTTTTCTTATAAATATAAAACTCAAAAAAGTATATTATATATTATATTATTATTTATTTATTTATTATGTAAGATTAATATAAATGCAATTAGATTCAGATTTTAAACCTTGGTTTTCAATTAAACTAACTGATAATAATATAATTTGAATTGATTGAGTTGTTTAACATTTTCGTCTCTATGCAATTCAACGACATTTCTCTGCAATGGGCCAAATGCCAATACACTCGTAATTATAATATAACGGATGATGAGAGATTCAAATTTAAGGTTTAATACACTTATGATCTCAGCCATGACTAATATGTAAAAATTTCACTGGTATCTCGTCATGACTGCCAGCTTTATATATATCCATGTAAATGTATGTATATACACCATAAATGGTTTAGACTTATGTGACAACTCCATTTTCATAAGGACAATTGCAAATCAAAGTTAAAAATTCGAAAACTTTAAATGAAATAATCTATAAAATAAAATAAAATAAAATACCAAAAGAAGTAGTTTGACTGGGAAAATTTGCATTTTGGCAAATTGGTACGGCTACTACAAGTCATAAGGAAGATTCAAAGTCCACCCCTTTATATAATAATATAATGGAGCCACATTTCATTAAGAGGAGGAGGGGATCTTGGATCGGATCTCTCTATCTCACCCTTATATATATATATATAAGATAAAATATTAATGAGATTATGATTTAATGGTCGAAATTGAGATTTTGAGTAATCTCAAGTTCAATTCTCCCTTCATATATTGTACTCGTAAAACTCTTTATGACTCATCTCGCACAAAAAAAATGTCATTTAATTATTGAGTGAAAATTTATTTCTAAAGTTTAATAAAATAATGTAAATGTTAACTACTATATTCCCTTTGTTTTAAAATACATATTATTTTAACTTTTTTATTTTAAGAATAACGGATGACATATGTAACAAACATCAAACTCAAACAAATTAATAACTAAAATAACAAGGTAAATCTTTCAATTGAAATAACTAATTGAAACTCTTCGAACGCTTATATTCCACTTAATCGTTGTGTTATCATATAACCTCTAACGAAGAGATTTACAAATCTTGTATGGCCTTCATATCGGATATATTTATTTGTTGAAATAGTCCGAATTTGAAGAATTAATACTGCTACTGCATTGATATGACAATAATTAACAATTCAATCACATACAACCATAATATTATGAAAAGAAATCGATAGAATCGCTCCAAAAGTGAGAGACAATACCACTCATTTAAAAAGGGTATGAAGAGACTTTGACAATGAAAAGAGAATAATTATTTATAAAAAAATATTAGATAAAATATTTAAAAAAAAAGAGAGATTGAGGCTTACAATTGACAAAAAGTTAATGATAGCCCATGAGAAAAGAATGAGATAAGGTTTTCTAGAGAGAAGGGGGAAGGGAGGAGGAGGAGGACCGCGGGGTGAGGGGGAGATAGGGTTTATTGTTAACGTCTAAGTTATAATTATTTTAACTAACTTTTTGTTTCACAATATTTGACAAGCTAATTTCGATGGTGCTAAAATTCAAGGGGACTATCATGGCTGGGGTATCGTTATTCGTGACTCGTTGGGAAGCGTTAGATTCGCTGCTACAAATCAAGGGAATGGTTTCGGTGGGCCTCGATTTGGAGGAAGCTCGGGCCTGTCTATGGGCAATCCAAATAGCATGGGAATGTGGCTTCCGTCGAGTGGTCATTGAAGGGATTCCCTCAACGTCATTTCTAAACTCAAGCTTAAATCGTGTCCAAGATCGGAAGTTGGTTTTTTCCTTAGTAGTGTCATCTCTTTTTCGCATTATTTTGATTTTTTGCTCTTTCTCCCATATTAGAAGGCAAGGAAATCGGGTAGCTCATGCCCTTGCCCATTTCCAACCCTATGATTTCACTGTTCGTTCTTGGAGTACGGAAGCTCCGGATAGCATAGCTGAACTAGTCTTGCTGGACTCTTGTTTGGAGAGCGTTTCGAGTAATACATACCGCTCCTTTTTCAAAAAAAAATAAAAATCTGCCACTATATAATTTCAATAATATATTAATGACTAATTTATCAATTTTGTCCTTATTAATTGTGTTTTTTCTCTTCTTTCTTATCGATTTTCTTTATTTTTAATAAAATATTGGCACAATTTAATTTTTTAACATAAACTTTATCGTCAATTTTATGTTTCTTGATATTAACTCATACCTTAAAGCAACAAATATTTTAAAATAAAAAAATAATTAATAAATTTTTTAAAAATTTTTAATATTTAGATGGAGTCTGGCCTATATATTGAAATTTATGTCTCACATAGCATCACATCACATGCATTAAAAAAACCCTAATAAAATATGAATAATTTTAGGGCACTTTTTTAAAAGTTTTTGTAATAGAATTTAGAAAGTTTAAGTTCACATTGAAATGGGCTCATTTAAGCTGGCCCATTTTCCGAACCACTCAAAACATGAAAGGCCCATATGAACACATTACAGGCCCATCTCATAGTTGATCGGTTTCGCTTATATGCATAAAATAATTTCAACCTGGTTCTCTCTCTCTCTCTCTCCTCTTCCCCATCTTCTTCTCCCTCCAAAATCCAAAACCTCACGAAAGCTCATGCGCTTTAAAATTCAATGTCGTTGTGTCTGAATCGATTTTTGTAAGTCAACTTCATCACATGTTGAATTGTTCACTCATTTTTTTTTTATCAAATTTTCCATTTCAAGGTCAAGAAAGAGAGAGAGAGAGAGACAGAGAGAGATGGTGGTGGTGGAGTGTGTAGCGTCGAATGCTTGAAGATGTTCTGAAATTGTCAGAACATATCTGATGAATTAAGTCAACGTCTTCAACTTGGTGTTGTTTATGTCTTTAAATTCCCGTTATGTATGCATGTTTTCATTTTCTAATCTTTTCTTTCACATGGTTTTGTGGATTCAAGGTTTGAACATTTAATTTCATGTCTGCCTTCAGTAATTTAGGTTTAGAGAGAAATTTTTGTGGGCATTGAATCTTGGGCATTAAGGATTTCCAGCTTAAATGGATGTAATCTAAGCAAAAAGGGTTTTGTGGGGTTTAAGCAAAAGGGGTTTCAATGCCGCCATTAAAATTACGTGTTTTCAGAGCCCTTTATATGCAGGGTAGCTGTTCTAAAACTTGGAGGCAGATAGAGCGAGACAGTTTCTACAGGGAGACTGAAATTGGGTAAATTTAATCTGCCCTTTGAGCATTGAATATTATCTATATTTATTTGTTCAACATGTATGTGTCTCTATCTATACGTGGTTATGATTTTTGATATTGTTTGGATTATTCACCTGTTCCAATATTGATTTGCGACTTTTCTGACCTCTGAACGTCCTACCGTAAGTGTGATTCTGGGGTATTTGTTTGGTATGGGGGATCATGGATTGAATTCTAGTTGTCGCTCAAAGGCGAAGCTGATTTTCTAGTTGTTTTGAATCAGAAATTTGACCAGAGAATAATGTCTATTTCGCTGAGTTATCGAATTTGGCTGACTGTGAATAACATTCAGATTAGTCTTGGATCTTTGTTACATTTGAGTTCCTGATTATTATGATCCAAAATAGCGTATGCACTTGATTGATTGTAAGCAGGAATGACTGAAAATTAGATGTGTGGGATGATTTGCTTATTGGGATGGCAAAGTTGAGCTACCCCAAGAGCAGAGTAACCCGAACAATGGGTTGGATTCAGTTGTTATTGGCAGGGCTTGTTCTTATTGTGATCATTTCTAGTCTAGTTAGACTCCATGGTGCTAGATTTTTCTTTTACAGTGAGGATGCTTGCAGTCACTATTATGGTGCAGAGGATGTTTTTGGTGGATTTGATATCAAGGCAATGTCAGAGCACATAGAAGAAGTGCTGGAAAAGATAGAAACTTTGCAGCTCAAACTTGAATATGATGTGCTAAAGATGGAGAAAGACGAAGAACCACTTGACAATAGCAATATCTCAAGGCTAAAACTCAAGAAGTATTTGGAAGATGATGTGGTTCAACCACTGTATGGTGCTCGTGCTGCTCTTAAAGGTGTCAAGTTACCAAGACTAGAAGGCCTAGGAAACACAGAATCTAGGGAGGAGCCACTGATCAAGGCATTTACGATCGAGGAGATGAAAAAGTACATCACACCAAAAGAGAACAAGAAAGGTAAGGTGAACACTTTTAGAACGGAGAGGATATACAACACCATAGGCCATGCTTGTGTTTTAGTTAAAAAAGAATTGGAAGCTTACATGAATTATGATGTTGGGTCCTATTGTAAAGATGATTGGAATCTAGCACAGAAACTCATGCTTCAGGGATGTGACCCTTTGCCTGGAAGGCGTTGCTTAACAAAAGCCTCAAAGCTTTATCTAAAGCCCTACCCCATTAATGTGTCGTTGTGGAAGATTCCAGATGGTAGGAATGTTCAATGGAACAACTATAAGTGTAGGGATTTTGACTGCTTGTCGAGCAAGAACCCCAATCGAGGTTACACAGACTGCATTGGATGCTTTGAGATGGAGAAAGAAAAGCTCAAATGGGTCAATAAGAGCTCGAATTCTTTCTCTCCTGCTGATTTTCTCATCACAGATGTTCTGAGTGTCAAGCCAGGGAGATAAGGATTGGTCTAGATTACAGTACAGGTACTGGGACATTTGCTGCAAGGATGATGGAACAAAATGTCACGATTATCTCAACTGCCTTAAACTTAGGGGCACCTTTCAATGAGATGATTGCACTTCGAGGCCTAGTTCCTCTTCATATTACACCAAATCAACGGCTTCCCTTCTTTGACAACACCATGGATTTGATTCACACAACTGGGCTCTTGGGTGGCTGGATGAACACATTACTGTTGGATTTTGTCCTGTTCGATTGGGATCGGGTGCTGAGGCCTGGAGGCTTGTTGTGGATAGATAAGTTCTGGTGTAATAGAGAAGACTTGGATGATTACATGTACATGTTTCTTCAGTTTAGGTACAAGAAGCACAAATGGGTTGTTTCTACTAAGTCGAAAGATGAGGTTTATCTCTCTGCATTGCTGGAGAAACCTCCTAGGTCTGTTTGATTGTATTATTTTGTTCTCTGTTTCTCTTTTTTTCTTTCTTCTCCCCCTAAAATGTTGATATTCACATCAGTACTGATGTAGTTATTCGAGGATTTATTACAGGTATGTGCAGATGTGTAAATTAGTTGATGCTTCTTTCTTATATTATGGAACTCGGGTTTGTAAACCAAAAATTAATTTATAATTTGTAAGAACAGTTTACTCAATAATTGATCTAATGGTTATCTAAATGACTTGTACTCCTCCTCCTCAACCACCACCGGCCGGCCAATTGGATAAGCCTACCTATATGATTCAATAGACGGGTCATTTTTCTTACCCCAAAAGAAAGAGATACTTATTATTCCGTACGAAAAACTGATCATGACAATTGACAATTTGAGAATAAGCCTATAGAAAATTAAAGTATCTCTACAAACCAGCTAGATTCCTTAACATATTAAAACAAGATCACAAATTTTGTGATGAAAAATTGAAAATCATGTGTAGAATTTGGGCTACTTCTCGCCTATGATTCAATGAAAATATGGATAGAATCGAATATCTTTTTTTTTTTTTCAAGTATAAAAAGTAAAAGCAAACGCACATTATTTATCATGGATCCTTCGTAATCGTCCTTTTTGTTTTACAAGCCGTGCATTATCTTTCTCAGCTCAATTTACCAGAAGCATCTGATTAATTATTTGCCTGAACTAACTATGATGACCAACTTAGCTCTATTTTTATTGGTTGAGTAGGTATGCTTGTCTTACTCTTCGAAAAGGAATTTCAAACTGCAATGGCAAATTGAATACATCATGACGAAGTTTACGAGCTTCAAGTCTAATCATATCTTTAGAGAGACAAACAGTGTAGCTGACTCATTAGCACATTTCGGGCATTTCTGTTTCTTCACCGACCACTTGGGGATATTACCCCTCTTTGTCCCTCTTATCTACCCCGACAAATGATAATTTAAGTAAAACCCTTATAAGAAGGCAAAAATTCTACTCAGTATTCACTGGGGCTAATTAGTGTACAATTATACACTAATTAGTCATAAAAATACATAATGGTTTGTGCTTCGGGAGGACTATATACTAATTGGTGAGAAGAGTTGCCTAAATTTACCTTATTTAAACTTATTTACCCTTTGTCTAAAAAAAATGGTATGCTTAAATTACTCTTATTATTAGTTTCAACAAAGAGAAGGGATTGAACTTGTTAGAGATCGTCATGTTTTAATTTCTCAGTTTCAAAATATATAAAAATAAAATAACTTAATGTTCACTCAAACTTAATTCGAACTCAAAATAAGACTCATGGTCATACTCGAGTTATTCTTATACAGATTGCTCGAGACATTTTGGCTTCGCAAGCTTTTGTTTGATGTTGGCATCACCCTTGCCACTCTCGTGCGGTTATATTGTGACAATATCAGTGCTATATATATGACTCGCCGATCCAGTCAATCATGACCGTAGCAAACATATAGTCGTGGATTATCACTTTGTTCGAGAACAGAGTTGCCGATGGAGATCTCGTTGTAGCGATATATTCCTACTACTTCTCAGATTGCGAACATCTTCACTAAAGGGTTGTCCTCTCAACAGCTTCAGTTTCTTAAGTCCAAGCTGTCCGTGCGTCCCCGATCGCCTTGAGGGGCGTAATAGAGTATTAGAGATATTATTGTCCATGAAATAATTGTAAATTATTTTTCTTTATTATCTTCTATATATATATAGAATGCCATACTTCCATATTGGTGAGTCATTCTATCATATATCCTTCACATATATGAACATAGATTAATTGCTTCAAGTAATTTAACTCTTATTCCTTTTAAATATGATCTCAAGTTCAAACCTTATGAAACCTCTGTTAAGAAAACTCTATCTTTACACTCCCTTCGTTCCATATTAATTATCAAATTTTAAAAATGTAACTATTATAAAAAAATGTAACTAAAATATCAATAAAATTTAATTTAAATTAAAAAAATAATTTTTCGATCAATAAAAATACCAATAGGGCTTTAAAAAAGAGAACTTTTCAATAATATAATGTGATCATGGAAAATTGATTTTTTTAACAATGAATATAAGTCAACTGTATTCTCCGTCTCAAAATAAATGTCCTTTTTAGAATTAAAAATCTACTTTTTACGAAATATAAATAAGATTCTTATTTTTAAGACTCGATTTCTTCGGGATAGAGGGTAGTAATAATTTGGGTTATCTAAAAGCCGAGGGATGGAGAAAATGGCACGAAGGGGGAGCTTAAAATTCAAAAGAGAAATGCTTTGCCACCAAATAGAGAGACAAAGATCACTGTTCAAAGGGGTTAATCAACAATTAAGTATGATGCAATCACACACTACTTAGCTTATAGGGCTTCCCACTTAAGTGCTTTTTAGGTATGCTTTCTAAGTTTTTTAACTCTTAATCCATTTCTTAATTAAACATACTAACTTGGACAACTGTCGACCGCTCATTCGAGTACTTTCTTTAATAAAATATTAACCTAAGTCGATTATTTTAGACAAATTGAAGCAATTTTTGATGCAAATCGCATGGATTATTGAGGGGACCATTTTCACAATGGTGGAATTTGCATTTTTGCTGTACAAATGTCGGACCTACTTTTGTTTTAGCCCTTTAATTAATTAATATTAGTCATTTTAATTAATTAATTAATAATTAATTAAAAAATCAGGCTTAATTTAATTATATATGTATATATACTTGGGTTTGTTTCTTAGAGGTAAAACCCTAAGAATGTACGATGCTTATCTTAAGCCAACTTGCCTGTGGATAATGCCTTGAGGTGATTATTCCTTGCTCTTTGTTTCCTTCACCCACATCTTTCTCACTCAATAATCCTTCTTGATATCCATATACAAATTAATTAATCATTGTTTTTTTTTTTTTACTTAATTTTTCTTCTCTCTTGACTCCATTTGATCTATATATGTGCTTAAGCCATGTACGTAATATGCTTTTGCTCTTGGGCAAGAAAGGTAAGTTGGCTTTTGAGTTGTTTCAATATGAGAACTTGATGATGTGTGTATGTACTTGCAAAGGTTTGTATGTATGGTGTTTGCATCTTCACTTGTTTGAGTTGTTAACCACATGTTTCGTACTGAGATCTGTCGTCATATGGATCTTCCAAAAATAGCCTCTCTTTCGACATTTTGTCTTGCAGATAAGGTTGTATATATATTTTACATCTTTATAGGCCTTTGGGAATTAGGGTACATACAGGGTCAATGTTGTTATTTTTACGTTGTTGTGGGGTTTGCCTTTTCTAGGCGCTAATTTGTTTATATTTTAGTATATGAACGAGTGGATTTAGGCCCACCGAATAATCTATTATCCACTATTATAACCTGGGTACGTCAGCATTCTATATATATTGATGTGGGTATTAACATTCCGTATATGTACGTATGCACATGTATACACAAAGAAACATCTATAAAACTAGACATCAAAGGCTTATAATCAAATTAAGGTACTTAGAGAGAGAGAGAGATAGAGAGAGAGAGGGAGAGAGAAAGAGAGAGATCTAGTGCTTGATTAATATATCTTGTAGTTAAGCTAAGCGGATAGACATGGTGGATGAGGCAGATAGGTTGTTGCCAATAGCCAATGTGGGAAGAATAATGAAGAACACCCTGCCCCCAACAGCCAAGATTTCAAAGGGGGCAAAAGAGACAATGCAAGAGTGTGTGACAGAGTTCATAAGCTTTGTGACGGGGAGGCGTCTGACAAGTGTCACAAGGAGAATCGAAAGACAGTCAATGGAGACGACATATGTTGGGCTCTGAGCTCGCTAGGGTTTGACAACTACGCGGAGGTGATGGCGCGATACTTGCATAAGTTTAGGGAGTTTGAAAGAGAGAGAGCTGCTAATGCCCAAGGCAAAGGCAGTAGCACTAGTAGTGAGGGAAGAGATGAAGGGCTTACTCCACTTAGGGTTAGAGATCAACTGGTGGAGACTTCTTCTTCAGCTTTGATGCCTTTGGAGTTTACAAGTATAGATTGCAATTGCAAGGGTAAAACCTCTTTGAGCAAACCCTCTTAGTCTGAATTTTTGTTGTTTTCAGCATCAAATAAACCAAAGGAGCAAGAATTTGGTGTATGACAAAGGAGTATGGATTTGGTGACTGATTCTTAGTTTGATTTGCTTCTAATTAAATTTCCTGATGTAAGTTTTGCTACTTCTCAGTTATTTGCCTCGTTCTATGTCTATTTTTGGACAGTATTTGGAGAAGTTAATACTGAAAATTTTAATTATGCTCTTCTACTTCTTCTGTTGTGGAGCAGTCTCGCCGTTCAAATCCTAAGTTATAATGTCCCTTCTTCGCAATTCAACTTCAGGGTAAGTCTGCGTACATCCGACCTCCTTGACCTTGGACTTAATGCCCTAACTGGGTTTTAATAAGTTAGGGTATTTTAGGTTTGTACTTGGCTTTATGTCTACAGATTTGAGGCTCGACGAAATGATCAGAGTTTGTGTGCTCTTGGTGAGTTCGTTCTATATGTAAAAGGTATATAGATAGTCGGACGATGTAAAACGTTAAACTGTAAAGATCGAGGGTTTCCTTAATCACTCAGCTTCAATTCCTCCAACCTTCCCCGCCAAGACTTGGGATCATATCATAAAATTAGACAGCTAAGAGGGTTTTCCACTTTTTTCCTTAAATTCCATGAAATGCAGCAGTAAGGTTTTATGTCAACTGCAGAGGCTGTGTGTGGTTAGAATATTGCCTGTCATATTGTTGACATAGCTTATTCAGTCCTCTTCCTTCTTGTTTTTGGTTTACAGACATAATTGTAGGTCAACCCCAGTTCATTCTTCTAATCAGACTGAATAACCTTTGATGAAAGTAATTCCTACATAATATATTAACATGGAAAAGATGTAAAATTGAACTCACAGGCTCCCTTTGCCTTCTTATCTTCGCCTGATAAAAAATTAGGGCACAAGATTGCAGAGAATGCTTTTCATTAGTAAGTAAATCCAGATTCTAAACCAGCTCATTTACAAGTTTATCTGCTAAACACATGATTGGTTTCTTCAGTTCTATGTTCATGAGTAACTTCACATCTGACATAAAGAAGGCAAGACAAATAAAATGAGGGTTTCTTCAGTACATGTGAAGAAGTTACATGTCAACGATGGGTCGGATTTCATACATAACAATGTCGTATTCAAGTGGATTGAACAAACTTTATTTTATCGTCTCATGTATCTTTACCGAAATAAACTGAGTATCTTTATAAATGTTAATCAATTTTTAACTAATAATTTTAAAAAAATTAATGTTAGATGTAAATTCAAATTCGAGCTGCAACGTTTTTTGTTTCAAATACGAACTCATCAATGACATCGTTGCTTCATATCTATCAATCTGAAAAACTGCAAATCCCTTTAATTCACAAACACCATGTCACTAAGCTCTCACTTTATCCTTAGTACTTCAAAAATAAAAATGACCCACCTGCGTCTAGAAGTCTACTGTTGCACTCTACATTTCATCATAAGGACTCTTCTAACGGCCTTTCTAATTTATCGGTCAATTAGTAATCACTAACCACTATCTCTAAAATCGGCCCTAACATATTCTATATACTAAAATAGGATTATCTTTTATAGGTGACGAGTCCATGTAGTAAAAGAGACGTTCAATGGGATATTGAACCATAGTTGCGAGAGTACTAACCTGCTAAATAGATGAGGAGCCAATTTATCGATCGATGAGTGTATTTAAGGATGAAACATACATGTAGTTTGGTCTGCAAGATACATCTGGACTAGGTTGTTCAAACGAGGAACTAACATTTCATATGCTTGTACATGTACTTGAAGGCTTCCTGTTGCCTCCATTACATGATCTTGAGTTCTGTTTTATTACAAGGAGAATTATACCATTCTTATTTGCCTTCAAGCAAAGTTTTTATATATGTTGGTGCTAGTCGATCATATATATTAAGTGTCCTTGATCGCTTAATTAGAACTTAATTTCACTTAAATCCAACTCTTGGCGGTTTGTAACAACTTTTTTAAGAATAATGAATGAAGTTCATTAATTAAAGGTCATACGGTATCTACAACAAGCTATTTGTAGCAAGTCGAATAAACTTATAATATGTTTTTTTCTGTATGATTTTACGTCATTTTTTGTTACCTATACGTAGCTGGAGTCAAGAGTGGAACTTACCTCATTATCAAGAATCCAACATGCTGAGTACAATAAATGTAATTAATTCTCATTTTTGAGAAAATAAATATAAAAATTTAAGTGAAATTAAGAAATTAATGTCAAATGGTCACACCTGATATATTTTCATGTTTATGATATGAATTTATCATATAAAAACCTTTTGAATTCTGATTTCATTATTTTTTTATAAAAAAATAGTATAAATTAGATTATATGTACAACTTGACCTCTAAAATTCCCCACCAGCTAATCCATGTTTTAGTCAGGCAGAATTGTTAATATAATAATCAGTCTTCTCCTTAACACTAAAACCCAATCAATATTTTTCTTTTTTTTATTTATAGAAAAACCAAATCAAGATTGATTGTGCTGAAAAGATTTTTGAGAAATTCTATAGGAATTAATTCCCTTGATTAAATTAAAGAAACATAAACCAATTGAAGTTATATAAATATACATACTCAAAAGTGCAAAGTTAACTCCTTTATTGGGGTTCAAAAGCCATGTGATCTCCCATTAATTTAATCTATTCAAGGTAGTTTAGTGCTTCCCATTGGGGTTCTTTACCCTAAGAAGGAAATTTGTACATTTTTCTCCATACCAACTTGGAAACCAAGCTTTCATATATATAATATCAAGAATTAATGCCACTGTCAATGGGGTCATAGCCTAATGATCAAAATTGAGGTTTGAGTATATTGGATGTCAAGTTCGATTCCCTCCGTCCCATTGTAATATTCTACTATTTTATGTACCTCCTCTACACAAAATAAATAAATAAATAAATAATGCCACTAATTGTTCATTTATATCATCCATTTAGGTATGGCATTCTTGAAAATGAAAAATTGTTTACTTTTGAAATTAAATTAATAGAAAATGAGAGAAATATATACATGTGTTGTTCCAAGATTAGGGTTTTATAAGTGCACCCACTTTTTACCTAGGGTTTCTTCAAAACAGACCACTATTGTTAAGGTGATCTTTTCATGTATCTTTAATTTGATAAGTTTAATTACCATTTGAACTTGACTTGCTAATAACCATGTCCCTTTAGCTTTGTTGTGGTTGGCCTTTCTCTAAAAGAATGGAAGTATCTAAATCTCCTTTTCATGAAGATTTTAAACTTGTCGTTTTTTTATAAAAAAGGGGATGTACATAGTTTTTAGTGGAAATATAATTATAGAAAGAAGAATAAAGGTACCGATATTAAATTCAGATTTCTTATATTATCATTGAAAATAGTCGACTAATAATTTTAGGAGAAAAAACACTTTAAAATACAAAAGGAGTAAAGAGAATACGTACGTCATGATTTCTCATGAACAAGAGGCACTCAATAAAGATAAATATTAACTCTAATATACGCTCCTAATTGATATTATCATAAAAAAAAAAGTAGTATCAATTGCACTAACCTGTATATATCTTAATTATTACCTCTTTTTCCTCGTCTTTTAGATAAATTTTTCCATATACACTCATCTCCTACGAAAAAAGAAAATCATAAATTCACCAAATTGATAAACACAACAAGCTAAGAAGGGGGACAAGCAACTCTACCAATGCATATTGTAATTTGTACAAAAATGTAGCATGCTTATGGGTTTAATTCCTTGAAAGAAGAAAATTAATGCCTCATGAAAGCCATTCCCATGAGACTTAGTTCATGAAATCCTGGGGGCATCAATCTTCATACATAAACCTACATATGCATGAATAGTTTCTCTCTTTTGACACGTGGCTCATTCGCATTGGTGGAATTAAAATCATTAGTCTTCTTAAACTATATTATGGGCATATATCTTTTAGGAGCATTCTTTTAATTTGGTGGGTTTAGTTTAATATAGTAATTTTCTTAATTACATTTTTGTGAGTTTCGTACAAATATTGAGTACTGTTTTGAATATATATATTAAGGGTTTAGTTATAAATGTTAAATACGGATGAAAAGTATAAATACATATCCTTTTACTTTTATAAAAGTGGAAGGATATAATCTCCTAAAAAGTACAATTATGCATAAACTTTTTCTACCATTTGAGATATGAGAGTTTAATTTTGAATTGTCATTTTTTTAGTTACCATGTTTATATTTTCTTTGAGAAAAAAACTTTGACCCTTTAACAATAATGTGAAATAATCTCTTTATTTACAAAACAAAGAAATGATTGTACCCCATAACACCATTTTTAAAAATAAAAAAAAAAAAACAATTGAACCTAATCAAATAAAAGAGATGTTGTCTCATATTTTACATCTTTAAAATACATTTTGAAATTCAAGATTGATTTGCTTATTATGGCAATTTTTTTTATAAAAAAAATGGCTCAAAAAATATTTTTTTAATAAAAAGTTTCTTATAAAGAGAATGCAGGAGGGAGAATAGTATTATTTGTTAAATTACTCATTTCTTTCTTTATATTATAATTTACAGAGGCTTCTTTATTCAATTTAATTCATTAATTTTAATTTCGATGTGGTCGGATTTTGAGTAAATTTCAAGTCGTCCAAATAATTTAGCAATACACCAGCCAAAATGCCAAATGAGACTTCTTGAAGAAAAAAAAATCATAAAAATAAAGACAAAAAACAAAGAAAAGAAAACATGTATCATAGTTCACAACTCTTCTTTTTTTTTTTTTTAATGCAAATATGAGAGGTAAATTGTTTTTTGTTTTTTTTTGGGGGGGCGGCTTGTTCCTCAAGAGTTGGCAAGTAGGTGGAAGCTTCTAGAATACAGTTGGAGAAGCCTCTAGGTTTATATTCTTGTGGTATTTGCCATTTGCCAATTTAGGGGTCCAACCAAAAGTTTGGTTTTTGAAAAACCTTGACAGAAAAGGTGAGACTGAGAGAAATTAAAGCACTTAAATATGAGCAATAAAGAGCAACCGCCCATAATTACTTGGAGTAAAATGAATGTACCTAAGCATTCTTGTCTGTGCTGAATACTGACTGATACACAAAAAATGTCATTCAGATTTCAGACAGAGACTGGCCAGATTAACACCTACCGAGGTCAGCATTGTGTATTATGTCATGGAGGGATAGCATCTCAAGTGCACCGGTTTTTTGAGTGCCCTTTTGCTAGCAAGATCAGAGACGGGATGCTAAATTGGCTAAGATTAAGTGCAACTGTTGTAGCTTGGAGAGCGGTTTCATAATTGGGTTATTTCCAGCAGATGGTTTCGTTTGCTAAGAAGATGTTCTGTATGTGTACTGTCAGGCTGGACTCAGGTTATTTTCAGAAGAAAACAAAGAATTGAGAAGTTTCGCACAGCATTATAGAACAAGTAAAATATAAGTTTCTGTTTTTGATTAGACAAGTTTTAAAAATTGACTTCTCCTGAGGCTGCGGGACAGAGATGTCCTCTGTCCACAGTGCCTATGTAGGTGTAAGACCCTGTGTTCAGGGAATTTTGCTGGTGGTAAGTGATTATTTAACCTTTTACCAAAGGGGGATGAAAGGCAAAAGGAGAGGGTCTCTATGCAATGTCATGTTGTATTTTCCAGTTACATAGAAAGATATGAACATAGGTAATTTGCCAAAAAATTCTTCAACGAAGCCGGCAAATAACAGTAAACGAATGTATCTACACCTGAAGTGTGCAAAGTGACCCCCCTTCTAACCCTCCTCCCATTCAGTAGTGAAACGCCCCGAGGCACAGGTATAGGGGATCATGGGATGGATAGTTAAGAACAAGGATTAGCTCACTTGCTGGGGAGGATGAATATAGAACTTAGGTCTGAGCTACAAGATCAAGTCTGACCGAAATACATTTACGTATATAATTCGAGATTTGGATATATACTTGATATCAAACCAGAATATAGTCACTCTTGACATAGTTCGGTTTTGTTTGGATCTATATATGCATACAAGTTATAAACTTATAACCAATTTTGCCAAAAAATTCTTCAACGAAGCCGGCAAATAACAGTAAACGAATGTATCTACACCTGAAGTGTGCAAAGTGACCCCCCTTCTAACCCTCCTCCCATTCAGTAGTGAAACGCCCGAGGCACAGGTATAGGGGGATCATGGGATGGATAGTTAAGAACAAGGATTAGCTCACTTGCTGGGGAGGATGAATATAGAACTTAGGTCTGAGCTACAAGATCAAGTCTGACCGAAATACATTTACGTATATAATTCGAGATTTGGATATATACTTGATATCAAACCAGAATATAGTCACTCTTGACATAGTTCGGTTTTGTTTGGATCTATATATGCATACAAGTTATAAACTTATAACCAATTTTGGCTGCCAAGTCCAAATAACAGCCATAACATCGCTTCTTGTGAGTATCTTTGCATTTATGAAAACCTGCAAGAACAAGTAATTCTGTCTTTAACCCTAAACCAGGCAATGAAAAAGCCTCCAAACCCACAACCAAAGTTAAAGAGCAGCATTTCCTATCCCTTAGGCCTTAAATATATATTTTGGTCATACTTCCAAGACTGGAGAAATAAAAATCAATGCAACTAGCAATTTCTACATTACGAGAATCGAATCCGTCCCTGAAAAAGGAAAAGAGGGGGAAATTAAGGAATTTCTTTTCACTTATGAATGAACAATATAGCATAGATACAATTAATACTACAAGCATAAAATATGTGATCTTACATTTGCCTAAAGAGAACTCAATTAATGTGCATATAACACCGTCATACAGATTTGATTAACGTATATTTGAACCTGATCTTTCCACCTGATAGCAGGATTGCTTTTGGGGTTGAGGCTGTTTATATCGTGATCTCCTTAGACCCCATAAAAGCAGAACTTACATCGGGAGTGGTTGTTGTTGTTATATCCACGAAAGGTTTGTCAGCAACACAAAGTAAATGACTCGCATAATTAAGATGAGTAGCTAGTTAAGACTTAAAATTCAATCTTTCTTAGAGGAAGCCCTACTGCTAGCTATGCTCAGCTGATCTGAAAATCCGAGAGATGAAGCGCCAGCATTCCCACATTTTGCCACCGTTCTGACACTCTCAATCAACTCTTGAGTTCGGGCCTCTTGTGACAATATCTCTGCTAGCTGTTCTGGGCTAATCGCTAACTTTACCTTCCAAACTCCTCCTCCTCCTCCTTTTGTGTATCTTGAAAACACATTATCTGTATTTGATCTTTTCAGCACATTACTCTGACAACTACTGTCAAAGGACATCCTGTAAGGTGCCACCCATCCAGTTGTGGCTGTGGGAATGCTCTTGGATCTGACATGGCCTAACTTAACCTCAAAAGCATCATCCCTTTTCATGTGAAGTGGAAGAAGCAAGTATGAATCTCCAGGCCGGAGCTCTTCATTGTTCGACAATGGCTGCCAGAAGAGATCATCGCTCTTGAAAATAGCATGACATGGAAATTCCTCGAGAAGGAGGCCTACTGTTATTGGAGCATGGAACTCCATGATTCCCCCATTTGCTGTCACCACTTGGATCGCGCCATTTTCCTCTCCCCTCCCATTCCACCAAATAGGCAATTCCCCATGTTATTATACAACAAGCCTCGTTCGGCCTCCTACGAAGCTTTTATGGGTGAATGAGTTGCCTTCCCTCTCATTTCTGCAAGTGCTAATAAAAACAGTTGGAGGGTGGCAAAGGTTGGCTTTGGGTGTAAAATTATTCCCCTACCATGCTGATATGATGAGAGATTTATGCTTCTTGATTTTCCCTCCAATCCCCCTTTCAACTTTTGACTAAAAAATGATGTCCAAGGGAACAAAGTAAAAGCAGCCCACCTCAAAACACAATGTGTGAAATGATAATTGGTACATAAATCTAGCACTCTATAGATTCTTATGCAACAAATGTGCACATAAGCTAGCCAACTCTGGCTAAGCAATACCCTAGTCTTAGTCTAGTCTATAGTGAAGTGAATTGCGTAAAACCAGCCTCTCCAGACTGCATATATTAAGATCTTCCGACACCCACTTTTAACAGGACCCGCTTCGGGTTTCTTGATGCTTGTAATCTAGGGTAGCCTCTCATAGCCACAAGCAAAGAGTTGGGGCGGAAAGATGGTCAAAAAACACACCCAAAACTCACTGGATTGGTCCACTAACACAATCATCATACCATATGATGTCTTTCACTTTCTCTTTAGTAAAGGCTATATGGGCCTGCCCATATGGGGTCCCATTGATTTGGGATTTGCCACAGCTTTGCAGCTTCACAATCCCAGCCGAACAACAATATTCCCACATCGCTTTCTTACTATCCTAAAAGTGAGGAAGGTTTATCCATAAATTTAACTGAATTCAAAAGGCTGAACCTGTTATATGTATACATTATACTAGAGCTCAATCATAAGATGACCCACATTAATAAAAACAATTCTTTGCTAAACAATTTATCTCCGATAACATCCCTAAGAAGCTTGTTAAATTTAGGGGTATTAAATCCAACATTCTCCCCAACCCAATAAGGTAGGAAGCCCCACTGGACTACCCTAGATAAGGCCTAATAAAGCGAGTTGATAGTTTAAAAATATAAGTAAATTAAAAATAAATAACAATAGCACAGTATATAGGGGACTACTAGAGCCACCAATTGTGGTGTGTAAATTTTAAGAGACATAATCGAGTTTTCATCTTTTGGAAAATTCACTTCACTCGCTCCACTTAATCCACCACTCATCAACCTTAATATATATCAGCGCATCTATTATACACCTGTGAATTTATAATCTCAGGTCATGTGTCACGAAATGGTAGAACAAAAGGAAAATTAGAGGGGTTTGTGAATTTTTGGCAATGATGTGTCATCTGAAAGCTAATATTTCTCATATGCATATAAGAATTTGCCTAATATATATGGAGGGATTATCATCTAATTCATTAAGTCATTATATATAGTTGAAATCAATCAGCAGGTGAAAAAAGTCATTTACTAATACTAAGTTGAGAAAAATTATTGAAAAAGATATTTTAAAAAAATAAAGAAAAGAACATTTATAAAAGTATTAGATATGAATGAAAATTAAATTTATATTGAAAAGTATGAATTAATAATTACAACAATGAGTATAGAATCATCCAAAATACACAAACAAAACATAAGATAAAAGACAACAAAAATAAATTTATATAAATGGATGATCATCATCAATGGATATATGGTCAAATGGGTTGGACGAAGCATTGTGAGTATTAATCAATTTTATTAAATCATCCCTCTATAATTCGTATTTAATATATATTCTATTAATATTTTTTATTAACAAAAATTCTACTCTAATTTTTGGTCGGCTCGGCTCAGTTATTCGATCTAATTGCTATAAAAAAAAATCAGTTGTTATTTCGTGTGCATCCCCCGGCCCATTCCATACCCTTTAGAGGCCCAAATGGGGGCCTGTTTGGTAACAAGTGAGGGAGGAGAAAGAGAAAAACACACAAATATTAGTAGCAGTACTATAAATAGTAAATACCCTACCCTCTCCCATGATCCTATCATATATGTCATACCTAGAGTTGGGCAACGAGTCAGGTTATGGGTTAAATGATATTGACCTTTTAATACCTACCTAATTTGAGTAATAAAAGTAAATGTCAAACTCGAAAAAACGTACTCTATCTACTTACTTGGAAAAAAAAACATAAATCTGCAAATATTGCTTGAACATGTATTATATGATATAGTTTCAAGTTTTCCTTGAACAGTAAGTTCTATACCCTACTAGGAATTCGATACCAAATACCACAATAGCATGACTTGAATAAGTAATTAAACTCAACCATGAGACAATTTACAAAACATTATTGTTCTTCAAACGTGAAATCGATAAGTGATCTCTCAAACAACATTGTTTTTGCAAGCTCAATTGCTTTATGGGGGTCAAAGAATTTCTCCACAATGGCAAGTGTGAAGTAACAGTAAACATGTCACAAATTATTATAAAATAGTCTTAACTTATTAAAGACTCATTTAAGACTCGTAGACCTATTGACTCAATTAATAAGGGTCCAATCTTCACAGTCTTAACGAATTTGAATAAGATCGGAGTCCAAATATAGAAAAAATAAATGAGTTTAGGTTTATATGGACCAAATCCAAATCCGACTCAATCCTATTCCTAAGTTATTCTTTTCACTTGTGAATGAGAACGACAATTGATAAAGCTAAATGTGCTTTATAAATTCATCAATTGTGAGATTAACATTGTATTAAGTTTGTTAGATGAATTGGTTTATTGGTTTTGCTTTTACTATATAAGGAACTTATGATTCTTCCATTGATTTGGACTATTTGATATTAGACTCTCTAAGTAAAATATTTTGTTTATCAACCTTAATTTTTTAAGTTCGGGTTGGAGTCCTTATATAGTTATATAAAATAATTCACGAAAATTACAACTACTTAAAATCTTAATTTGGATTGACGCAAAACTGTAAAACTTATTGTTTGATCAAATTTTTTATAATGTTCATTTAATATTATTTTACATTGTTTACCATAACTTTCTTTTGTTTATGCATTGTTCATGTTTGGTCAACATAAAATACCCCTAGGAGCAAAATCTAGGTCACCTAATACCGAGTACATACTATCAACAATGAGTTTTTATTGTCACCCTCCCCCAACACACATGTATTGTCGAACATATGTAATAGAGACGCAATTACAAAGTTGTATTGAATTAATCCTATTATGTTTATCGATTATCATTAGTACAACATTCATAACTTCCCAATAATTCGATAAATTTTAATACACGTATGACTAACAGTTCAATTGCTCTTAATGAATTTTTTTTTATTAACACGCACTTATAAAGTTATAAAATCATCCGTTGTTTTTGAGCACGTCCGGCGCATACTTGGAACCTAATTGAAACTAGTCAAATGGGTAAGGTTTTATAATCGGAACCGTCCGATATGTTCCGGATAAGGTTCTTAAAGTTTAGGAACTTGTCAAATGGGTTCAAGTACTGGTTCCAATAATTAAACCCTGGAACCGTTGGTACCAAGAATCGTTAACAATGTTCTAGATTTTCAACCTTTTTAATTTTTAATTTTTAATTTTTAATATGAGATTTAAGTGATTTTTACTTTTTAATTTTTAATACGAGGTCCAACCCACATTTTATTAAAAACTCCTAAATAATATTAGTAAGCACCTCCACTTTTTTTCGTTTTTATAATAATAATGGTATGAATAGGAGTATCTTAGAATTAGAATCGGACCCTACGATTCATGTTCGGATTTTTGAAATTCGGGAAGACGTCAATCAAATTTCGTTTTAGATTCATAAAATTTAAAAGCCGATCAAATAAATTCAAATTTATATTACCAATTTTAAAATAAGGTATTCGAAACCGCTCACTCGTTATTATAAATACGACGCATTGAGGATGATTGTGACCTATCTCAAATGAATTTCATAGTCAATTAATAAATCCTTATTGAATATCCATTCACAAATTTTCATAATCAATTGTGGTGCTGAATATTATTGAAGAAAAAGACAAGGCAGGGTCAAAAACTGAAGGGGCAAAGTGTCAAAGTACAATCAATGTGACTCAATCTCGAAGGGCTGTAATGTAATTTCGCAATAGGAAAGCAACAACCCAGCGAAACAACAAAGGGTTTCTACTCAGTGGGTCCCTGCATTTAAAACGACAAATTTACGAAAAAGCCCTTCTCCCTCCTCTCACGATATCATCCCTTTCTTCCCCCCTCCTCTCTCTTTGCCTCTCTCACCAAAATCTTCCCCACCTTCTGTTTTGGGGTTACGTCGGCCTCTGAAATTTTTACCCCCAGAAAACTGAGAAAGCTCCAAAACAACAAAAACCCAAAAACATATTTCGGTTTTGTATTTTCCTGGGCACTCTTGAAACGGCACCGAGGACTTGGAAAAGCCTAGAGAGCGAGAGCGAGGGAGAGCGAGAGGGGGAGGAAGAAACTTGGACACAAAGCACATTTAGTTAAGACTATAATCGTGTTCGTATTGTGAATGTGATTGATGTATTGTGTTGTTTTGGTTAGGGGCCATTGGAGCGGTTGTTGTTCTTCTGGCTTTCCCCCAGTTTTCGTTGGGGGAAAAGACGGAGATTGTGGCGTATAATGGTAGTATTGAGGGATTTGCTTCATGGGTTTTTCTGGGTTTTGGATTTCCGAAGTGGGATTCTGATGCCTCGTTGGATTGATCCTCTTTTGCTAAAGGTGTCTTTTTCTCCAAGGATTGAATTTTAGGGTTTATTTTCCCCCTTTTAAAAACATTTGAGGGAAAGTGTTTTTGGTGCTTTTGGATGATAGTTTAGAGATTCTTTTGTTTTTGTTTTGGTCTATTTTGGGCGTTGAGGAGAAAGATGAGTGACATTGAGCTTGAAGAGGAGAAGCTTATTTCCCTCAAGGTGGTGATGATGAATACATTGATCCTGACAAGGACTTTTCTTACATTGTAAGCATCTCTTACATGTTATCTGCTAGTGATCAGGCTTTGGTACTTAAGAAAACTTTGTCTGGCACTCAGGTTTTACTACTGAATGTGTTATTTTTGTCCAATTGATATGTGATTACGCTCCAATTGAGTTGAATTGCATTTTTGGGTTTGGTTTGTACAACTTGTGGAGCTGTAGGCCCTAGGATAAAGTTGAGGAGTTTCAAATGTCAGCATATAAGTGTTATTGATTTGTTGGTGAACCTTCATGGTTTAATTGGGACTTAGGAGTGTCGGGCTTTGGCTTTTGTTTATCCCCTCATGCTGCCTCTCTCGAACTGAAAATGGGGAAAAATTTATGCAAATCACGGTGGCTCCATTCCATATGTCAAATATAGACTGATACGCTTATGTTACATTACGCCTACTAATCTATGGAAGGAATGCTATATCTTTTGAGCTAGGATGTTCATATGACTGTCAAGTTGGGATTCTTTCTTAGTCTGTTGCTAGAGCTCTAAACTTCAAAGTCTGTTTTATTAGTTTCCCCCATTTGTTCATATTTAGATTTTTGTCAATTTTTTTGGCCTTGCAGCCATGTTGGGAATCTAGTTTTTGAGTGTGTTTGGGCTTTCCCGTTGATAAACAATTTATTTTTCTGTTAGAAACTGAAATTTCCTGGGAGATGATTTTACAAACCATTCATCAAGTCATTGTTTCCTCATCATCAATGTGAAGTTAAATGTAACTGGAGCCAGCAGAACCAAAAGGAGAGAACTTCAGTTATATTTATTGATCAAATCCTTCATTTGATTTTCTTTTCTTCTTGAAATTAAATTTCCTAAATTTTGAGAAAGAAATGTGTCATTGTGTTTTTAAGGAATACAGTAGTCCGAATCCTCAAATGAGAGTGTTACTTCATCAACCTTGGCATGTCTGCTGCAATTGTTCTAGTTGTGTCTGCCTAGCATATACTGAAACACATTTTACTGTATTGTACTGTAGGTATATATAAGTCAGGAGTCAGAACACTTTTATCATTATGAATAAAAGAAAACTAAATTAAAAAGCAAGAACACATTTGGGAAAGGTCTTAAAGGGCACATCAGATATAACCTGGATAAAATGAGGAGGATAAATCATAAAAGATGCAAAGCTTGAAAATTAAATCTCCATTCCCCTGAAATCAGGGTGTTCCAGGAACTAACAGACCTAAAGAGAAAGGAAAAATTACATTCCTTACATTCAAGTGACAATATATTCGAGGCATTCAGACAGTAGTGGGAGTGCTTCTGATGAAAATTGTTGCAACTATGCAGCTTTTTAAATTTAATTCATGCCGGTGCAGAAAGTGTCAAACCAAATAGTCTCCTGCATAAGTACTATGATTAGCACATTCTCTAAACTAGAAGAGTCTGACCCTGACTAACTGACATCTTAAGTCACGTATGTTGAATTCAGTGACCTGTGTATATTAAGATCTTTTGTGGGCTCATAGGCAGCTTCTTTGTTGTGCACAAGCCACTGAAATATTTGCAAGGAAACTTGCTCTATTGGTGATAATCCCAGGCCAACATTAAGGTGCACAATTTGCTGTACATTTAGGGTACAAACAAGGGATATTTAGAAGATCGTCTGCTAGCACTAGCACCTCGCTGATAAATGGTTGTGTCAGACATAGTATATGGTTCATCAGGATCATATTGTAGTGGGCTTCAAGTTTCTGTTGGATCTCTTCTTGTGAGCTACCTGGCTAAATCTTTGTGTAATACATGAGGTGCTTGGTAATGTGATTTTTCTCTGGCCCATCCAATGTCTTTGGGAGTCTTGCTGATATTATGGTATTTGGTCTATGTAGGACAAGAAGATTGAAAATGTCTTGGGACATTATCAGAAAGATTTTATGGGAGGGCTTTCTGCGGAGATTCTTGGTGAGTTTTGCATTGTAAAACTGATATTTCACAAATTCCCAATTTCAGGTGGTGTTATTGAAATTTGAATGTTGACAGGTGCAAGATTTGGGGGCTATGGATCATTTCTTCCTATGCATCAGCGCTCCACTCCAATTTTGTCTAATCAGAGGATCCAAAGCCACAATAGTTCAGAGTCCCCTCATAATCTATCATCAGAGGTACTGTCAGTGGTAGTGTCCACTAGATATCGCAGCTAGCATAATCTGGCAACTTTCCATATATTCACGACGCTAATAATATCTGTTTTGAATATTGAGTTGCAGCGTCTCCCTCAGAACCCCACTGCTACAGCCAATCATTCGTTGCCGGTGAGATCTATTCGTACTTCAAGTGATCGTGGCACACAACTAGTGCCTGAATCAGGAATATGTTCGATTAATAACCAGTCCAAAATTAAAAGTTTGCATGATGGTTCTTCAAATGATGAAGAAAAGAAACAAATAGTCCATCATACTGCCCAGAAACCACTGAAACTTCGAGTCAAAATGGCATCTGATAGTGCATTTTCTCGTGATAACAATGCAATCTATAGTGGCTTGGGTCTTGAAATGTCCCCTTCTTCGTCTCTCGATGATAGCCCCTCACAGTATGATGGAACTTCACCTGACATGCAAGAGATGATGCCAGAATCTCCTTCCTACATTGTGAAGGTGAACTTGAATTCTCTTTGATACTGTCTATGTTATCTGTGTTTGATGATTCAGTGGTATATGTGTTTACATTGTTATTCTTCTCGTTCAGGTGATGACATCATTTCCTCTTCCCAACAAAGAAGCACTCTCTCCTCTCCATCATAGCTTGGTCAATTTAGTGGGAAGAGAGAACAATCTGGAAACTGCTTTGCCAGGATGTGTTGAAGCAGTTTTTACAGAGGGGAAGAGCAAAGCAAATAAGAATAGTAAATCAAAGATCAAGGATCCAAATAAGGATAGGAAATCAAAGCAGAAGGAACCGAGAAAAGAAAGTAAGTCAAACAAAAAGTTACACATAAAGCCTGTGGAATTGTCAAAGCACAATCATGAGTATCCTGCAAATGCAGTTGGCTTGTCTGCAAATAAAAGGGAAGAGAGTGTGACATCACTGGCTAAGGAGGCTGTTCTATCTAAAGCCTTACCTAATGCAGTTGATGCCTATTCTGAAGAAACAGGACTTGCTGCTGTGACAAACGAGAATGCTGGTTCCAAGAGGGGTGAAGTCAGATGCTCGGAAGGCCACACTGAAAAATCAATGCAGCATGTGCACATAGCTGGAGATAAGGCTAAGGGGAAGGCTGTTGCCACATCCTCTTGTGATGCTGCTGTGTTGGATGAAGGAAATATGAAAGCATTAAGAGGGAAGATGGAGAAGGAGAGAAACTTCAGTTTTATCATGAGGAAAGAATCCCATGCAGACAAGGGAATTGAAGTTGAGCCCAGAGAGGAAGAGGCTAATAAGCCTTCGAAACAGCATAATATGACAAAGGAGAAAGTAAAGGATATGGTTCACAATTTGAGGTTTCCAAAGGAGAATGGTGTGTGTGAGAAAGAAAGTGGAATGCAAAAGAAAATTCAGGAAGATCAGCAAGTAGGTTCTTTTCCCATGAAAAGTGTTGGGGAAAAGGATAAGCGTCATGAGATATCTAGGAAGAGGATAGATCATAACATCGGAACACTAAAACCTTCAAAGCAGAAACCACATTCAAAACTAAGGCCTCACTCACAGATGGGGGTGGGATTGCCTAGTGGGAAAGAATATTTTTCTTCTTTGGCTAAGAAGAAATCAAGGGAAACTCAAACGAATAGTACATCTTCTGCAGAGCGACCAAGAGCAAATTTGATGGTTAGTTCTTTAGCTGCGGAAAGCAAGGAAGCCATTCTCGGAAGCAACATTCCATTTAACAGTAAAAGTGATGTTATAAACTTACAGAGGGAAATGAGAAAGGATGGTGGTCTGGCCGGTACTGTAAAAAAAGACAAGAAAGGAAAAGATCTGAGCTTGAAGGACTCCACGGTGGGATTTTCTGATACAGAGACGCTTACTTTCACTAATGAACTGAAGGAAAAGTCACGTGGTAAAAAATTGGGCTTGATACAAATATTGGATTTAATATGGAAGGACATCCATCTGGTGGCAACTTTGTGACAGAAAAGATGCCTGTTGGTGATGTGCTGCCTACAGAGATGGAAGACTGGGTCTTATGTGAGAAGTGTGAAAAGTGGCGGCTTCTGCCTTTTGGAGTGAATCCAGATTCCCTTCCAAAAGAATGGACTTGTAGCATGATTACTTGGTTGTAAGTTTCCTCTCTTCGTACTTGATTATGTCATCTTTAGTTGCTATATATTTGAATAGTGTTTACTGTGTGAAGGAATTATCTTTGTTGCCAATAGGATTTCATTGCTGCAATTAAGAGCAAAATCATAGGTACAGTAGGTCTGTCATCCATGGTTTGAATTCCCCTTCCTCAAAAAATATATTGGTGTTGCTCTGAGATGTCGTCTGTTCCTCTTGGTGGTTGGAGGCTGATTTATTTTATAGATAAATACTCAGGATGGCTTTGGTTATCAGATAAGTTGAGTTGTTTTTTCATATTGGGTGGCTTATGCTGTCTTATATAGTTCAAAGTTTTAGTACAGTCCTATTATTCCAAGCTTGTAAAATGGTAAGCCCCTCCCCCCTTCTGTGGCCAGAGCATGATGTGTTCAAAACTATTTTTTAGGCCTGGGAAGAACAGTTGCAGCATCAGCGAGGATGAGACGACCAGTGGGCTGCGTGCACTATACCAAGGCCAGGTTAGCGTGCCTCCCCTGCAGAATATCCAGCTGGCTTATCCGGATGGAACTGCTTTTGTACGTGCATCAGCTGGTGTCCAACATGTTGATGATATCTCTAGTGGAGGCAGAAAAAGAATTTGCTGAAGACACAAATGGATGCATCTAGACAAAGTGGTTCCGAAGAACATATTCCTGTAAAGAAGGATCGGCAACACTCTGCTGAAATGAAAAGTTCAAAGCATCAGAAAATACTTGCCAGGGAATTGGATGCTGTTGGAACATCTGGTGACTATTCAACCATTTATATTTACTTGTGTTGAGTGGCATATTTGTTAACTTGAAGAACAATTTGCCCTTCTTCTTTGCATTTCCACATATTCTGCTTGATCTGCTGAATATTTGTCAAAAGGAAAAGGAAAAGTCAAAGGTCGGTATGAATAGATTTTGTGGCCTGAATGTGGATACTAGGTGCCCATCTTTCAGAATCGTTGACATAACACTAAATTATGTTCTTAAATAATTCCAAATTGGGCGAAAAAATTGGATTGGAGGAACTCGTATTGTGTAGCTTGCTCTGCTGTTGCTATCTTGTATTGCAGCTTCACTAGTTTGATAATATGTATTGCCTGCCACTACGGTAATACACTATGGAGTTAAGATTCAGGGTCATCCAGTCTACATCGAAGAAATGAGGATTCGGAATTTCTTTTTGCCCACTACCTAGTTTGTCGACTACCTGCTTTGGTGCTTTGTTTGGAGTTAACTAATGGGATAAGGCTGAAATTGGGTCAAAATTGGGTTTTGGACAATAAAAACGAGGAAAATCTTGTGCCAAATTCAAAATTCGGGAAGGTTTCTTGTCCTATACATGCCTTTTCTTGCCAGTAGTGCAATATTTACCTTTTGTGTAACCTTTTATCTACTGAATAATTTGTCTGTTAGTTTTTTTAAGGGGGCCTTCTATACTTGTGATTTTGTGAACATTACATATTGTTCTGTGACTTAGTTGATATCATCAGACAGGCTATAATGTCTGATTGGGAATGTAACACTGCTTACGGGATGCCGTATAATTTTGAATACTAGTTTAAGTCGAGTCTATTTGACACGCATTTTATCCTTTTGATTTAGTAGTGTGGAAAATCTCAAGATGTTACCTTCGTTGCATCTGGTCTTTACTAATAAATGTGAGGAGAATGCCAATTGCTAAAGTTTGACCCTGCTCAGAGAACAGCGATGTTTGGTCTATTTTGTAGTCTGCTAAATGATAGGCAATACTTGAGTTTGTGAAGCAGTCGTAGTTCTGACAAAGTTATGGGAATGCTTAGAATTTCGTCAATCTGCTATTCTGCTTTCCAGTTGCAAGTCCGTAGCTTGATTCTGATTATTGATTAAGAAGTCTAAATTGGACTAAAATAGTGTAGCCATGTTGTTGTACCGTGATGAACTGTGTCATTAGCTCGGTGACTCATAATCCTATTGACTGACTGTCTAGACGGGACATTGCAATTTTCATTGTTTTCTTCCTTGGTCAAGGGATGTATGATCGTTGAGACCAAATGACTAGTTGCTTGTTTATAATTATTGTCTGAGTAGGTGGTAGATCAACTTTACCAAGCAGTTTCACATGCATTTTACAGGTGATTGTAAGCCTTCAAAGCTTGAAAAGAAGAGGATGGCTGAATTCAAGGCATCTGGAGTTTCCAAGAAATTGAAGAGAGCACATCAGCAATCGGTGGAAAATCTTGTTCTTGGTCCGTCTACTGGTGAAAGCCAAAATTACAATCCTGGCGTGCATCGAATTTCTAATGATTTTGCTAAAAGGAGTTCAGAATCCCCTCTTACAAAAGTCACAGACAACTCTCAAAGTGTGATGACTGCCAGGAACGTTGAAGTGAGAGAGGCTTCTCAGAAGAAGAGAAAATTGAAAGACCAACGGGAAAGTGTTGTTTCTACAGATGAGCTCTCAGGTGAAGGGCAGCACCAAGTGGATAATTGGGTTATTGGAAAGAGCAGTGGAACTGAACAAAGGAAAGAGAAGAATTCAAAGGTGTCAAACCTTCCAGGAAGGGATTATACTGCAGAGAAGGGAAATGGCAGAACTGGCAGTCACAACAGTAAACTCCATCAAAGTGGCAGCAGTACTGACAGTCTACACAACGGATCCAGGATCGGTTATGTGGCTTTGGAGCAACATCATGCAGACAGAGCGTCTCATAAGATTGATGCTAGAAAATCTTCTGAAAAGGTGCTTGATTTGGGCCTTTCAGACAATGCAACCACCTCTAGCTCATCAAAGATTTCCCATAAAGTTAAAGCAAAAGTGAAATGTTCACCTGCTGGATCAATTTCGTCCTCACCTTTCAGGGTTTTGAAGTCTCACAATGGTAACGAGCCTGAAAATTTTCCAGCAAAGCAGCTAAAATCGAAGGCAGGATGTGCAACTAATGAATTCACACCTCATAAGGAAGAAAAAGGGGTAGAAAATCCACTTTGTCTAGAAACTCTGGCGTGGTGCCTGATGCAGTTGATGAGGATTGTTCTGTTAGGCAAATGTCGGTGGGGAGACATCCGGATGCCCATGGAATAGATAAGCCAAAATTGGAGGATCATAAGGATACAAGTGATAAACTCAACCGTATAATATGTGAGAGGGGATTATTAACTTCACAGCAGAAATCACTTTCAGAAAATCAGGACACAAGATCTGTAAAAGGGTCACATTTTCATGGGAAAAATTCTGGAAAAGGGAAATTACATATGTCTCAAAGGTCTAGTGAAGATTCTCCTGATTATACTGAAGTTGAGAAAGTTTACGGGTCTAACTCTGGGAGAGTTGACAATTTCAATATGAAGCCTCAATCTACTGGACATGTGTCAAAGGCTACTGAGGCCTCAAGTTCCATAAAGAAGGATATCTTCCCTTGGGATGCCAATACAGCTTTGAAGGAGGCAACAAATCTTAGAGATTCTGCTGACCGTTTGAAAGTGTGTTTCTTATTGCTGCTCTTCGATATGTTTCTTTTAAGTTTTGTACTTGTTAATCAATTCTCTGACTGCTTGTTTGGCTTGTGATTAAGATTTCTGGATCAGGACTTGAAAGCACTGAGGCTCTTTTCCAGGCGGCGTTGAAGTTTCTTCATGGGGCATCCTTGTTAGAACCTGGCAGCAACGAAGGTGGTAAATATGGTGAGATGACACCAACTGCAGCATATAGCACTACTGCAAAATTATGCGAGTAAGTTCAATGTCACCGCTTTGGTTGTTGTTCCCATGAGCTTTTTGCAACTATAGCCTGAACGTCTATAGAGCTGTCTATCTTTTTTAACTTAAAGTTTTGTTTTGGGGGGTTGTATGCCAGTTACTTACCCATTGTGCTGGTCATTCTGACTGCTGATAATGTGGTCTGTCTCTGTTCCCATGAACAGACATTGTGCTCATGAATATGACAGATGCAATGACATGGCTTCTGCTGCTTTGGCCTACAAGTGCATGGAGGTGGCATACATGAGAGTCGTGTATTCCAACGATCTAGCTGCAAGCAGGGATCGGGGAGTTGGATATGGCTGTAAGAGCTGCACCTCTCGGTAAGGAATGTACTAGATTGAATTCTTTGGGGGTTAGTAGTATCTGTTTGCTGTGAACTGCAGTATGAGAAATATTGTTGTTGGTTTTGTCTTCTAGCTTCCTAGGGAATTGAATTTCAACTTGTACGATTTCTTGCTAATATGAAATGTAATCCTATCACCTGCAGTTGAATCTCCATCATCCTCCGCTTCTGACATTGACAGTTTAAATAATCAAGCAGTCGGAGAAACATTGAAGGATGGAAATTTGGTATTAGGTCAGCAGAATCATGTCATTTCTGCTAGAAACAGGCCTAACTTTGTTCGGCTGCTGAACTTTGTATGTCTGTTACTCTGAAACAGCTTTCTGGCTCATCTACTGCTGCTTCATTTCATCTCTTTAGTTTAGAGATGAGCTAATAATATGCTCATGTCTAATTACAGACACAGCATGTCAATCTAGCAATGGAGGCTTCAAGAAGGTCACAAAGTGCTTTTGCAGCCGCAAATCCTGTCCTCAGACAGGCAGGGAAAGGGGAGGGGATTACTTTTGTTAAGAGAATACTCGATTTTAGCTTCCATGACATCGGTGAACTTCTGCATCTAATGAAGCTTGCAATGGATGCTCTTAAAACATGACAACAATGTAAGGTCCATGTGCAGCAAGGGAGGATGATTCTTGTGCATAAGTTACAGAGCTCTTGTATGTCATCTCTTTCTTCCCTTCACTTTCCATCCTTTTTTTATTATTTTTTGGGGGAGGATGTTTGCTCAGTGCCTCAGACAACCTAATGGTTGTATTGCATGAGAGTCGGAACTCAAACCCTGAGAGTTGGATAAGGAGCAGCCCATCCTTGATTCTCATACCCTTTTGAATACTCATACAGAACTACTGGATTTGAAGTGGGCTAGAATTGTCTGCTTTGCAGTGTATGAAGCTCAATCTCTTCAGTAGTTTGGAGCATATACAGGCAAAGCTAAAGAAGTTTACAAACGATAAAATGGGGGAGAAAGAAATTTAAAGCTCTATATTGCCTGATTATCCCCTAAAATTATACAGGTTTGTTGAAAATTTATGGCGACAAACACAAAAGTCTTCTCTTTTCCTGTGGTCATAAGTTTCCTGATTTTGCCTTTTGGTGTTTATAGTTACAGATCATTGGGGCTCTTGATTCATACATATACAGTAGTCCGGAGAGAGAACTTCTATTCGGGGATTCATGCTGTCTTGCTGCCAGCACCTGATTGTCAGAGCCGACAGGTAAGGAGCCAAACTGCATGTGCTATGACTAGAAAAAAAAGGAAAGAAAATTTGATACTATTGACTCCCAGTGTGAGCCTGCCCTCTTCCTGTGCATAAAGATTTTTCTTAAGTTGCTGATTGTTCTGGATAAATCCATCGACTAATTGAACCATTTGAATGTGTGTAGAGGAGCTGTTGGACTTGGAAAAATCCCATATCCAATTGCCCGACTTAAAATTAGACAATTTGCTTATGACCCCAAATACGAGTTCACTTTGGACAACTGACCCATAATTCACCTGACCACTATTTTTTGCATTTTCTGGACAAACTTAATAAAAGAGGCAACTATTGATCTTGTATGACCCTAACCCATCATGGCTTGACATGAACTAGATGCGATCCCTATATTTTCTCAATCTATCTTGACCTGATTCTAAATTATGTCAGCTTGAATTTGAATCCTACCCAAATGACTAGTTCACCAAGCCTAGTAGCTCTCCAATGGATACTTCGATGACAGAAGAATGACAATTGCCCTAGGTTATCACTTGGGTTCAGCTCTTGGACTTTGATGCTCGACTTTCTATCTGATGATGGGTTCTATATTCTTTGAGTACGTAGAATTCAAGTACTCCTCCCTAAGTCCTAATTGATATTCCCATTGCAGGTTTGAACGATCAGTGCTGCGGCAGGAATGATTAAAGGCAGCAATTTTGCATCATTGTCCCCTCCCCAAAAAAAAGAACGTTTTTGGACCCTTTTTCGCTGTTCTTTTGAGCCCCATAAATTTTGATACAAGTACATAGAAAAAGGAAAAAATAGTTATACAGAATTAGATGAATATATTGCAAAGTTCTTCTACATATAAATGTCATATGAGGTGATTGAAGACTATATATGTAGACACATGTACAGATGGGGAATCAGAGAAGGTTCCATTTAGTTTCTGCATCAAAATTCAACAACCCCTCCCTCCTTTCAAACAAAAAAAAAAAGAGGGGGGAACAGTGGAAAGAAAATTGAAAAGTAAATAGTTTTTTTTTTTTTTTTGCTGGATTGTAAGTCCAAGTATCTTTGTGACTTGCTTTCTCCCCAAATTTTTCCCAGATTTCTTGTCAAAAGCTTCTAGTGTGCACATATTGTTGAATTGGACAACATGAGAAGGAACTTTTGACATGGCCCAAGTAACTCCAACAAAGAAAGTATTGTTTTGCACTAAACTTGATAAGCAACAAAGCCATACTGCTATTTTTGTTTGTTTTAGATGGTAAATTTTACGCATGTATATAGGTCAAGCACAATAGAAGCCAATTCTTCCTTCTGAAAATTAGTCATTTTACCATTAGATTACCTCCAAAGGGAAAATCACATTGTGCCCAGTTAAAATCATAACGCCATCCCGCCATCTATATGTCTAATTATAGAGGTGTTTATTGTTGTTGAACGTTTAAACTTACTAATTATAGAGGTGTTCATTGTCCTTGAACATTTAAACTTAAGTCAAATCCAATCCACGCTCGATTGGATCTTATCATAAATGTTCACATAAGACCACATTATCTTATAAAGTGAGTTAATATGATCACCAAACTGATTACTCTATATTCAAATATTAGACAAAACATGTCGGCTTAATTAGTGTCGGCTTAATTCACTAACCATATGTTTAAATAATTGCAATTGAGATGAGACATACAATTATTTTTCTCTTACAGTGAGTGATGTTTCTCTAAATCCTTCCCGTAAGTCATAATTACGTAAACATCCTTGATAACAAAGGAACATGACAACTGATGCATTTTACTCATAATTGTTTTGAGAGAAGTCCAAATAGGGCCCATGGTGATGAAATAAGTTGAATAAATTTCATAAAAGTGAATCATTAAGAAAAAAAGGGTTTTAAAAGCAAAAAAAGAGGCTATTTATTGGCATAAAACCTCCCAGAAATAACTTGTAATAATTACAAATGATAATGGAAAACTGTTTAAAATATGTGTAGATGGTCTAGTGGCTTAATCAATGTTTATGAATCATGTGAACCCAAGGGTTTAAATCAAGGCCCTGTTTTTGCCTTCTAACCACCAGACCAATCTATTCATATGGAACTTTTCCCCCAAACGTGTGGTGTGGGGCTAGAGTGAAAGGGGAGGCGGTTGGTAATTGTAAAATATTTTCTATTTTTTGAAGTACGCGTTTCGTAGTTATTTTTTGATATATTTATTATGTATCGACTATCATGGATGAGATGAACGCTTAATTATAATTTAATAAGGATTTATAGGTGACTTTTGTGAGATTGAACATTTGTTTCTTTTGTTAAACCTCTTTTATGATCCCACTTTTCTCCCTTTTTATTTTCTTCTTTTTTAATAGTTCAAAAGGAGCATAGAAACATAGGATTAAATATCTTAAACCAATGACATCTTTTTGCCATCCACTTTTTGATTTCATACATAAATAAAAGAGCTAATCGATAAAGATGATTTTTGCACTGTTTTTATACTATGAGAGTGTTCGGCAAATAATTTTCTCGCCCCAAAAGGTTAAAAGAATTTTGAATTGTTTGGCGAAAAACTTTTGAGAATAATTTTTTATATCTAAAAAATTCTTTTGTCAAAATCTATTAGAATAATTTATATATCACATAATATTGACAAAAAAAATTAACATGCGATAGTAAAATCGTAATGTTTAAATGATAATGAAATTGAACTATGGACATAACTGAAAGTTTACTTACCAATTTTGTTAGAAAAAACTAATCTTTCGAAACATCTTTTCTAGAAATAGATAATACAAATAGTTAAGTCAAACAATTAATACGAACAATTAAATGATTGTGAAATAAATTTTTTTAAAAAGATTACCAACTAAATTATTTATATGATTATACCACATGGACTTAACTATTTAGAAATAGTAAAATTATTGGGTTAAGGAAAACATCACATGGGCAAGAAGAAGATATATGGATCATTGTCCCATCAATATTAAAGAGATAAATAAATTTAATGGGTTATAAGGCTTCCCATTGGCAAGAAGTAAAGGCAATTTTGATGCTAAAGTGTGTGTAGTACAAATTGCCCAAAGTTAGCCACTAGATGTAAAGTTTTATGAGAAAGTGCATGCATCAACATGTTGCCAAAGATGGACCAACAACAAACCCATTCTTTGAAGGCAAATTCAACCATTCATGCAACAATTTCATAACTTTATGAGCACATTCAATCCAATGTAGAAACTCATTTGTTACAACTTGTGTTCGTTTGAGTTTTTGGATTTCCTTTAGTATCTTGAATTCAACATTTTAATGCCCCTTATATTGTATAAGATATAAGAATATCAACTAATAAAATTACAGATCGAGTTGAAAATGTAAAAGTTTTAAAATGTATCGGTTTGACAATTGAATATATGTTTTATGTCAAAAAATAATATGATATTTTATAATTTGATGTGCCACATATAACGTGATTATTAGTGTGCGTGACAACAATTCAACAATGTTATTAACATGATTTACGATTTAAACCAACAATATAATTCAGTTTTCTTGTTACGAATAACATCTTAACTCAAATTTAAAACCCATGTATATTTATTTTTGTGCTTTCTTTCACCCACAAATGGATTTTTTTTTTGTGGGTTGGGGTGGATGTGAAAGAAGAGGAAGAAGGTATGATGCCATGATGTGGTTATAAAGCATAGCAAAGAGGACATGCTATTATTGTTGGCATAGATGATGAAGTTGAGATAATGAATAAAGTGATGATGTTAGAGGGATCTTTTGGGTGATGACGAGCATTATATTATTATCATGAAATAAGGGGGAAATCAAGATGTGAAGTGGTCAAGTATTTGTCTCATATTTAAATTGGCCTAATGTTCTATCATGAGACATGGGCATCTCAAGAGGTCCAAAAGTATTTTTTGCAAGTCGTATTTGATAGTATTTGATTTCTTGTAAAAGCATTAACGGGATGTTGCCTTTTTGTTTCTCGGCGGGATATAATATATGCAATCTGTTCGGAAGGAAACATAATTTTTGTGCAAAAAAATTAGGTTTGAATTTTAAAATAATTTTCGAAACCTTCTCTTTTTACTTTCTTTATTTATTCCATATGAGGCACTTTCATACAATTGGAGAGGGTAAGAGTTGTTCTGTTGCTTATGTTTAAACAATTTTTCTCGTTTTAAGTAAGGTTTTCTAAAATTAAGATTTTTGAAACATACATAATTCTTCTCCTATTTCCACCCTAATCTCTATTGTCTTACCTTTGTTTCAATTTTTTTGTGATAATTTATGAATACAACCGAAAAGATTAGCATGATTTATTGTCAACAAGTTATCTACTTCAACCGATAAATTAAAAATGCTACTAGATATAGTGATAAATTTTAAAACTAAAGATAATAATTGTGTTTTTTCTTCTTCTCATTTTTATGATGATCTTATGATTCCGACACAAAGACAAACACGAGTTATAGTCAAGAGTTCACCATTTTCACATGATAAATGGACAAAATGTTGTAGCAATATTATAATAGACTGAACAATGAAAATAGTAATGACGCTTATAGTGAATGTGCCTTTTTAGGGGCCATTGAGGTCAAAAAGTTAAATTAAACTAGAATCAGAAATAAAATTAAGACCTTTTTATTTAAGCGTTTATGACAATGTTTATAATAATTAATTACCGATGAAAAATAGTAAACATTAACCACTAAGTGTAACCGCCGGTAAGTTCTCGACAACAACTAATCGTTAATCATAACGGTAAGTAAATGTTAGTAAATCATAACTGTTGGTAATCGATAATAATTACTAATCGTAATCGTTAACCGCTAATTATAAACGATGAAATGAACATGCCTAAGAGGTATAATAATAGCTTATGGTTCTTATTATCACTCGTTAATTTAAATAATAAATAACAAAATTTGAACCTAAATTCTTATTTACAAAGAAAAAAATGTATCAGTTTGCTCGAATCAATCTGTCTTCATAGATATGATATGACTGTATTACAAAGATTAATCCCTTCCCATTCCTTAGTTGAGAGATAAGGGGGAATGAGAACTCCATGGTAAATGTTGAAGGCTCCAAGGTCCGATGGTCATTTGAAGACTCCATGGTGGTAAAGAACAAAGAGGAAGGCAAAAAAGAGATAAGGGGAATGAAAACATGCGCACACACAAACACAATGACACGAACACACGGGTGGGGTGAGAGAGAGTGAGTGAAAAATTCCCCCTGTTCCCTTTGTTTCAGGAGAGAGAGGGAGAGAGGGAGAGAGGGAGAGAGAAAGAGGCAGAGGGCTCTTCTTCTTCTTCTGTTGTTAGTTGGTTCTTCGCCGCCGGCAGTTGTGCAACATCTGAACCGTCCACCATTCTCTCTCATGTGGGTCTTACCGCGAGGCTGATCTGGGGTTTGTCTCACATTTATTGGTGTTTGTGGGTATTGACCATTAGGGATTTCCGATTCGTTCGATGTGAATTTTCTTGGGTAATCGGTGAGAAATTTCTATCTATCCTTTCTGATCCGAATTTCTGCATTGGGTTCTTCGTTTTAGGGTCCGCTGGTTTGATCCTCTGAAATTTCTTCAGTTCTGTTCTGGGTATCTGTTGGTTTGGCTAAATGATGCGAGAATCTTAGTTGAATTGTATTGGCGTGGGTAAATGTCAGTTGATGTTGTGGTGAATTGAAGGATATTGAAAAAACTGAGCTTAGTTCCCATGTTCAGATGGGTCGGGGTTCGATAATTTGGCTGAGAAATGTGTCGAAGATTAAATACATTGCATTTGATGGTGAGAAGTAGGTAAAAGATCGAATTTTTTGTTGCTGCTACACTAGGGTTCGTCTGTTTTTTAGGCGAAATTTAAATCAATTGAGTTTTGAGGGCAATGTTTGGAGCCAATCCGGATTCTCCTGGGCATTCTAACAGTGGACTTGCGGGAACTATTGTAATTCCGACCCGTTTTGTCTGGCCTTATGGCGGACGACGGGTCTTCCTCAGTGGTTCATTTACCGGGTAAGGACTTGTTGCCAACTTGAATTGAAGATAAGACGATTATAACTGATGATTAGGGCCATTATCTTTGTGGATTTTTGTCTTGATTTTATCTGATTTTGATGCAGGTGGTCTGAGCATATACTCATGTCTCCAATGGAGGGATGCCCTACTGTATTTCAAGTTATATGTAACTTAACTCCGGGTTACCATGAGGTCTATAATGTTACCTTGTTTTATTAGTTATCGACATAACTTGATCATTGGGTTCTGCATATCACTGTTTGTTATTGCAATGCTAAATGCGTAACGATATGAAGTATCATGTGGCGTAACATCATAATATCGTTTCCATTTAATTCATGTCTTCTGTGTGCAACTATCATGGTCACTTCATCTGGCGTGTTCATAATTTTGGTAGAGCTTTGAGCTTTTAATAGAGCCCTAGATATTTCAGTGGAGCTCTGAAGTTTTAAGTGTAATGAGAGCTAACGTCCAGGAAAAGACTTTGAAATTTTTGGTGAATTGAGAGCTGTAGTGAGCCATCTTACATCCCCTTGATCGTCTAAATAGATTGATTTTGATTACATCACTACATTGAAATCTGAAGCTTTTTGGGAAATGGAACGTTATTATCTTGATTGAACTTATATTCACATAGATAGGTCCAAATTTTTTGTCAGTTTAACCTGGTTTAAGATGCTCGTAAATAATTTTGAATTTGTGTACTCTTACAATCTAGTGCTATGTGAAATTTAATTGAGGTAAATGTACTGGGGATGAAGCTAATTATATAAAATCGCTCACTGTCTTAATTTACACTATTGAACAAGGAACTTTTCTTTTTTGATATTGAGCAACCTGATTTTCCTAAAAAGTTTTTTCTTTGTTTGCAGTACAAGTTCAATGTTGATGGTGAATGGCGTTACGATGAACATCACCCTAATGTGAGTGGGAATTATGGAGTTGTCAACACGGTTTTGTTAGCAAGGGAATCTGATGTAATATTTTCTGATGCTCCTGGAAGAGCTAACATGGAGGTGGATGATTATGTTCGTGTTGTAAGTGATCGTGTTAATGCCTTAATGTTGGTTAGTTTGCAGATCTAGCACTTTGATGTTAATCTTGCATGGTAAAATGTTAGGTGAAAGTGTTTTTATGTCTTGCTGAGACATCTTGCTTCTAACTTGTTATGGATTGTTTATATTGGTTGTGGTTACCAACCAAACAATTGCCCATTGAACCTTGTTTTAATTTTTTTCCCTTATTCTCAGTTGTGATACCCATACCCTCTGCATAGAGGGTTATTGGGCTTCCATTCTGTTTAATTTTGGTTAATTTCAGTTAACGGAGATTGTTATTATTTGCTTTTCACTGAACACTGCTATATAAGTTGAAGCTAGAAGCTTGAAGAACATAAGAATCTAGATTTCCTTCATATTACTTATTACTAGTTGTAAGCATACATTTTCCCTCAAATCATGTTGGCGTTGCATGGTCTATATAGGAACAAATGCGGTGATAAAACTTACCACCTAGCGCACCACCAGTTTTTGATATCTCAGTTCTCTTTTTTCTTTCTTTTTCTCATGTTTATGGAAACAGATGACGCCTCCTGATGGCATATTTCTCGAACGAATTTCAGAGGCTGATGTACAGGTTTCTCGTCAGCGTATAGCTCTATTTTTGTCTCAACACAATGCTTATGAGTTGCTGCCCGAGTCAGGCAAGGTTGGATATATGGCTTCTTTGGCAGCTTCTATTTCTATCTTCAAGGATTCATTTGTTTTTCATGACATGGAGATCTTGTCTTTCAAACTTATCTGCTTTGCAATTTTATAATGTAGGTTGTGGCCTTGGAGGTTACTCTACCTGTTAAACAGGCATTTCACATCCTTTATGAACAGGTAGGTATTTTTTGTGACGTGCTTGCGATGATTTTCTTTCTTGCATTTGTTAATTGTTTGATCTTTAATCTGAGATAAAAAATTTATTTCGTTTTAGCCATAGTTCATACTTCCTGAATTTATTAAATGAACTGGAATAAAGACAATCAAGTGAATTTCATATACCTTTTTGAAAATGATGCAACCTTACTCAACATGGGCATTTGAATGTAACCCATCCATGCTTTCTTTCTTTCTCACGGTCATTTTTTTCAAATGGTTATTTGTCGATTCATAAAAAATATGTATGATAGTAAATTTCAATAATGTATGCCTTGATAAGTCTGAGCAATGGATCCTTACCGGGTGGTGATGTTTTGGTGACTTCTGAAGTTGTTATCCAATGACCCTCATGTAGATGCGTGGTGGTGAGTAAAAGCATTCATATGATTGGAGTGATGTCTTTTAGTTTACTATTTTTCAAAGATTGATTGCTTTGTGATACAAGAAGGCCTGGTTGAATTGAACCTTAATGTGCAGATTTCTAATTTGAACCTTTATTGGAGCAATATTAACTTTAAATGGTTAATATGTTCATGTATTTTAGATGTTGATTTGTTGATTTTATACACCTCCAGGGAGTTCCTGTTGCTCCTTTGTGGGATTTTGGCAAGGGTCATTTTGTCGGAGTTCTAAGTGCGATTGATTTCATATTAATTTTGAAAGAGGTATGTAGACACTCATTCCAGCTAAGCCTACTTTTTTAAAAATATTTTTTTTTTGGAACACTATATATGCAAATCTTGATATATGTTCAGTTTAATTTTAGGTTGTCATAAAATGCGTTGGTATTTTTTTATTCTTATCAAATAAAAAAAAAAAAGAAATGTGCTTGTATTTTTCATTACTTATATTAGAGTGCTATTGAATCCTCCCTACTTCACCCCTCATCTGATAAGGAAGTCGCCCATATTGTATTGTACATGCATAGTTAAGTTGCAAATGAGACAAACAAGTTGTATTGTTTAGCGTCGACTGATTTTCTTGATGCCTCATGAAGTATTGTGGAGAATAATGGAACTTTAATTTTTTTGCTATAGTTCGAGGCGTGTGTTTAAATAATTCTTGTTTTTTATCGATGTTTTTGTTGTCTAATTATCTGTTTTTACCTTTGATCTACCCATTTTTTATAGCCTCTTTGGTAGTTCATGTTAACATTTGTATTTATTGACTTCCATACTACATGGTTGCTGTTACTAGCCACAACTCAGAACCGTGCTTTTAATTTTAGTCTGTTTTCATATGTGAAAGGCACTGACAACCTTCTATTTCTTCTGTACTTTACTTGACCATTTCTTTTTTATTTGACTTGACTTGGAGGTTTAAATTTATCCGGAATCACTTGTTACTTGGAATTGGTCAATTTAATTGAAACAAGTTCCCTATTTTTGTGTTAGACCTTAGGTTGGCTAATCTTTTGACCGGATGCTATAATATTTTATGGAAAAAAAATCTTATTGGAATATGATCTATGTTATCTTGTAAAATTGGATTATGTGTTGCCTTGTAAGCTATTGTACATTCTAGAGTGAGTTTCTTGTAATTGCTTTCGGTAATTAATGTCATATATGTGTAGCTTGGGAATCATGGCTCAAATCTAACGGAAGAAGAGTTGGAGACTCATACCATATTGGCATGGAAAGATGGAAAAGTTCGTCACAATAGGCAAATGGATGGTAATGGGAGGCCATATGCAAGACAACTTGTAAATGTAAGTGAAGCGGACTTTAGCTCGATGATGTCTTTCTATTATTAATTTTGATATGCATTAATGTGTGCACTTGGTTCACAAACAGGGGTTGTTGGATTTAGGTTAGATGTATGCATCCTTACCCATAATTCCAAATAGGCTTTTTTTTGTTCAATCGTAGATTAGAAAAGTATGCTGGTTGGGAGTTCACTATAAATGAAGTTTGATAAGTGTTCGTGAGACATTTTGCTTTGATCTATTATAATATAAAACTCTTAGAAAATTGTCTGAAAAGTAACCTTTCATCCTCCGAAGTGAAATTGGAGATGGTAACACACTTAGGCTTTTCTAGGAATTATGCATTTTAACGTAGACATAATTAATATTTTTTGTAAATAGTTCTCTATGGAGGTAATTATTTTAATCTGCTTTTGTGTCATGATATTATGAATCATGTGGTGTAGGTTGATGGCTCTTAATAGTCTTGATTTTCCTGAATGGTTTTGTTACACATTGTTGGTGGTTGAACAAGGTTGATCTTGTATGAATTAAACATCAATCAAGGGGTTAGGGTCCAAAGGAATATCAAAAGCTAGCAACATGAAT
Source organism: Talinum fruticosum (assembly GCA_021018815.1). Lineage (NCBI taxonomy): Eukaryota > Viridiplantae > Streptophyta > Magnoliopsida > Caryophyllales > Talinaceae > Talinum > Talinum fruticosum. The sequence continues at coordinate 700,152 of JAITYX010000103.1, forward strand.
AGAAAATCACATAATAAGATTGTAATCAAGACTAAAGGGATAAACCACCATTTTGATAAGCAACCCAACAATCTTTACTATAAAGCAGAGCACCCAATAGAAGATTTAAAGTGAAGATATGGAATCACTACTCAAAAGAGATAGATTGTGAAGATTTTTGGAGAAAGAATAGGCAACAACTCAATCATTCATTCATCATCAAAATTTGATTTTTTTACAATGCAAGATGGGTTTATAAATACCCAAATACATGGTTAAGATGGGGACTAGTGGGGAATTGGAACCTTGGATCTACAACTGATAAACTAAGAGAATAGCTAATTACAAGCTATATATAAGCACTCATCACTCTTACGCTTCTAGAAATGGTCTAATTGCTCAAAGGAAAAGAGGGCCACTTGTTGCTATCTCCATGGCACCTCAGGAATATTCCTAGGAGGTTGGGAGATGTTATGACACCTGTCAACTTTGATTTCTATCAAATTCCAAATGTAAAGAATCATAGGTTGGTGCCATTAGATCAGATACATCAATTGGTCACCTGTCAGGGAAAGGAAAAAATTATATGTACATATTTGTAGGCCCCTAGGCAGTAAGATCAAAACTTGACTCATGCAGTAAATGACTAAGCTGTCCTTCCATTGGGTGAAGATGAAGCTCTTTGGACATTAAATTGAGAGTGAGACCTTTATTTTTTTTTTTGAACATCAACGGAAGAGTTATTACTTAATATCAAGTTCAGCAAGAGCTACAATTCCTGATGGAAAGTAGTTTGAGAAAGTCTGAAATTGAGAGTGAGACCTTGATATGCATCAATGCTCTTGTCTTTGAATTGGTATCCCCTCTCCCTGTAATCCCCAATTACTTGGCAAGAGTGACTTAATTAGAGTCTTTCAGTCTACCAGCATTACAATAGGGGAGCATCTGGACTGGATAATACAAATTCTTAAGGAGTTGATATGATCGATTAACAAACACTTGTTAGTTTGCAAGTGTTACTCTTTCCCATGTAGTTTTCGATTCTTCTGCTATGTTAGGTGATGTCAGCCAAGTAGAGCTTGTGAGGAACCCATTTGTGGTCTGTGAATGTCTCCTTGTCTGTGTACTTTGGCCTCATATTGATTTTCTAGTTGAGTTGCTGAGCATGCACTTTCATTTTTCTAGTTTTAATGTACTGTCCCTTGGCGTAATGTTATTTTTGATGGATACATGATGATTCTCATAATGTTTTCCTTGTCAAAATGGATTCTTACGATGTTTTGATTGTGATATGTGATCTCGATGACGATAATCGTGATATTAGGACTAGTATTATTTATGATTTTACGTCTTTCTATAGTCTGGGCTGTCCTTTGTACTTCTCTATTTTTAAGTACTCCCTTGCAATAGGGGAATTGTATCCTGGACTGCACATGTCATTGCTAGCATTGAAATCTTTTCATTTACACTACCCAGGCTGGACCTTATGACTCCTTGAAAGATGTGGCTTTGAAAATTTTGCAAAACAAAATTTCCACCGTTCCCATTATTCATTCGTCGTCACCGGATGGTTCTTTCCCCCAGCTGCTACATCTTGCTTCTTTGTCTGGGATACTAAAGTGTAAGTTCATAGTTTAAAACCCCATATCTCACTGTAATTCATTTGCCTCATGACATATCTTAATGAAGTTGAGTGCTAATTTCTGTCTTACTTTTCCAGGTATTTGCAGACATTTCAAGCACTCTAGCAGTTCATTGCCTATTCTTCAGCAACCAATTTGTTCAATTCCTTTGGGCACGTGGGTTCCGAAGATCGGAGAATCGAATCGATCACTATTTGCAACGCTGAAACCAAATGCCTCTCTTGGGTCTGCATTGTCTTTGCTTGTGCAAGGTACTTCGTTTTTTACTTTTCTTGAGTGAAGTGGTTGCAGTCTATCTGCATTATCTTTGTACATGTTTTTGTCAAGTTTGACTATTTTTAATTTTTTTTTTCAAGTGGTCTAATAGAGAGCATCTGCCTTATCGAATTCTGTCTGTATATTTGTCGAGTATAATTACAGAGATGTTCTAAACTGTTTGGTTACTTATTAAAGTTTCCAGTTATGATGGGCTAGACTGAGATCTGTTTATAGGTTTTTCTTACTCTCTTGTGCAAGAATGAAATGAGCTTTCTTGAACTCTCTTTGATTACTACATCTTACCTTAAGTGTCTTTTTCTGCAGCTAATGTCAGTTCAATACCTATAGTCGATGAAAATGACTCATTGCTGGATATATATTCCCGAAGGTATTGCAGTGTTTTATATAATTGACTTCAATTCAAGCCAATCTTGCATGATGTATTTGTACTGTGACTGACGTTTCTTCTCTTTGTCATTTTATTCCAGTGATATTACCTCTTTAGCTAAAGATCGGGCATATGCCCAAATCCGTCTTGATGAAATGAGCATTCATCAGGTAAATGCTGACTGAAATCATAATTATCAAGTTTTTCCCCCTGCTTTTTAGAGACTCCATCACAATTTAAATATCTCGCTTTACATATCATGTTGTTTTCTATCAGTATTTAGTGTAGTTCTGTTCTCAAAATGGCTTCTCAGGGTAGCATCCTTCTGGTTTCCTTGGTAAGAAAAATTTGAAAGGGTTGATTTTATCAGCTAATTCCCCTGCCTGGAAAATGAAACAAAAGCATAAAAAAATGCTCCTCTTTTCCTTAATGTAAGAACTAGTATGTAACTTGCAAATTGCAATGGAGGGCTAATTGTGAAGATGTTTGTGCATGCACTTACGTACTATGCTCACACTTTATTGGGTTTTTTTTTTTTGCCTGTAGTCCCTTTTCTCTAGCAGGAGGAGTGACTACTCAGCACACTTTCATTGAATTACAATCTATCATGAAATCAGCTGGGTTTTGAGTTTAACATGTGATTTTCAGTTATGTTCATGAACGAAACTCGTGATTCCTTCACCCCTTCCCCCAAAAACATACTGGAAAAAAGATGGTACCCATGCAAGTAACAAGAATAGTGCTGTAACTTGTAAGTGGTATATTCTTGTGAAAGAGCCTCAGAATATGTGTTAATTTTCTGTGCTGAGTGTATGAAAGCTTGGATCATTGGGTACAACTTGTATTCATACTGTAGCATATGTGGATTGAGATGAGCTTTGACTGAAAGTTATAGTAAGTTTGAGTACTTTTCCTGTCTTACCCTCCTAACAATAACTTTTGCAGGCGCTTCAACTAGGACAAGATGCTAATTCTCCGTCTGGGGTCTTCAATGGACAAAGATGTCAGATGTGCTTGCCATCGGATCCCTTACACAAGGTCATGGAGAGGCTATCTAATCCAGGTATATGCCAACTCCATGCTGAGTATGATTATCTGGTCATCTCCCTTCTGCCCCCTCTTCTTCATTGTGTAGGTTATGTTTGCTTTCTTTGTTATGTCTGTTGGAAAATTTTCAGCTTGTAATCTTTTTGCTTGTCAGAAGTAGGTTTGAGTAAGGTTATGTACATTTGGATTGTCTCAAACCTGCTTCATGGGATGTACATGTGGTAGTTTTTTTTTTTTTTTTTGTTGGGGGGGTTTGGGGGTTCATGTCTGACAAAGCTGTTGGGAGACCCAAAACCTTAACCAAATGGATCCGTAAGGCTGTCTTTGGAGTGGAGACTTGGATTGACTCTGCCTAAACTGAACCTGATTAGAAGTTTTATTCTGTTGTTTTTCTTGGATAGTCAAGCTTATTGGAGCAAAAATCAATTGATTGGAAAATCAAATTGAACAAAAAGTTACCTTGCCTGACCTAAACCCAAACTTAAAATATCATCGATCCAAGTAGTCGGACATGAAATTAACCTGATCTGAAACAAAACCAAATGACGAACCCAAACCAAAGCACTTGTTTGCTATGTCTATTTGGTTGTAGGTTAAGGAAAATCAAGTTGAACAAAAAATTACCCTGCCTGACCTGAACCCAAACTTAAAGTATCATCGATCCAAGTAGTCGGACATGAAATTCACCTGATCTGAAACAAAACCAAATGACGAACCAAAATCAAAACACTTTGCTAGGTCTATTTGGTTGTAGGTTAAGGGGTGTCGAATAATTTCAAGCTGTGATATTTCAGATGAATTTGTGGAATTTATGAGACAGACGCAATAGCTCTGTAACTTTCACCTAATCGGGAGTTTCCCGATTAGAGAAACTGTACAAAATGATGATATATGTTCTCTTGCCTGGGAATGATTCATTTGCTACTGATTTCTTCTTCCTCAGGTGTCAGAAGACTTGTTGTAGTTGAAGCTGGGAGCAAGCGAGTTGAGGGCATTATTACGTTGAGCGATGTATTCAGATTCTTGCTTGGCTAGCATCTCGAGCTCAAAGGATCTGTGGCATGGCAAACTTTGGGACTGGGAGTAAATTCCTCGATGATGTAAACCACCGTGTTTTTGCTCCATGTGCTGTGCCCTTCTCGACATGTCATTGAGATGGCCTCATTAGCTTTTACGTTAAGTCCTTGATTCGTCTTTGTGGGCCCTCATGCTTTCGAGCCCCATTGTTTTGAGGATACAAAGCGAGGAAAAAAAGGGGAAAATGAATTTGTAAATTGAAGAGATGCTAAATTTTCCATTCCTATCTCCCTTTTGATATCCTGAATTCATCTCAAGTCCACAGTGGTGCTGCATTGGCTGCATATGATTTTGTGAACTTCCACTAACTGAAGTTGACATAGTAGAAGCTGTCAACAACCCCCACCCCCCAAAAAACCAGGACAAAAAGGAAAAAGTGGTCCCTGAAACTCTGGTGTAAAATGAAATGACTTTTATGGTTTTCAAAGGTCCATTCATTGATGGTGAAATTTTTGGCTCCTTTTTCTGTAAAATTTTTCGCACAGCTTGTTAAAAGTTTAGTTAAGATAACTTAAACCTTTTTGGGTTTGAATCCTGCATACATCAAACTTCGAGTGCAAGGAAAAACAAACAGGAAATTTTTTAGGGGTTTCAGTTCAAGGCTGCAAGGTAATGAATAAGACAATTTATACAAAAGAAAGCCATGAATCTCATTTGCACATAAACCCTCTAAACCCAACAGCCAGCAGGTCTACTCCAAGTCCCCAATCATCTGATGTCTTTCCTAAAACAAAATTGAAGTTTGGTCATGTTCAATTTTGATCTTTTGTGCGAAAAAACGAGTTTTTAGGTTTGTTATGTACCGTAAATTAATCCATGTAAATGCTAAAATCTCCTTAATCAAAATTTATTTTTCTTGAAAGTGATAGATACCTACCGACGTGGCAAGTAGGTTGTTAATTAGTTATGTTATGATTAATATTTGATTAGCTTAATTTCAAGTTGAATCAAAACGTGTTTAAGGCATATTTGACCTTAACCATGTTGAAGCTTATTTAATCACCCAATAAATGTCTCCAACAAAGAAAATCATGAATAATTCTGGAAAATTTCTTGTTTAATTGGTTCGACTTCAGTTTAAATAAAATTGAGGTGCTTTAACATGGTTTTTTTTTTGTTTCATCAAGAGTTTAATCATATTCAGATTGTAAACATTTAAAGTAAAAACCCTCTCAAATAACGTGCTTTTAATGATTCAAACTAGTGCTATCCTCCTAATTGGGGTGAGGCTACTATCACATCAACCAATACCTTATTTTGCCTAACATGACCGCACCACCAAGAAGATGACAATACTTTGGAGGTTCTGCTTCAAAATTTTTTAAAAAACCCAAAAATAATAATGTAATCACTTTTACATGGGATTTATTTGGAGTGAAAAGCTGTACATCAGAAGGTTACAAACAACAGAACACACATGGAGTAGTGGAGTACATCAATTTCATAATGTATGTATGTGTGCTTTTTTTATTTTTTAGGATGATTTTTATGCGTCAACTAAATAATTTGAAATAATAAATTTTTAATACAAATTTTTATCAAACTGCATGATCACAGAGAAATTCAGCTAGAATAATGCCTCAGATTGAAATGCTATTAGGGATCCCCCTGCCTGTAAGTCCTGCCCCACTTGTAGGATAGAGAAGTGTATATGGCACCTTCACTGGACCAACGCGGTTCTTCCACTCCCCATTGTTGTTCCTTTCGATGATCCTATCTTCTATCTCCACGAGCTTTTTCCCAAATCTCTCGAATGCTTCTAGTGGGGCGGTATCTGAGGTCCATTCAGGGGTGTCTCTTTGCCCAAGATAGACCTCATCTGAAGCATGCCTAGACAAGAGTTCTATCAAAGAGATGCCCAAAAGGGTTTGAAACTGGTTTGAGATTGTCTTTAGGAAAATCCTGTCTGGGTTTGTCTCAAGCTCTTGGTACTCAGGGGTGCCTGGCTCTGGCATGAATCTACGGCTTATGGTTGGCCGGTTTGGGTGGTATCCTGCATAGGGGTACTGCCCAAAGTTGACCGCAGCATGGAGGGCTGAGGCCACCCATATGATGGTTGTACATGTTTGTATTAGTTCATCTAAGGTTTTCATCTCTGGCCACCACTTCTCATCCTTTTTGTCACCATGTCCTTTTTCGCGAACTTCTTTCCACCAAGCTTGGAGTTCTATGTCTTTGGCTATCACGTCATTGGACTTGTAGTAAAACGAGCAATACTCCTTGACCCAGGTTTCGATTGCTGACCAGATCTCTAGCCCATCGACTGCATATGGATAGTCATCTATGAGTAGTTTGTAGCCATGAGGGCTTTGTGGGTCTTCAACAGCCATTCCCCTGAAAAATTTACAATAGGATATCAATATAACCATCTTATCTTAACCTGACCAGAAGTTAACCTGGCTCGAATGATGAACATCTGAAGATTTTCAATTCTATCAGTTAGGAAACACATCAATTTGGTTTAGGATTGTAGGTCAGATATCTACCTCTTGACGAGATCCCTTGGAACAGCTTGCTCAGTGAAAACCCAGTCCTTGTATACTGATGATGACCATTCCATGGAATACTGTCCTGGAAAAACCGTCTTCTCAAGCAATCCTTCAGCATTAAGAAGGATCTGTCGTGCTACTGCGTTTATATCCATGGTGTCGCGGAAATGAGGTTGCAATAGCTTGTAAATTGGATGAAGCACACTCAGTTGCCTATTTGTTGCTATTACAAATGGTTCCATCACTGCATGGGTTTTTGACCTGTAATTAACCATGAGGAAAAATTAAGAAGAGGGACATGTAAAAGTCCATATCCAATGTACATCACAACTCATATGGAAAGAGTAAATTCATCCTGCTCTTGTATTGCAGATATGGTCATTTTTGAACGGGACAGTCTCAAGTGATACGATCTCACAAAAGATAAAGCTCTTGCAGATATTATTTTTCCAAATTTCACTGAAAGATAAATGAAGAAACCGATATTAAGACAAAACAAACTTATTTCAGGGCCTGAAGTTGATTTGAACCCAAAATAGCCCAACACAAACCAAACCCCACTCAGCATTCCTTCAATGCGAACATGATTGACTTGTAATTAACTCTATCAGAACCTAAATAGAATGGCTGATTTGAATTGTTTTCTATAATAAACTCAATTTACGTATTCTGTAAGAGATCTAGCAAGTATTACATACCAATGGCTGACGAGTTGATGGTTGCCAGAGTCATTGACAGAAACATAAGCTTTGGCTAGCTGCCATATGGACCCCTGAACCCCATCGTGCGCTGGTGTAAAGACCTTGCTAACGGCACCAAGTTGATCCCCATCAGGATGAGGCAGGCTCAGTTCAATTGCCAATGGCTTCAAAGTTCCGTCATCTTTCAAGAACAGGACAGTTCTAGTGGCATAGACCTTGGAGGATGTTGAGTTTATCCTCCTTAGATATGGCATCAAGACATCATGATGATCTAATATGAATAGCCTGTTGTTCTTGATTGCCTGTTCAAAACATGCATAAATGAATTTGGATACATATGAATTTATGACATCAGTTTTATCATTTATAGCTGAAAATTGTGTTCAAAGTGTTACCTACCTCATCTACGCTTAGCCTGTCAAGGTTTTGCTCAATATCTCTGCTGGTGATTGTGCTATTTTGGTTTCCATATGTTTCAGGATCGAGCTTGCTTTCTGGAGGAAACTCCTGCAATACAAGGAAAGTGTAGGCATTTAGTATAATTCTCATGACAAGCTATGTTACTTGGACTCAACTACAACTGTCTGACATGGATACTCATTTGGGTGTTGGGACTCGTCCTTTTTTTGGAATATTTGCAGGTTTTTTGATCTAAAGCGGGAATCAGGTGTCCAAAAGGTATGAATAAGATAGACAAGAAGAGTAACAATAACAAACCCATCACGGATATTGCTCAAACAAGACCTGTGTAAGTCGAGATATATGCAACCTTTTCCGTACCAATCAGAGACTTCTGGTTAATAAAAATACTACCTCAAGGCGACGAATGATGAGAGGATTTACTCCAGCTAGCATTTCCCTTGCAAATTCTTCATCTGTTCTCCAAGCTGTCTTATCCTCTACAATGTCAAACAATGCAAATACATCATGATATAACACAATCTCATCACATTATTAAGCATATAAAAAAGAAAAGAAAAAGAATCAGTCGTTCTATAAGATATATACGATCATGTTACCTTTGATTACTTCAGGCATTGGGAATTTGAGGATGGGTGCACCATCAGTTTGAAGAAAGGCTTTCAAGAAGTCGAAGGGTATGGCTTCCCTGATCTTATCAAAGAGAGGAGCATCTGGGATCTTGATCCCCCTTCATAAAGATTAAGTTCATCTTGGAAACTGTCAAACTCATTGGGAGTTTCGTCAAGCACGGCCTCGAGCCCAGCAACAAAGTCCTGAGACAAGGACTTGAGTGCATAACCCAGGAAGTCAGCCATCTTTATGTGCCCAAATTTCTCATCTCGTGGAACGTACACGTCTAGGCCTTTAAGGAGTGGAAGCCTGCTCTCGGTGTTAGGATCTGAGCCAAGTCATAGAGGAAGTGATTCACATTAGATGAGATCAGATGATTGTTGACAGCATAGGACTAAACAATATTCAGGCAAATCAGTACTCCGAAATCCCACATTGATGATTATTATTGTTGTAAGACAAGGAAAGGCCAGAGTTGAAATATAATGAACCCCTATCACTCAATAACAAAAAGAAATAGAGCATCATTAAAGGTGAAAATTGAGATCGAATTCTACCTGTCTTTGTTGGGGACGGCCAGTCCTGCCCCTACGAGGGTAAGGATGCTCGGCAGTCCCTCCAAGTACTGGACGCACATACTTTGAGCCTTTGTCAGGATCTCCTAGATCATTGTAGTATGCATAGTCATAGACGCGATCCCATTCCTCCAGCTTCCCTTCTCCGCTTCCTCTCAGAGTCTCCAGCTCTTCTTCTCGATACTTGCTTAGTGGCACAGGTGTTTGGTCAGGCAGATACGTCTGCGAACAAATTAACCGTCACATGTGCCACTGAAAACACTGAAAACTTTTGATTGAACGACCAGTTCTTTATCGTGACAAATTAACATTACCTGGTTGGTGAAGAATAAGCGATCTTTCTCGTAGCGGTGAGCCGGGTAGACCCATGAGTTACAAACAAAGTGGATAGTACCATGTTCAGGGACATTTTCCAAGGTGACAGTCTTAAGGTAAAATTGAGTTTGATGCTCATTTTTTACAACCAAAGCACCGGGAATGCCAATATCCTCATCCCAATCAAACCCAACCTCAAATGCCAAGTCTCCAGGGGTCAAACCAGTGCATTTTTCCAGCCATTTTCCCAAATATGAAGGTTTTCCAAGTTTCCCTTTGCCATCTTTGGCTGTGAAACAACATCATCAACATAAAATCTTTAAAGAAATTATTATTGTCAAGTTTATTTAATCATCAGCTAACCCCAGAGAATCACAGAAGTAACAGATTAATGCCAGGGGACCTAATCTCCATGTGTTTATAATAGTGACCTTTTCCTATTACGTAAATACTTCCTAAATTACATCGAGAGTTGTTTCTATTATGAAAATGTCCTTTTTTTTTCCATTTGAGCTTTTCTCTATTTTTTTTATCTGTACTTGGAATAAATATATGTAACATTCAAGCATAAATAATAGTAATTTTTACAAAGTATATATAATTAATTTAATTAAATTAACTGACATCCAATTTTATTTGAGTTTTATCTATAAAATGACACAATAAAACAATGTATGGCCCTTGGAGGAGGGAAGGGGAGGATCTATGCTCCCCCACTAGCATCCAAACCTTGATTGTCCAAAGTGGGAAATGGTGAGGTGAGCCAATTAGCCACTTGGCTTTTGTTGATTAGAAAATACAAAAACTTTTGCTTGAAAATGATGGATAAATAATTTGATTGATATGATCGATATGACATAATATTTGCACTCTTGATATGACCTACTCTACAATTCCTAATTCATGTTTTCAGTGTGAAAGTGGGTCTTCCCCTTGTGTAGATGGACAATCAGACATTTGCACCAGAACTGTAAACTCCAAAATTCAAATTAATTTCTAGTTTAGTTATAATATCATATAAGATACAAGTTTTAGCGGAGTATATTTTTTAATTTTAAGTTCAAACTATGGAAAGACTATTCGAGTAGAACTCCTACAAAATTTTAGAGACGAAAAAAACGAACCAGGATCAGCGTTGACAGCACTAATAAGCTGAAAAGAGATCTTCTTCCCTAGCAACTCATCCAGTCCATCAAGAATAGAGGCATTGAAGTCATTGAAATCCAACGCATTCTTTTTCATCAGCACCACTCTTCCCTCAACCTTGTTCTTGCTGTCATGGTGGCCAAGGGCACCCACAAGCTTGTTCAGCATTCTCTCTCTCTCTCTCTCTCTCTCTATCTCTGCTGTTTGTTTTAGTTGTGGGATAGCCTCTGACTTGTGAAGAAGGGTAGGATTCTGCACATTGAATGAAGATATGAAGGGTATTTATAAAGGGGGCAGGATGAGTTAGGTGACCTGAGGCCAATATGATATGAATGCTGTACAACCAGTGCCCTCCATAATGTATTTTTCCTTTGGAAAAGGACTGGCTGTTTCTGTTTGGTAATGACCCGAAACTCCCTCGATTGGTAACGCTTTTTTGCTTCACCCCTTCTTCAAAAAGGGACAAAAGTGCCATTTTCACAGGACTAATTGTCCCGAGCATTTAGTGTATCTGGTTATCGTAATATTGTTAATTTTAGTTACTTGCAGATTATTTGTGACATTTTAGAAAGAGGCTATAGCTCGACTCGTGCTACTTATATATGCCCCTTCAGTGTTCTATACTGCAGAGAGGTTGAGTATCAGATATTAGTTATGAGCTTAATTATAATTATTAGATTTTTATATTTAGGCCAGTTCTAAATGGCAGATAAAAGAAGCACAAATAGCAGCTTATTGTAGATATGAACAAAAATGAGCAGAAATGAACATAAACAAACAAAAAACAAACGAAACGAACAACAATGAATAGAAATGAGCAGAAATAAACAAAAAATATAAATAAATGATGATTTATATGTAATTTCGAACAAGTCCTTAGGACATGTTTGAAATAACGGATAAAATGAACAAAAATATCAGTTATATCGAAAAGAACATAATTGAATAGATATGATAGCATGAACAAACATAAATTAGCATAAACAAATATAAATGAGCAGAAATGAACAAAATGAACAAAAAACAAAAATAAATATTGTTATATATGCTAATTACAACAAACGTTTAAATTAAATCTTACTTTTATTGATTTTTATATCTTTCTTATATTCATTAAAAAAGAAAAGTTGTAATGTAATTTTATTCCTAAACATGCTGACTAATATGTGTAAATGTGTAATTTTTTAAAAATAAGTAATAAAGCTTTTTTAAATTAAAAGAAAGTTTTTTGTGACAAGACTAATTTATATATATATATGAAATTATTCTTGGGGTCCCCAGAAATATGGATTAATTATATACAATTATCTTGTTCTTGTAGTCCAAATCTGATATTAAACAGATAATTAAGATGGGACATGATCTAACCAAAAGGAACCTAGAGACTTCTTTTGATAAATCAACCAAATCTTATCCCATATAAATCATGCTTCTCTTGTGTGATCTTTTTCACCTGCAGAAAAATGAAAAGACAAAGTAGAAACAAGCATCTTCTGCTTTTGTCAGAGAATTGTCATTTATAGTTTTTTTCCTTTTTTATAAAAAAAATTAGTGCTATTTGATTGAAATAATAAGAATTTTAATGATTATATATCATATTATAAAACTGACCGGACGTATACCGTACTTTACAAGTATTTATGGTTTATAAACCATACCATTTATTTCTTAAACGGTTATTATATCATATTTTAGTTTAAAGTTGTAAAAAATTGAGTGGTTGGTTTAGAGACAATAAATAACCTTAAAATACAAGTGCACAGATAATTAGTTATATCATAAGATATATAATCGTTCAAATCCCCAAAGTATAATTTATCCCAAAATTTAATGGTTTTTTTCTCTCAAATCACTATAAAAAACACAAAAATAACGACAGACATTTTCCGAAGGACTTTTTTAGAAATTTCGAACCAACTAGCGGAATTCAAACGGACATTTCGATCAAAATTTAACAAATTCCGTCTGATAACTAATCAGTACTTCAGCTTTTTTATAGTGAATATTACATATGACTCCCGAAAAATATATACAAAAATATTGCCGGGAGGGATTAAATAAATAATCTGTACGACAACTTCCCAAATTATTGCATGGCCTCGATATGAATCCCAAGTTTGAGTCTCAAAATTTGTCAGCTTAGAAAAGAAACCCAAATTGACTGCACTCACTATGGTCAAAGCGAGGCTAATTAATCTTGATTACACTAATTAGACACGTCTTTAAGGTTTTCGGCGTTAATGACTTTCAAATTTGGTGCTAATTACTCGTCGAGTCGCAATTGAGTGCATGAGACGAAATATATATATAGTGCACTAGGGTATAGGCATCCTTCTAGGTTCATAGGGGCTAGCTAATTCATTTCTTCTAAGACTCCATTTCTTTGAAACTATTTTCTCTTAATTATGATGATAATGATGATTATCTAGCTAATTAAACATTCATCATGTCCATTAATGATATGATATAATAGTTCGATGATATGATATAGCCAACTAAGACCGCTGCCGGAGCTAGGAAATTCAACTATGGAATGTTTTTTTATGTCATGTGTATGCGTGTTCTTTAGTCTCTTAGAATTTTTTAAAATAAAAAATTATCCAAGTTAAAGATATTCATTAGCAACTAATAAACATTTTTTTGGTCCCAACGTCACGGGACATTGTTAGACTACATGTAGCTCGCCACTGGCTAGTGCAGATCTCTTTATAATACCTTGTTGTAACACATGCCAAAAAATCAATGAGGTCATGATCTAATAATTAAGACTAAGATCCCGAATATATTAAGTCTCATATTCAACTGCCCCTCCTTTGTGATATTGTATTGCCTTATGTGGCTATCTAAATTAAAAAATAAATAAATGGCTAATGTCAAAAAATAGTGATAACACAAATAATGAATGGATGTCTATGAAACAAATATTGACATCAAAATCAGTTAAGAATTAAATCAACCCTAATTAATTATAAGAGTGATGTGCTCTTCATTACATGAGCGTATGATCCATATATACATTTTATCATAGAGGTAGTGTTCTAATAGTATACTCCAAGTTTTTATAATTAATGTGTACGTTTTTATGATGTTAGAGAATGATTACTTTTAATCTTAAGTTAAAGTGTTGATTTTAGGAAATATATAATCTTACTAAATAAAACTCAATATATATTCTCGCCTCAAATTCAAACTCGACTTAGTGAGTTCTGTTTGAGACCATCTCATGTACAATAGATCATGAGAGACATTTATTTTTATGGTGAATTTTAATAAGTAGTCGGGGTGACTAATGGATGGTTTATTTAGGATTGTGATAAAAGTTACAATTAGATGAATTATTAGTCAACATTAGATTAAAAAATCACCACTAAAAAGGTCGATCTTATAATAACTTTTCTGTTAGACAATCTCGTACAAAAATTTACACTCGGAAGTCATGTTCAAGGAGACTTGAATGCGAGATGATATGATAATTAAGACAAACGTACAGAGAGGTCAAGTTTGACAACAACATGCCCATATCCATGAATTAATCCTTCTCTGGAATCAAACGAAAGGCATAGAAAGAAACACCAAATCAAAAAATCTCATAAAATCATGATAATCATAATAATATATATATTTAATTCAATTTAATTAAATAATTAATTTATTTGTGGTCACAGAAGAAATTATGAATGATAAATTTGTTGAAACTCGATCATGCATGGCCGTCGGAATCTCGAGATTTGGGTTTGGATGATGAGTCGTGCGTCACCGTTGGATCAACCACACTGCAACCCCATCAAGATTGCGTTGTGCGCAAGATAACATAAAATTTTGGCTTCTAATGCAATGAATTTGAAGATTTAGGTAAAGTTGGCCGTTGGATTCATTTATGACAATAATGCACAATTGCACACCTATTTATGAAAGACATAAACATCAATTTCACATGTATATCTTTTAGCTTGATACTAGATCTGCTTTTAAAATACTTGTTATTTTAATGTTATAAGCGAACACTAAGCGAAATATAAAATTTATAACAAAAATTGTACAGATTAAGATGTCCCATGATTTCATTTGAAATGAAGAAAATCAATGAAAAAGGAGAGAAAAAGTAATTAATAAGGACAAAATTAGTAAATTAGAGTCATTAATACGTTATAGGAATTGTAAAGCTACGATATCTCGTGAAATGAACAAAATTAGTTAAAGTGACATGTATTTTGAAATGGAAGGAGTACATAATCTAGACACCAGTTAACTTAATTGGTAGAATTTTTAAAAGTCAATAACTTGTAAAAAAACTTAGGCATGAATTATGTCTACGTGATCAATTGTGTATCTGTTTGTTTACACAAAAGAAAAAGGGATCCATGGTCGTTGTTTATCTGTGAACACAAATTGTTATATATGAGAAGGTCTCATGGTGAATTATTGTAAGTTAATTTACGTATCTGATTGCTTAAATGGGATTTTTTTATTTTGTTTATTTTTTCGGGCATGTTTTTGTAGTTTATAGTTTTTTTTTGTTTATATATCTATTTTATCCTTGAAGAACTTAAAAGAAATAAAAAAAGCCACCACTAAGATGTATTTTGGATGTTTAGTGTAGTGCTATAGTTCACATCCTATGCTCTAATGTAGGCCATAAGTTTTCTATAAGTTAATGTGCCCCACTTCATAAAACTATTGTTCTTTTTTTGGAGGGGAATCACACCTTTGTCCTAGCTAGTGACTTGTCACCATTAATAATTGAGGTTACTTGTCAACATAATTTTCACCATTTTGTACCTTCTTGATGTGATCTCTACAATTGCCATATCATCGAGGGGCATGTCTAGATGCATGAAAAAAACTAATCCATCTTTCTCAAGAATCCTAATTTGTTAATTTAATTAATAAAGCATTTTATCGAAACTATTATCAAAGTTTAGATTTGAATTTTATCTACATCAATTTTCCCATTTCATTTGTATAAAAAAACCTAAACTATATAGATAAAAATTCGACCTAATTATAGTCATAATTTATAATCTAATGTACCATAGATTTGAACTTAATATCGCTTATATGGGATGAGGCAATGATAGATTTTTGAATATTTGTATAATAGTATCTCATTTCTAAATTCATATTATCTTGGAAGTACATCCCAACTAATTTTTGTTAAAAGATTTTTTCATGGTTTTTATGTATAATTTGATTAAATTATATGGCTAATGGGGTCTCTTAGATACTGTTGGCCTCTATGTTAATCCATCACTTGAATAATGATCCTTTTTAAGAACTATCTCAATCAAAGTTCAAGTTTGTGGTCGAAAGTTTAGTATATGATTTATATTCTAATATGTTCCTTCATATAAATATTTATTGGACTTTAAGCATGGATACCGCAGATGCTCTATATTTTATTGTAAAACAAATCAATTTAAGAACTAGTACGATTCGTAGATAAGACCTCTTACTTAAATAGCTTGTGATATCACATACAATAATCATTTCGACTAAAAATTAAAATTAATAGCTAAAAGTTCGAGATAATTTATACGTTCCGACAATCTTTCAAGTGTCAAGACACCACAACTTAACCCTTCTTAGACTAGGAATTCCCCTATATACTTGAATGTAACAATGAATTTATTAAACCTGAATTTGTATACTATACTCTGGGTACCCTATATGCATTTATTTTTGAAATAAAATCATATATACTCACAAAAATCTGATTCTAAGTGCTTTAATTTCAAGTCGAGATACTATTAGGAATTCCCCTACCAGTAATTCCGATTTCACTTGAAGGGTAAAGCAATGTGTAAGGCAACTTAGCTGGACCAATCCTGTTCTTCAATCTTTCATCATCATTCCTCTTCACAATATTCTCTTCAACTTGCTTCAACTTCTTCTGAAACCTGTCAAAGGCTTCTAGTGGGATGGTATCTGAAGTCCATTCGGGGGTGTCTCGTTGTCCTAGATAGACCTCGTCAGAAGAATGCCTGGACAAAAGCTCTATAAGGGAAACGCCCACCAAGGCTTGAGTTTGGCTCGATATAGTCCTTAAGAAGACACGTTCTGGGTCTACTTTCAGCTGATCAAACTCCGGTGTGCCTGGCTCTGGCATGAACCTACGGCTTATGGTTGGCCGGTTTGGGTGGTATCCTGCATAAGGGTACTGCCCAAAGTTGACCGCTGCATGGAGGGCTGAGGCCACCCATATGATTGTCGTGCAAGTTTGGGTTAGTTCATCCAAGGTCTTCATTTCTGGCCACCACTTCTCATCCTTCTTGTCACCATGGCCTATTTCCCTGACCTCTTTCCACCAAGACTGGAGTTCAATGTCACTGGCGATCATGTCATTAGTCTTGTAGTAAAATTTGCAATAGTCCTTGACCCATGATTCGATGGCGGACCAGATTTCCAGAGCATCAACTGCATATGGGTAGTCTTCTATGAGCATCTTGTACTCATGAGGGCTTTTGGGTCCTTAACAGCCATTCCTCTGAAGAAAGGCCATGGAAAATATACCCATTACATTAGCCATCAAGATATACATAAATGGGGTTACAAAGTGGGTTGTGTGTGATCTGCTCATCATTGCCAAGTTCCCTAGATTTTTCTTTATTGTGGTCTAGTTTTAAGAATGCCAACCCACAAATTTGTTGACAGATTATGTAGGAAACGGGTTATCCTTGCCAGGGTTTAAATCATGTTAATTGATTATTTTGAGTTCAGATCATTTATGCTGGGATCTGGGCCCTGTGATCGGTTTGTCCAATAATAATCATATTCCAGGTCAGGTTATCTTATTCAAAATCAGGTATTTGGTTACTGAAAATTTTTACTATATGACCCGAGATCAGATGACATACCTGTTGACAAGGTCTGTAGGAACAGCATCATCAGTGAAAACCCAATCCTTATACAGCTGAGAAGTCCATTGTACAGCATATTTTCCGGGGAAGACAGCCACCTCAAACAACCCATTAGCATTGAGAGCAACCTGCCTTGCTATTGCATTTATTTTCATCGTGTCTCTGAAATGAGGATGCAAAAGCTTATGAATTGGATGGAGCACGCTCAACTGTCTATGTGTTGCTATCACAAACGGTTCAATCACTGAATGTGTATGTAACCTGTTGAAAAGATCGAAAAATCATAACTTGGACCAGAGCTTCAAATACACTATTTTTTTTTGTGAGAAAATTCAAATGTACTATATATGAGCGCACAATGCATGCTGAAGTTGGAGACATATCCTGTTATAATGGATCGAACAACTCAGCCAAATCCTATCCAGAACTGAAATAGCATGACCATTTTCTACTGGCTCGAAGAAGACCAAATTGAGATGAAACTCATCTGATCAATGTGACGCCCGCCACTTATATTTTACAAAAGTGACTAGAACTCGATCACTTAACATGAAGACTCAAAGCCAAAGCCAAACTCTGAGTAATAACTAATATAAGATATAACCTGATTTTGACACAAACTCAATTGGCTAATGCAGAACTCACATTGTCAGAACCAACTTGAAACAATTCAACCTAGACCCAACCATGGTCTATTGTCTCAACCTTTTGGTCCAAATTAACCCACCCTCAAGAAAACCATTTGGTATGTTAGTAAGTCTGCTAGACTAATGACAAATATCAATGAAAAATAAACCCAATCTGACCTGAATATAGTTTAAATAAACAAGATATTAATCAATCCGAACCCCAGCAGGTAACCCATTTACCAAGTCTAACTGTAAGCTAAAACTATGGTTTCTGATTGAAAGATATAGGTGCTAGTACCAGTGGCTGATAAGTTGATGGTAACCGGAGTCAGTGACAGTAACATAGGCTTTGGCTAGCTGCCAAATGGAGCCTTCAACCCCATCATTGGCCGGGGTATACACCTTGCTTATAGCACCAAACTGATCCCCTTCTGGATTTGGTAGGCTTAGCTCAATTGCCAATGGCTTCAAAGTCCCATCTTCTTTCAAGAACAGAAGTGTCCTGGTTGCATACACCTTTGAATAAGTGTCCGTGTTTATTTGCCTAAGGAACGGCATCATTGAGTCATGCTGATCTAGCATGAATAGCCTATTATTCTTGATTGCCTGTACATAATAGGAAAAAAATAAAGGGGGAAAATGTGAAAGGTATGTAACGTATGCAAATCAACTAAAAAAATCGATATCCAGAAATCCTGTCTTACCTCATCAATGGTAAATCCGTCTAGGTTTCCTTCCATGCATGCTTTGGTGATTGAGCTGTTTTGATTACCATATACTTGAGGATCTAGCTTACTAGCTGGTGGAAATTCCTGCATTGGAAAGGGACATTTTTGTTAAACATACATTTTATTTTTGGTGAATTATGTTAATTCATTTAATAGTTTGTCTTGATCTATAGTTTTTGGTTCATTTAATAGGTTGTCTTGATCTATAGTTTTTGGCATGTATAGACTAAAAAAGTAATATACTACTGATCTAGGAGATAAGGTTTACCATGATGTATGTGTTAAACTCATCCTATTAAGAGACATATGAAAAGTCGAAACGGTGAGGGCTAGTGGACCAATTAATGCAAAGCCCAACCTTATCTTGTATTAGCTTAAGAATTTTGTGTAGTATAACCTAATTTCATGTTTGGAGAAAGTACAACCAGTTACGAAATTGAATATATTTTCACCTTTGAATCTTTGTTCATATTTCCAATATCGACGTTTGAAGAGAGTGTAACCTAATTACATGTGGTATCTCACCTCTAATCTACGAATGCCGATGGGATGTATACCAGCTACCATCTCCCTTGCAAATTCTTCATCAGTCCTCCATGCTAATTTATCCTCTGTCACAAATAACATATCCCACATTTATGCACTCTTCAACACACCCGAAAAAATCCACCAAAAAAGAAGGAAAACAAAAGAGAAAAAATCTCCCACAGAATTACTAGTGCATATTACCTTTGATGATATCTGGCAAGGGGAATTTCAGAACAGGGGCACCATCACTTGTGACAAGAGATTTGAAGAACTCAGAAGGGATGTTTTCTTTAATCTGTTCAAGTAGATTTTCTGGTAGCCTAACACCTCCTTCATACATCTCCATAACTTCTTTGAAACTATCAAACTCTTTTGGTGTCTTGTCAAAGACAACCCCTTCCACCAAGCCAGCCAAGGTCTGTGCTATTGACTTGATCGAATCACCCAAGAAATCTGACATTTTCAAGTGCCCAAATTGTTCGTCTCTCGGAACATATATGTCTAGGCCCTTAAGAACTGGTAGCCTGCTCTCAACGCGAGGATCTGAACAACAAGTTAGGCCAAGATTTTGGTTAAACCCTTGTAATTGTCCGGCCTCTTTGCTTGCGGTCATGTATGCAATGCAAGGGTAAGGGTGCCTATATTGGGATCTCTTGAGACCCCTATAAGCAGGACTCACACTGGGAGTCTGGGAGTTGATGATGAGTATTTGTCAACAAAGGAAGAAGCATATATGCATACTTCTTAGCTTGAACCTTCTGAAAGGTGAGATTCATACCGGAGTGTTTGTTAACAATGTAAAAAATGAGCAGAAGAGGAATGTAATGTGACCTTTCTTAGTGGGTGGACGGCCTGTCCTTCCCCTGCGAGGATAAGGGTATTCGGAAGAGCCTCCATATATGGGCCTGGCATATTCAGGGCCTTTGTCTGGCTCTCCTAGGTCGTTGTAGTATGCATAGTCATAAACGCGATCCCATTCTTCTAGCGTTCCTTCTCCATCTCCTCTAAGAGTCTCGAGCTCCTCCTCTCTGTATTTTTGTAATGGTAATGGTGTCTCGTGGGGGAGATAAGTCTGCAAGCATGCTCAAACATTAGTATGCGTAGAACCAACTCAATCAAAAATCTTAAACATATAGTTAAAGGCCTGTTATCTTATGATCTGATATATTAAAAAATGACCCTCAAGGTCATAGAAGTTCTAATACCATGCGAATAAAGGAACCGACTTAATTTAAAGTTTAAACCGATGAACAATAAGATGATGACCTTGTTGGAGAAGAAGACGCGATCTTTCTGGTAGCGATGAGCAGGATAAACCCAAGAGTTGCAAACAAAGTGGATTCTACCATGATTTGGGATGTCTTCTAGTGTGACAGTTTTGAGGTAGAATTCACTTGGATGTTCATTTCTCACTATCAGTGCCCCTGGAATTGCCATTTCCTCATCCCACTCAAATGTGACCTTGAATTCAGACTCATCATCAACTGCTAGACCACTTGGTTTTGTGAGCCATTCTTCCAAATAAGAAGGTTTTCCAATTTCCCTTTTCCTGCTATCTGCTGTAAGAAACAGAACAATTCAGATGTCAGAAATTCACAAGTATGATCAGACTTGGGTGTTCGTATAATTGATAAAAGAGAGAAAACTAACCCGAATCAGCATTGACAGCGCTTACTAATTGAAAAGAGACCTTCTTCCCTATCAACTCATACAATCCATCAACAATCGATGCACCAACATCATTGAAATCCAACACATTAGTTTTCTTCATCAACACGACTCGTCCCTTCACAGTATGCTCATGACCAGCATGCATTTTCGCGACGAATAGTAGTCTTTTCTTTGTCCCTACAACTGAAGAATTTAGCCCAAGGAGATCAATGGAGTTATAGAAGCTGGTTTGATGAAGAAGGTGCATGGGAGATGACAGCTGTTTTATAGATAATGTAAGAGGAGGCATAGTGGGGTAGAAAAGGAGAAAGTGATGAATTATTATTAATATATATATATATATATATATATATAGCTGCCATGTTTGATTTATGCTTTTTAGTAATTTTTTTTATTTTTTTGTAGATATTTTTACAAAGTGCAAGTGATCATGACCTTGGTCCACCATCAAATTATGAAAAACATGACCATGTAATTTGCACTGAAAAATTACAATATTGATCCCGACATATATTAATTAATTGACAATGAATTGCATGTTTTTGGTAATTCCATTTTGACAATTACCTACTTTTTTTCTCTTTCTAGTAGTAAATTTACAGGGTGCTTCGTGAGCCACCGGTTATAATTTCATGAAAAAATTATGAGATTATCTGATGTCAAATCTTGACAATGCCAATGGCAACAAGCAACAATGATGATAACTATCTGGGGAGTCAAAACCTGCTAATAAGTGTAGATTTATGTACGGTTTACGAGTGTCTTGATACTTATTATTCAACTTTTTAAAAAACAAACTACGTAAAAATCTTTTAAAAATTTTAAAAGATGCTAATTAATTAACATTTGACAAATTTTACAAAATTTGAAAGTTACATATGTAAAATTTTTAGATTTTTTCTAATCTCTAAATCGAGCTGCCGACCATCTATGTGGGGGCTTGGGCAAGTACTTTCACTTGTGATTTTTAATTCTCTTCCTAGTTCTGTTTCTAATAATTTATTTGAAGATTTATATGAGGTTTCTTATTAGCCCCATTTGACTTGTATTTAATAAATTTCTCTAGGGCCTTTGTGCCCCCAAAAATCACTAATCCCATTTCGTGTTAGTGATTAAAAAAACAAACTGATATGCTTCTTGTTATAACATAAGATTCTCCTTGCTAAAAAAAAAAAAAAAGTGTTTTTTCTTGGCTTAAAAATAATATTATTTATTAAATTAAAAAAGGTATTATTAAAATGTATAATAGTTTTACAACTTATAATTGATGTGATATTATTTTTTACGTATAATTTTTTATTGTTGTAAAATCATGCACAAATACGTTTCACGAAGGATTTGACAAATTAGGGTATCATTTTGTTTATGTTAATATTGCCGATGGATATTAATTTTAATTGATAGCTAAATGTAATTGCTGAAAATTTCATAATTTAATCACATAATATATTAATTTAAATTAAAATAAGAAATATAAATTATATTATATTATATCTTACTATAAGACATGTATACACTATAATATAATGATAATTCATATTTTGACACTCCAATCCATTCAACTTTGAAATGGAGTTTCTATCCAAAAAAAAAAATTTGAAATGGTGCAATAAATTATGATTCTATATTAGTGGCTTATTTTTATTGTTGAAATGAGAATAATAAAGATATGCTGAACTTTTTCCATGATAAATAAACAGAATCATGTGAAAAAATTGAATTTTTCTATACTAGGGTAAAATAATCACAATATCCCATTAGTGGCTCACCAAACTTTTCAGAAAAGAGAATGAAATTATGGTACCTATCACTCTCAGCTAATTTAATTTGCTTAAAAAGTTGGTACTAATAGTTGAATTTAAAATTTATATTATACCAATTTGCATATCTTCATTAAAATTTTAAATAAAATAAAAAAATTTCTAATTTATCAATGTTAAATATAAGAATATGGATTAGAATCAATTTGCATTAAGTTAGTTTTATACCAGGTTTGGCACTTTCAGATTCTAACTAATTCTATGTACTTATAGTCAATACAAAGATAAATATGAAACACTAATGAGATCATTTCTATGTGCCATTAGACCCGACAGACAGTGTCGCTCGGATCAGGTTACCTTCTAGTGAGGGCCATGTTTAAACTAACGCGATAATCGATCCAAAATGAACCGATTTGAGGTGTGGTTTACTCAGGTCGGGTTACTTTTTGGTAAAGGTCATGTTTAAACTACCGCTATAATCGACCCAAAATAAATCGATTTGAGGTGTGAACTAAGAAAATATTAGTTAACATTTAATATCAGCTCCTTTGTCAATTGCGTCAATCAATCGATTCAATCCTACGTACTCCGAGTAATCCAAATCTAATCCATTGTGTTGCAGCTATATACAGTAAGTGCCCCATTCGATTAGTCTTCTTTAGAAGTCATTGTTATTGATTTGCTGCATCATGCTTCTTATCTTATCCCCAGCATATAATATAATCAAATCAAAACAAGAGGGAAGGTAAACTTTTGCATCGTAAAAAGACATTATTAAAAAGAACACTCTTTTTTGGTTAGATTATCTGGTCGCCAATGGTTTTGTAATTTGTCATTAATCAACCCCAGAAAGTAATTGGTCGGAATTGTTGACATTTTGGAGACTTGTCTAAGAACGCAATAACCGTCTTATTTTGGGAATTTTGAAATGGGTTTTAGTTAGGGTTTAGGGTATTCAAAGATGGCCATCCTTGAATTGGGAACCAGGGTTGGAATTTGAATTTGACCAAGTAAATTACTGGACCAGAATTAGCCGGGTCTTGTGTTATTGGAGATACTACGTTCAAATGCATCAAGTTTATCTTGGTTTCAAAGGTTTTTTTTTTATTACCTTGTGGGGGATTATTTATTTAATATGACAAACTTTTCATTAATCTCTACTTTCGTAGTAGACTAATATCTAAAAAGTCACATTTGGGCAGTTTTTTCAGCTATGGTACAGTGGCCTAAAAGGACAATGCAAGTTATCATCTGCATTCTTCCCATGAAATTGTTGGTGGTGGTTAGTAGTTTTTAATCTAGGGTCCAAAAGTACCAACTTTTCAAGAGGCAAAGGTGCTACATGGACCTGAAGACAAGTCGTTGAGGTCGGTTTACCTTTTGAGTGAAAGTGATATTTAAACTACTGAGATTCGATTCGGTTTTTGGTCAGTGGCTTTTTATTTGGATTGACTTCAATCACATGATTTTTAGTGCAATAAACTTATCTTGTAAATAAAAATAAATTTGGTTGAGGTCAGGTTGACTTCGATTCAACTGTTTTTGAGTTTGGGTCTAGTCGGTTTGGGTCGGGTTTGGTGTAGGTTTTTCTAGGTCTAGAGCTACGTTTGATCATCGTGCACCCTACGTAGGTGAAATTTTGAACTATGGATTTGAATTCACAAGAGTTCTACATAGAGCATCTTTGTATAATTTGTTCATGAATAACTTTTCTAACACAAAACTCCAACCATGATGGTGACTGCAATGTTAGGTGGCGACAGCTGACGTGAAACTTCATCATATGCTCTCTTGTGGATTTATTAACAAGGAAATGAGAACATTTACTTTGGGTTCCCATTTCACTTCCAAAACCGATGGTGTTATAAGTAATCAAAATTCACCAGTTTCCTGAAAGAGATTTCAGGGAAGTAGAAATACTTGACAATATAACAAAACCCAGATAATAATCTAAAGATTAACTTGGAGGTATGGGGAAATATTTTGATTGAGATTAGTTTCATCCATGGTTCATATTCACCTTGAAATTTCACAAATTTGATGATGTTGGCATTGGTTTGTTATCTGACACAATTAAATATTCTCAGTAAAGAGTTTATCCATGGTATACATAGTGCATCATTGAACTGTTCCCTGCTATACAACTGCTGTTTCAAGAATTATTGTTCTAATGATGCTATTTCTGCCTTTTATTTGTATTTAATTTAATTGTGCCACTGTCCATTCAATATCATAAAGCTAGCGAATCTAAGGGAGGACTATGAGACTAAAGCAGCATCAAAATAGATGTATGGTGCTCCTGCTAAACATAACCTTTTTAAAGATCATTCTGAAAACAAGTTTGCACAAACTCTGGACTTCATAGATCAAAGAAAAGTATTACATGGGCATAGTTGAAAACTGTTATCGCTATGTTGATGTTGAGATGATGTTGAGAATTCCTTTTCAAGTGACCCTTGCTTCACTTGAAGGGTAGAGCAGTGTATAAGGCATATGTGTTGCCCGAGTGTGTAGCTGTATCATCTTTTGTTCAAATTCCCCTCTTCCTAAATTTAATAGAGCTATGTCTTGATCAAGTTCTTCATATGATACCGTTTAGCTCTTTGCTCGTGGATGGCTAGCACGCTTTGGATGCGGCAAGTTTAGCTCAATTGCCAATGGATTAATTGTCTTTTAGGAAGAGAAGTGTCCTAGTGGCATATGTCTTGGTGGAATTACTGTTTATTCTATTAAGGGATGACATAAATATGAAATGGTGATCTAAAATGAACAACCTACTTTTTTCTTGGTTGCCTGCTCTAAGAAATGGTTTTGCTAGACTTACTTCTAGCTTAAAACTTCTGTGGTAGTATGGACTTTGTCTTTGTGCTTATTGTCTCATTGATGATCAAGCGATAAAGTCTCCTAGTAATGTGTTTATAGGCATTAGAGCCGTTCTGATTTTTGTATGTTTCTCGATCCAACTAACTAGCGGGAAGAAAATTGTGCATAATGTTTTTGAAGGTTGAGGGCAACAAGACTGCAATTCAAAAACTTGTGTGGTAGGAGTTTCTGGCTCTGCCATTTAGCCCAGAGAATTTGTTCCTTGGACATTGCATTTAAGGCTTGGTTTTTTGGGCTTCATTTATCCAAATTCGGATTGTATCCAGATTCCAAACTGTTTGAGATTCTAGATATTGTGTAATTCTAGATGCTACATAATCTTATTTTATCTAGATTTCTCTAAATTTTAGATTTCAAATATTAGTTTTCTTTTAACAAGTCTCTGACAAAAGAAAACAGAATGGAGGCCTAAACAAGGAGCAGAAGGATTAACAGCCCTGCTTTTATTTGATATATATAAATAGGCACGGACTGTCACACACTCACACTGAAGCAGAGGCATCCTAATGGTGACAGTTCTTCAGATTTCAGAAGAGATAGATCGAAGCTCATATTGTGATGCTGTTGGGAATTCCCTTGGCTGTAACTCCTCCTTCACTAGAAGGAATGAGTAATGTATATGGCATATTCACTGGTCCGTACCTGTTCCTCCACTTCCCACTGTCATTCCTGTTTTTGATCTCATCCTCAATTTCCTCCAACCTCTTCGTGAATCTCTCAAATGCTTCTATAGGTCCACGATCTGCAATCCATTCATGATTCTCTCTTTGGCCTAGGTAGAGCTCATCAGTGGCATGTCTAGACAAAATCTCAATGAGGGAGATGCCGAGCAGGGTCTGGAACTTGCTTGTTACTGTTCTGAGGAAAGCTGTCTCCGGATTGGTCTTGAGCTGTTCATACTCAGGGGTGCCTTCTTCAGGCATGAACCTCCGACTTACAGTTGGCCTGTTGGGAAGGTACCCTGCATATGGGTATTGCCCAAAATTAACTGCTGCATGAAGGGCAGAGGCCACCCATATGATAATGGTGCATGTTTCCGTTAGTTCCTCAAAGCTTCTCATTTCAGGCCACCATTGCTCATCCTTTAAATCGCCATGACCTTCCTCCCGAATTTCTCTCCACCACTCTTGCAATTCTGTGTCCTTAACAACCGTCTCGTCGGTCTTATAGTAGAAGGAGCAGTACTCTCTAACCCATGCCTCAATTGCTGACCAGATGTCTAGCCCATCAACCGCATATGGGTAGTCCTGTATGAGTAGTTTATACCCATGAGGGCTTTGCAGGTCCTTAACTGCCATTCCTCTGGGAAATACAACAGGATACATTAGTTGATAACTTCAAAACTTAATAAGCCAGTACATTTCTTTATCATAGTTGTCAAATACATCTTTTGAAGAACTTTTGTCATTTGGGTACCTTTTTTGTGGTTATTTGGGTACTTAAAACCATGTCATTGACACTTGCAAAAGTTGTTTGGATTTTAACACCCCCCTCCAACAAAAGAAAAAATTCTTGCATGCTGTCAAATTGAAAATACACATTTAGTTTGCAGACTAGGCCTGTATTTTTACCTCTTCATAAGATCTTTGGGAAGTGCCTGGTCTGTAAAAACCCAGTCCTTGTACAACACCGCTGACATTTCCATGGCATATTTTCGAGGGAAAACAGTTTTCTCAAGCAGTCCATCAGCACCAATGAGGATCTGCCGTGCCAAGGCATTTATGTTCATGGTATCACGAAAGTGAGGATACAGAAGTTTGTGGATTGGATGAAGCACACTTAGCTGCCTGTTAGTCGCTATTATGAACGGTTCAATAACGCAATGTGTGTACAACCTGAGACCAACAGTAAACATGTTAACTTTTTATTTAAAAAAATAAAAATCTGTAGGATATGGTGGACCCTAGGGGGAAGGCATGGGCGAGTTGCAGAAGGAGACGGGGGTCATGAGGAAAACTCCCCATGCCTCTCGTGGGGTTCAGAACCCGCTGTCCTTATCCAGAAGGCGGACTTCCTATCAGCAGGCCCCAATGTGATGGCCTCAAAGAAATTTTAATATGATTCAGCGAAGATGCTGTTTTGTAACTTTTCTTAGCTTACCAGTGGCTGATAAGTTGATGGTATCCAGAATCATTTACAGACACATATGCTTTAGCTAGCTGCCAAATGGAGCCTTCAACCCCATCTTGAGATGGTGTGTAGACTCTGCTAACTGCACCAAGTTCATCTCCGTCTGGATGCGGCAAGCTTAACTCGATTGCAAGTGGTGTCAAAGTTCCGTCATCTTTCAAGAAGAGAATTGTTCTTGTCGCATAAGTCTTTGTAGAAGTTGTATTTATCCGCCTGAGGTAAGGCATCAAGGTGTCGTGGTGGTCTAGTATGAATAGCCTTTTCTTCTTGATTGCCTGAGCAAACCATGCATTTAGTTACCTGAATTTGGACACTTGCTGCTTACAAATCCAAAAATTGTCTTAGGTAAATTACCTCATCCACAGTCAGTCCATGCAAGTTCCTCTCAATGTGATCTTTAGTTAATGCGCTGTCTTGATTTCCATATGCTTTTGGATCTAGCTTGCTAACAGGAGGAAAATTCTGCATATGAATTTAAGACACTAACGTAATGGCATCTGAGATTCTAAAGGTGAAAATTATATTACTTCTAATTGTTTGGATTACTTCGGATCATATCACTATTGTTAGAAACATTAACAATATAGTGTTGATGCAGAAAATTGTGATGATGGCTGGTGTGTTTGGAATGATTCAGAAGAATATAGTAAACTTTACCTCAAGAAGACAAATTAGTAGCGGATTTACTCCAGCAAGCATTTCTCGTGCAAATTCTTCATCGCTGCTCCATGCTGTCTTGTTGTCTGCATTGTGATGGTAAAATCATCAGAAACAATTTCAGGGCTACATCCATTGGAGGCTTGGCATTGATTGCTTTGAATTTTACAGGCGGGCTACACCTGCGAAAGTCAAAGATTATTTCCAAATTGCCTTAACCAAATGACCAAAACCAAAATTAACTCAGACCTGAAATATGATAATCTAAATTTGACCTGAGTACAATCCAAGACAATTCAACCCTAACTTTGTTGATCAACATTGATGGCATTTACTTGGCATGTTTCTTCAGAAGTCAACCCAAATATATTGAACCTAACTTGATTTGATCTGAATATTCTTTTATCTTGTTTCAACCTTATTCAAAATTAAATTGATCCGAATGATCTGCTTGCTAAGTCTAGAAGCTGACCATGATGGTTGGATGAGGAAATGAAATTCATTTAGTTGGAACTACCTTTGATTATATGAGGCTCCGGAAATTTGATGCGAGGAGCTCCATCAACATGAAGGAGCCCTTTCAACATGTTCATATAGGTCTTCTCTTTAAGCAAAGGCTCAACTTGTAGTTCTATTCCTTCTTGATAAATTCTCAGTCCATCCTCGAACGAGACAAATTCAGTTGGAGTCTTGTGGAATGAAGTCCTAAGTGCAGCTTGCAGTGCATGAGCTACAGATTTTAGTGACTGAGACAGAAAATCAGCCATCTTTAGATGTCCAAATCGTTCATCCCTAGGAACATAGACATTAATGCTCATTGCAAGAGGCAGTCTACTCTCACATCTTGAATCTGCAAGTCGTCATAAATTAAAAACTTTATGCTACAAAAAGCAAATTGATAGTACACTTTCTAATCCTAGGGGTATTCCTGAAGAAAGAGATCTGAAGCATGTATCCATTTCCCAGCTGTTCCATGCTAGGCATTTACTGGTTTTTAATCCAAGGTCTAATGAAATCAACCTCTCCGTAACTTAGTAGGGGTAGGTAAGGCTGCTACATATGAACCTCGTTTAACCTGTTGGATGGGAATTTCCAGGAACAGATTTGGATTTGGCTTTAGAAATATGAAGCCAATAAACTGACCTGTCTTTGATGGTGCACGACCTGTTCGTCCCCTGCGTGGATATGGACGTTCCTTGGACCCTCCGAGTACTGGCCGGGCATATTTTGGACCACTGTCAGGGTCTCCTAGATCGTTATAGTAAGCATAATCATAGACACGATCCCATTCCTCAAGTTCTCCTTCCCCATTTCCTTGCAGTGTCTGTAGTTCTTCTGCACGGTAGCTGCTGAGTGGTGTAGGGGTTTCATGTGGTAGGTATGTCTGTAACATTGCACTATAAGTTGCTTAAAGTCTAAGAAGATTTATCTTGTTAGGGTGGTATGCATCATTTTTATCATACTCTCTTTGAAAATCAACTCTTCATCTTCTACATGCATTTTGAGACCTTGGTACTACCTATACTCTTGTATCCCTGCCAAATTTCGAGATGGCCAGAAGTCATTTGGAGAGGTTTTCTAGCTCCAGGATGATGGTGAAATTAATCAAAATTCCTCGGTAAACTATGCTGTCCTTTAGTTGTATATTAATAGGCAGTTTATGACTTGAAATCTACGGTCTAGGAACATTCTGTTTTTTTTC
Organism: Talinum fruticosum; assembly: GCA_021018815.1. Classification (NCBI taxonomy): domain Eukaryota; kingdom Viridiplantae; phylum Streptophyta; class Magnoliopsida; order Caryophyllales; family Talinaceae; genus Talinum; species Talinum fruticosum. The sequence continues at coordinate 730,350 of JAITYX010000103.1, forward strand.
TCTTAGCAATTCAATTGTAATGGTAAGACACCCTCCCCCTCCCCGCCCCTCTTTCCTGACTATTACTGAGTGGGATTTTAAAGTATTAGTCTGGTTATTGTTGCTGACTGAATAATAGTTGTATATCTTTGCAGAAAGCATATCAAGTGTACCTTATTACCGAAGAATATACGGTCCTTTTTGTAGCGATGAGCAGGATAAACCCAAGAGTTGCAAACAAAATGAACTTTGTCATGATCTGGGATACCCTCCAAGGTAACACTCTTTAGGTAAAACTCACTATGATGCTCGTTTCTAATAATGAATGCACCTGGAACTCCCATATCACGGTCCCATTCAAATGCAATCTTGAAAGCTGTCTCACCTGACTTCCAACCACCGAATGTGCTAATCCAGCCTTCCAAATATGCAGGGTTGCTGAGCTTCCCTCTCATGCCATTAGCTACAATAAAATGAATGAGTAATCTAGCCTTTCAAATTTGCAGGGTTAAATCAAAATGTGTTGTCTGGCAATTATTTTGTCTCTTCTGGTTTAGGTTGTGTAATCTGTGCTGTTTCTAGGCTTATTATCTAGTGGAAGCAGAAAAGAAACAGTAGTAAGGAGCTCAACCGATATTTTTTCCTGTTAAATGAAGAAAGCCTTTGCATACCCTATGAAAGAACCTTGTGCCATGTCAAATGAGGTATGTTTCAGACTCTTAGCCTAATTAATAGTTAAAACTGAGACCAAGATTTATTAGGAGTAGGATATATTGGCTGTTAGGATTGACCTTGTTAAATAGTAAACTGTTTTTTTTTTTTTTTGGGGGGCGGGAGAGGAGGGAGGGGTTTCTCTTTTTCGCCCCTTTTTGGTACTGGGTTCATCGAAGTTACTGAGCTCAACACAATACAATTACATGAATGGGCGAAGGGGAATGTCGAACTGTGGACCTAACATGTATTATGATTTCTTATATCAATATGGTGATTCAATAGAATTCATGAATATCTTTTCCTTGTCTCAATGCCTATGAATGACGAGTAGGACCAGAAAGAGCATTAATGTTCTTTTGAGGTCAACCCCCCGCCCCCTCTTTGCTGTGAAATATTCAGTCACAAAGGGTATCCTCGCCTCGTATTATGGGATCCTTGGATGTACTACACTACCTAACCCGAAAAAAGAATGTATAATTAACTTTTTTTTTGGTTACTACTTGCACATTGCCATGTGCTTTGTGACTTTAGGATAGTAAAGCTAATGTCTAACCCATTTTTGGATCTGATGAAACTGTCATTCCAATAAATGTAATAAACAATATAAAAAAAACGGATAAAAGCTTGCAGAAGGGAACAGCTGGTGATGAGTGAAAGTTCACTGCACAATGCATACGCGTACTTCAAAACTCAATAAGAAATTGACCTAATGGTAAGAATGGTTCATAACTATATCAGATATTAAGTTTGATCCATAGTCACATAGTAGCATTGGCGCCTTATCTAAAGTCTGAACCCCCGGGCAAGAAAAAATATAGAAGAAAAGAAAGTCAGAGGACGTAACTTTGTATTTCATGTGAATTGCCTTTGAGTGATCCCTCCCTTCTCTATGTGTAGCTACACTTAATTCAGCTAAGAACTGAATCCAGGAATCAGATCGGTTTCCCTATATTGCTCATATATTATTCATGAAGCTTATTCCATATTTCATATATATCTGTTGAATGGCTTAAATTGATTGATTGATTGTCGTTATTTAGATGGAGGGACTAAGAACTTGGAATGACATGGGTCTTGAACCCGACCTCGACCTCTTGTTAGGCTCCAAGGGGTCTGGTTCTTGGGGCGAATATTGTCAACATGTTGTCCTTGACAACTGTAAACCGAACCTTTTTTTTTTTTTTTTTTTGCAAAATTCTAAATAAAAATCGTCAAAAACCCATAAAATTATACAGTAGACGTTGTCAAACAAGTTTCTGAATCCACCTCTAGTTGTTTTCAACTTTTTAGACCCGATGGGTCTTAAGACAAAGAATGCAAGAAGAGAGACTGTTTTCGACATTACTACCTAGTGTAGTGCTTCATGCAGGAAGGAGAGTTCTTTTTATGAAGGGGAATGAAGAAACATACATACCTGGATCACCATTATCAGCACTGACAAGCTGAATTGAAACCTTCCTACCAACCATCTCATGGACTCGATCGAGAACCGACTCATGGAATGATTTTAACCCCAATACTGTCTTCTTTATCAGCACTACAGTTCCATGAATGACCACCCTGTCATTCTCTTTGATACCATGCCCAGTTTCGACAACGTGATGGAGAGCACCATGGGACATTCTTGCTGCTCTGATCTTCAGAGAGGAGATCTTGGACTTGGGAGGAGGAGAGGGAAAAACAGGACTGTGTAACTTCGATCTCTCAAGGAAATAAAGAGAAGAAGATGCTGAGTTTCTGTGAGAAAACTCATTACACAGGAAGCTGGAAAAATCCTGGGCATTGTTAATCAGGTCACTCTTCAGAAGCAGCTTCATCTTTGATGTTAAGAGATCTAAAACTTTTTTTTTTTTTTTTTGGTCCTTTGTAGTTCGTCTTACATATAGAGATGGTATTCAGAAGCTTATATATTGGTAGAATACTGGGGAAAAGAATTAAGACAGAAGATGAGCATTAATTAGCCTAATCTGACACCATTATTCATGTAATTAGTTTAAGTACATAAGTTGATTTTTTTATATACATAAAAAAAAAGAAATTTCTTTATTTAAAAAAAAAAGGGAATTGATTTATATTTTCTAATTGCCTCTATCCTATTTTGCTCTCATGTATTGACTTTGAGTCGGGGAGAAGAAAAAAATTGATCGTGAAAGATAATGTCAATTTTTAAAATTTGAAGGTACATGTCGAATCATCCTCATTTTTACCTAATAATAAAGAGCTTTTACTCAAAATTATCAGTAAATTTTCCAAATTATTTAAAAAATTTATTTATCTATTTTGTAGTCTGAAATATCACATAAATCGTTTAAAAATAAAAAACGTCATTATGACTGGGCCATTTTTTTAATATTTTGAAAAACTGAGTGGTTTTTTTGTTGAGTTTTGAAAGTTCAGCGGTATTTTTTACTAAAAATAATTACATACTGTTTTTTTTTCCCAATTTCTTTTATGACCCCAAAAACGAAAGAATCTAATGGATGAACGATACGTAAGATGTCACATATGATGTCAAATAGGTAGATTCAATGCAATTTTAGTTCAATTTAATGATGGGACTATTTACATTAACATTAAATATAATAAAAATTAAGAATAAAAAATAGAAAAAAATAAAGACACATATCTATTTACCGGTTATAATAAATTATATAAGCTAATATATCAATTTATTATTGTTATTTGAAAAAAAAACTATTTTTTAACTTATAATTAATTTTTATTGTTGTATATTAATTAGAAATAATAAAATTAAATAATCATTAAATTATTAAAAATTTAATTAATGCCCTTGCATAACCACCTAGTTAATTATCATTAAAAATAGTTACATACTGTTCTTTTCGCCAATTTCTTTTACGACCCCAAAAACGAAAACATTGATTTTTGTTAAATGATAATAGTAATTTTTTTTCTTTGCATTAATTTCAGGTTGGTATTACATGTATCAACATGCAAACATAATATATATAATGAACTCCATCAAATTGGTCTTGCATCCTTGATATACCAGGTTGTCTTATCAAGTATTGTTGTCCAAAAATATTAAAAAAAGGTAATACTTGTGAGCCTGTAAGAGTATGAGCTATTTAACTAAGTAATATATCAATTTATTACAACATCATTAGCTTTTTCAACTGATAAAATCAATTCGTTAGCTAGTTCAGCTGATAAAGAATAAATTTTGAAACTCAGCTCTGAATTCCACCTACACCGATAAAGCGAAAGCCGAAGGGCAGCAGGGGCTGTTTGGTTTTAAATCAAACACAACTGTCATGATCAGGCACTAGTTGAAGGTCATGGCCTGGCCTTGCCCAGAAAAGGGAGGAGAGAGAGAGAGAGAGAGTGGCAGCGGAGGATTAAATATACACCTTGAGTAATTAATTTCATCTTACAGCAATTTCAGTTTGTTGGTAATAACAGAACTTACAACCGAAACATAATCACAGAAAGCCCCTAGGCAAACAGATTTACTGGGACGATTGAAGCAGGTAGCACTGCCAGAAGAGATGGACAGGTGATCGATCTATGGTCGAATACCACAGGTTGCATTCTACACATGCTTCATTGCTTTATGACATTATCTTAGGAAGATTAATGTTTTTCCTGGTTCGCTTGGGAAAGCTTCGAGCTAGGCAAGGCCTGCATGCCTTTCCCATCTGATGTCCTCTGAGAACTCTGACAGTGCAGCTCGAGGGTCGCCGTTAGATATGGATAGGTAGTACTGAGCCGTTCCATCATCAACTTGCATGCTCCTCCTGAGAGATTCAATCACTCTTTTCTTGCCTTGATCAGAGGTCACTCTACTGGCAGCATTGGCTGAGTTTTTCCCATTAGGTCCTCCCTCTAGATATAAAACTGCCGCTTCTCTTTTTGCATATAAATCCAGCTCTATGTAGCATGTACGATTAATAAGGATTCCAGGGTTGCTCACTGGAATGAGCAATCTATCCCTTGAGTATATGCCATGGTCGCTCATCATGTTGTTCAGTCGTTTTATATCCATAACCTGAATGTACAGGAGAAACGGTCAGGGACTTGCAGCATATTTTATCTAGCAGTCACAAAGTACCTTAGGATGAGATGATCTTTGAACACAATGGCTATGTTTGGTCAAACTTCTGCTACGGCTTTCTAAAATAAATTTAGCTGACTTTTCCAAATCAAGGCGCCAATGTAGCCATTACAATCATTAAAGTGTCCAAGTGTTAGTTTTAACAGCCTAATTCTGATGAACAGCTTAACCATAGGAATCAGATTTCTTGTCTCAGGACAAACAAAATGAAGATGGTTGTACTCAGTTTTTGCAATTCGTGGAATGTGCTCAAAAAGTAGTCAAATGGAAAATATATGCCTCCTTCCCATTCGTCAAAAGGTTTCAGTGTGTCTTTACCTCTTAAATGGTTTTGAGTGTACTATGTAACTAGTAATGCTCATTTATTGACACTTACCAATGGCATTTAAGAATCTACAAGATGGTCCTAATGAAGCCATCATACATGTTTTGGTTTTGAGTGTATTATGTAACTAGTGATGCTCATTTATTGACACTTTCCAATGACAGTTAAGAATCTACAAGATGGTCCTAATGAAGCCATCATACATGCTGAAATCGTCTGGTGAGCTATTTAAGACATTCTAAGTGTTTTGGATGCAGATTCGTCAGACCCTCTCAAGAACCCGCAAAATTAAGGCTACTTACTATACATGGTTTTTGGAGCTTTTTGAAATGTCCAAGAACTTGTCAACTGGTGATTATAAGCAGCTACTGACACCTCAAAATTATTTACAAGATTTTTAATCTCATTCTAGACAATTGGGAGGGTATTCCAGGTAAACATAATGCTCATCTTCTGGTGTTCCGCAATCATGCGTCAAAATCAAGAAGATTGTGCCAATACAGCCATTATGGCCTTTCGAAATTCTTCACAATCATATTTAGAATGTCCATATAAGTTTCGAGTAAGAGATGATTAAAGGCTATTGAAATCCCCAAGGAATACCATTACAGACACTTTATGATGGTTGGAAAAAAAAATGTTCAAGAAGCAGTTGAATGATGACTGCGGTCATATAAAAGATAGTTGAGCGAAAAAATAAAATAAAATTGGGGCATCATATGATTACCCAAAAATGTTTAGCATGAGCACAAGATAATGCTGATGAAGCAATAGTGCTCATTAAGTCATTTAAAGGAATATTTAGAATCCAAAGAAGTTCAAGGGTACAGTGAGAACTGCCAGTTGGGACAAACCCTCTTCCCAAAAACATGAAGGCTACGACCACTCAAGCTATTTTATGATGCAGTTACGAACCTCCAGAACGCCTATTTTTGGGCATTATAGAATTAGGCTTCAAATCCGCCGCTCATAATCCATCACTCCAAAGAAGCTATCACACTTATAAAATTGTTCATGGGGGAATTTAGAGCATCTTAGGAAGGTGGTCAGCATGGATTCAAAGCGAGGCATTTCGTGACAAAACAATCTTTGCTCCATTTTTGGCGTTTTGGAATCATCTTCAAAATCTACAAGATGGTGCCGATAAAGCCACTTTATTCATTAAATTATTAAAAGGAATACTCCGGGCATCCTAAGAGGTATCGGAGGTAGAAAGGTAAAGATACTATGAATGTAAACCCCCCTTTCAAATTATAAAAAAAAAGAAAAAGAAACGAGAGTTATCCACCAAACTGAAAGCATACACTAGCCACATTATTATACAAGCTCCACCTTCATATTTCCAAATTCTTCATAGCGACCAATTCCTGCTTTGAAAGATTTCATGCTCGCATCAAGGAAAGACCATACCTTCTCAACATTATCACAAGTAGATACCATAGGATAATACTAAAGAAAATACATTAATAGGTCTCTAGGGAGTGCAAAGCTACTCACTCTCATAATGAAGAGAAGTCCGATCAAATCTTCCATCCTAGACTTGATCTTTGAAAGGGAAAATATGGGTGGCGAAGCAAAATGAAAAGGATGAAACTGAGATGTTTCAACACTTTGGAAAGGAATCTAAGAGTCATCATCTTCCTTATCCGGATTGAAACAGTCTTGGATAGAGTTGCAGTATGAATTGATCATGTAATCAGGGAAAATTATCACTAACCTTTGCCGACACTAGAGGTTCACCTAGAAACACAAGAGATTGATCTGTATATACCTAATTTTGGTGGCCCAAAATTGTGCTGGAAATCTATATATTTCCTTAAATATAAAACCCAAATATTTTTTTGGGAAGAGGGTATAAAATTTTAGGTGCAAATTAAGATGTACATTTAGCTGCTGAAACCCTTACCCATGGCAATCTTACAAACTTTAACAGACAACGTTCATTTTTCCATTGCCACAACACTCCCCGGTAGACTGCTGTTCATACTTCTCATATGGTCATTAACTCAGCTTGTACATCATCGATAGATATGCCCAATTTCTCCCTCAATCCCATATTTTAAGTACAAAATATCCATCTTTTGTGTCCCCCAATATAATCAAAATTCTATTTCCAAAAAGAAATAAGTGTTTTTTGTTGGTTTATAAGCCATCTCAAGCATTCTTTGTCAAGGAAATGCATATACTTTTTGTTCTCTTATATTCTCAAAATTTGGCTGTATATTTGGGACCGAGACAGTACTAATTTCAACAGTATATCCATTTCTTCAGAAAATACAACCATAGTTGTTGACAAAATGCCATACCCAAATTTGCAAATAAATGCCAACAAATAACGATAATCCATCTCCATTAACACATATCCTATTTGAGAACTTCTTCAAGCAACTCAAATACAATGTAAAACTCTTTTAATATCAAAATCAACATGATTATCACCATCAATGTCAATATCAACACTAATTTTTCAACATTTCTGGAGCCATCTTATCAATATGCATGTCTCATTTCTTGCTCATATATATCTCTAAAAGACAAGATAATAAAGAATACGATCATCAAAAACCAAAAATTTAACAACTTCAATGGCCACAGAGTGCAAATTAAAGTGATTAAAGAAAGAGGAGAGAGGGAGAGGACCTGAACAGAGTACTTGACAGCAAGACTAGCGATGGAATCACCTCTTACAAGGCGATGAGAAATCGCGAACTTGCTCAAACTATTATCCCTCCAGAAGCTTCCGGAGCTCGGATTTCCGACAATTTCCTTCAATTTCCATGGCGCCTTAAAGGCGGCGGTTTGGATCTCCCGATCACCGGCGACGTAACTCCAAAGCCTACAAACGCAAGCGGTGCGGGCCAAATCGGCGACGGGAAGCTTCTCAAAGATGATCCTGAGGGTATCTCTGCAGATTAGGGCAGAATAGTTGGAATTCATCGGAGAAATGGTTTCTCCGGCGACAACTCCGGCGGTTTCTCCGAAGTCGGGGGTGGAGATAAGGGGTTCGTGGAGGAGGTTATCGTCGTCTTCGTCCCCACAACACCCCATTTTCTGGAATTAGTGAGATAAAGAGTGAATGCCATGGATTATTTATAATGATGACCACCGGCATTAATGCGAACAACTTTAGTTCGGTATCGTATAAGAATTTATAAAATTTAAAAATATAAATTAAATTTTATTAGGATCACAATAATTTTAAAAAATTAAAAAAATATTTGATAATTGGCTTAGACTTCACCAGATAATTCGAGTCTGCTAATAATAACTATAAAAGATTCAAGAAATAATATACATGTGCATATAATATAATGTAAGGCTTTTTGTGATTACTAGTGCAGCATTCTAATATCCGATTCTCTTATAAAAGTACGTATTTTTTTCTCTTTTTCTAAAACCACTTCTATTCTTTATGCCCAATTTTCATAAGGTTTTTCAATTCACCTATTTAAACACTATTATATTTTGTATAATTATTTATACTAACATCTTCAAAAGAACCGGTATAATGGTGTAAGTAGTATGATGGATTCATATAAACTTTTCTTAACTACAATAAGTTAATCCGCTTTTTCAGTCAAGAGTTGATTTGTACGATAACTCCAAAAACGCATTTGGTAGACTAAAAAGTACATTGAGAGGGTTGACCTTTTAGCAATTTTCCTATGAAAGCGTATAAATACAGACAAACCATTGAAAAGATTTACAGTAATTACAAGGGTTGTCACCATTTGAAATTCAAACTACAATTAATGACAATAACCTACCACAATTGAGGTAGTAAGGGTGTTAATAGAAACACCTATGAGTCTATGACATTTCAGGGAGTTCAGGTTCAGTTTCTAATATACATCTCAACCAAGTGAAGGACAATTACAGAGAAAACCACAAAGCTATGTAGTACTACTATTGACATTTCAGGGAGTTCAGATAAGAAAATAACATACAACTTCTGCAGTAAATATGTAACAATGCATAATTTCATTTCGAGCAGTGGCTTATTACAGCATGCATCTTATTACGACACAAATACACCAGTAATAAACTGAACAAATCGAGGGCATCAATTACCCATGGTCTCAAAATCTGAATTGACCTTTTCTTCTTTATTGTTTTCATAGAGGTGTTGTAGGTTTTTGTTTTTTTTTTTTTTTTTGGGAGGAGGGGGGCATTGCTGACCCCATAAGTGAGAGAACAAAAACACTGGTGGCACAGTCAAGGGGAAGTTCTGCATTGGTTCCTTTTGCCTGTCTTTTTAGAACTCTATCATATCTTCTGCTGTGTTGAATCAACGATAGAAAGTTGTGCATACATTTCTGATATTGCTTTCTCGAAGTAGATCTTTGCTTGAGGTCTCTTTATCTGTCAAAAGTTTAATAAGCATAAAATGCCTTCAGCTGTGCAACTTTGTTCGACTAATAAAACGAAGAAAGAACCAAATTCCGAGAATCCAGATGTGAGAATTCATATATCGAAATCATCAGACTCGTGTCTTTGCACCTGGTATTATCCAGGCTGTGTGTGTGTGTGTGTGTGTGTGTGTGTGTGTGTGTGTGTGTGTGTGTGTGCGTGCGTGCGTGAGTGAGTGAGTGTGCCTGTGAGAGAAAGAGAGACCTTAAGCGTTGGTGTGAGGAGACCATTTTCGACGGTAAATGGTTCAGGCACCAATGTAACAGCTTTTACAAACTCGAATCCTCTTAGCTGAGAATCATCAGGCAACAGAAATCAGAAGAAGAGCTCAATTACAAATACCAATTTGAACCAAGCAAGAAAGCAGTGAACTTACTCCAGCCTCTCTCCCCACGGCATCCATCTCAACCAGAACTGCAGCCTTTGCTCTTGGATCACTACAAAGCTGCCCTAAATTTTCATACTGCATTCGTGCGTTCAAGTTTGAATCACCCAGCAAAACCTCATTACCAAGACAAAATTTAATTATTACAGCCAGAAAAACGCGACGCCCCTCCCCACCCCCACCCCAATATTTTTGTTTTGGGGGTGGGGGTTGGAGATCTGACATCAACTTTCATGCTCTGGAAAAAGGGCAAGTCCCATCTATTCTGTCTGAAATACAAAATGATACCACAGGTATTGAAGTTCTGTGTGGAGGAATGGCCATGCATCAGTATCCAACATACAAGTTCAGATCTTGCTTATTGTTTTTATCTATCCAAATGACATTAACAAATTACTACACTCAAACCAACCATCAAATAGTGACATATTTCTGGAGAAAGCTGGTTAAAATGGCCTGCATTCAATCTAACTAGAGAGTAGACATCATGAAGTTAAAATTTAGTAGCAGCAGAAACCATTTAGATGAAGATTGTCAAAATTTAAAAGTAACCAGCATCATTCATACTGAATCAACTAGCCAAAACAAATAGGATGGTCCTGATGAACATAAGTTCCAATCAGCAACTTGTATGTTTGCATTAGCAAGATCTTACAATGTGAATAACTATAAGCACATCAAAATTTATACCTTGATCCCCTCCCTGGCAGCCCAAGCCTTAAGAACATCTGGATCGACAGCAATAATTGCGACCAAACAAGAATTCAAGCTGTCCCCTGCTCAAATAGCAAGCATAAATAACTTGGAAATATATTTGTAAATTTTGGCGAATAACAGCAGTAGCATCCTACCATAAACAAAGCATTGTGCAACAAATTTGCACTTAGCATATATGTTTTCAATTTTCTCTGGTGCAATGTATTCTCCCTGAGCTAGCTTGAAGATGTTCTTTTTCCTGTCTCAAGCAAACATACAATCTCAGAGAAGATTCAAAACTCATCCAAGAAAAGGTTATTGTTACAGTCTCAGCCAAGTCTCTGAACACCATAAGTGAAATGAAAATGCCAGCATGGCTGTACGGATGCTTTAATTTTTCTATGCAGAGATAAACTAGAACGAAGTCATATATGAGTGTAACTGTAGAGCAGTTAAAGAAATCATGTGAACTATGAGAACATGGATTTTTCAGGCAAAGCACTGAGTGCAACATTTTATCTTTTATAAGCTTAAAGTTTTCTTGTTTCTTATCAACAAACAGCATTTCCTCACACTAGGTTAAAAATGGAAGTATTAAAAGTCCACATGGGAATGTGGATGACAAATAAATTGTAAATGTGCAATCCTCAAAAAAATAAAAATAAAAATAAAAAATCGGTGTTAACAATTGGCAGGGGGAAACTTTCCTAAAGCATTCATTAGCCATACGGCCCATAACCTTGAATGTTACACCTTCAGTAAGCCGAAGCTCTCTTTTAAAATTTTCCAATGAATTCAGAGCTGACAAACTAGATTATCATGTGACAAAGGCTTCACTTTTCTGATGCACTAGATGGCACTTTAACAACTAGCCAACCTTACCGTGCAGATAAGCAATGCTGAACTGGCACGAGTAGTAATCATCACATTGAATGTCGAATGGTCAATTGTGCTGTGTGCCCTGAAGTTTAATTATGCTGAACACCGGTTTTTCTTTTTGCTCTCACAAAAATAGCCATAACCAATTATTTCAAATCAAAATGTACTAGAAGTTACCAAAGACAACGAATATTGGAAAACCACTATAAACTAGTTAGCTAGATTCTAAAAAAATAAAAAGAAGAAGAAGAAAGATGCTAAACCATCCTAATAAAATGTCCCATACAGTGCAACTACCTGTCTATTATCTTAAGGCGGCCTCCAGGCAGCCATAAGCCAATATCTCCTGTGTGAAACCAACCTTCATCATCAATTACTTCCCTCCTGGAGCAGTAATTTGAAGTTAAGCTATTGAAATACTATAGTTCACTATTAGATAATGATGATCAAATGAGAGGAAGTCTAATACGTCTGAACTTCATCTTTAAAGTAGCCCCTGAAAACAATGGGTCCGCGAATAGTAATTTCACCACGAGGGTACGGCTGATCCTCAGATGTGTAATTCATTTCAGGAACATCCACAAGTTTTACCTCTGAAATTGCATAAACATAAAAGAGCATAAATCACTTCTTCGTCTAATGTTTACCGGATGAATAACCAAATATCTCTGCATAAGATATCACCAGACAAAAATAAAAATGTAGAAGCACAAGTAAAACATTTGCTGAATTTTTCGCCATGTTTCAGTATCATTGCTTCAGTTGGAAACTGCCAATTAGGAAACCAGAGAAGAGAAAAGACAATCACGACCAAGCCAATGGCACATGGAAGTGCCAAAGCACAAAAGCCATAACTTCTTGTCAGTTGCTTTTTTCCCTAAAATGATGGCAATCTCTCTATTTCTCAGCCTCTCATCAGTTGGAGATGAATTTACTAGTACGCAATTGTTCCAATATGAATGCGACACCCACATTTAGGTCTAAATCTTCTCCTAAAGCTTCCTCTTTACCTGCACAGTTCCAAGTGGAAGATCCAGATGGAGGATTTTCTAACAAGATGAATCTTTAGTTTAACTAGTAGGTCACAAAGATGCAGATTCAGTAGATGATCTTCATCTGGGTCAACCCAGCTTCTATGAGGAAGGCAGCGAAAAGGAGGCTCGCTTTTGGTCAAGGGTGCTCCCCCCACCCACCCACCCCTGTCCCTGGGGAATCTCTCCTACCCCGTTCCTCCTGCCCTCCCACATCCTCCCCCCCAACCCACCCACCCATCCAAAACTTATGCAGGTGCATCTGTTTTATTCTCTGTTCTATTCTGAGTTACATATGCTCATACAGGAAAAGGGGGAAAAGAACCCAATCAATGAGAGCTAGGAAGTTGGTTTTTTTATAAACCTAGACATATGCAGGATTTTGTACAGTATGAACCAACAACTTCACTATGAGCAGCCTTTTTTCTCAGTTTGGACTTTGGAGGATTAGATCATGCAGGATAACTTAACATAGGCACTTGGCCACGATAGCAAGCATTCTTTTTGGCCATGAGCAACACATATCAGTGTCCTCTATTCTTTTTCTCAGTTTGGACTTCGGAGGATAGGATCATGCATGATAACTAAATATGGGGAGTCGACAAAAATAGCTAGCCTTGTTTTTGGCCACGAGCGACGCTTATCAGTGTCCTCGATTCACACTATTTATTACTTGTTAGGAAAAAGAGAAATTGTCAGTTGTCACAACATCTATACTCTGAATTCATGATACTAGTGAACTCACCACAAGCAGGATTTGGGGAACCAACATGACCAGATAAGTTGTCTCCCTTGTCCATGGAGCTTATAACACAAGAAGTCTCGGTCATACCGTATCCTTCAATCACTTGGCAACCAAAGCACCTGGATGAGATGGATGCATAAAAAAGACGCATGATGTTGTTCACTATTATATGATTTTGATTTTGTCCAACCAAGGATCTTAAAAACTTACACTCTCAGGAAATCCATGACATCAGGTGATAAAGGTGAAGCACCTGAAACCATAAAGCGAACCCTTCCACCAAGTTTTGCCTTAATTTTATTAAATACCAGTTTGTCCCAAATTGGCGATGGATTACGTCCTGAAAAATATAGCATCAAGTATGAAAATCGGCAATTTTCCAATTCAATGTCAGCATAAGTTATCAGGTACACAAATGTTTTGCTTAAAGGAAGCTAGCATGCATCCAAAAGCAAGCAAAAGGGGTGATAATCCTCCAATGTCTCCCACCATTAAAAGTCAAGGTGTGACAGCAGCAATAGCAATATTTCACTTTCCTCAAACATTACCTCCTGAAATTAGATACAATTTTAACTTCTACAATTGCATAGACCTGTTGGAGATTATGTTCCTACAAATTGACCCTATGACACAAGAGCATAGCGCTCCTAGTGTTCTAAGGCTTCAACAAGGACGCACACATAGAGTATCACAGGGATACCCCCCCAGAGAGAGAGAGCAAATAAAGAAAAACTAGTGAGGGAAAGAACTGCTAAGAAGAAAGGCAGTAGCAATAATAGTAACCCTAATAGCTTTACCAGTTAGCTAAATATTACTGTCTTCATATGCTCTTCTACAGCCACATGTACTGACAGAGAAAGTACACATGAAACATTCTTGGAAAGTTTGAAAAGTTCCTCTTATACAAAAATCAAAGACAAGGTAGCTCCTAAAATGCGTATACTTTCCACATCAGAGAGCTCAATGGTCAACAACAACTGATGTAACCAATCCAGGACACGAGATCAGACATCATGCTATAATTAGGATTTGGACTTTGGACACTATGAGAAGGAAATAGAGGTTATCGTTTCAGTACCATCCATTATGGCCTGCCTCTTTGAATTATAGGCAGCATTGAATAGCCTCTCTTTTAATCCTCCAGAAGTCTTTACAGCATTGAAAATCCTGCATACACACTGTATCAGAGATATCCAAGTAATCACAGCCAATGAGGATACTGAATGGAAGCAACTTTTAACTTTACCCGGCATATATTCTGTTGTACAGCCGAGGAACACTGCAAAAGATGGTTGGTCGTAATGCCTCCAAATCATCCATCAATTTCAAGTTGTCCTGTGAGGCAAAGATGAGCCATTACAGCCCTGATTAGACTTCTCACTGAGAATTAAATCTGTTACTGTAGAGATTACTAATTGAGATATTTATTATGCTTTACATGTACATTCTGCTGTAGTAGACACGTAGCTAGAGCACTTGTATATATCTCATCATCTCTGTAATAGCTCTTCACTTTTCCCAGCCAAATACAACAAATTTCACATTCTCTCTCTCCAGTTTCTCTCTCTACTCAATCAACATGGTATCAGAGCTCTATGGTTCGAAATCCTGAATTTTCAATCATTTGTTATTGTTCTTTGATCGATTGTTTTGTTTCCTCGATCGATTCAGCTTGTGAAATTGTTCAAACACATTCTTGATTTCGATCTTGATTTTTGCGGTTCGCTCAAGATCAATCCAATTCCGTTTTGTGGATCGATCTATTCATAAATCGATCTATTCCTAGTCTTGCTTTTGCAAATCAATTCGTATTCGAATCTGATTTTGCGATTTTGCGGACGTCTTCTGGTGACAGTGTTGACAATTGACAATTGACAATCGGTGAATGCTCAAAGCAATCAATTGATGAGAAATCCACATCATCTTTCCAGTTCAGACCATTCTGGGATGATTCTTACTAGCAAGCAGTTTAACGGAGGCAATTATACTAATTGAAGTAATTCTTCTCGCATGGGATTGGGCGCAAAGCTCAAGCTAGGTTTTATTGATGGTACTCTGGCCCAACCTAACGAAGGATTTGAGGATTTGCAGAATTGGTTAACTTGCGATTATATGGTGAGATGTTGGCTATTAAACTCTTTGATACTTGAAATTTCAGAATGTTTCGTGTATGTGAAATCTGCCAAGGAACTTTGGGATGAATTGGCAGAATGATTTGGTGAGGCAAATGGCCCACTGATATATCAATTACATCGAGATTTGACCTTTTTGGTTCAAGAAAATGAATCTGTTTCCGTTTATTTTTCTAAAATGAAACGGATTTGGGATGAGCTCCAAGAACTTGATGGAATGCCTCAATGTTCATGTGGAATCATATCCAAATGTACTTGTGATCTTGGCAAGAAATTGCAAGACATAGATCCTAGACTTAAGCTCATACAATTTCTAAATGGGCTTAATTCTAGTTATGGATTGCTCAGGAATCAAATATTGGCCATGGAGCCTTTACCAAATATCAATAGAGCATACAACCTTATTCAACAAGCTGAGAAGCAAAAGCAAATTACTGATGCTATGAATGTAAGGCATGAAGTTGATGCTTATGTTGTGCACAAACAACCCTATAGTTCTAGAAAGAAAGACTTCAAAAAGGGGAAGAATGACAAGAATGACAAGTATTGCACTCACTGCAAGACTAAAGGACGCACTTGTAGATCGGTGTTTTAAATTGCATGGATATCCGGACTGGAGTATGGTGCAAAACGGTTGCTCAAGTATCTACACAAGATGCACCGTCCTTGGCCTTGGCACACTGGATAGTCCCCTACATTGTGTTGAGACTCATAATGATGATCAATCTACTACCATCATGAATACTGCAATGATCAATGCAGTTTGTCAAGAAGCGTTAAAGGCTCCTAAAGGACAATTTTCTACTACTTTGTCTTCCAAGACAGGACCAATCCCCAATCCATTTTTAAGGTACTGCATTTGCTTAATCTTTTAAGGAATCTCCTTCTAATACTATGTTGCTTAAATCTGTGAAATGGATTAATGACTCTGGTACTTCGTTCATATGACACCACATATGTCTCATATTCCTTGTATTGAGCACAATAATAAGACGGATTTTACATTTGAAGCATGTATTCTAGCCAAGTTTCACAGAGTTCCTTTTCCTTTGAGTACTTCTACTGCATCTAAGGGTTTTGATTTGATCCATATGGCTTTATGGGGACCTTACAAAGTTCCGGACATAAGCTGGGGCCCATTATTTCTCAACAAAAGTGGATGATCATACTAGGTCCACATGGGTTTATTTACTCCAGGGCAAAATGCAAGTTCCAGCATATATTCAGAATTTTATTTCCTATGTGCATACTCATTTTCAAGGGGAATAAAGCACATAAGAAGTGACAATGGCACAGAATTTTTCCAAGATTTCTGTTGAGCCCTATTTAACCAGTTTGGTATTGTACATCGGAGTGTGCCTAAAACTCCTCAACAAAATGGTCGAGTTGAAAGGAAGCACAGACACTTGGTAGAAATTGGTAGAAACTGCAAGGGCAATGAGAATTCATGCGAATCTACCTTATAAATTCCAGGGTGCATGCTTTGTAGTATTTCATCATTAACGAGACTTCCAACAGCCATTCTAGGTTGGAAATCACCATATGAAATGTTGTTTCACAAATCCCCTAATTTGTCTGGTCTAAGGGTCGTTGGCTCATTGTGTTATGCTTTGGATTTTAATCAAACCAACAAGTTTGGTGCCAAAGCTAGAAGGTGCATCTTTATTGGTTATCCCCCAGGGCAAAAGGGCAACAAACTATATGATTTGGATAAGGTCTTTGTAAGCAAAGATTTTAAGTTCCAAGAGCATATATTGCCTTTCAAGCAACAAATAGACTCTAATGCAAGTTGAAACGATCTCTATATGGGTTGAAACAAGCTTCAAGGCAGTGGAATAAGGAGTTTACTGAGTTCTTAATTCAGCAAGGTTTTCACCAATCCAAGAGAGATTACTCCTTGTTCACCAAAGGTACTAGTGATCAGTTTATTGCTCTGTTAGTTTATGTAGATGATGTAATCATCACAGGAAATGATGCCAAAGCTATAGAAGAACTTAAGCATAGCCTTGATAAGGCTTTTACTATAAAATATCTTGGTCACTTGAGGTATTTCCTTGGCATAGAAGTGTCCAGGACTTCTCAAGGAACAATTTTACACCAACGGCAGTATGCTGCTGACATTCTCACAGACATGGGACTTGCTGCTTGCAAACCAGCCAGTTTCCCTTTACCTACAGGACTAAAGTTGTCCACTGATTTAGGGGATACATCGTAAAATCCAGAAACCTACAGAAAATTGATTGGCAGATTACTAGACCTAAACATTACTCGACCTGACTTATCATATGCTATTCAACACTTAAGTCAGTTCATTGCCCTCGAGAACCACATATGCAAGCGGCACTCCACTTTCTTAGATATTTGAAAGGGACTATCAACATAGGCTTATTCTACTCAGCTCCGTCTGACTTAACGTTACAAGGGTATAGTGATGCAGATTGGGGCCGGTGCGTATTTAGTAGGAAGTCACTCACAGGGTATTGTGTTTTCTTGGGAGGGTCACTTGTTTCATGGAAAAACAAGAAGCAAAAAACGACTTCCAAGTCCTCTGCTGAGTCAGAGTATCGGGCTATGTCAGACTCCACTAATGAATTAGTGTGGATTGCTGGGATCTTAAAGGACTTACTGGTTCCACTTAAGAACCCCGTCACTCTTCATTGTGACAACAAAGCTTCCTAATATACTGCAGCCAACCCTGTCTTCCACAATCAAACAAAACACATTGACATTGACTGTCATTATATCAGAGGCAAAATTGACGATGGATTCCTACAGACATCTCATATCAGTTCCAAGTCTCAGCTTGCTGATTTTTATGACTAAACCTCATCCAATGCACCAACATCATTTCCTCAGTAGGACTTGTATTCCACCCAAGTCCAACTTGAGGGGGAATATAGAGATTACTAATTGAGATATTTACATGTACATTATGCTCTCGTAGACACGTAGCTAGAGCACTTGTATATATCTCATCATCTCTGTAATAGCTCTTCATTTTTCCCAACCAAATACAACAAATTTCACGTTCTCTCTCTCCAGTTTCTCTCTCTACTCAATCAACAGTTACTTAAAAGTCTGAAGTTAGAAAAGCACTTATGTCAATCCACACTTTATTTGGAGCTAATATTTGCATATACAGCCATTAGCACATATAAGGAATGGATTCATAGGCCTCAACCATCAACTTAAGATTTTAATTGAGTTGGTTCCTTTATATGGGATACGGTATCATAGTCTCTCTCATTGAGAGGTCCGGAGTTCAAACCTCAGCACCCCAATGAAAAGGCCTTTGCAGCATGCACATGTAAAGCCCAAAGGGAACCCATGTAAGGCGGCATGTTAGAGCGTATAAAAAGCCTATCACTACATGGGCCTCGAAACATCAACTTAAACCTTTGGTCGAATTGGTTTTTGACATAAGCAATAAGTATCAGGAATGGAAAAGACAAGTTCTGTTAATACGTGACCTATGAGAGGTATACTAAACAAGCCCTGTTCATATATTAACAACATGATTATCATCCAAAGATCATCTATTGCAAGATAGAAGCTAAATTATGCAATGACCACTTGACCATATATGGTTGCACACAGTGGCAGATCCAGGGGAAAAAAAAGTATTGGGTCCCTCAAAATTTAAAAGTAGGCTCTCACAACAAGTTGCCCAATTTTATGGGCTCCATATATACTGTATTTTTTTCTTCCCTAATTTAATATTAAAAGAAAAACAAGGATTTTTTTTTTAGTGGGGTCCATGGACCCCACTCCTTGTAATGTGGCTCCGCCACTGGTTGCACACTAAGCTGAGAAAATGTGGTTCCAGGAAATTGTCCTGCAAACTTCAATACCAATCAAGAGTTCCCACCATCCCCAAAAAATGCCCATTTCAGTTCACTTAAATATCTGACTTCTAGTACCTAACTCAAAATGTCAATAATATATAAATTAAAAAAGAAGTAAACATCTAGTAACAGCCAAAGTATTCGGCAGCTCATTCCATTTTACAAAGAATCAATTTATTGTTGCTAGCAAATCAAGAAACACATACATCATATCACATCCTAAAAGAAGATATCATGTAATCTCAGGAAATTTACATACCCCTTGGTAGAATCCAACAGCAACACCGTAGTAAGCTAACATAATCTGGTTTACTCGTTCATATATGTGTGCCAGTGGAAGATAGGATATGTAACTGCCAGATGTAGTATTTTACTAAAAACGCAAAGCCATACCAAGAAGAAGATGAAAAGGATAATGAACTGGTGGTAGTAGATGCTGCAGAATATATAGCTTCATTTACTTACATATCAGTGGGGTGAAATAGGAGAGAGATGCTCATACCAGCAACATTTGCAATTAGATTTCCATGTGTCAGCACAACTCCCTTAAAGATTGACCATATATATAAGCTATCAATAAAATAACTTCAATTATTTCTTCATAAAAGACGAAAGTTTGTACCTTAGGTGTGCCAGTAGTGCCACTCGTATAACATATTGTTGCAATATCATCAGGGTTAGGTGAGCAAAAGGGCTGAAGGCTAGCTCTGCCCTGAAAGGATATGTTTTATCAGTGATTCATATACTATGCAAAGCTCATTCTCCAAGCAGATCCAAAGCTGATGCGTGTGATCAGTAATAAGAAGATCTGAAGATGAGCACTGAAACTCAAATATCAAGTTCAACTGTATAACACAGATCTGAAAAATACAAAAATCAAAATAGACTCCATTGCCTCCTCCAACCCCCAAGAACAAGGAAAAATAAAATTTTTTCCATCTGTATAATTGTATTCATTAAACAACAGTAGCAAAATAGAACCTTAACGAAATATCATTTGAAGAAACTGTCAGATGAAACTTGATCAGGCAAGTTCTCAACCACATACTCCATATGCTACACCAATATGTAGCTAAATAGTTATGACTTATGACATATGCAAACTCATTATATTGAACGGGCCAAATCAAAAGGTATAACCACTCTGTAAATACTGTGAATTTCCATAGTACATATGTCTAAAATCAGAGCCCAAGTTTTAAGACAGAAAATGATAGCATGCATACAACCTATATAAGGTGGAGTCATGGACCATACTATATTTATCAACCATTGAGTAAAACCATGAAACATATAGTTCAACATTTCTCACATGTATAGGAAACCTAATTGTTTCAAGGAATCAATGTAGCCCACCCTATACAGCATACAAGACCAAGGCCTGGTTCTGGTAGGTTTGACGGAAGGTCAACTGAGGCCCGTGTATAGAAAGGCATCATAACCAACAAGTTCATGACCTTTCCAGGGAAGAAAATGAGTAAATATCACTAGAAACAAATGATGCAGGCCTCGTTTTTCCCAATTGAGATATTCTCTCTTGGGTAAGGGTGGCCTTATTCATTGGCACAGGTGTCACGTGCTCCATTAGCTGGAATTTTTTTGAAAAAGTTGTATGAAAATCCTTTAAAAATTTGGTCGAAGAACACCCATAAGAATTAATTGACCGTCGTCAAATAACATAAAACTCAAAAGTGGGACACTGTTGTACATATTTTCTGGAACTGGCACTATCCCAGGAATCATAGCCAAGGTATTATCACAAAACTGGCAGCAGCAAGGAAATGCCCTACCAGTTCTCTATAATGCTTGAGGAAGAAAATATTAGCATACTTCAAGAGCACAAATAATTGTGTGGAACACCAATATATATTCAATTGTTTGCCTTTGACCCTTTTTGGTCTTCGAGGGTTGGGGGTTTTGGAGGGAGGGGCAGAGGGGACCTACAGCCACATTCACTCGAAATAAATACAAGTACACTTATGAAGAAACAAAATGAATCATGATTTTTCAGCATCTTAACGTCAACCCCCTCCCTGGAATTACTTCCATTTTCTGTAGACTGTGATTATTATAAAGGATATTGAGGTTACCTGACTTAATAATTTTGAATAAGAGATAAGCTTAACCCGTGATGCTGCAGGAAGTGGGGGCAAGTGCTCATCCATCCCTCCCACAACCTGGAAATAGAAGAACAGACAATTAGAAACTTGAAAGTTTTAGCCAGAAAAAAAAAAAAAAAAAAAAAGTTGAACCATGCTGTTGAAAATGTAGTATCTAAAGATTCCTTTAGACTTGAGTGCATACCACTATAAGGCGAACAGCTGGAATCTCTGATAAAAAATTTAACAACTGCAATTTTCCACAAGCAAAAGATAGATTAACAACTGCATTTTTCCGCATGCAGAACATTTAATTAGATGCAGTTCTGTTGAAAATGTGAATGCGGGCTTTGGGCCTGAGGCGTGAATGCTACAAAGGCTCCTCCGTACCTTGTGCAACAATCAATATGGGGGCTGCTGAAATTTAAACCTGAGACCTCTTGCTTAGAAAGACTCTGATACCATGTTACATTTTTGTGATGGAAAGACCCAGCCAATCTGGGAACCAAGTGCTTGTATTACGTAGATAAAATACAATTAAATTACATAATTAGGCTTGTGTCCTAATAGTCCCACTTGTATAGTTGTAGTGTTTCTTCCCAGTAATCAAGAAGCTAAGATTATTCACACTTAAGTACAACAGAACTGTCAGCAAAGAAGCTGCCTATTGCCTAATATGCAATTTACATAAGAATACCATGTAAGTTTGCCTTCTTAAATTGGGCATGAGATATATACAAATAACAGATCCTAACAGCAGATTAAGCAGAAATCTAACAGGCAGAACTATAGAAACTACTTATTCTAACAGCTTGAGGATAAGTTTCCTTTCCAACTCTATAGGGCACTCACTAGGAAACAAAAAAGTTTCAGAAGCATGTTACAAGGTTTTCAAATGTATAAAATTCCCTATTAAACTTGAATTTGCAGCTATTTCACTTCACGTTTTCTGTCTCATGGGTGGTCCCATTTCTCTTCAAATTAACCATCAGTTTAACATCATTAAACTCCGAGATGTGAGGTGCAGGTGGTGATGATCACCCCAGGGTTTGCGCTAGTGCCGACAACTAGAAGTCATTCAAAAGACAGATCATAGGCAAAAGACAAGACTCACACAATTAAGTGTTGCTGGGACACAAAATATGGCCTGGACATCAGCATGATTCACGATGTATTTAACGGCATCTGGGCCTGAAAATTGAAAATAGTAAATGACACGTATTGGAATACAATTGGCACTAAAGAATGAAGAAAAATAATATAAGTGTTAAGCACTGTGTAGACAAATACCTAGTGTATCATACAAGGGGACAGAGATAAATGAATATGCAGAACAGGCATGATCCACGATTACCCATTCTGGTCTGTTGATAAAATAAAGGCCAACACACATCCCCTGCCACAAACAGTGGTGAACAATTAGTTACATGCATACAAACAACAAAAACCAATGTTGTGGGTCCCCACTTATTGCGGCGTGGGGTCTGGATGTAGGCAATCTTAGGCCTGCAAGCATTTTTTCCCATAAAGAGACTGATTCCAAGACCCACAAAAAATTTTGTAGAAAACATTTTGTATGGAGTTGAAATTTTAAAACAAAGTTAGGAAACAGAAGTTATATATAGATACTAATGCATGACATGCATAAATGGGTTGGAAATCAGTCGGAAAAGAGAAAAAGAGTTGCCAAGTCCACAGACAAGTGGTGAAAGGCAAGGGGAGTGTCTCTACTTTGCATTTCCATTCTCCAGCTCTTGCACCCACTTCACCACATAGACCCTTAACTACCAAATTGAAAAGTAGACTCACTTTTGATATCCCATAGTTCCAAAGAGCAGATCCTATAGCAGACCGCACAGTGCTTACTTCTCCATATGTCATCCATTTGTAACTTCAAGGTTCAACAGGAAAACATGATCAGAAAAGGTTGCTGTTATGGATTGTCATCAATTGCTGTGATACTGTTATATTAGAGAATCAGTACTAATCAGTCAACTTACTCTCCAATTGTACCATCAACATGTACTCGAGTACCCAGGTATTTGTAATCTGGGAAGCTTTCAACTGCATATCTGCAAATAACTGGAAATAATCAGTCAATTTACTCTCCAGCTGTACCATCAACTGCAATCTGAGATTATTGGAAAAAGAAAATGTAACTTCCATGAAAAATGACAGCAAAAACTCACACAAAATTATCGTGCAATGTCGCAATTTCAGGATGGTTTGGTAATTTACTTACGAGCTTCAGTGGTGATCGAGCAGACCTGCCTCAAATAAGTATGGCAAACATATTCACAAGCAGTTAAAACCACAAAATAAAAGATTCAAAATCTAAACAGAAGAAGAGGGGAATGGGAGAGAAATATTGAGAAGCAGAAGCTACAGTAAACAGATCAAAGCACTTAGCATTTTACTAGCTTACCGGTAAACATTCCACTTCCCATTGTGGAGCTTTTCAGGAAGGACTACAGTGTACCTGTGACCTGAACAAAGGAGCCAAAAATCATTTTGGTTTGATTAGATTTTTCCAGAATAAGAAGCTCTAATAGACTGAGGAAAGAAAAAATAGATACTAGTCAGATCCTTCCAGCAAATGAAGACAGCCACATCTCTACCTGGTTAAAAATCCCCTTGGGTTACTGTAGTTGAAATCCATAATTCTGTAATATATCGATAAGTTCACATCACCTAAAATAGCATCAATTGACTTAATTTTTCTGATACTTGAAGTTGAAAGCATTCAGCTCTTATATTTTCTCTAATGTTACTCTTAAATTCTTCAGCATTAAAAAAAACAACTTTAGCATAAACAAGCCTAAAGTTAATCCTTCTCTATGTTGTGCATGTGGAGCCTAATGGGTGCTTTGGGCTCAAGAAAATCGTGTTACGGGACAAGGAACAAATGCATATGCCCTCAAATCACTCTCTCAGCTAAAGTACTCCACCACCCATCTCACAATGTAGGAGTTCAACAAAAACTCTCCGAAATTGGGGAGAATCAAACTTTCAAATTACATATGGGAGAAGTAGCTAATTGCAACAAATGCAAACCCCCAAGTTTTGTCCAAGTGAAGATGATAATGGTCACCACAGAATAAGAGAAACACAGCATTTATGAAGAAAGAGAAGACACCCCAAGAAGAGCAAAAAAGGAAGACTTGACGGCCATTAAAGACATTTTACATGTTTATCAATCATGCCATCTACTAAATGACTTCTTAATTACATTTTACATCCAAACATCTTCTTCCTATCAGCAGTATATTAATATGATTTAATTGCCTTGCCCTCTCTTGCTCCTTAGTGCCTATCTATCTTTTATCTTTTGTTATTATTGTTCTCAATTTGTTTTCCTTTTCAATGTTTTTGTAGCCCTCTCACTCTCAACAAATGTCCTCCCTATGTCTCATTTTAACAAGGATAAGGCTTTGTACATCTGATTTGCGGACCTACTTCAGAAGTAAAGGCATAAAACTATCTTCTTCGTTTTTTATGGAAGGCATAAAAGTATCTTCTTCGCACGTGAATCTCCATGAACCAAATATTTAAATAAAGTGGAGAAGGGGGAAAGTTCAACCCCATCATACTCCAAGAAGCCCAAAATCTGGAAAACCAGCCAGGGACTAAGCATAATCAACTAATATATATATTCTAAGTTAACTAACGCAGTTGATTTCCATTCCGTTTTCGAACTATCTATTCATGCAACGAAAAAGGCTTAGCACATGATAATAGAAGCATCATTGGAACACGGGGAAAAATCAAATTCTCAGAAAAAGGGGGCCCAGATCAATTTTCTCCATTTACAGCATAATTCAAGCGTAAGGAATCACCCATTTCCAATTTGGGATCGGCCATTCTCAATTTTTCCGCGGCTACAAAAAATTTAACTCCTAATGCACTAACCAAAAACAGCTCTAACTACGTACACATACACATGTAGCCATTATTTTCTTTTTTTTTTGGGGGAGAGAGAGAGAGAGAGACCTTGATAGAACTCCGCGGAGGTTTCATTGCGCGATAAAACAGAACGATGGTCGCCATTGATGCTAGTGGGTAGAAGATGAGCTTGAATGGCGCGCAAACGACGTTGCGCAGAGGACTCCGTTGGCGCTTGTTTGCAAAAATCCGTAAATGGGTACCTCAAATTTTGCTTTGATTTGATTTTCTTGGCAGTGAACGTTGGCAATTGGATCAAGAAATACGGAGATTGAGATGAACAACGATGGACAGTGGGGCACGTAATTCGAATGCCAAATATCCTTACGACATTGGTTGGGTGGAGGAACGAGCAAGAAAGCTCGGTAGTCACTGATTTTGATTTTGAAACTTTTATTTATTGTCCCGGCAAAATGTGGGCCAATTTTTCCCAATTTAAACCCCAGCCTAAAGTTGTAGGTCAACATATATTTAATGATCCGTTATTATTATCATTTTGCAATAAAAATAACTGTTAAAAATAAAAAATTTTAAGGTGTCGTAGGGATTCTATTGTAATTCTAGAAATCGAATTCATAATCATTTAAGTTATGTGACAATTGTTTTTAATGAATGTATATTTGTCTTATAAAAAGTTTTAATAATGTATTTTCAATTGTGTGATTACGTAAATATACATTTCGTAAATTATTATATGCACTTTGGAGTTTATACTTTTCAAACGTCAAATCATTGTCAAATATACAAATTTTTCACATATATAAATTCTTAAAAAATTACAAATTGGCCTAAAAGGAACACAATAGTCAGCAATAATTTCCGTCGGTGTATGACTTTGGTTGTTATACCCTTTTTCAGTAATTTTTTTCTTATAAAATTTAATTTATATTAAAAAACATTATTGCATATCACAAATTTTGTTCATAACGACACCATTAATATTTCTCTATCTAATATTCTTTCTTTGTGATATTGAGTAAGATATAACAGTAATTTTGTCATCTAATTGATATTGGTGCTTAAATGTTTAGTGATCAAAGTTATCTTGTTCATTAAGTCATACATAATTGTTCACATGTTACGTTGGTAATTGTTCACTGGATGTGACATTAAATTTTATTCCTAACGAACAAGTATTCGTATTATCCCTTTTTTCAATAATCTATTTAAAAAAAAACAACATTATCACATATCGCAAATTATGTTCGGAATAACATAATTAATATTTCTCCATCCAATAATGTTATCTATTTGTAATATTGAGTAATACTCAATTATGATTTTGTTACTAAATCGAGATTGGTGCCTAAATACTTTACCTTAATTGTGTTATCCATAAGTGTTAACTTGTTCATTAAGTCATATGTATTTGTTTACTACTTATGGTGGTAATTGCTAATCAATCAATGTGAAATCATTTGTTTCTAATGAAATAATATTCATATTCTAATAAATATTTTTCCATTATTCAATCATATACTCAAAATGAACAAATAAACACAAGTAAAAAGAATAAGTAACGATCATCTAATCCAAATAAACAAATATATATATATTTTTCAGTGAACATGACTATCACTACACTTTCTCAAAAAGATTGTGAGACATACTAAGTTTTTTATTTTTATTTTTATGGAAAGACATATTTATTTTCTCATATAATATTCTTTTATTGGCTAAACATGAAAAAATATAAATTTTGATAGTAAATATTTAAAAAATAGTTCTAATAAAATACCAACGTATACCTGACCGAGGAAAAAGAGAGAAATTTGCTCAGTGCTAGAGCGACCCTGTGTTTGTTGCGCATAATCATACTCATTCCAATTCTGCCAAAAACTGTACCTAGAAATTGAAATTAGGGTTTCTTTCCGCTGAATCAAATCAATCTCAGCTCCAAGAAAGGGAGCTCAATTCATCAGGAGCACATCAATGGCGGAAATTGGAAAAGTGGTGCTGAATTCAGGATGGTTAGCAGCGAGATCAACTGAGGTCAGCCTCACTGGAGTACAACTCACTACAACTCATCCCCCTTCCGATCAAGCCCCGCCTTGGATGGAGGCTCTCGTCCCTGGCACGTACGTTAATCAACCATTTCCCTCTCTATCCTCCCCGAAAGTTTTGTTGGCGTTAATTGTTTGGTTGTTAGTGTCTAAGGTATCTGCTGAGTGTTCAATGAGAACCATTTTGAGTTCAATGTTACGGTGATGACGAGCTATTCTTGTTGGTGTATTTTGGCCTGTTGTGTGATTTAGAATATTCTTGAGTGGAATTGGTTGATGATGATTCTTATGACTTTTCTCGAATTAAAGTTTTAGTGGTTTTTGTTAAGCATTATTTAGCAATGTCCTCTAATGTAATAGCTTTATGATTATAATTTTTGGCGGATTTTGGTTATCAAGTTGGATGGAGAAGGGTGTTTGGTGAATCGGTAGCTGCCAATGTGAGATATGTGGTACGGGGTACGGAATTTGGTTATATAATCAACGTGCATACTGATCTATGCAGATTGCAGTGATTCATTAGGGTGCTTTAACATCTTTGCCATCTCTTAAGTTCTGGAAGTTCCTTTTCTTTTTGCCGGGCGTTTGTTATCATGTTAGTGAGTTCCCCTGGATTGCATTATAACTTTGGCGAACCTTGTTATTGACCCATTACTCCATTCTTCATAATGCTTCAAAGCTAAGTCAACAACCGATTAAAATTATCATGAAACTGGTGGAGGTTAAATGGATTCATGCTTAACATTGTAAAGCAGCGATGTCATATTTACATGTAGAAATATTTTAGATATCTGTAATGAGCAATTTGGTGCAAATTATTGTGACTCCAGTGTTGTCTAAATTCTAATAATATATTGTCTAATTCTGGTTATTCATGTCAACAATTTGTTGTACCAAATTAGTGAATGGCTGAATGCACACATAATAAAATGGGCTGCTTCCTGTTCTTTTCTCAGTAATAATATCTCATGAAGTATTTCTCACAGAAAACAAAGCACTAAAAGAATATTCTTCCTGGTCCCGTTTTCTCAAGAAGTTTCCTGATAAAGGCAGCCTTGGTGCCCTTCTATTCGAGCATTTCTTTTACTGACCAGGAAAATGTTGTTTTCTGCTTGATAGGGTGCTGGCAACTCTTGTGAAGAATAAGCTCGTGCCTGACCCGTTTTATGGTTTGGAAAATGAAGCAATTATTGACATTGCTGATTCTGGGAGGGAGCATTACACCTTCTGGTTTTTCACAAAATTTCAGTGTAATCTGGTTCGTAATAGATCGCTTGGTAATTCCTTTGATGTTGGAAGGCTCTCGAAATAGAATAGGACTTAAATAGAGATTAATATTGAAAGCCTCTTTCCTTGTAGGGGTAAGGTTGCCTACATGTGGTTCTCATCCACATTGATTTTTGTTCTATTTTTATGCAATGATATTTGAGAATGCCTCATCCCCACTCTCAGCCCACCAAACCCCTCTCTTCCCCCTGCCAGTACTTTTGAAGAGATAAGCTACTTCTTCACTAACTAGATGACTTGTTTGCAAACTTTACAGGCTGTGAACCAACAAGTGGATTTGAATTTTCGTGCCATTAATTACTCTGCAGAGGTATACTTGAATGGACACCAAAGGGTCCTTCCAAAGGGGATGTTCCGTAGGCATTCTCTTGATGTCACCGACGTATTATCTCCCCATGGTGAAAACCTTCTAGCTGTTATTGTTCACCCTCCTGATCATCCTGGAAAAATTCCTCCAGAGGGCGGCCAAGGTGGTGATCATGAGGTATAATGAAATTTCCAATCCTGGCTATCTGGTTTAACCACCTGATGCATTGATGGAATTTTTCATATTAGAAATGACACCAGATTGAACGTTGGATATCTGCATTGCTTAAAAACAACTGAAATGAGAATGTGGGCATGTTTGTGGCATGTGCTTGTTGTATGTTTATGGTTTAGACGCTGGATACATATGATTGTAGTGAAAGCATGTGTTGGAAATCTCGTTGTTAGAGTCAACCTTCCGGAGATTTCGCAGCAGTTAGTTTTGTGTTTTCTCCTTCGGATTGGAAGTTACAGGCAGAACTTAGTTTTTGTAATATTTTCACCTGATTGAATAGGTAGACGGTGAGATTATTATTTTTAAAGTAGGTCAAACGAGTAGTTTCATTGTTATCCATAATAAGTGACAAGAATAACATAACCAGTGTAGATTTTCTTGAAACAAGGCCTGTGGAGATACATAAGTAAGCCATCTTACCCCTGGCAAGCAGAGGAGGCCATTTCCAAGAGACCTGCCTCATTGCAAGTTGAGGGTGTCAAATATAAAACCAATGATGTAGATAATGGTGCGTCCTTTTCTTTTCCTGTTTTCTTACCTTCGAGGGGGCAAACTTGGGATGAATAGGAAAGCAATTTTTATTCAGAGAAATCAAACTATTTTATTGGAGAAACCTAAATAGTTGGATGCTAAACATGTGTCCTACGTAGAGGGCTAACTCTTCTCATAAATTACTATCAACAAAATGGACTACTTCTAAATGAAGAAGAATAAGGGTAGTTGCTGCAACTTTACAATTCATTGGCTTACCAACTGGTGGAATTGGAAATTTAGTCATTTAAATTCTGGTGTGTGGGTTTGTGCTATGTTGAGGACAACTAATAGTGTGCTTTTCCTGACCTGTGGTGAACCTTGCGTAATTTGAAGTATCATGCTCATTAATCCAATGTTTCCATTTCTGTTTTCTTCCAATATGAATCTTCCAGGTATCATTTTGTTATATATGTATGAACGTTTTTCTTGTGCAAGTATAACCTCATCTTGACGTGTTTTCCCTTTTCATGTTCTCCATCTATATGATAGATTGGAAAAGATGTTGCAGCCCAGTATGTGGAAGGTTGGGATTGGATGACTCCTATCAGGTGATAATCATAGCATGACTACAAAGTAGCTGCCTGGACTTTTGTTTACCTTAAATTTTGTGTTTTTTGGGCTTTTCTTTTCATACAAGGCTTTTTTAATGTGCGTGTGTGGTTTGGGGAGAGGGGGGTGTTGTGCAGTTCCTGCAGCTGCAAGTTATGGGAAGGGTGTTGTTGGGTTATACACGTTTACTAGTTACCTTAGAATGCCGTGTCAATATTCTTTGAACTAACTCTCTGGTCAAACTATGTATACAGTTTAACACTGTCAATTACATTGGTAGTGGGGTCTCAGGGATGCTGATGCTTAATACTACTGACCAAAGTGTTTCCAAACTGTTGTTTGAAACCACTAAAAATTAACCAAATTGCTTTTTAAGGTCAAATTTCAACTCTAGGAACTATAGAAAATTGTCAAACATTCGAAATTGGTATATGTGGATCCAACCAACACCAACAACACCCTGTGTTGATCTTGATCTTGCCTGAGCATGGCCTGGAGGGATCATATGTAGGTAGCCTCCCCCTACAAGGAGAGAGACAGGTTATGTGAGACTCAATCCTCCCCCCCAAAAAAAATACACAGAAAGCTTTTCTTCTTCTTCTTTTTTCATATGGAGAATTGAATGTCAATTAAATCAATCATGTCCAAGTCAAAGGAATAATTTGTGTTGTTACCTGCAAACTATCGATTGAAATAGCTTTATGCACTAGGCATAATTACAAAAAGTAGTGTGTTGCCTGATGTTTATGATACTTTACATGGCTTCTATTCATTGTATATCTATCAAAAAGAATTCCAATGCTCTGCTGATATCTTTTTTCTTCAAATCACCTTTAGGGACAGGAATACGGGCATTTGGGATGAGGTGTCCCTCTCAGTCACTGGGGTTAGTTTCCTCCCTGAAAAATTCTTAACTTCATTCTGCATGTATGCTTCTTTTCCTTTGCATACATCTGAGGATCAAAGTTTTACTAATGCCAATTGTATTCATGGATCATATTGCTAATTGCCTCCCACCCTAAACCAACAATATTTTCTGACTTCACCACCGGCTTCCCCTGCACTAGTTTAGGCTATCAAATTAACAGTCTCTCTGTCAATTTTTAGATCAACGAAAATAGTTTTCCTTTTCATAGCAACATTTTCGACACGCTACCTTCCGGACAGAACCTTTTCTTAAAACCCATAGAGATATTAAAAAACAGGAAGTGATAGATAAAGCACCACACAAAGGGAGACCCATACTGGGAGTTGTTGGCTAGGAAGTGGTAGATGAGTTTTCGCAAATATTAAATTCACCTAACTATATTAGAGTGGTGGTGTTTGTTTCAACTGTGACCAAAATCTCACAGATCAGCAAGAGTTCTTAAGATTTGAGTTTCTTTTAGTGAGACGTTCTCAGTTAAAGAGAGTTGCAAGACATGAGGCAATGGTCTTCGAGCCATATAAGAGACTCCACTAGAAAACATTTGGTCTCACAGATCTGATTTGTGAGACTTTTTCATTTAAGAGTTAGCCTATACTTTTTGAGCAGTTTTTAATGTGCTTATAGTTGTAATAATCCCCATTTGTATGCGTACTCAAGAAGTCCTCTAATGATCTGTTGGCTTCAACCATGCCATTATGCGCAATAAATGGCTCGTAATGGTCATGATATGCCTATGTTTCTTCTTGTAAATTGTAGTATTTTTATTAGATTTA
Source organism: Talinum fruticosum (assembly GCA_021018815.1). Taxonomy (NCBI): domain Eukaryota; kingdom Viridiplantae; phylum Streptophyta; class Magnoliopsida; order Caryophyllales; family Talinaceae; genus Talinum; species Talinum fruticosum. The sequence goes on from JAITYX010000103.1 coordinate 762,222, forward strand.
CGATGTTGTATCTGACTGTTGGTGCAGCCGGTGAAAATTATAGATCCTTATTTGGTCTCTTCATTCTCTGATGACTATAAGAGTGCATACCTGCATGCCACGAGTGAACTTGAAAATAGGAGTGGCTGGGTTGCTGAGTGTTCGTTGAATATCCAAGTGACGACTGAACTTGAGGGTAATATCTGCCTAGTTGAGCATCTTCTCACTGAGCATCTCTCTATCCCTCCAGGCGCACGTGTTCAGCATTCATTTTGTAAGGTATTTATTCATCTTTCTGTTCTTCAAAATCAAATTTTCTGGTGAGTTGAATTTTCTAAGTCCTAAAGTTTGTTAATAATGCAAACTTCTGCTTTATTCCTAGCTATTATTGTCTAATGTTTTAGTAAAAGGAGAATACTGTATGTTCTAATTATTTTGGCTGGAAACTGCCTCTCTTTTATTTATTTATTTGTAATCATTTGGTCTGCTAAACCTGCATAATTCTGAACCGCCCCAGACTTTTGTTCAGTTGGCTTGTCATTTAAAGGTTCTTTTTTTTGGGGGTGTGTGTTGGGTGTGGTGAACTGGTGAATGTACATCCTGATTTTCATGATGCAAAACTAATAAGATGACTTCTGATTGTGACAATCTATTATCTTCATATTTTTCCCAGTAAAAATTGATCTGTGAACTTTAGCATGTCAATTTAATGATTTCACCATGCAGCTTTTTTTGACAATCCAAAACTTTGGTGGCCAAATGGTATGGGCAAGCAAGCATTATATAATGTCAGTATAACAGTTGATGTTAAGGGGTTTGGCGAGTCTGATACATGGAATCATCTATTCGGATTTCGCAAAATTGAGAGCCTTATTGACAGTGCAACTGGTGGGAGGTATAAATACGAATATTCAACTAAACCATATCTTAACCATCATTGTATGTATCTAACTCTGCAACATTATAACAGGTTATTTAAAGTTAATGGACAGCCCGTTTTTATCCGTGGCGGTAATTGGATTTTATCCGATGGTTTATTGAGGATTTCTGAGAAGCGATACCAAACAGACATCAAATTCCATGCGGACATGAACTTCAACATGCTGCGCTGTTGGGGTGGGGGATTGGCTGAGAGACCAGAATTTTATCAGTATTGTGATTTATACGGTCTATTGGTGAGTTTCACATGCTCTTGATTTCTGACAGTTTTGTCCGTATGTCAAGACTTTAACCTTGAATTAGGAGGTAGATACTAGTGTGTGCCTTTGACCTTAATCTTTCTGTTCATCTGTTTCCCTCCTATGGGTCATCTTTCCCCTTATTGACTTCTTCATAATTGTTGTTGTATCCCAGAATAACAAATAGCTGATTCTACCATATACAAGGTGATCTGGTTTCCCAACTAGTTAAGTTTGTGATACTGGTTTACTTTATGAGCCTCTGACATGCTATCTAGTTATCAACATTATATGGATACAACAAGTTGAGATTTTACATGTTTGCTGTTGGATTTTAATTAATGATACTTTAAATATCTACATATCCTGAGGTAATATGTTTAAGTGGAACCAATTGCTGGTTATTGTAGATACTGGACTTTTTAAAAATTTTTTATGGAAGTAGATACTGAATTGTTGACTATACAAAGTATGGAGCGGATTGATTATCCAAAGCTTCCTCTGCAGTGGTCACTGTTCTGATATTCATCTCCATCACAAGCACAAATAATTTCATCTTTCTGTTCTCCATTTATCCTGACTGTGCAAGGGCTAAAGTTGTGCTGTAGTGATGACATCTATAGTGTTTTTTCTATATGTTACTGATACTTTTGACATATGACATCAGATGTTCTGTATTAGGAAATTCTTACATATTCATTGTGGGATTGCTTCAAAAATCTTCCTTTTCTATCATTGATGGTTTTGTTTGCTACGGAAGCAGGTTAAACCTGATGCCATTAGCTGTTTAGTAGGTTATTTTGATTCTAATTGTGTCAAACTGTTGTCAGTCCTTAAGTGTATTTTTTAATGATGGAAAAAGTGGTATTTAACTAGTGTATTATTATTTGGGTTCTTGAGCATCCCTCCAACTGGTTGTGTAGGTCTTATTAATTACTTTGAACTTCGTAGTATTGAATCATACTGAGCATCGGATGATTTCCCTTTGTGTACATCTAGTGGCATGATTGCATTGACTTAGTTCTCTAATATTTCTCTGCAGGTTTGGCAGGAGTTCTGGATTACTGGAGATGTTGATGGACGTGGAGATCCCATATCAAATCCAAATGGTCCCTTGGATCATGATCTTTTCATGCTCTGTGCCAGGGACACCGTCAAGCTTCTTAGAAATCATGCTAGTCTTGCTCTTTGGGTTGGGGGAAATGAACAAATTCCACCGGATGACATTAATGAAGCTCTTAAACGTGAGCTAAGGCTGCATCCATATTTTGAGCACTGCAATAGAAATGGCACTTGCTCAGAAGATGAATATGTCCTCTCCAATGCCGATCCCAGTCAATATCTGGATGGTACTCGAGTTTATGTTCAAGGGTCATTATGGGATGGCTTTGGTGATGGGGAAGGAAACTGGACTGACGGTCCTTATGAAATCCAGAAACCTGAGAACTTCTTTAAGGATGACTACTATAGTTACGGGTTTAATCCTGAGGTTGGCTCTGTTGGGATGCCAGTTGCTGCCACCATAAGGGCTACTATGCCTGAAGAAGGATGGAGGATTCCATTATTTAAAGAACTTCCAAATGGTTATGTAGAAGAAGTACCAAATCCATATTGGGAATACCATAAATACATCCCTTACTCAAAACCAGGCTTGGTTCATGATCAGATCCTAATGTACGGAAATGCAAAGGATCTCGATGATTTTTGTCTGAAGGTACATACACATATTCCTTTTTGGCAAAATTTCCCTTATTCAATAGATTAGCCTCAGGGTTGATGTGTTTCAGTTCTTATCTCAGGCTCAACTCGTTAACTATGTACAATATAAAGCTCTCCTGGAGGGTTGGACTGCCCATATGTGGAGTAAGTTTACAGGTGTCTTGATATGGAAAACTCAAAATCCATGGACAGGTCTGAGGGGTCAGTTTTATGATCACCTTCTTGACCAAACAGCTGGTTTCTATGGATGTCGTTCGGCTGCAGAACCAATACATGTGCAGTTGAATCTTTCAACCTATTACATTGAGGTATCTGTCTAACAAGTTGGAGTTTGCTTCCTTAACCTTGTTTTCCTAGCAATTGTGACTAATATGAGGTCCAACAACCCCTTCACAATTTACAGGTGAAACTGTATACATCCTCCCTCCCCCTTCCCCCCAAAAAAAAAAAAAAAAAGAAAGAAAGAAAACGAAGTAGGAGCTAAGCGGGAGTTTGGGGTATTGGTTTTGTGATAACTATGCCAATACCTGAGCTGATATAGAGGCTGTAAATAGGACAGTTGATTTGGCCACTCTGTTATTTACTTAAGATGTAATATGAATAAATTTCGCATTCCCAGGTCATCAATACTACATCAGAACAGCTATCTGATGTAGCTGTAGAGGCCTCTGTATGGGATCTAGAAGGAATACGCCAATACTTCATTGTCCATGAGAAGCTGTCCGTGCCACCAAAGAAGACTCTACCTATTGCGGAGATGAAGTATCCTAAATCCAAGAACCCAAATCCAGTATACTTTCTTCTCCTCAAATTATATCATATGTCGGAGTATGGTATTCTCTCGAGGAACTTCTACTGGTTGCATCCACCTGGTGGTGATTACAAGCGGCTAGAGGCCTTTAGAGCAAAGAAAGTACCTCTCAAGATAACTTCAAGAGTTTCTACCAGTGGAACAACCCATCAAGTCCAAATGCATGTAGAGAACACTTCCAATAATCCAAACCCTATGGATCAGCTGCAAAACAACAGTTTCTGCTCTGTAATTGGTGATAGTGATTATGATGATGCTTCAGTTCCTTCTGTGCATGAACATGGCAGGGCCAAGGATAAACAACCAGCTGGATTTCTCCAAAGGATTTGCAGGCATTTTTCAAGGGAGAACAACAGTTTGAGGATTGCTAAGACTGAAGGAGCTGATATGGGGGTTGCTTTCTTCTTGCATTTCTCAGTTCATTCATCGAAAACCAAGGTCAAAGAAGGTGAAGACACCAGAATTCTTCCTGTGCATTATTCTGACAACTATTTTTCCTTGGTACCAGGTGAGTCTATGTCAATAAACTTGACATTTGTGGCTCCTCCCGGGGTGACTCCGCATGTTATACTCAGTGGCTGGAACTTTCCAGAGGGGTTTACAGTTTTGTGAGCCCTAGAAGATACCGAAGATCACTCTCATTTTTTCTCTGTATGTTAAGGTCTTGAACAGAGATTTGTGTGGCAACTGAGAACTGTGTGTATATATATGTGTGTACACGTTGAGCTGCTTGAATGGAATATATATGGCATGCGTTTTGGAGATTATTTTAACAGAACCTTATTCTATGAAATCTATCAAAATTTCCCCTGATATATACATAAGAGAAGACCAACATGTGGTAGTAGTCTAACTTTGATAAGGAGGAGGATACAGGTTTGAATTATCGTAAGTGCACTTGTGTAGAGGGTTTTTACCTTAAAACGCTCGCGAACCGAAAGAGATTACACCTTTGATTAAAACCGAAAAATACATCAGAGAAGGAAAAGCATCTTTCAATTCATAACTGTAACCTTGCTTCTAGACCAACTCTTTTTTTTTTGATTGCCATATGATTCATTTGGCTCAAGTGGTTGAGTTGAGAATCCAATTCTGTTGAAAACTATGTGACACAAGTGTAATTAGTTCTCACTACAAACTAAATTGGGATATGCCAAACCAAATTTATTCTCAAAAAGGAAATGTCCAATATGATACATGAGGCTATTAAGCTAACTATTGCTTCTTATTTATTCCTCAAATGCTTGGTCAAGAAATGGAAAACTATCTTCACACATTTTCTCATATAAAATTATGTGCACAATTTATTTTTGAGAGGGTAAATGCATGATTTCAATTAAAATAGGGAGATGAAAAGTGGGAAGAAAATTTAACATTTCTTCTTAACTGTATTTTTTAAAATATGAAAAATAGAATCATTGATATAAAATATGATTTTCATTCTTTCATGAATTAGGTAACAAATAAGCCAAAACATCGAGATATTTGGCTACAATCAAACATACAATAAAACAAACATAAAAGAAAAACTCATTCATTGCCTAAATGACTAAAATTTTCTTTGATCTTTAGATGGTTTGATTGTAAATGATGTAAAATTTTAATACGTCAAAATTTATTACTTTACTCGATGTGACTCCATGTGGCTCCAACTAATTTCTTATTTGTTGAATCTTAACTATTTCACATACCATTTGATTAAATTCTTCTGGTAAATTTTTTATAAGGTGTGTGAGTGTTTGTCTCAAACAACTTACTATTTTTTTATTTTTTTAAAAAAGCCTGTTAAAGGTCATTGCCTGTCCTCCGAGAAGTTGCTAATTCAGAGTCTTCAGACTATTCAGTGATTACATGGATGAAACCCAGATGCATTTCTCAGAACCTGACCTCTCTCTTCCCTCCGCTGTTTTTGTCTCTCCTCTCTCCTTTCAGAGCTCTCACTACTTCTCCAAACCCCACCTTGAATCTCAAGCGGGCACTATCTGTTCTCAGCCATGTTCACATAAGTCGCCTTCTTTCCAACTGTGGAAGAGAAGGAAACCTCCTTCTGGGTTCATCTCTGCACGCTTCAATCGTCAAAAATTACTATTATTATGACCCCAGAAGTTACGATGAAGCTCGAACGTCCATTGTTGTTTGGAACTCTCTGCTCTTCATGTATGCAAAGTGCCGGGTCCTCTGGGACGCTGTTAAGGTGTTCGATGAAATGCCCCAAAGAGATACTGTCTCTTGGAATTCAATCATGTCGGGTTTTTGGAGTAATGGGAACTTTGGTGTGGGATTCGAGTACTTCAAGCGGATAGTTGGGTTGGGTATTGACCAGCTTGATCAAGCTACTTTCACCACTGTTTTATCAGCCGGTGATGGTTTGGGTTTTCTCAGAGGGAATGAGATGGTTCATGCTTTGGTGATTTTGAGTGGTTATGGAGGGGAGGTTACGGTTGGTAATGCGTTGATAACTTCATATTTTAAATGTGGGTGCTCTAGTTCTGCGAAGAAGGTTTTTGATGAAATGGCTGAGAGGAATGTCGTTACGTGGACAGCTGTGATCTCTGGCCTCGTGAAGAACGGTTTTTATGAAGATAGCTTGATATTGTTCACTAAGATGTGTGACGAGTTGGTTGATCCTAATTCTTTGACATACTTAAGCTTGTTGTCGGCTTGCTCTGGCTTACAGGCTCTAAGAGAAGGGAAACAAATTCATGGGCTTCTGTTGAAGTTGGGATGCCATTCTGATATGCACATTGAGAGTGCCCTAATGGACATGTACTCAAAATGTGGAAGTATGGAAAATGCCTTGCAGATCTTCTACTCTGCTGACAAATTTGATGATGTTTCCGTGACTGTTATACTCAGGGATTTGCTCAAAATGGGCTCGAGGAAGATGCAATCCAAGTCTTTGTCAAAATGGTCAACTCAGGAATTGACATTGATGCAAACATGGTTTCTGCCATTCTTGGTGTGTTTCGTGCTGACACTTCTTTGGCATTTGGGCAGCAACTTCACTCATTAGTCGTCAAAAAGAGCTTTGGTGCTAACACTTATGTAAACAATGGGCTTATTAACATGTACTCCAAATGTGGGACTTTGGACGAGTCAACCAAAGTCTTCCACCAAATTCCTCTAAGGAACTCAGTCTCATGGAACTCTATAATTGCTGCCTTTGCCCGTCATGGGGATGGGCTAAAAGCCATTCAGCTATATGAAGAAATGTTATTGGAAGGCATAGAGCCAACCGATGTCACATTCCTCTCGTTGCTTCATGCCTGTAGCCATGTAGGTCTAATTGACAAGGGCATGGAGTTTTTGGAATCGATGAGCAAAGTTCATCAAATCAGTCCAAGAATGGAACATTATGCTAGTGTTGTTGATATGTTAGGAAGATCCGGGCTTCTTTCTGATGCTAAAAAGTTCATAGACCAATTACCAGTGAAGCCCGGGATTCTGGTTTGGCAAGCACTACTTGGTGCGTGTTCCATTCATGGTGATTCTGAGTTGGGAAAATATGCTGCTGAACAGTTGCTTCTGTTAGACCCCGAAAATCCCGCCCCATATGTCCAGCTGGCAAACATATTTTCATCTGAAGGGAAATGGAGAGACAGAGCAATGACTATAAAGAGACTGAAGGACTCAGGATTGGCCAAGGAAACTGGTATAAGTTGGATTGAGATTGAGAGGAAGGTTCATAGCTTTGTTGTTTCTGATAGGATGCACCCACAAGCTGAGGCTATCTACAGTGTTTTGGCACTGATGTTCCTTCAGCTGGTGGATGAAGGATACAGGCCAGACAAGAGGTTTATTCTTTACTACATGGATCAAGATGAAGAGAATTTGGCAAATCCATAACATTTTTGTTGAAACTCAAGTGGAATATGGCTCCTCTACTGAAAATTTTTATTTGTTGGGAAATGGGAAATGTCAGTTCTTTTTTTACTACACTATTAATTATGGTTTTTTTAGTATAACTTTCGGACGCACTACATAAACATGTTAGGTGGTTCAACAAATGTACAAACAAGAGAAAACTAAGGGCTATTATAGATATTATTTAGTCTAATTGATAAAAAAGTTAAGAGTTTGTACAAAGACTTTTAATTTAAATCTCAAACTGAATCAATCTTTACACATTAACAATGTATCATGTACGTAATAAGAAAGGGTTCATAATCTTGATATATCAATCATGTCATATATATATATATATATATATATATATATATATAAAATGTAATGCTTGAAAATAGAAGTGAAATTTAAAAAATTATAAAAATTAGCACATATAATATCTGTGTCTAAAATCAAAATTACTTCAAAGTATATAATTTTTTAATAGACAATTCATACCTCTCCCTCCCCTTTTTTTTTCCCTTGGCCTTCGAGTGGTGACAGCCCAAAAGCAAGAGGGGCCGGAAACGCTCCTCCACGTAGCCAATTGAAATCAAATCTCGTGATCCGACGGTCCGTATGAATTCTCGATTCAAAATTTTAAATCTCCTCCCTCGTTTACATTTTTGACCGTTATCAGAATTTCAGTGCCTCCTTCCCCAATCCCACCTCTCTCTCTCTCTCTCTCACACCCCCTCTTTCGAAGATCTTGAACTTGCAAAAGGTCTCAGGTTTAGCTATCAAAGCGAATTCGATTCCAATGGATGGTATGTCAACTTACTCTTTAACACCATCAATTTCTCATTTTTCAATTTCTTAGGGTTTTTCTATGTTTTTCTACCCAATTCGATTCCTGGAATGCGAAAAAATGAGGCTGGTTTTTTCTCCCTCAGATCAAACGGCGGAAATTATGCTAGAAAATGGCGATGCAGATGCTAACACATACGATGAGCTCACAAATTCAACACCATCTGGAGAAAGTGGTAACTGTCTAATCTAGCCAGATTCTTCTGTTCTTGCTTTTCTTTCTTATATCTGGTTTTTCTCCTCTTTGTTTTTTCCCTTTCTTTCAGTGGATTATTATTTTTTGCTCTTGATTTTATTAGTCCCACAAAACCCTAGAGGAACCCTGAAATTCATGAAATTAAGTGATGTAAATTATTCAATGATACATTGATTATTGAGTATGATCAGCTCCCTAGTCCCCACATGCCAAATTTTAGGTCTTTAGGGAGCTAATTTGCAATTAGTTTAGTTTAGTTTTCATTTTTTGGTGATTCTGATTTGAATATTTTGAAATCCCAGGACGGGCGGAGGATATTACGAATTCAATGGATGCAAATCAATTGTCGAATGAATCCAGAGGATTTTCTGCCAGTGGTGGGCCAAAGCTTCCAATTTTGGAGAAAATTGATGATCTCAGCTACAAAATCCAAGTATGACTAATTGCTATACAATTTGAATGATTAAGATATAATACCTTGCTTAAGACGAATATCTTATTGGGCTTGATGCTTTATGTGCCAGACTTTGAGGAAAGAACATACAATGCTGTCGAAGGAAGTGAAGGATATAACATCAAATTCACTTCCTGGTGTTGAAGTTCTGAATGCCCTTGAGCACATTAGTAAGCTACGCAAATTCTCATCCTTTTATTTCCCGATGCTCGAATTCATTAGCGATTTTGGATTTATGTTGGTTTTATACATTGGTATTAGGTGAGGAGCATGAGCTTTTGAAGAAGAAGCACATGGAGGAGTCTGAACTTCTGAAGAGGAAGTATCTTGAAGAGTTTGCTGAAAGGAAGAGGCTCTACAATGAAGTCATTGAGCTTAAAGGCAATATTAGGGTGTTCTGTAGATGTAGACCATTGAACCAAGATGAAACTGCAAATGGATCCACATCGGTTGTTGAGATTGCTCCATCTCAGGATCATGAATTGAATATAGTTTGTGTTGATTCTTCTAAAAAGCAATTCAAATTTGACCATGTCTTTGGACCCCATGCCAATCAAGGTAGTTTGATGATTTCCATTAGTTCACATCTGTCGATATCGATTGCATGATTTACATTCTTGGAGTTCCTCTTATATTGTCGTGGATTTGCAGAGGATGTTTTTGCACAAACGTCTCCGATAGTCACCTCTGTGTTGGATGGCTATAATGTCTGCATATTTGCTTACGGGCAGACTGGAACTGGGAAGACTTTTACAATGGAAGGAACACCTGATAATAGAGGAGTTAACTATAGGACTTTAGAAGAACTGTTCAAGATTGCCAATCAAAGAAGTTGCACAATGAGATATGAGTTGTTTGTCAGTATGTTGGAAGTTTATAATGAAAGGATAAGGGACCTCTTGGTAGATAATTCCAGTGAACCTCCAAAGAAGTAAGTGATTATTGACAAACTATAATTGCCAACTGTTTTTGTTTGTCTGTTGTGCAAGGATGCTAAATTAAGACACGACCAATGGTGAATAAACGAAATATTGCTTTGTATTCAGGTTGGAGATAAAGCAAGGTCCAGATGGAACACAAGAAGTTCCTGGACTTGTTGAAGCTCGTGTTTATGGTACAGATGAAGTATGGGAACTACTCCGGACTGGAAGCCAAGTCAGATCTGTTGGATCAACAAATGCAAATGAACTAAGTAGCCGTTCTCACTGGTAATTCTCTTTGAAAGTATCGAATTATCTCTACTGGTGAGCATGATGCCGGTGTCTGAGTTCAGCTGAGATTATTGCTTCATAGCTGATAGCTAAATTTGGATTCATAGTGCGCAAATGTTGTCTTTCATTTTGAGTTCATCACACATAGAAGAACAATGCAATTTACTGAGGACATCATAAATTTTTATTTTCATGTAGCTTATTGCGGGTGACTGTGAAGGGAGAGAATTTAGTAAATGGACAAAGGACAAAGAGCAACCTCTGGTTGGTTGACCTGGCTGGAAGTGAGCGTGTGGGGAGGATTGAAGTCGAAGGTGAAAGACTGAAGGAATCCCAATTTATAAATAAATCCCTCTCAGCTCTTGGGGATGTCATCTCTGCCCTTGCATCCAAAACAACCCATGTTCCATACAGGTCTTTATCATTTTTCCTAAGATATACTTGAGCATTCAACTCCCAACTTCTAAAGATCTCAATTCATCAACTCATATCACTCTTGTGTTCTGTAAACATGCAGGAACTCAAAGCTCACTCACCTATTGCAGAGTTCTTTAGGTATGTTGTCTCTTCACAAGTCAGCCTAAGAAGGAACATATCACTGTACTTGTTCGTATTATTCACTTGTGAGCAGATCAGTGTACTTATTCGTATTATTCACTTGTGATCCAGGTGGTGATTGTAAGACCCTGATGTTTGTCCAAATAAGTCCAAGTTCTACAGATTTAGGTGAGACACTGTGTTCCTTGAATTTTGCCAGCAGAGTCAAGGGAATTGAACATGGCCCAGCTCGGAAGCAAGCCGATGTATCTGAGCTACTCAAGTATAAGCATCTGGTATGTTTCTGTGTGTAATTTTACTTCAAAAACTAAAAAGCTTGTCTAGTGTGCCTGCTTCCTTACATTTTCACTCAATTTGAACAGGCAGAAAAGCTAAAGCAAGAGGAGAAGGAGGTGAAGAAATTGCAGGAAAGTGTGCAGTCTTTGCAGCTAAGGCTTGCTGCTAGAGAGCACATCTGTAGAAGTCTTCAGGAGAAGGTACTAATTTCGATGCTTTAAATTAGCTGATATGCTTTAAATTATTTGACGAGGAAACACCTCTTGGATAAATTAATTAGTCATGAAGATCCACCGTCCCAGAGTCTCAAACCCCACCACTTGCAAGGGTTGCAAGGGTTTCCTATTCCTTCCCCCTTGCAAGTGAGCTGTACCTATGCCGCTTCCACCCACAAAATGCTTTAAAATTGGGGAGAAAACAGAGCTCATCACTTTATGAAATGTTCTGGCATCCTTGCACAAATTCTCAAACCCAACCACTTGCAAGGGTTTCCTATTCCTTCCCCTTGCAAGTGAGCTGTTACCTATGCCCCTTCCACCCACAAAATGCTTTAAACTTGGGGAGAAAAAAGAGCTCATCACTTTATGAAATGTTCTGGTATCCTTACACAAATTCTCAACAGGTCAGAGAGCTTGAGAATCAGTTGGCAGGGGAAAGGAAAATTAGACTGAAACAAGAAAGTAGAACTGTTGCTGCTGCTTCTGCTAAACTGCCAAAACAAGCACAGAAGACCAAGACAGAGAAAAAGCCTCCATTAGGCCCTTCACATTTGAGGATGCCATTGCGAAGGATATCCAATTTCATGCCCCCACCAACACCTGTGCAACCTAAGAAAGCTTCCAAGTTGCCTTCTCTTCTCCCAAGCAGTTCCTCTGATGGAAAAGAGAACACCTCTTATGAATCAAACAGAAAGGTCCTAAGGGAACCAAGACGTGTATCAATTGCTGTGAGACCAGCCACCCAAGCAAAGGGCCCGGCTTTACAACCTAAGAGAAGGGTCTCCATTGCCACCCTCCGCCCTGATCCTGGTTTACACATTGGCACACCTCTCAATGCAAAATCATGGCATGAAAACATGCTGCAACGAGTTTCCCTTCTGAGGGAAGAAGCATCAAAGGTAAGGAGATTATCAAAGGTTTTTCTCCATTAAGAGAGAAAAGATCAGTGGGTACTACTAGTTCATCAGGGGTTGAAGTGACACCAATGAGCACCAGGAAATTTATGTCAAGCCCTCCCACACAACAAGTGGGATCATGGAAGCCAAAGCACCCAACAGTTCTTGCCTTGCAGAAAAAGCCGGTGGTTTGGAGCCCTTTGATGTCGCGAGGCGTGAAAAATTTCAGGAAATCTATAGTATGATGTCTGAATACAGTAGAAAGAAAGGATGTCCTTTTTTTTTTCTTTTAAGATGTACTGCCCCTACATGTACTTATTGCTTACAGATACATAACATTCTTTGGTGTAATCTAACATCGATTCGATGTTATATTCTTGTTTCCTTGCCTTCCCAAATTGTGTATGTTTGTAACTTCAGTGTTTGATAATGTTATGTATTTTTTTGTGTCAGTCATCTTTCGCACAAAAAATTTCACTGTGAAGGCTATCATTATCATAAAGAGTTACAAACTATAGTTTCTGAAATTAAAGAAAAAAAAGAGAAGAGAAAAATATTAACATCAACAAGTGGATTCCATTGTAGGCAATGCAAGGTCTCTTATGATCGAGAAGAGCTCACTAAATTGTATTGCCTAGGATCCTTTAACTGAACCGTCCAATGCCTATCAGGAAGATTAGCCTTCTGAGCTCTCCTTCTCCTTCCTCGGATCCTTTCATCTGTTTGTTCTGTCATTGCACAGTAGGGTTGCAACTTAGGTGCCATTGCATCATACACTTGCCACCACCTTGCATGGATTGGATCACTTGCAAATATTTGGTAGTCCTTTCTATCCCAATTGCAATCATAGTCTCTGTAACATGTCCATGGCTTCATACCTAGGAAATGGATCGTGTATCGATCCTCAGGTACAACTCTATCCTGTGCTTTCTTATAATTCCCAAAGAACTTCATAAAGTTCAGCTTCTTCGTCAGCCTGTGCCACCAGGTCAAGACCTCATTCAGATAGCCCTGGTCCCCACCATTATAGGACTTGAGAGTGTAACGTTTTCTCATCAAATAGTTAAAGAAACACTCTGAAGGCTCGAGGACCATGATCCCAGAGTTGAAGATCCACTTGCTGTTTGGTGCAGCTGAGAGCTGGGGAAGTTGAAGAAGTGGTCAATGTTACGAAGCACTATGAAGTCAGAGTCAATGAACATGACCTTGTCATACTCTGTAAGTTGCCAAACCCTAAGCTTGCTGTAGTTCCACTCATTGTAGGCCTTTATCTTGGCATGAGGGCTCCGGATTCTATCAATGCGCTTGATCTTCCAGCCCGCAGCTTGGAGACCTGCAATGGAGTGGTTGGAGATGGTTCGGTCTGCTAGGAGGACAAGGTCCTTGGTGGTGTTGGTTTGGAGAATGCTTTGGGCTAAGGCTATGGCTCCACAGACATACTCTTCAGAAGAGTGCAGGACTGTGACATAGGCTTCTCTTCTTCTTGTTTGGAGTTCAAGCATTTGATTAGGGTTGGCTTGCAATTGCCTTTTACCTATTTTTACATGAACATTTACAGTAAAATCTGAGCATATTACCATCACCAGTAATACTGTAAAATTAAAAAGCATTAATACTTTCATCTTATGGATAAACATTAGAAAAAAAAACTTGAAAAGCTGGTTTAAATTAATTAGAAACAATCGGAAGAAACTTATAAAACCTATAGAATTAAAAAAAATGCATAAATCAAGTTTATAAAAATAGACCTTTTAGAATATATTCTGAACAACTCGCAACTTAATTTCTCCTATTTTTATATCGGCTTAAAAATTTAGATTCTTTTTGTCAATTTGACTATGTACTTTTTAGGGGCCTTTGATGTTGTTGACCAAATTTCTGTTTTTTTTTTGAAAAAATAATAAATCCACTAATGTGGCAATTATATATTTTCTACTACTATCATGTGCAATTAGGCAACAACGTGCATGCGCCTATGCATAACAGTTAGGTAGAAAATTATATGCATATAATTGACTTGAAACATTCTTAATTCAGAATAATATATTTTCCAAAAAATTTAAAAAGAATAAAATCTTTTTTAACTCAAAAAATTGGGAATTTCATTGATTAAACCATCAAACTAAAAAGAATAAAATCTGGCTCCAGCATTACACGTATATACTTCGCCAGCTAAATGAAGCAGTAATGTATCATGAATTCGTGACTAGTTATGTACATACTATGAGGTCAAAAACTATTTGTACACACGTCTCAAAATTTTCGATTTATTAAAATTTTTTTAGAATGTCGTAAAGTTAACAAATTATATCGTCATTATGAATCTATAGACTTGAAACTATGGTATGTATTCCCTTCTTTCTCCGTCTTTTATTCTTTGGGGTTATCAACTCCCTTCTCCCCTGTGTTATTCGGATTCGACCATACATTGTTGAAGTATCGAGTGTTTGATACGGGTTGTATTAGACTGAGTAATTTTTGAAAAAATTTATATTTTTCGTCTAAAATAAAGTGTCGGGTGTTCATACTCATGCCCGAGTATCAAGCATCCCACAGGCATACTATAATCTATTCATGATAAATCATAAGGCATGCACCAAAGTGCAAAACTATAATCTACCTGAATCGAAATGAGATTTCACCAAAACACTCACCTGAGTACGAGTATGGAGACGCAAGGCCACAAGCCCCCGCAGGCATACTTATCATCTCCCTCAACCTCTCCACCGTAGGCTTATACACCCAATGCTCTCCCCATGCCATACCAAATCATCGCACCTAAATATCTCCATCATCGGCTCGCATTTCCCTACGAACACCGCGTAAACATCCTCGTCTCTACTGCCATCACTGTTCTCCAGTAACAGGCGTGCAGTCGCCAGGCTCAGCTGTACCCTGTGGACGTCCCTGGTCCCTTCCTTCCTGCCATTCTGGGTTCCGTTTTGGTGCTCTTCTTGTCTTCTCCTGATCTCCTCGCATGGCTGCTTAACCATCACCACGTCAAGCCCTAAGTACCTCCCTGGCTCCGGCATGGGGATCTGCGGGCACTGGCCACCAGGCTTGTTCTCGTCTATCCACTCAGGGAAGAGATTCTTCCACGTCATGTTGGGGAGACAGACTCGAAATTTATGTTTACAGAGTCAATGATCCCATGCATTTGTAGCTCGGAGAATGGCTCCGTGTCTTCAAAGTTGACCAAGCCGAGCCTGAGGGGCTTCTGATGGGCAATGTCACGTATGGCTTTGAGCCATCGGGGAGTTTGACATTGTTGGGGGCGGGAAGGAGGTCGGAGGCTCGGTCTGAAGGTAGGGGCTAGGGAAGACCAGGGTGAGGAGGAGGAGGGGAAGGTAAGGAGCAAGACAAAGGAGAAAACCATGAGCCTATGGGTTGATGATGTACTAGTAATCGAAGGAGAGGAGGTCAGGGTTTGCTTGGAGAAACCCATTTCTCAATCCAAATTGGAGTGATTTAGTTAGTTTGGGATTAACTACCCTACAACTATATAACCCTAATTAGAAACGTTTTTCATTTTTGCTTCTAATTTTTTTAAAAAATTTTGATTCAAGGGAATAAAGTTGGTGAGGATAATTATACAAAAAATGTTGAGGTATATAGTGTGCTTGTGCATGGGTGCACGTTGTATAGTTGAAATTTCTATTTATTTTTTGTTATTTTATGTATATTTATAATTATATTTTTTGTTAGTTAATGATCTTCAATTGAGGAAGTCGTCCACTAATGATCTTCAATTACCGAATAATGGTTGTTCAAATCTAATTTTTTAAAAATATAGATTTTGGGATTGTTTTGAATTCAAGGTAGTCTTCAATATTTCGGGTTTGAAGTGATTTTTTAGTAATTTTTTTCTTTTTAATCACTTATTATACCCATTTTTGTTACAAAAATATGAATTGAAATCCATTTAATTACTACTATGATCTAGATTAAAATGTGTTTGTGGAGATGAATACAGAGGTAAGGATGTCTGCATCTTAATCTCCCCAAATCCCGCAAAATAGAATCCACGATAAGAGTTGTTGTTATTATTATATCCAGATCAAAACATCTCGAATATCATATGAAGTTGCCTCATCAATGATCTTCGCAACCCTCCATTTTACCAACATGACTTCTTCAAATAACTTTTTTTCAAATCAAAACTTCTTCAAATAACTTGCGGGTCTTTTTCATTTGCTATTCATTTAGTACTCAAATTGGTTGTACCATACTATGAAATCTTCCTTATGATCAAGATTTATGATCGTAGTAAAGTTTGATTAGAGTTAAAATCATCGAGCGTTTAAGAAATACAAATTGGTTCAAGTAGTTTGACACTTATGTTTTTACATATAATCTTCAGTTTGAATGGAAAAAAATTATCTTTTATCATTTAAATTTAAGAAAAGAATTATTCCATTTAAACTTAAAAAAATTAGATGAGAATTAAGTTGAGTTGTTGGATCCATGGGTTAATGGAAAAACTTGACTTGGCCCACTATCTCGGCCCAATTTAGCCCACAAACTGATTTATTTAGCCCAAAGAACCATCGAGCTACTGTGTATGCCTTTTTTTTTTTAAAAAAAGTTAATCAATATGACAAAGTCAATTCATTTTCTTTTATTTGATTCACTGAGTTTTCTGAAAAAAACAGAAGGAATTATTTTTTTCTTTTTCAAATTATTAGATATTTTCCATGAGAACCCAAGGAAAAATAATTTCTTAAAAAGCTTGAAATTAGCCAAAATAGTTTTATGGAATTTTACCAAATGTTTATACAACATTAATTTTTTTGAAACCAAATCAAAAGGGCTTATATTAACGAGTAATCAATAATTATACATATCTTTCATAGTTAAATCATAGACAATATCTGACACTAACTCCTTCCTAATTCATATTATTTCCTGAAAATCGACAGCCAATAAAAGAAAATTGATTGCACCAAAAAAAGAAAATTGATGATATTTCTTCTACTAATTATATTACAGTGCATTGCATTCTACCTACCAATCATAACATCATTATTTTTTGTTATTTTTTGTTGTTTTTGTTTTCTAGCCTTTTTGGACCATTGTTCATGTGACCTTGTTTGTTGATCATTTTCCAAAAAAATAATTAAATAAATAAAAAATAATCCAAAACCTAATTAATAACCAGGATGAGGATGGGGTATACAAAATTATGGTGCCAGCTCTTGGGCCAATTAGAGGCAAGAAGGTCAAAGCTAGCTGGTCAAAAGTGATTCTTTATGAAAATTACTCGAAACAGTTGCTTATATTTCGTATATTTTTTTTATCTTCTCCATATATGCAATAATTATAACATTACGTGTGCCCAAATTATGAAATTTTATTTATGATCGTCCTCTACTATAAAAACTACCTTTACCTTTACAATAAAATGGTCTCTCTACAACCGAATTTTAGTTGATGAGGTCCTATATATATTTGATCGATACACGTTACCTAGGATGTTGGCTTGTTTTGGTATTTATAAAGATACTGATGATAATCTGGCAGATACACCATAATTCCACTTCTTTTAGAGTGGGAAGGCTAATTGCTCAATTTGAAAAGAAAACAATCATTTTGAAACAAGGGAAAATATGAAAAATAAATTCTTTTTCTTTTTTTTTTTATCATTTTGGTCTACCCTTTTCTTCCCATAATTGGGGGGAGACAAAAACAGGACCCAAAAGCATTTTCTAGAGTAGCATATATGACCAGAAGAGTCCAATGGGAGAGGAAGAATAATCATTTATCATCATACCCAATCCAACATATTGGCCCTTTTTTCATTTCAAAGTAAAGCATAAAGTGGAAAAAAGATGGATAAGCATGGCATCACAAAGAAATGCTTTGTACCCAAATTTTGAATGACCCAAAATTCTGCTCTGATCTGTTAATGTCCTGAAATCACACTTTCTGACACTATTTTCATGGGCACTTTCAGTACTAAGAGCAGAAATTCAGAGGTTAATTCAACACTCAGATTAGGATTTGATCAACTATTAGCTGATCAGAATGCTCCTGAACCTCCCCAACTTCTGCCTCTCTTGGCTTCAGTTCTGGAGAAAACTATTCAGAAGAATGAGAAGTTTCTCAAGAGATCAAGAATGAAAGATGGGGCGACAATATTCCATGGCTCGAGGCCTCCTGCATTGGGCATAAGACAGTACATTGAACGCATATTCAAGTACTCCAACTGCAGCCCTTCTTGCTTTGTTGTTGCCTATATTTACATGGACAGGTTCCTTCGAGGGACAAGTTCTTATCTCACTTCATTAAACGCTCATCGCCTCCTCATCTCTTGCGTTCTGCTGGCTGCCAAGTTTCTTGATGATGCGTAAGTTCTTCTGCTATAGCATGAAATTCTCTTTTAAGGCTAGTTACTATGAAAAGATTAGCCAATTAACCACATAGAGTGAATCCATCATTCCATCCCGAGGCCAGGTTTAGGGCCGTAAATCTATTTTTATGCAGCTCGTTCTTGACAAGCAGAAAGAGGATTCAATATGAGTACTTAGCAACAGATGAAGCTTTATATTTATCTTTGCAAAATCAAGAACCTTGTTATGCAAATGAGTTTATGTATGAGGCTCTAAGACCTCGGTTTACTGTGCTTTGTTTAGAGGGTACAAATTCCTGGTAACTATGCTGATGTAGATCACTATGCTTATGCTAATTTAGATCACGATGCTTTCTAACTTAAACTAGTTTTGAGTTTTGAACTGACTGTTCTTCTGAACTACTTGTCATTAGTGAACTGAAGGGGACGCTGCAAAAGAGCCACTATTCTTCTGATTTCACCCTTTCCCTCATCCTTGTTCCAAACGCCCCTCCTCCCTCAACTCTCAACACACAGGATAGTATCACATTTAAGGGGGATCAGGACACACAGGTCACATCTACTGACCTATCTTGATTGGCTCGTTATCCTCATTTGTGCCTGAAAACAGATGGATGCACGACAGGCATAGTTGTCAGATTCTCCACTCATAAGAGACTGAGGGCCTCCTACACTAGCAATAGAAATCATATTACATGATATCAAACACATAGACCAAACGAATTCTCATGTCCCACCTGGAATAGGATGTGAGTGGGTCTGGTCAATATATACACAACCTTACCCTACAATATGCTGTCAGAGTTGTCTTTGCTGATATTTGTACGCTTTGAAGGTTAAGGTTGCCTAAATTTAGATCTCTTGCGACCCACAGATTCGGGACCCACACTAGGAATGGCTGTTGTTATTATATACGAAGATGCTCTTTTTCTTTTCTTTTTCTTTTTTCTTTTTTTTTCCTGTGGATCCACTAAGATGACGCTAATGTCACCTGAATGTTGTAGGTGTTTCAACAATGCATATTATGCCAAGGTTGGAGGGGTAAGCACCATAGAAATGAACAAACTCGAGCTCAAACTCTTGTTCAGCCTCAATTTCAGGCTTCACGTCACATTGCAGACCTTTGATGAGTACTGCCAGCTGTTGGAGACAGAAGGCTCGAGGAATGGAAACCGAAGCAACTGGCAGATAGAGCGAGCAATCCAAGGGTGTGGCCTAAGAGGAGGCTGGCTGAATAAAGAAGAACCCAAATGCACAACCAACTCAAAGTTCGCTTCATATACCTGCAGAGCCATCTAAGTAATTCTGTTATGATTTACCAAATCTTATTATACCAAATATGTACTGTTTGGTGACCTTGGAAGATATAAAGTACAGGGACAAAAGGTCATACCATATTGCTAGTTTCATGTGATTTTGGGAAGGGAAAACGATTATCAAAATATATATTGAGATGATATGCTAGCCTTCCTCTGTGACTTCACTAACGAAGCTAGCAAATCAACTTCTATCATTTTTTTCTCTTTTTGGTACGAGCAGATTTGAGTTGAAAGTTGAAAAGTCTCCAGCTTTCATTATTTCGTTGCATTTTTTCAAGTTTTGATTTGATTTGAGCATCAGCATTCAACCATGTCTGATGCAGCATGAATAGATGTTCAACTGTGTCTTAACCACAAGACCTATGTACCGAACAGTTACACACTAATTAAAGTTAATAGTCATTTGTTCTCTGTAATCAAACTGTCAATTAATATTATACTACCCTATTACTCTTAGAAATTCAGCCATAACATAAACTCACATACACTAGGAACTAGCATATATGATAGAAGATGCCCTTTTCGCGGCCGTGAAATGCTTTTGTCACATACATGTGTGGTTGGAAGAATGTATTGATTTAGATAACATAAAACAACTAGGTAGCAATTAAGACTAATGAATAGCACAAAGTCGATCATAGTTTAACTGTTCATCGACAAAATACAAAACATAACTTATTATGATCTTAAGTAAGTCATCCTAACGCTTATCACCATACTTTCCTATATTGATAGTGATCTTCACATTAGCTGAAGCTCGATGATATTGTGATACGTCCTGTCTATATCCGGCCCCTTCCTTGCGTATACTTTGCCCTCAAGAGTCAATACCTCAAGAACAAGAGACGATGCTAATATCAACTTTCCAAGAGGTAACAAACTATAAGAATTCGAGTCACAACTCACTTTTGCAAATTTAAGGTTGCCAAGGTAGCAAGTTTTCTCAGTTATCATATCACATAGAATATATGATGGTTTCGAACCAAAATGTCATTGAAATTCAATCAACATCAGATTCACTGTCATTAGTTAGAACCAAGGCAGGTTAGTTTTATTTTATATGGAACAATGTCATAACTAAAACTCAAAGATACTCGCATTGATTTCCAGCTTTTGCAAGTTTGGAGCTATGAGCTATCTGAAACTAGCCAGCTAAGCATGAGAGAAACCTCCCGCGTAGGATAAAGTCATAATTCATGAAGTATAAGGTGTTTCAACCGCCTCAGTTCAACGAAAAGTTTAAGCATTTCAGGATCGGGATGGCCACCTCCTTAAGAAATTTCGCACCCAGAACTTGATAAAGAAAGACTTGTTAGCCACAAATATTTACTTGAGAAGCCAAGAATAATTAAGGAACAAGAGAGCACAAAGAAATAAACAAAACAACATATATACACGCAAGAATGCCCGAGCTCTTGACACTCAAGTATAATGAAGAACAGAGTTCATTGAACTTGTTTCTCAACTTCTTGTATCATTTAATTTTAGACTCGAAATTTATGTAAATGAACCCCTGAGACTGAAAATTAGAAATCCTCACCGCCCAAACACTAGCTTCTCAATGTGGCGCGCAAGTGAAAAACTCCATCACAATGTCCTCATCATAGCAAAAGGAACAGAGTAAAGCTTGGAGTGACATGCCTTAATCCGTTTGGTTTCTTCCAAGCACACGCTAGAAAGGCGGCCATGAAAAACCAAGTTTTGAAGTTTCGGAGCATGAATGCTTAGACTACTACTTTCACATATCTTCAAATCGAGGCTTTCAAGAAGCAGGCATTTGGAAATTAAAATTTCCAACAAGGTAACTTTGGCCCTGGTTACGTAACTAGCTAACAGATGCAACTGAAGGCTAATAAGGGATGGAAAGCTGAAAGGAATATGAGGATCGGAGGGAAAGGCAAAAGTTGTGAGTGTTAAGTGTGTCAAATTATCGAATGCCATAAGTGAAGCAAATGCAAAGGCAGCACCCTGTCAAAGTACTCTTTCTGTTGAATCAGGGAAAATTCCTATACAGATTTACCAGAAAGAAGTGGAACCATGGACTAACCATGTCAGTATTTTCCCGTAGGAAAACCGGAACGAAAAGAAGAAACTATTGAATAGGGCCAACGTGGCGGCAAAGAATACTAGAGACTATGTTCAAATATTCAAGTGTTAGTATTGATCTACGAATAACATGTCTATGAGTCATGCTCAATAATTTTGCAAACAAGGGTTGATCGAGTAAAAGGATCGGAGTTGGGCAGAGAAGGATATGGGTGAAGGTTTAAGAGGGGTTTTAACAATGTTGCTAACACTAAAACCCCTCTTTAAATCCCCCATTGCAATTGCCCTTAGGAGTTTACCCTCTTGATGCTTAAAAACCCTCCAACCCATCAAATCAGTTGAGAATATCTGAACCAAAAATGAAAGGCAATGCAAATATTCGGCAAAATGGTGTTCAGAGCTCTGATGTAAAAGACTCAATCTTTCGATTATTTCATTGCAATTTTTTCAAGTTTAGATTCGATTTCAGCTTCACCTTTCAAGCATGTCATGCGTGACATAAATAGGGTTGTAGACTTGGAACTATGACCAATTGTACTCTATACTCCAATTGCACCATATGTAATAGGACATCAGGGTTATAATACTATGTAGAACACAAATTACACAATAAAAATCGAATTGTCATTTGCTCTATGTAAGACAGTCGATTTTCTGTTACTGTAAAATGCTTGCAGAGAAATTTAACAATAATGTAAACTCACATGCAATAGGAACTAGCACAGGTTGTGAACATGTCCTCACGTACCTAGACTAGTTTTCTCACATACTAATTTCAATTCTGAAAGAATTCTATCTAACTACTGATAAAAAAAAAATAGCACAAAGCAATAATTTAAAAACGACGCTTAAAGTTATTAAATTCCTTCAGAGTCATCCCAGCACATATAGTCGTACTGATAGTAATCTTGCTGAAGCTCGGTGACACTGTGATAACTTCTCCTTTAACCAGATGTCTTCGTCCACTTTTACTTCGGCTTCAATAGTTAAGGCCTCAAGAACAGGAGAGGATGCTAATATCAACTTCCCAACAGGAAACAAGCTCAGTGAAGCATGCCAGAGACAACTCAATTTTGCAAATTTAAGGTGGTGAAGGCAGCAAACATGCTTATCTATCATAATAGCCTCTCCTATTCGATAAGATCCAACCTAAATGTCATAGAAATTCGATCAACATCAGATTCATTGTCATTAGAAGCAAAGCAGCTTAGTTTTATGGAACAGCGAGAATAAAATGTACGCACATTGATTTCCAGTTTTTGCAACTGTGGGGCACTCTGCAACAAGCTAAGCATGAAAGAAACAATCGCTCGATAAATAAGTGGTACGTTATCAAGCACAAGGTGCTGCAATTGTCTCAATTTAATGGGAAGTCTAAGCTTTTGAGTATCACAATATGCAATTTCCCGAAACCATTGCAAATTACAAAGCTGATAAAACAAAGACTTGTCAATTGTCAGTGACAAAAACAAAGGGAGGAAAACACTGCAAATTATCTTAAAATGAGCTCATTACACTGAAATTTTAGATTGAATTTCGCTAACCTTCCAAAAGCTGCGACCAAGAAGCAGCTTCTCAAAATGGGAAACGCAAGTGAACAACTCCCACAGTTCGTCGGGACGCTGACACCCAAGTGACATTGTAAGTGACAATGTCTTAACTTGTTTGGTTTCTTGCAAGCAGATCCATCCGAAGTAGCCATGAAGAACCAAGTTTTGAAGTCTCGAAGCACGAATGGAGACACCATTAATTTCATTTTCAGATAGCTTCAAATCAAGGCTTTCAAGAAGTGGGCATTTGGAAAGTAAAATCTCCGCTAAGTTGGCCTGTTTGTTGTGTGCTGAATAAAAAGGCATATGCAGCTGAAGACTAATAAGGGATGGAAAGCCAAGTGGAAGATGAAGATCAGATGGAAGGCCAAATTTGACGAGCGTTAAGTGTGTCAACAAGCTATTGAATGTCGCGCTAGAAAACATAGACAAAGGGAGCTACATGTTCAGAAAACCTTCCTCTTGAATAAGAGAGAATTCCTGGACAAATTTACCAGAAAGAAAGCGGAACCAGGGGCTAATGATGTCAGTGTTTGTGTTAAAACCATCAGGAAAGTAAAGGGCAAACTTTTGGAGAGGGCCAAAATGATTGCGAAGTATACTACAGACCGTATTCAAATAATATGAGATTTGAGGTCTGCTCAATTTCGCCACGAAGGGTTGATCAAGTAAGAGCTGGGGACGAGGAGCCCGTTGGTGTCTCCAATGGGTTGATAATATCCTAGTCCAAACCGCCTCTTTGAGTGGTAAGAATTGTAGGATGTGGCCCTTAACTTCTGAAGGCAGGTGGCTAATACTATCAACACTTGCTTTCTTGCTGCTCTCAATAATTAGTTCAGCCGGAGCCATATAAACGCTCATACTGTACCCAGGAAGGATTGACGATATGGCACAAGTATTAAATTAAACACAGGCATGTGCATAAGATAACCTACATCAAGAGGAATACAGAAACGCACACAAGTACGATGGATACAAACACGGATTTGATTTGGGAAACCCTGAATACTGGTGGGTATATCACCATCCATGAGAATTGCAGAGTATAGATATGTAAAACATGTAATTAGGGAGAAAATTTTCTCTTAGGTTACTCCCGGGACCTTTGATGTATATATATATGAATTTTGCTCAGATACAATAAGGTAACTCAAATTAACTCAAATAGGAAGAATATATACAAAATAGGAAGAATATCCAAATAGTAATATATATAAAATAGGAAGAATATCCTAGTAATAATATTTACAAAATAGGAAGAATATCCTAATAAGATACAATCTAAAATCAAGGCAGGTTTCCTAAACTATCGCAAAAACTACAAGGAAAATCAAGGGCTGATTCAGAGCATAGAGAGATGACGGAAGTTTCGCAAATTATATGGGTGAATTTTTCTGATAAGATGATGAATTTCTTTAAGTTGATGATTTCTTTTAATAAAGTGATGAATTTTATAACTAAATGATGATTTTTTGTATTTTGATATTTTTGTAGCAATATTAATGGATATTCTTCCATAGTTGAAAATAATTTCAACTAACATAATTCAAATGATTCTGAACCATAGTGTGTGTGTGGGGTGGGAAGGGGGATAAGTTGGAGGATGAAGATGAAATTTCAACTCAAATCCATGGTTCAACAACATCTCTAATGGTT
Source organism: Talinum fruticosum (assembly GCA_021018815.1). Taxonomy (NCBI): domain Eukaryota; kingdom Viridiplantae; phylum Streptophyta; class Magnoliopsida; order Caryophyllales; family Talinaceae; genus Talinum; species Talinum fruticosum. Next base: position 787,330 of record JAITYX010000103.1, read on the forward strand.
GGGAAATGGGACTAGTTTAGGTCCAAGTTTTTGCGAAGCAAAGTCAGACATCATATAAAGTTCAAAAAGAAATAAAAAATGCATATTTCCAATGGTCTGGAACAATTTTGGTGCCAAAATTTGAAACAGTATATTGAATTCCTCAATAAACAACAGTCTGTCAAACAGTTGTGGCAATTTGGATGTGTACAGTTTCACCAGACATGAATGTTTCCAAAAAGACGGCTAAAATGTTAATACTTAGATGGGGAACCCGCAACCCCAACCCCGCCGCCATTCTTCATCTTAAATCTAATCTTGAAGGATTAATATAGTTCACCCCTCAAGTAGAAGCACACAGTCACAAAGATATGACATGACCGAGCAATTATCCGTATAGCAACACTCTAACAGTCACCTCTGTTAAACCTCATTTTTATCGGTTTTTAAGGCATTATTTAACCCAATTCCGTGATGATTTCAATTATATTTATTTAGTTTTGGGTTAGATTTTGCTCATTTTCTCTTTATCGTCACCTAAGTTGTAAATCTCTTTATTACGGGTTTTGGGCTTAAATTTGAGAGATTTGAAGTAAATTTGATGAAAAGCGATGAAGAGGAGAGTCCGGGCCCAAGAGGAGGCAAGAAAGAAGCCTAAAATACATCTAAGAGAAGTTGCACAACCTATCGTGCGAAACCGCACAGCCGTGCGGATCATCGAGCGAAGGGCCCGAAGTCAAGGAAGGCCGCACGACCCTCGTGCGCATCTTGCACGGCGAGTGCGAGAAGTTATGGAAGTTGAAGTCGTGCACGATACCCCGTGCGAGAAGATGCACGGCCGTGCGAAATGGGCAGAGAGTTCAGAGTTTTTGCACAGCCTGGCTGTGCGAAACTGCAGCAGTAACCTTGCACGGCCGTGCGACAACTATTTCCGCGGATATTTAAGTTTCCTAATTGTAATTTTTAGGGCATCTTTTCCATATTTTCTGAGATTTAGGTAGGGTTTTTGAGAGACGACTTTGAGAGGAGACTCAAGAACACTCATTATTGTTTATCTACTTCAAGTTTATGTATGATTGAATCGCATCAAGTTTTTCATTCGGTAATCGTAATTTCTTCTCTTTATCTTTTCTTCACAATTTCTCTTCGTTTTTCCATGGCTATGTTCCCTAAAGATTGGCAATCGTTAAGTATCATGTTTAGGGGCTAATTTCTCCACTTAAGTTGGGATTGATCCCTATTATGCCTTGATAATCATGAATTGAGTACCAATTGGATTGTTCTATGCTTGTTAGGTTAGAATTCACTTCGCTCATCACTTTTCGTTGATTGCCTCGAAAGAGAACTCATATGTTCTTATTAGGGTTTTGTAAACATTGAAAGATGAAAACTTACCTAGAATGACGTTGTGAGCGATTAGAACTTCAATATGAAAATAATTAAGGTTTTAATCGGGGTTGTGAGATGTTTTCTGTGTGATTTTGCTCTTTGTTAATCCCATGAGAATAGGTGATTAGATTGTGCAAGATTAGTCTTTGACCTTCAAAAGTATGCGAAGATAGGTTTAATTTGTCTCTCCCCCTTCTAAATCGCTAGCATAGGTAAATCTCAAACGGTATTCGATTTTGGTTTCGGACATATTAGTGTGATTAATCCCAATCTAAGGCTTGTTATTCATTGATTTCTCTTAGTTATTTTGTTATTAGTTGAATCCGAAATCCAAACCATTGTCGAACCGAGTTTTACCTAGATTAGAGTTTTTAGGTGGATTTAATATTTGAAAACGAGTTCCTCGTGGACACGACCCGTACTTGCCGGTTCCTAGCTACGACTACACCGTGCACTTGCGATATTATTATTTTCTCGAACAACCCCTCACCCTTACATCCTCACCATTCAATCTTGCATCAAATGAAGATTCAAATTATCATTTCTCTAATTTTGAATTCAGGAATTCCTTCACAAAAAGTCACAGACAATATGAAGCAATGAGCAAACCAAGCCCAATCCCGAAATTCATTGATTCAAGCAATGAGCACACAATTACAAAGACCCACCTATGTTAAATTTAAGCCCATTGAATCTCCCACGAGTTACTGAATTCAATTCAAAATTCCAGATAGTGGCACACGTGAAAAGTTGTGTTGTCGATTATTGTTAAGCGTTCATTAATAGAAGTGCTATCTATGTCTTTAAACGGTGGGAGGTCTATCCTGATGTATGCCGTTGACCCATCACCCCGAACAAAATTGACAATACAAGTCCTTCCCGCTATTATGAATGGGTTTGGATGAGGGTTAACATCGGGTTCGATGAATCTTGTAATTTAAAGACAATCTTTAATAAAGATAACCTGAATTGAATGTCCATTTGGTTAAACTCCTGAAATACTTACCGTTGTCTACTACAACTCCATGGCAAGCGCACAATTACAATGATTGTCATGAAAATAAATCCCTTTCACTGTGCCTATTCCTCTATTGTGCTTCAAACAATTGTCATCTCCATCTTGATGAGGCTCGGTTCCGGTAGAAAGTTCCGCATGACGCGAGCTTTTTCCAATGATTTTATCCATTTTTTGAAATCTATACTACATATAATAACAATGTTTTTAAAAGTATGACGTGGTGGTTTGGGAGCAAATTTGTGAGTTTCATCCAATTAAAAAATAAAAATTTTATCCTTCACAAAAAAGGTTTTCGAGTTATCTATATACCCTCTTTTACTCCAATAATAATAATAATAATAATAATAATAATAATAATAATAATATATATTATTATTATTATTATTATTATTATTATTATTATTATTATTATTATTGTTACTATTATTATTATTATTATCATCTATGCATATCTATACTATATATAATAGCAATTTTTTCAAAAAGATGACATGGCGGTCCGAGAGTGAATTTAGGAGTTTTTTTCAATAAAAAAAATAATAATTTATCATTGAAAAAAATTATAGGTTTCCACTCATATATGGACTCTTTTTTAGTCCATGCCAAAATAATAATAATAATAATAATAATAATAATAATAATAATAATAACAATAATAATAATAATAGTAATAATAATAATAATAATAATAATAATAATAATAATAATAATAATACTCTATATAATTTTTCAGAAAAATTAAACAAAATTAAAAATAAAAAAATAAAAACATAATCTTAAACAAAAAGTTAAACAAATAATAAAATGCACTAGATAAATAAAAAAATAAATAATTAATTTACCAAAATATTAAAACTATTTTCTGGACCTAATACCCTAAAAACCTAAATAAAAATAAAAAAGTAAATTTATAAATTTGTTCAATTAAAAACATGCTTTAACCTAAATTAGTAAATAAGTGTGAAAAATTATCAAATCAGTTATATATTATAAAATTATCTAATCTTAATATAAAAATTAAATAATAATTAATCATCTATTAATTCATAAAAATATAAAACAAAAAATAAAAACAAAACTAAGTAGAACATTAATAAATAACAAATATAATAAATTATATAATAAATTAAATCAAAAATCTAAAAATATAAAAGTAACCTAAAATCCAAAATTGTTTACTAGACCTGAATATATCTTAAACACCTAAAATCAAAATGAAAAAAAACTTAATTTATAAATTTATTAAATTAAAGACCTGCTTTAACCTAAAAATTAGAAAAAATCTAAAAATATCAAATCAGTTATAAAATAACAAAATTAATATTAACATATTAAGACCCTAAGTAAACCCTATAATAATATAAAAATAAAATTAACCGAAGAAGACTAATTTTATTCTAACTTCTAACAAATTGACTAAAAAATAACAAAAACGAATAAAAAAGTAATCTAAAAATTAAAATATATTAAGACATAAAATAAAATAAAAATATATATAGTTATGTATTTATTTATTTATGGTTTGGATTGTATATCAGCTCTCATTTATTTTTATGTATATTGATATGCAATATTATTTTGGGCTTGAAATATAATAATTTTGTCTAATATTATTAATTTTTCATTGTTGATAATGTTTTTTGACTTGGTGACATAAAATTGTATCAGTTCAAAATATATTTATTATAAGAATTTTTAAAATTAAAATCAATAGGAATATGTCATAAAAATAATATTTAAATATTTAACTATCTCGAGGAAGCAATTTAGTTATTACACACATCCTATGTACGGAATGATTTAATAAACTTTAAGAAATCATAAATTAATATAATAAAAATATAACAACTACATATATACTTGATATTAATAATTAAAAATGCCTACAAGATAGAAAGTTATGATTCAAATATATTGTGGAATAAAATGTAATGAATAAAAAGTTAGGAATTATATTGCTTCAGTTTGTAATTTTTGAACTTTAAGTTCGTAACTTGTGTTATGCTTAAAGGATTGCAAATTTAATATGCCAACTTCTATAAGTCCATAGGATTTCGAATAAATTCATTTGTCTCAAAATTTTTGCACAACATACAAATCATTTTTTTTTTTTGTTACAAATACATTTTATTTTAGTTTCTTTCTAACATGTCTATCTCGTGACTTATTATTAACAAATATATTTAAATCATATCTTTTACTATTGTAAGTTTTCTAAATTATTAAAAGATGAGTATTTGCCATCGAACCTCCCCCATCTTTAAATAGAATTTCATGTTACTCTTATTATGTGAATTAATTGAGAGGAAGAGTTGTGTCTCAAGGGAAGCAATTGGTTGTTAATCGAGTAAAACATGTATTTATAAAATCTCAATTGTATCAATATTTTTGCCCCATTGATTCACTACTAAAATCGCGATTAATTTTCAATATAAGTACGAATCACAGATGATTTTATTACCCTAAGCCGCGAATTGACCTATCATGCCCTTTATTATGATACAAATTACCTATTATTATTAAATATATTTGGATCACTTCTATCGTTATAATATTTTTCACTATTAATCTCAAATAAAAGTAGTTATTATATGTTTAATTATTTTTGTATGCAGAGATGGGTAAGAATGGATAAATCACTATATTCACCTTATAATTTTTAAAAAATGAGATCCCATTATGGGTATATATATACTTTTTAAGAGTTCGTGTAATATTTAAGTCAATGATGTTTTAGTAGGTTAGTTGCATATAAATATTTATCTAGGCATCAATTAAGTTAAATTAGTATTGATTTCGTAGAAAGTTATCGGTTATAAGTTTGATATTCTTTTATTGATTCGATGTACTTTGTATTGTAATGTTAATTTGTGACAAAATGATATTTATTGTCATCTATAGGTCATCTAACTCAATATCTACCAATCATATATTATTCGTTTTCCTACTAATATTTACCTTTTGATACCCAAATATATTATCATACTATTTCTATTACTCGTATAAGTTAGGATTATTTAAATTGTTTGACTCTTAGAAAGGTCTGTCTTCTTAATATTCCAAATCATGAGTGTAATCTTAAAACCTTGATGATATTTTTTAACATTCTTTTTATTTATTATTTTAGATTATTTATTTGTTCTTTTGAAATTTAGAATGATTGGAATATGAATGTATGTTGGGCTCTAATGATTTTTATGTGTTGGGTTCGATAACTTTGATGAGTCACGGAAGCGTTTTCGATATGAGGGGATAACATGTAGAAGAATATTGTTGAAAGTGAAACCATTCAATAAAATCAAATGATCGAGAAAAAAACTCACAAGTACAACATCGCTTCGTAATTCAATAATTTCTTAAGTTATGCATTATACAACATTACTCCGTGTACGTAACGAGTCCGGACTAGTAAAATACATTGGAAGTTCTGTAAACTCTTGAATTACAATGAAAGATTGGGTTGAAAGATTTTATCCAAAAAATTAATCCAAGTCAAGATAATAGAAAAGAATCAGAAATAAAATACCTCGTAATTTTGGTTCTCTGAAGTGGCGCCACAGCTGGTAATCGCCTAGTGGAGATAATAAATTGGTTGGGACTCCACCAATCTCCTCTTCGAAAGGATTGAAGAGCTCCACCAATGTGGGACAAGATTTGGTGGTGATGGTTATACTCCCGTCGATCTCTAATATATCAATATCTTCTTAGATCAATCCCATCTAGAAACAACCTTGCACCATACTTTCGGTGATTGGCCTCGTCCGTGCCTATAATGTCAAGATGAATAAAATCTTCTACTTGAACAGGAAAAACTTTATGAAAACCCGGGGTACTCTGATATGTCTTGTTAAAGTAAAATAAGAGAAAAATCATTACCCACTTTATAGAACCAAGACAGCAAAATAATATCTAGAATTTTCTATATAAAAAATCTAAAGTTTAGAAATATCTAAATAATTATTGAATTATCCTAGAAAATATTTAGATATTATTATATTATCTAGAATTATTTTAAAAGCATTAGGATGACCTACCTATGTGAGTATCCACAAAAAATGAGAGCATCCACCACAAGAGACAGTGAGGACTCCTAAGAGAACAAGTGGGGTATTCCACATATTTTTGAGTGTCTATCTAAAATTTTATAAGTTTGCTCTCTCAAATTAATAATAAATAGTTGTTTCTAACATATCAATTGATCTCCTAATTTCTCAACAAGTGGTATCGGAGCAAGGTTTTGGTGACCTTGTCTTGAGTTAGCATTGTTGTCTACACGGTTAGGGACCGGATTATAGAAGAAACTCTATCGACACGATCGGGGACCGTGAAATCTATTGGTTTGGGACCACATCTTGCTCGGTTAAGTTCTACGTGCTTACCAAGTTGCTATGGTGGATCTATCAAGCATCGGCTAGCTCACTCGAGAAGTTCAATGGGAGCAACTATAGTACTTGGTACACATGTATCAAGTACTACTTGAAAGGGCAAGATTTATGGGGTATCGTTAGCAAGTGATGAGAAAGTCTGCTCCAACATACCCCGATCGAAAAAGAAATGGGAGATCAAGGCGGGGAAGGCTATGTATGTTCTTTCAGTCGCCGTAGAGGACAAGTTCCTACATCGAATCAAGGATTTCACAACACCACAAGAAGCATGGGATACCTTAGCTACACTATTCAAGAAGAAGAATGAAGCTAAGCTACAATAATTGGAGAATGAGCTCATGTCCATCAAACAAGTAGACATGAGGGTAAGCCAATACTTCACAAAAGTTAAATTTATATGTGGTGAAATAGATAAGGTAGACCTCGAAAGCGCAATCAACGAGTCTAAAATGCATCGGATCATAATTTGTAACACCCCGTCCCTAAATATAACGTATTAACATAATCCATCAATAATAAGGAGCACGTACATTTCAATTCCAAGATATTTTCATATTATGTTATATATCTACATGTGTATCAAATTTATTTTTGTAGGACCCAAACGTAGCGACGACGATGGATGACCAATATTTACAATAAAATTCATAAAGTATTAACTCCTCAAATATTACTCATAATTCATGCCCGATTCTTTCAATTATAAACATTTAATCTAAATCAAATTTTTATAAACATTTTTATAGGCATTCCTACACCTATAGGTATGCATAAAATATATCACCCAAAATTAATTAAACACACTTATGTACATGAGCATCTAATGCCAATTGCTAGTTAACCTAAATTTTTTTACTTAAAGCAAATAAACAAAATTTATTAAAACACTAGATATAATAAAAATAATTATGAGAAAAATAATAAAAATAAAAATATTAAGCAGCCATCTGATGAGATTAATGATAAAAATAATAAATGGAATTATTAGATTTTTTGGGGTCAAATGAAGCCTTGACACCACTAATCACACCTAGCCTTGTTTAGCAATTGACAAGCACTTGATTAGCATGCATCCTCACCATGTGTCATCCACAAACCCAGCCCATACCAGCTTAATCATGCAGATAACCATCAAAATTTAGTATAAATAGGGTGTTTTAGCAGCAAAAATGGGCCTAAAACAATAATCTCAGCATCTTCTCTCTCCTCTCTGCAGCTGACCACCAGCCTCACTTTGGCCCCTTCCACAGACCATCACCGACCTCCTCCTTCGATACCAACTGATCATAACCCCTATCCATGCTGCACTGAATGAAACGCACCTTTCCGAGAACCATTCCGACCACCCTGTTGCCGGAAAAGTGCTCCCGAAACCCCTCCGTCGATCAGCTTTTCACCACCATCTTCTACTAATCTCCCTTTCATTTCACTTCCAAACACCACCAACGCCACATCACCCATGGCCACCACCACCTGACCACCGACCGGAAACCTAACCGCCGCCACCTGCAGGCACCGCCGGCAGCCACCCAGCACCACCACTGCAGCCCCCATACATACACACTCTCTTTCTCTCTCTCACTTATATATGCCCTAAAACCAACTCCCTCAAAAACCCACCATCACCACCACTACCACTGCCACGCCACCGCCGCCAAGGACCACCACCAATCTCCGGCACCGCCTCTGCCACCGGAACGCCGCCTTCCGCCGCCGGATTCCACCTGCAACCACCACCCTTGCTCTATTCTTCTTCCTTAGGTAAAAACCCTAACCCTAAAGATTTTCTTAACCTAATTTAGCTTTTAAAACTAATTAAAATTAGATAAAATATGAAGTACACAGAAAGTTATGATCAGATTAATAAGGATGAAAATTCAATTAAGGCATGCATGTTCTAATCCTTGTAGTTAAGTAAATAAAATTGATAATTGGTTCATTAATAATTCATGTTTAAATTCATAACCAAATTATGCATGCATGTTAAGTAATAGTTAGTAACACACTAATACATGTATAATTGTAAATTAAACCTTGCATGCATGATTAAGTAAAAGTAAATTAGCATATTAATAATAAGTTCATAATTAAATTCTTACATGCATGTTAAATAAGTAGCATGTTAATTACATGAGTATTGTTAAAATAGGAATTTATTTAGTTATTAGGTGCATGTTTAAGTGATTAACCAAAGATTAACCTAGCTATAAACTTAAAGTAATTAGTTAATTCCTAAAGCATGTTTAACTAATAAATAAATTAGTGTTAGTACATGATTGCATGTGTAAATCACAAAAAAATATTAATGCATGCTTAGTAAAATTCATGCATAAACCATAAACACTCAATGAATAAATACATGTTTATTAAACTTGTAATTAGCTAAGTTAAGGATATCAACATGCATGTTTAATTTCTAAAATAATTCATGTTAAAGATTATTATTTGCATTCATAGGTTAAATAGCTTAGCTAAACTTTCAATAACATAAAGTATAAACCAAATATTTATGAATCATACCAATTACCATAACATAAGGTGATTATGGCCAAAACTAAATCCTTATTAATGAAATGTGTTTCAAAACTTTATGTTAAGGGCCATCAAATCGAAGTCTGCTCGGGTCCTGTACAAATCCCACCAAAAACAAGTATACTACCCACAATATCGAGTACGTTCATGGGTTATGCCTTTCAAGTTTTCATTCAAAAATCAAGGTCGGATATGGCCGCCATTAACAACCAACAAAGAATCATTTGCAACAAGTATTTGCCATGTTAAAGTGGACCCGCCCATTGATACTTTACCATTGCTCAAAGTCGGCACACCGTAATCTGCGCCGCACCAACCGGACTTCCCGATCGGTCCAGGTGCGTGCACATTTAGGGAAACCCGATGATCGCAAGGGTAACCACACGAATAATTAATTAGCAACAGTTTTACATTATTCACTCTCCCTCATTTATAAAATGAATTGAAATGCACGTGCTCAACCCAAATATTTCTAACTCATATTTTACTTGCATAATAATGAGCGTATTGAGTTTCGACTCACATTGCGAAAATATTTCTTGTTTTGTTTTAGGTAATTTTCGAAATTCCAGGATGTAAATACTCGGACGTAGCGGCTCGCGAGGAGACCTGTTGGTTGGTTTTGCAATTAGGAAAGTCTTCCGTCAATCAAGAGTCGTGTTATCGTTTGTAAATATTTATAAGTTTCGGTCGTATCTTTTATTAATTGCCCATCGCTAAAGTTATATTTATGTACACCATCGGACCAAGCCTTGCCCTGTCTACGGACATGGGCGGCGGTGACGACTCCCGACCTTCCTTTCCGTTGCGCTAATCATCGGCTAGCGGCTTGTTTAGTCTAACACCGGTGATTACGGGTTGGGGCGTTACATAATTTGAGGCTTGGACCCCAAATATAGCGGCCTTATTACGGCAACTCGGGGATGGGCCACTCAACCCAATTTGACATAACTAGAAAGTATCTTGGTCAATCAAGAAGACCTCGACAAATAATGTCCAAAGTCTCAATAAAGGAAGAAGAGAAAGCTCTATTTACAAGAAGGAGAACACCTAAAGGCCAATATAAGTCCGGGAGAAGATATATTGCAGATGAAAATTACTCGAAAAGAGGCAATCGAAGTACTTGACAAGCACAACATGGACAGGATCTATCTCGAGGGAAAGCACACCAAGCTCGAAGTGATCGGGAAGAATTAAAGTATCGTCGACAAGAGGATCAATGCTACAAATGCAGTAAGAAAGAACATTATGCTCGAGACTGCAAATCTGTTCAAGAGGAGGTAACATAGTTACTTTCAAAAACAATGAAAGTGAAGAAGAGTAGGACTTATAGGCATCCTTTGCAATAGAAGAGAGCAATGCTACACTTGATGTAGAATTAGCAACATTATGTGTCGAGGAGCCGAAAGAGGAAACCGCTCTTGTCATTATGAGTAATGAATTCATCAACTATCAATATGACTCGGATAGTGGATTCCGGTTGCTCAAACCACATGACATAAGATATGAACAAGCTACACAAGCACGACCGAATATAAGGGAAATCGGGTCGTGGTAACAGTGAACGACTCTAAAATGCCAATAACCTATGTTGGAAATGCATTGATTGCTCCTCGGTTTAGTCCGCATCAAGTGCAGCTGCAAAATGTCTATCACGTTCCTGGTATAAGAAGAACCTTCTATTCGTATCGTAGTTGACACCTTCAGGGAACTACGTGGTCTTTGGTCCAAACGATTTCAAGGTATATCGCAATCTCAAGCCTACATTGCCGCCACTTATGGAAGGATGACGCCTCGAGTCGATCTATGTAATGTCAGCCCAAGATGCTTACATTGACAAAACAAGGAAGAATGAGACGGCAAACTTATGGCATGCAAGACTCGGTCACATGAGTTATCACAAGTCGAAGGTGATGAAGCGTAAGTCAATGACAAAGGGCCTTCCGCATCTTCGATTCGGGAAAACATAGTATGTGCGGGGTGTCAATACGGAAAGGCGCATCAAATTCCTTACGAGGAGTCCTTATACAAAGTTAAGGCGCCACTTGAGCTCATCCATTCCGATGTCTTTGGAAGAGTAAAACAACCATCCATCAACGGATACAGGTACATGATTACCTTTATCGATGATTTCTCAAGATATGTTTGGGTAGATTTTATGAAAGAAAAATCGGAGGCTTTGGATAAATTTAAGGAGTTCATAAATAAGGCTAAAAGTGAAGTAAGACACAAAGTAAAGTGCCTATGTACGGACAATGGGGAGAATATACATCGGATGAGTTCTCCGAATACCTACAAGCACATAAAATACGACGCCAGTTCACTTGTCCTAGTACACTGCAACGTGAATGGTGCAGCAGAGCGAAAGAATTGACATTTTGTAGAGACCTGCAAAAGCATGCTACATGCATAGAATGTACTACTACACTTCGGGCCGAGTGCATGAAGACAACGGTCTATGTCACTAATAGACTACCGCAAGCAAGGCTCGGGTTTATGTCTCCATATGAGAAGTTATGAAATGTCAAGCCCACGGTAAGCCATTTCAAGGTGTTTGGGTGTGTATGCTATGTCTTCATCCCTAACCACCTACGAAGCAAGTTTGACAAAAAGGCAATGCGCTGTATTTTTGTGGGCTATTATAATGAAAGAAAAGGATGGAGGTGTTGTGACCCGACAACGAGGACATTGTTATACATCGTGAAGTGTGGTGTTTGATAGACATTAGCACTTCTCAACTCTAAGGAGATCGAGGAAAAGTTGGAGCAAAGGCTAGAAGATGACGAGAAAGACTCAAGCGAGACAACACCACAAATAGAAGTAGGAAGAGGTAAAGAAGAAACACCGAACAGGCACAAAAGTCCATGGAAGATGAGTGTGCATCATGCTTCTCCGGAAGAAGAGAGGTCAAGCCAACTTGAAGAGACAGTGATAGAAGAAGCCCCGAGCCACAACTAAAGAGGTCCAATAGAACACGAAAGCAAAATCCTAAATATGTTAATGCTACATTGGTAGAAGAACTGAGCATTAAGGAATTGAGCACCTATGAAGAAGCATGCCAAAAGAAGGAATGGAAAAAGACAATGGAGGAAGAAATACAACCTTGGATTTAGAATAAGACTAGTGAGTTAGTACTCAAGCCCAAGGATGACAATGAAGAAAGGTGGGTAATGAGGGGGTGTTAAAACAAAATAAGAGAAAAATCATTACCCACTTTCTAGAATCAAGACACCAAAATAATATCTAGAATGTTCTATATGAAAAATCTAGAGTTTAGAAATATCTAGATAATTATTGAATTATCCTAAGAAATATCTAGATATTATTACATTCTCTGAAATTATCTTAGTAGCATTAGGATTTTATCACTTGGCCAAATCTCAACCATACATTAAGGAGATGGAACCATTATAAATAGGGATTTGCCTACCTACGTAAGTATCCACAAAAAGTGAGAGTATCCACCAAAAGAGATAGTGAGGGCTCCTAAGAGAGCAAGTGAGGTATCCCACAAACTCTTGAGTGTCTATCTAAAATTTTGCAAGTTTGCTCTCTCAAAATAATAATAAAGAGTTGTTTTTAACATATCACTTGATCTCCTAATTTCTCAACATGTCTATCGTAAGGAGGGGAGTGTTAAAATAAAATAAGAGACAAATCATTATCCACTTTCTAGAATCAAGTCACCAAAATAATATCTAGAATTTTCTATATGAAAAATCTAGAGCTTACAAATATCTAGATAATTATTGAATTATCTTAAGAAATATCTAAACATTATTATATTATCCGAAATTATCTAAGGATCATTAGAATTTTAATACTTGCCAAATCTCCACCATACATTAAGGAGGTGGAACAATTATAAATAGGGGATTGGCCTACCTATGTTAGTATCCACAAAAAGTGAGAGCTCCTAAGAGAGCAAGTGAGGTATCCCATATACTCTTGAGTGTCTATCTAAAATTTTGTAAGTTTGCTCTTTCAAAATAGTTATAAAGAGTTGTTTCTAACATATCACTATCTCCTATTTCTCAACATGTCTATCGTAATTGCGATGGAACCGGAGCGATTTGGTCCAGAAACTTGGAACCAACCCTTAGGATCGAGTAGTTCAATCGGTTCCAATGGATGCTTCTCCGAGATGAATATGGGAGTGTCGGGAGGATCATCCATTGTAACGAGGACAACAAAGAAAGAAAAGAAAAGAGAGATTAATTGAAAAAAATGGAAAAAAGGAAAATTGGGAGAAAGGAGGAGGAAGGACAGAGAAAGAATAAGGGTTTAGTAAGAGGGAAAAGAAAAGAGGGATTAATTGAAAGAAAGAAATGGGCAAGAACGAGAGGGAAGGAAGGAGAGATAAAGAATACAGTGGTTTAGTGAAGGAGAAAAGAAAAGAAATAGGCAAGAACAGGGGGAGGAAGGAGAGAGAAACAACAAGAGAGATTCATTTTAACGAACCGAAAGGCGGAGGAAGAGAGAGAGTGGGAGCAAAAGTCAATTACGGGTAGGAGGAGAAAGATAATTGGCGGGAAATTAACCTGGGTTTAATTTAATTTAATTTGATTTTATATATTTGCTGCAGAAGGGTTTTATAAGGGAGTAGTAGAAATAAGGTGCTCTCTTCTTCTCTCCATCCAAAACAATCCTTACGAACCTCCTCTTGTCTCTCTAAAAGAAACCCTAATCTTAGGGCCGAAGGGCGGTTGGTCGTTCCTGTTCTCTCTCCTCGTCTTTCATGGTTGTCGTCTCCGCGGGAAAGTGTTCCGCTTTATAGCTTTACATGTTCAGGTATTCAAAATTTGCTTCTCAATTAGTTGAATTTGCACTATTGGTGCATTCATGTGAAGTGAAACTCGAATGTTAAGAAGATATAGTCAAGAATATCACTTTCATTCGGTGCGGATCTTTGAATGACGTGTGTGAAAGATATGATGTTCATAGGGATAAGCTAGATGAATAGATAGAGGAGCCATAACTGCAGACGATTGACTCGAACATGAGAATATCGAAGGAGAAGCAAACTAATGATCCATTTTTCGTCCGTGCGGACTACTTGTGAGATTGTGATTGCTAGGAAGGGCTTGGTTTTATTATTAGGGAGGCCGGGGGTGAATGATGAAATTCCAGCTCCGCATTTGCCGCTTAGAGATTGATAGAGATTCACTTAAGTTAAACATTTGATTATCTCTGTTTCGGTTTTCTAATCATATTGTATCATTGAAATTTTGCTGTTACAATCTTAGTTGGGATGCCCTGCTTCTTTGCAAAGTGTGATTGGGTAAGTAGGTTCTGCCAGGATTATGGAACCATAAATATAAGATACAAAAGGCTTTTCTAGAATTTCAAGGTGCAAGTCACAGTAATAGAGTAGTATTACTGGTGCTAAATGGGTCCGATAAGTCATAGGATTCACCTTGGTCTCTTTATCATGTCTCGTTAAGTTGGGGAATTTCCTTGTCAGTAACTCATTCTTTCTACTGCCCTTCCCCTGTTTTTTATGATCTAGGAATAGGATTCTTTTGATCCGCTTACGTTAAAAATTAATTATAATATTACTCGTGTTATTGTGTAATATTAACTCGAAACTTATATGTCGGACTCAATATGGTATCCTCAATAGCAAACCTGCTCACAATGTAATTTCATCTCGTTGTTGTCTTGGTTTGAGTCTTGAATATTACCCGTGTCATTCTGTAATATTAACGTATCGGGAGCTGGAGTTCAATTAAATGTTTGAAATGATGTGCTTACCAATATAGTTATTAGTGTGTATTTCCTACTTTTCACTAATATATGTTACACTTTAGTAGTTTAATTACTATTTTTATCCAAAATACGGTACTGAAAAAATTAATAATATTATATTAAATATAAAATGATTTATTAAGACACACTTGTAAACTAATTTAAAAAACAAAGGAAAGAATCTTTTGGCTTTGTGTACTGCTTTGTTTTAATAAATTAATAACTATATTTTTTAATCTTTATATTACAATATAGTAAATCATTTATACTACTCAAATTACATGGATAATAGAACAATTGCTTTTATAATTATTTCTCTTAATTGAATATAAATTCAGTCCAGTTCTCCTAACACCAACCCTCGCCACCCGGGCTCAATTCTAGATGGGTGCCAAATTTCCACATCGTGTAGAGACCGAATGGTTGGCTCATGATCCCTTTGGACTTTAGTATATACCTCCCTCCTCGCCCACTAAACTTACACCCTGTAGAGGGCCTATTAGAGTGAACTGACCTACTATTTTTTTAATTAAAAAAAAAACTTGTAATTGGGAAACAAAGACAAAGACGCAAAGTGATGTTCGGCTTAAAAAGGAGCTGATCAATTGAGACAACTGTAGAATATAATCAAAAAAAATGTGGGCAAAACTTTTATTGCACAAAAATGTGCATATAACATTATAACCACTAAAACAAATCGCTATATACTACTGGGATGAGAGAGAGAGAGAGAGAGAGAGAGAGAGAGAACATTTGGCAGCAAAAATACAAGACCAGACCCAAAAACTCTTATGGGAATCTTGAATAATAAACCACCACAAAGGTGTATTAAGTCCAAATGAGAAGCCTTCTGTTCTGGTTTTAACTCGAGCTGTTTCTCCTGGCAGCGTAGACCCGATACGCAGCCAAACCAACGATGGCTACAGCTGCTCCAACTGTGGAGGAAACAATGATGCTATCAAATTTCAGGAAGAGGATCATAATCCACATCCAAAACAAAATGAAAGAGAACAAAGAAAAAGGGCACATCAAATAACCATGGTTTATGCATTAGCGCATTAACAGAGCTGAAGTATTTGAGCATATAGATTATAGCTGGTTATTAGGACATGCACAAAATAACATAACTGATGTTAGGATGAAATTTCGAAAAAGTACAGCCAAGAGATATTGAGCATGAGTTCAAATTTATCCGAGTTTGTGCATTAGAGTTGAAGGATGAATTATTCGAGAAGAATATAGTCAAGAGATATTAAGCATGAAAGCAAATTTATCAAAATTATGCATTAGATTGGAAATAGATTGTTGCAATAAGCTACCTGAAACACACATAAGAGAACGGTTGACTAGCCGGTTGTATTGCTTCCTGCTTCTACCTGCTTCAGTCTCAGGAATGCTCAAATGAGGACGCTCTGCTGAACCCACTATTCTCATAAAGATGTTATTGAAGTCCCCCAATTTGGTACTGATTGGTACTGGGGCTTCAATACCCATATCTTGGCTAACCTGCAAGCGAGTGCAATTTAAAATCTCTTTTTCTTTATGGCAGACAGCATTGATAGCAAAAGAAGATGAATGGCTGGCTTCTATTCACACAACTTTTACACAATAAACCTCAAAATTATAGGTTTTTTTTTTTTTTGCACACATAAAATGTAGATCAGTAAATATGAATGCTTCACAGTGCCCATTGGCCAATTATGGAAGATTTGCTGTGAAGTTTATGTCCCACAGTTGTCATGAACTTTATTTACTCCACACCAATGCTCCTAGCCCGCCATAGAAGACCAATGCCTTAACAATAAACTGATTCTTGACCCCAACTTATATCAATAAGTTGTTATACGCATGCAAGCGTATATTGGGAAAGAAGTAAAAGGCCATGCTATGTAATTAACCATGGAGTTCAAACTCTGAGCAGCTGAAATATGTACATTGTACAATAATCAAGGCAAACAAAAGACAATCAAGTGAAAAAACGTTCTAGAACGAAGAATACCCGAGTAGAATCATGGATTGCCATGGGATATGGATCCAGATCGTCTTTAGCTGCCACAATCAGGGAAGGCACCTCATACCCAGTATCTTCTCCATGACCGGCAACCTCCACAAGCAATTCAGCTGTCTTTCTCCATGATAATTCATCAGAACTGAAAAGAAGAACATATCAGGATGCTTTCAGTATCATTAGTGCACCCATAGATCATGAGCCAGCTACGGACTGCTGGAATCTACTCAGGCTATGGTAACATAGGGAACCAAGATAAAGAGAAAATAATCTGTTCATAGTCACGTATTCTGGAGGAAATTCAAGTGCACCATAATATATGTACTAGCATAATGGAGCATGCAACTGGGTGGAGATAGTGTCAGATCACCTGCTGGGGGAGGGGGAGGGGGAGCAGATGTAAAGAGAACAGCCAACTAATCAAATCAAAGTTCATGAAGGTTCTCAATCCCAGTAAGAAGAAAATTACATCAAAATGAGTAGGAAGAAACAAGACTTGACATTCTCCCAGTTTCCACACAACTAGTTGCACCCCCTGAAACTCAAAGGACGCAAAGAGGGAAGACTATTGGGACCTAGCCAACATGCAAACAATCAAAGAGAAATGTCAGGATGGTCAAGATATTAATTAGATGGGGTCAAGATTATCATGAAGGAATAAAAGATTGTTGTTGACTGTATCAATTCATCTGTACGAATAAAATGATAAGTATTCTATAAGTGTACTTAATTCGTCAGGAAGACAACTTTCTCTTCTTCCTTCCTTCTTTCTGTTTTCTTTTAATTGGGTGGGGAAACAAGTGTAGCTCAACAGGCAACACAATTGATGTAGTTTTTGGGACCTCACATGCAGATTAAGATGAAAACATTTTGAGGGTGCTAGAATTGAAGTCTCCAGGCAACACTTCCCGGATCACTAATGTGGAACAGTGTCTTCATCCAAAAGGAGCTAAACAACTCAACAACTTATGACCAAAGAAGAAAAGTCTCCATAATCCCAATAGCATGAAGTCTTCGTCCAGTTTTCTTCAATGAGCAATAGCTGCCAGTAATACTTCCTGGATAGCTAATTTTGGAATGCAGATCACTAATTATCGCACAATTTAGTTTAATTTAGGCCTCAGATTGCTTGTTCGGGAATGCAGAACGCAGCGTAATAGATAGTTCCCAGTAAGGCAGTAAGATATCAAAAGTTCTATTTGTTCCCAGACAAATAATCCATACAAAAGCTGTCAATGGATAATTTCAAATTACTTCAGTTGACAACAATTATAATTTTGATGCAAATAAAGATTCTCCATGAATAAGAAAATTAATCCGGAATCATATGAAAATAACAAACAGACAAAAAATAATAATAACAGATGCAAACACAATATGCTAATATGCTACATAGTCTAATTGGTGCATGTTTCAGGGGCTTCAGTCATAGACTTTCTAATGTCGGAAATGGTTGAAGAATCAGGAGACCAGAATCTTATTCACAGGTCAAATACAAAAATTAAGGGCAATATACATGATGAAAGCAATTAGAAACAAATACAGTCTCAACGGTTAATATGATCAAACAAGAGTTATTGTCTAAAAATTCGATGTCCTAAAAACAGCTAGGAAATCCCAAGAAACAAATCTTACCTGTCATACACAAATATTGCTATGTCACAAGCAGCTAAAGATTCTTTGTCAGAAAGCAGTTTCTTAACTTTGTCTTCAGGAATCTCTCGCAGAACTAGGAACTTCTTGCACCCCTGCCAAAAGAGCAATAATGTGACCTTCAAGCAAGTGAAAAAATTTCTCTCTTTTCATTTTACTTTTTCTTTTTTTTGGGCGGGGGTGGGGGGGAATCTTGTAAAATATAGTTTACTAGAAATCTGAGCATCAAATATTAACACTCACAGCCATCTATAATTCTATTGAACAAGCAACAGAAACTAAAAGAATCCACATTCCTTTCATCTCTTGATTCCTTACAATAATCATATCGACAAAATCCTAAAAAAAAAAAAAAATCAACTTTGTACCATGATTGAGATTTGAGAACTTGATGCCAACTACACAAAAAATGAAATGGCACTTGAGAACTTGACGCCAACTGTACAAAAATGAATGGCACAAGACCTACCTGTCTACCAGCTCAACAAAGCTAGGAATATGTCCTTCCATGAGGACATGGAAATAGCATAAACTAAAAACTTGTCAAAGCATGTAGTGCTTTTTCAATCTCAAGCAAAAAGCAACGCAAGAATTATACTAGAAACCTATGGTCCCAACCTCTGAGGGAGCAGCAACACAGCCAACCCCAACAGTGTATATATAGAATGCGAATATCTCATTTGCATTAGAGCATGCGCCTAGAACAATGGGGACTTAGGGCCTGTTCGACTTTACATGAAAAACAGAATTTATTTATATTTTATGTTCGTTTATGTTTTTTATGTTCGTTTATATTCTTTTACGTTCGTTTATATTTGTTTATGTTCGTTTATGTTCGTTTATGTTAATTTCTGTTTATGTTTCTGTTTATGTGCATTTTGTATGCAAATTCGAACAAGCCCTAGATGGAAACTTCTACGCACCAAGAGACAAAATACATGATAAGCTAATACTTACTGAAGGCATATCAACAACATTAACAGCGTATTGCTCTTCAGTGTTTCCACCATAGCTATCAGAGAAGGGCCTGCATTACAAAAATGAGAGACGTTACCACACTGTTACCCTTCAAAAATATGTTAATAGCTTATGTGACAACATCTGAGATAATTTCTCTGAAATTAATTTACAGTAAACAGAGGAACAGCCACTGTGACCCCAAACACATAGTAGGGAAGCTTTCACATTAAGTATGATTGTGGCAGGACGAGAACAAGATGAGAGGAGTTGGATAGTCATGTAGGCTTGTCCATTGGGGTATGCCCTGATTAATTTTGTAAATGTTTTGCATTGAAGTATGAAATACATATATACTAACTTTCTACCAGAAAAAACACTGTGACCCCAAAAAAACAATATGCCCCGAATTCCCCACCTCCCAATACTGACTTTTAGAAAGGCAGAACGTAAGACATACCTTCCTAGGAAAGCATCTAACAATGCTGATTTACCAGCCTTCTTTGGGCCAAAGACAAAACACTGGTAAACATTTCTTTCTGATTGTCGTTTTTTCGATCTGTACGACGCCTCCTCGTCAGACGAATAGCTGAGCTAGCATCTCCGCCATACATAATGTATTTCAGGTACTCCATGCTTTTAGCTGGTTCAAGAAGTGTCATGAGGGTCCACTGCATAATACATATATCACATAAGTCGCCAGGCATCATAAAAGCACAATCAAGCTTTCTAGCGCTGGTCAAAGCAAAAGAGTGATAACCTAGTGTAGACACCTAAGAAGCACCGTGGTTCTTACACCTAGTCCCATGAACTAGGCCATACCCATATTGCCATGTTTGAATGTTAGCCTTTAACATGAGTGTCATGTCAGAATCAGCAATTTTCTAAACAAATTTATATGTTTTTGAAGGGTCGAGTATCTATATCCATGTCCAAGTGCCAAGTGTCTACACAGGTACTTTGACAAAATGAACTACTGCACTAGTAAGTAGGTGTTAAAAATGTCAACACATGATTGAAAGGACATTGAATTCTTTTTATAAGAAAAATCGATATATATATATATATATATATATATATATATATAATGAAAAAGATGGATGCAAAGCAAACATTCTACAAAACGACTATGTACAACCAAAATGTACAGTATCCACAAAATCTACAATATAAAAGAAGATTGTTAAAGAAGTTTCCACTCCCTCGAAGACTCCTATTTCTCTCACATCAAATGCTCCAAAAAATGGCATGTAGGATAAGCAACGCTTTCTTCTCTTTAGCTTTTCTCCCACAGCAATCTTCCCAAGCCACAAGATGTTCCTTAGTAGAACTAGAAACAACCTAAGAGACACCCAACAACTAAGGCTAACTCCCACAAAGCCCTAGCAAAAGGGCAATGCAACATCAAATGATTAGAGGATTCCAACTCAGCTTTGCACATAGGACATCTATTCACAAAAATTTGTCCCTTCCTTTGTAAATTATCACAAGTTAAAATACTCTCATTACAAGCTTCCAACACAAAAAAAAAAAAAAAAAACTTCTAAAAGCGCCAAAGACTTCCAAGTGAGCTTCCAAGGTAGATGAATATCTAAGGGGAGTTGTGAAGATAGAGCCTCATCGAAAGCGAGCTTCAAATAGAAAGACTTAACAGAGAAAAGAGATCCCATCTAACCATATCATGAGAGGAATTCCCTATACTAGTCTCATTGAGTTTGACAAAGAGGCTAAGAATAGTATCATCATCAATAAGGGCTTCTCGAAAAAACTGGAGACCAAAGTATATTTTCAAACCCTCTTTCCAAAATATCAGCGACAGAAGCACATCCTTATTCTTCGTCAAGGCAAAAAAGAAGGGAAAAGATCTTTCAAGTGAGCACCTTTACACCACCGATCATGCCAAAAGTATATGGAGGAGCCAACCCTTACCTCAAAGGAAAAATGGGATAGGAATTTATCTCATCCTTTAGAAATAAACCTCCAAAGGCTTTGTCCATAAGAGCTATTCCGTCTAGAAGGATACCAACCAAAATCGTCCTCTCCATAACTAACTGTCACCACCTTGCGCCAAAGATTTTCCTTCTCATTCATGAATCTCCACAACCGCTTTCCAAGCATAGCCTTATTAAAGATCTTTTAAGTTTTTTTACACCTATCCCTCTCCTCTTGAACCGAGAACTTAACAATATTCCATCTAACTAGATGGTACTTGAAATCACTCCCAAAAAAGCCCCAAAAAACTTTCTCTAAGTAGCCTCTAACTTAGAAGGAGTGTGGAAGAGGGAAAGGACGAAGGTAGGAATGCTAGAAAGGACACTTTTGATGGGAGTCAATCTTTTCCCTTTGACTTCAATTTCACCCAAAAAGTGTTCTCTCAAACTTCTCTACAACCGGTTGCCAAATGTCTTTCTCCTTGAATTTTGCTCCCAAATGTATACCAAGGTAAGAAGTGGGAAGCAACTCAACAAAACAACCTAAAACACCAGCAAGCAACTTTATGTTGTCAACATGTCCAACGGGAATGATGGAGCTTTTAACCAAATTGACTTTTAGACCAGAAACTGCCTCAAACCAAACAAGAATGCACCGAAGGTTAACAATATGCTCACAATCACTATCACAAAAAATGATGGTACCATCAGCAAACAGAAGATGAGAGACATTCATATTAGTGGAGTCCTTACGACCCACTGGGAAACGAGAAATGAGGCTAGCTGCAGAAGGTGACTAAAGAAACCTCGTAAAAACCTCCATAACCAATAGAAAAAGGAGAGGGATAAAGGGTCCCCTCGCAAAGACCTCTGGATGTGGTCAAGAATTCAGTGGATGAACTGTTAACAAGCGCTGCACAGGAAGTCGTAGAGATGCACTGAAAAATCCAAGTACACCACTTCTGCCCAAAACCCATTCTTGTCATGACATAAATGAGAAACTCCCAATTGATCCAACTTACAAACAACCCCTAGCTTCCTTGATTTCGTCCTAGAATCAATAAAAGGACATCAAATTCTTTACAAGGACACTAGAAAAGATCTTTTCCATTTCCATATTACTAGAAGATAAAATGGAATGAGCTGCACAGCAGAACACTAATAATATATAAAGGTATAGGCAGCTGACATCCTTAAAAAGATGTGAAGATAACTTCTCAGGAGAAATCAGTAAGCATTAGATAGTCGTTAACAGAAATAGCTTTGATCTACATCACCGGGCTTCCAAAGTGAAATTGTTCATGAGGAAATTCCTTGACAATACTGCCTCCCAATGTGGGTCCCATTTTTAAGGGGTCCGGAGGGATCTGAATGTAGGCAGGGTGAAGTAAAACTGCTAACAAAATCCCTCAAATATGCAGATCCATTTCAAGGTCTTAACAGGGAATACATCAATGAACCACAATTGCCAAGACCTCAAAAACTAAGGATATTAACAATATTAAAAAGATTGTGCTCCGTGGACGTGAGCAGAGGGGAAACACTTCATTAGACTTACCTCCGACAGAAACCCATTCAAAGTTAGACCTCCCAATGCAGTTGTTGGTGCAGCATCCTTGTATGGATTTTCAATCCAAGGACTACATGAAAGGTAAGGCAATCAGGTGGTAATAAACTAGAGAGAAGATATTGCAAATTTGCAACGAAGCAAAAATAATATCTGGTATCTTACCAATCGGGTGCGGTAGAAAACAGGTCTTCCACATCTGCAGGCCTTATTGCCCCATCCTACAAAACAAATTAATTAGCTCACTTTGAAAAGGGGGAAAACATATAGCAAGCACAGACAACCACCATATCTGGAATCAAAATAAAATAAACCCAACCCAACCCCGGGCCACCAAATCAGATGCCTATGCCAACAGCAGAACTCAAGAAAGAGGAAAGGTTGATTAAACATCTCATAGTAAAACTTGGACTTTGGTGAAGCAACGCAAAATGCCTCTTTAAATTTTCATTTGCTTCCTTTCTATGGAGTAATAAGCAATCGACAATTATTCTAAATTTAAAGTCCAATAGAACCAGTCTCTGTGTAATTTTGCAAATCAAGGATAAAGCTGCCACTTATACGCCTTCCACATACCAATTGGTCGAGAATCTCAAGGTATAGATTTAGATTTAGGTGTGTCTGCAGACATTACTAACAAAGCAGTTGCAGCAACATAGGGCATACAATCATATGTTGTTTCTGAACTAACAAGGACAAAAAGGTTGACGGAAAGTGAACAGGAAAGGTACAAAGAGAAGTTGTTTGACAAAAAGACCAACAAGAACAAAAAACATAACTAAATAAAATAGTAGTTAAAGGAAAATATTAGCAAAAGGAATGCTAAACAAACATACCAATACAATAAAGGCAAATAGATAAAACCAAAAGATATGAAAAACAAAAGATTGGATTCGTTCAAATCAAACTACTGAGACTATCAACAAAGCACAAGCAAGGACTAATAGCATGCCATTATCTAACAAGTAAAGATCCTAAATTTATGTTGGAAAGAATTTGGTCTAATATCTTGCTTGATCTTTTTCATCAAAAAGAAACTAAACGGACTTACATTGTTATTGTCATACATAGTGAAGATTCCCTTCAAGCAGTCAACAGCATCATTTGTCAACTCCACAGTCTGGATACAGAAAACTACCGATAAGTATCTCACGGTGATGACATGAACATTTCAATTGGTGTAATGCATAAAACATCAGTCCTCGTATATATTTACCGAAGCTGGGAATTTTAATGGTATAAATCACATAATTGCACATTAACACAGCCTCTGATGAGAATCGAGAATGTGGAAAGCAATATTGTTGGCAAGTGACATCACAGGAAGTTCCAAGCGTATTAGAGCTTAATTTAAACTTGAAATACTTTCCACAAACATAGACAATAGGAGCTTGAGGGAAATATCCAGTAAGGTCATTTAGACTTCCATTATAGGATTTTTACAAGCCTCCAAACACACCCTTAACCAAGACATGCAGAAATACCAGCAGCAGAGTTTTCCATATATGATGTATAATTACAAGCTGAGTACTGCCAACTTTCTTCTTTATTTTACCACTTACGCAGAGTCCAAGCACTCAGTTGCCAGCATAATACGTGAAATGCCTTGAACATAGCTACTAAATTGTGCCTTTGTTAATTAAGCCCTCAGGCTTTAAAAGTCTAGAACCTTAATTATGCTATTCTTGAAATTATAACACCTCAAAGCTCAAATTTATATAAATGTGCAGGTTATCCATCAAACTACAATGACAGAAGAAGAGCATTCACTGATCTACTCAAAAGCTTTTTGCAGTTAAAATGGTCAAGCACTCTGATAACACAATAGATGAAATGCCATCAAAATGGCTACCAGCATTGCAGGCTATGTCCGCTCAGACCTAAAGCTTTAGAAGCCTATCATTTAATTTAACTATGTTAAATATTGAAATTTTTATCACATCGAAAGTCAGAAATATATGATGATTGTGCAGATGCAACTAAGTTAGCTGTCTAAAAATGAAGATATAGAAGAAAATTACATCAATACCACATAAATGAGTTCTGGAGACTCGTAAATACACAAAAAAAAAAAAAAAAAGAGAGTTGACCTGGTCTGGAGCTCGTTTAAATGAAGCTGGAAGAAAATCACCATCAAGTCTAATATCATTATTGTATCCAAACTTCCTCAGGACAGTCCATGTTGTCTCCAACCGTCCTTTTTCTATAAAAAGTGCATGAAGGAACAGAAATCCTCTCAAAGTAAGACCACGCTCATTGACTCCTTCTGGTAATTTTTCTTGCACGACCCTCTTAACACCAACAATTTCAGAAGGTTGGAGAGGAGCATTGAAGCACTTAACCTGTTTTGAAGATGTTAAATTGTCAGAATTATCTGCCAAAAGGGGCCTAAGAATGTTTGAAAACACCACCATATCAAGCATATCTTAGTCTATAGAAAATCAATATCACCACTATAAGAGGCCTGGTGAATCAAGACCTGACTCAACAATGGATAAGCAGAACCAACCAGAACAGCAATGATCAAGTTCACAAACCTGGAAATCATTCAATTCTGCATCACTTAGAGCACCATCCTTGTCATGGTCACACAGAATAAATATCCGTTTCAAAGCCTTCACACATTGAGGCCTCAAGGTTTGTGTCTCCTGATCAAATAATGGTGCTGTTGGGTGAAGTACTGCTTTCTGGGCATAATAGAAAACCTCTGGGATCTGCAAGAATTTATGGTGACTTGAATATAAAGACAGGTAATTCATCCTTTTTTTTTTTTTTTTTGAAGGGGGAGGGGGACTGTACTGCTTTACACACAAACTAATCACATTTTTTGTAGAAATACAGGACAGCAAAAAGGTTTGAACAAGGCCGAAAACAACCAAGAAATCTTTTTTTTCTTTTTTCCTGAAGAACACCCAAATGAAATAAAAATTAACTATGAAGGGTCACTAAGTCACCATGTAGACAAACGACAAGGTGCAAAGGTTTTCATCTTCTTTTAAGGACATTTGCATGAGAAGAAACAATAACAAATATATTCTATTAGGAAGCAAAGCATGTAAAGGGAAATTAAATAAGAGGAAGCTTGTGTCAGCCATAAGGTTGGCTTAATACTTCTTTTTCCCACAATTTTGGCGGCCATCTCATTTATTGACTGCATAAGATTGATCGGGAGCTAATTCAATTAGCACACACTGAGACTTCGCAAGTGGCAACTAAATGATTTACCTGTATGTGTCTGTATGCTGAACATTCTATGCATGTTTCAATCTCCCGAAACTGCTGCATAATTGGGGACATGACCTGCTCAAGGCTGATTTGCTGCTGCTCATCTCTCAAATCCAACTTACAACCAACAACTATAATTGGAACTTTCACCTGCGCAAAAACATTCCCCATCATCTTAATTTCCTTGAGCTTCACATCAATATCAGTTGTAGAAAGCAATCCTAACAGATAGAAGGAACCCAAAAGAATCCCTTCAAAATGAAAATAACACACGTTTCCCTTCCCATCCAATTAACTTTAATTGCTTCTACCTCAAACTGTTCCACAAAAGTGTCACTTTCTCTAAAAACAGCAACTTGGTACTTGTAAGTAGTAATCTTACCATATTTCAACAATTACTTTGAATCGTTCAGCTTGTCCAAACAATCTCTACTTTCAACGCTTTTACTAACTATTAAGTTACATATAAAAAGATTATTTCAAAAAACAAACAACCTCTCTCTCTTATCTACACCAAGATTAAACCTCGCACTAATGCAAGCAACTTTATCAGCAAAACACAAACCAAGCACATAGAGTTCAAGAGTTTAAGAGCACTACCTCCAATCGACGAAGCTCAGGAAGCCAATATGTACTCAAACGATCGAGAGTTTCAGGCCGGTCGCAAGCATACGTTAGCACCACAGCATCAGCCCGTTTCAGCTCCTCCCCAACCTTATTTCTCTGCTCAACACTGAACCCAAAAACACCAATGCTCAAAAACAAAATCAACCACAACATCTCAAAAGCTAAAAATTTTTCACATTCCGTAGATTAATTTCATACAAGTGCCGTATTTAGAACCTTGAGGAAGTGTCGATAATGGTGATCGGAACTCGATCGGGAAACATGTCGTCAGGGAAGCGAGAGGGGGCAACACCGGCGGAACATTCGTCGGAAAAGTCTCCGACACGGCTGTGACGATTAAGCTCGATTTTCCTGTGCCGCGGTCGCCGGCGACGACGATTCTGATGCCATTCTTGTTCCCAGGGGCCGATTCCTTTGCCATTCAAATCACTGAGAACGAACAACACAAAATCAAACACTTAGAATTAATCAAATCCAGGCTTAATCGAGATTCAAAAGGGGCAGATACATGAGAGAGAAGAGACAGAGAGAGAAAAGGGATTGTGAGCTTACGCTTTGTGGGAATCTGGATGGGCAGTGAAGTCGGGAGCTGAGGAATTTGATTTGAAGAGATAGAAAATGGGAGGGAGGGAGGGAGTGAACCCTAGTTTTGATGGAAACTTTGAAAACAAGCCTTGAGCAAAGGCAGGCTTATTTTTCAAGACACTGTCACACAACGTTTAAAATCAATGTCTTGGTGGCTCATTCGATTGAGAATTTGGTCCTGTTCCATTGACCGTAATAAAGTTCGGTAGTTGTAAAGTTATTTATAAAAAATTATAAGAAATTATAAGGAAATATAAAATTATAAGTTAAAATTAAATAAAATAAATTTATATTAATTAGTTGTAATTGTAGTTTGTATTTGAAATTGAGTTGGAATAATTTATCTATTTTATTTGATTTCAAGTTGTATTATATATTATTCTTTTTTTTAATAAAATTATTATCCAGACTTTTTCTATATACATGTATGTGTTTTGTAGTGTGTTTGTGTCTTGTGTGTGCATGTAGTGGATTGTCTCCTATGAAAATTAGTAAAGTTTTTAAAGGATAAATTGGATGTATCTTGAACAAGAGATTACACAAAGGGTATATGTGGGCTAAGGGCATATGGTTGACAAGACATATTTTCAATAATCTTTGTATGATATAGATGTATACACTATGAGATCTTAATTGCACTTTACTATTGTGCTCTAATTTTATATACATATTAGAGCAAGTATATATAGAGTAACAAACACTTTACTTTCTTATATCGTTAGATCGAAAATGAGTTAGAAAGTTACAACTTAACTTTTATACGTAACGTAGTAAGAATGATGCATGTTTGGGTTACTAATGATATTTGTGTAAGCAATAGTTGATCAAATCCTATAAAATAATTTAAATCTAAATCCAAAAAAATAAATTAATATGAGTAAAATCTATTCAAATCGTTCTCAATACTATCCCTATACAAAAGTAAATAAGAATTAAGATCCCCTAACTCGATAATTTAATCTTTTAATTCGATTTTAAGTCATATTCAGATCAGCATGAGTCCGATCGGTTCCGGGTCTTTAACAGCCCCTCCCACCCTCCCCCACACAAACAAAAGGAGGAAAAAAAAAAACAAAAAGGAGCGAAACAGAAGGGAAGCGGGAGGAATTGGTGAGGTAACTGTCTCTCTGAGATAACTTGAGGGGAGCAAACAGAGAGAAGGCGGTGTCTCTCTGAGATTATTATACAAAGATGATGTCCGGCAATTACACCTCCATCGACAACCAGAAAATCTCAGGATCCGTCCCTGTAATTTTCTCCCTTTTTATTCTCATTCTCCTCCAGTGTAATATATATATAATCAGCCACTCTCACTTCGCAATTCTCACTCGATTTTCTCTCTCCTTTGTCATTCGCAGGCTGTTTCCGATTCAGGCAACGTGTCCGTCCAATTCGCCGGTGATTTCTCGTTTTATTCGTCATGGGTTTTTGATTTTTGATTCTGATGATCTGGGGTTTCAGTTTCACTCTTTTTGTGCGTTTGTTTTTGGTGGGTAGAATCCAAACTTCAGACATTCCCGCCCTCTGAGACGCAGGGGAAGATCTCCAGCGGCTCCCGCCCTCCTCGAGATGCCGATGGTACGGCTTTTGTTATTTTGTAGTTTGTTTCAGATGAATTAATTCTTGAATTCATCCATTTTCGGTTCAGAGATAATGCATTAATGTTTTTGCGATGTTAAGTAATTTTAGTCGAATTTAAATATATGCTGAGAACATTTGGCCTTCAGGGTTTTTGGTTTGCAGTATTAATAATGACGTTGAATTACTGTGATCAACTATAATGTAGCCAATGAAGTGGTTGATCAGCTCATACTGTTGTTAATATATGGATGTAGTTGATGACTTGATGGGTTTAACTTCATCAGATTCTGAGTTTTTTTTTTTCTTTTCAAGAGTAGGCACCACTATAATACTGAGTTTTGAGGTGAAGGGGATGACAAAAGTACATGATTGGTTTTAGAAAATCATGAGATGCATAACAACTTTCTGTGGCCGAAAAGATTGATCCTCTCGTGGTAGTAGCTATCAGAGCAAGTACATATTGAATTTTGGGGGGGATGGAGATTCTTGTATGTGTGGGTTTGAGGGAAAAGGGTGCTTTGAATCAATGGATGTAACCTTCACCCTGTGGTTCAACTGTAATGAGGTTGTTTTCTTTGGACATAAGATTCGAAAAGCATTACGTGCCTATTATATAGCGGAAAGAGTTGAGACTTGAGAACAGTTCACAGAGACATTTTGATTTAGTTCGTATACAGGAAAAGCTGAGCATGTAATGGTGTCTTTGTTGGATGACTAGAAGATGTAGAATCACTTAGGTCTACATAGCCGCAATCTTGTTATTTGGAACCATTACAAGTACATCTGCGTTCCACCTTACGGTAAGAGCGTTGCGAACTTCAAGAGATGCGTTCAGGTTTTTCCTCCACCCAGTAGCCAGCCTTTTACTTCATGTTAAACAAAAGATCCGCTAAGAAAAGACAGGAAGGCAAACAGCAAGTTCCTCGTATTGTAGGAATAGGCTACTCGAAGGTAAGTTCAGAAGTTTTGGTGAGAGGGGAACTAATGCTAATAATCTGAATATGGATCAGAGTACTACGTTGGACATTTTTCACGGTTGATGTTGATGTGGGTCAATATGGTCCCATAGAAGATGATAAGTTCTCATTGTTTACGGGATCGAGTTCTGGCAGGGCTGGAAATGTCCAGACGCTGGAGGCACTTCTAAATACTATCTCTCTATTCTTATCTTTCGATATGTTTACTCCTTTTGTCTTTTCCTGTGGATTGTTTAAGCTTGTTCATGGCTGTACTGCTTATAATTGTGAATTTGCAGCTACCTAACAGCATTGCACCTTCCAGCTGCTTCTGTCCATGTTGGCGTGGCTTTTGAATCTGGGCTTTTTTTTTCTTCCCTACATAAAATACATGTAGGAGGGAGACGAGGTCAATAACCTGAGTCATGTTTATTATCTAAGATGACCAAAAAACAAAAAGAAAAGAAAAGAAAAGGAGATGTGACAGGTGCAGCTGCATGATAGTGGTAAGGCAAGATGATAAGTCCAGATCATTGTCCCATAATTATGCATTTTGGTGCCAAATTACTGATCTGTTGTTTAAAATTGACAGCCTATGATAGTGTTTAGACTTAAGAGCATTTGACTGGCTATTTTTCTTCAAATAGAGAAAGTCTAATTCGCAGTTATCTGTTTTCTGGCTCTGAAATAATTTTTAGGAGCTCCAATACCAGTGTGGAATTTAGCCGCAAGTGATCTATTTTCTGATCTTTCTGGTGGTGACAGTGTTGTTTCCTTCATGTTACAGACACGTTCTCAAGACCCAGTGCTGATTCTGATGAACCTCAGCCAAGTGGTTGGTTTAAGGTTTTTAGTGTCGCTGCTTACAAGCCATACTTTGATGTTGATACTTCTGATGTGTTAGAGAGGATTAAAGAGTCGCTGTTTCCTTGGAAGGGGAGTTTTACAGAAATGATCTCGAACAACCCAGATTTGTGAGTTCAATGGTTGCTAATATCTGTCCAACATGTCAAAACATTTCTGCTATCTATGATTATATGTGAGTGCAGATGATATCTCAAATAAATATATTATGTGAGTAGTGCTAGTCAAAATCACTTGCTCTTGGTGAAATTGACAATTTCTATTCTATGAGAACTTGGGTTACTAACTTATGTTTAAAAGAAATGAACAGGGGAGAGGGCTGGGTTGGCTGCTGTTGAACTTATGTTCAATTTTTTACGTGCAGCTTCCCTGCTATTATAAGTTAGAAATTCTTTGCATATGATCCCGTGAATCACAAAGTCGGGGATGATTTCCATTATCTTGCGGGAGTGATGGAGCTTGAGGATGGGACCTAAGCCCAGGTTCTTGTTGAAGTACTTTTTGCTACTAAGACAATTACCAGCTTGAAGTGTCATTCCATGCAGTGAAGTTCAAATCCTGTTTTACTCTGTGAAAATGACTGTAGTCAAAGTTTAGGCAGTGATATAATAGCATGCATGTGTGAGTGTGTGGCCCGTGGACATGTGCCCCTGTAATTTCTGTTTACATATGCTGCATCACATAACGAACTTGGTTTTGGCGTGAGTTTGTGTGTATTCTTTATGTACATGTGCCATTTGCATCTCATATGGTTAATTGACGCGTGGTTATTTTGATTTCTGTTCAATTATAATTGAACAATCATTAAGTTTCCTTCGTTTGATATGCTATGAGGCAAACTGAATTAGGAATACACATTGAGCGACATATGGGTGTTCTTCCAAATTGCATAAACCTGCTGTTTCATTGGATTCTGGTCATGAGTTACCCTGCATGTGTTCTTGTGCAGAACATCTGATAATTGTTATTGTTGGGCATGATTTATTGTTGAATATAAACAGGTACGGGCCATTTTGGATATGCACCACTTTAATTTTCATAGCTGCATCTATGGGCACAGTTGTTACGTATGTGGCACATGAGCTAAAAAACAAAGAATGGAATTATGACATAAGCCTGATGACATGGTCAGCTGGTGTTTTTTATGGTTATGTGACTGTTATTCCCGTTGGCCTTTACTTCATCCTGAAATACTTCTCGGCACCATCTGGCCTTGTCCAACTTTTGTGCTTGTATGGCTACTCCTTGTTTGTCTTCATTCCTGCAATGGTAAGCTCTTTCGCATTTTCTTGTCTCACCGTTCAATTCCTCAAAAATAGTGAGTTTTTCAAGTATATATTACACTAATTGCTTTGTATTGTAGAGATACTCGTAATTGCTACACGTCCGATTATTATAAACATCTGGTTTGCAATTGCAGTCTCCAAAACAAATGACTATAGTCTATATAACTGCCAAAGAGGTTGGCGTAGTGGCACTTAACCCATCTTTCTGCTAAGGAGGTGGGGATCCACACTTCACAAGGGCCAACTGGGAGCTCCCACCCCGGCCGCCCTCCCCTCCCTCCCAAGCCTCCTTTACTATGATATATTGATGTTGCCTAAAAGGGGCATCATATAACTTATAAGGTAAACCCCCCGAGCACCCCAAAACAACCAAAGAAACAACAATAGTTCCCAATGTGGGTCCGCTTTTGGGGAGGCACCAGTACGAGCACTTGCACAAGCAAATAGACCGATTCATGGAGTACATAGTTGAGTTAGACGATCCCACCATTCCTTTTTTTCGTTTTTTTTGGAGGGGGAAGGGGGTGTTTCATAGTCAAGTATTATCCATTTGGTATCAGAGACACCAATGCATGAAACTCGTTGTTGTGTTTGTTATTTCTAATTACTGTCATAATTCCAATTAATCGACAACTACTGTTTGATGCAGTGTTTATCCGTAGTGCCCTTGGAAATAGTCAGATGGATTGTTGCTGCTGTGGCCGGGTTTATGTCAGCATCTTTTGTAGCCATCAATCTCAAAGCTCATATCACCTCAGCCGGTGAAAGTTGGGTCCTGATCGTGGCTGCCATTTTCCTCTTGCAGGTAGCTTTGGCTGTTCTGCTCAAGATCTACCTATTTACAGTCACAGTATAAGGTTCCGAGAATGGATGATTGACAAAAGTTCTGGTTGAATATAAAGTTAGAGTACAGGCATCTAGGCTTCATTCTTACTAGATAAAGATTTTATTGTCGAAATCCTAATTGTATTCATTCATTTTTGGATAAGGGCATGGTTGAGTGAGAGTGACATTCTTTAACCTTTTGTAAATTTTGAAATTTTGAATTGATGAGTAAATTCTGAAGTCTTTGAAGAACGAAGACCTTATTTTTGTCTTTTGCCAAAGGAATGTACAAAGAAAATTGAATACAGATTTCAATTTAAAAGGGATCTCATTTTTAAACAAGTATAAATAAAGTCTAATATATCGTGATCCACGAGTCTATAAAAAATTATAAAAAAATGTTCCTTTTTACCCCCTTTATTTTTGCAATTTATTATATGCTCATGGGAGTATGTGTTCTCACTTGTCACATATATGTATTTTTTTAGGTGTATTTGTCATATATTACTTTTTAATATAAATTTAATTATGTGGCTTGTAAGAACACATACTCCTAAAAGTTTTATTTTTGTATCCCCTTTCATTTAGTTTCACGTAATCCGAACGTATACGTGGTATAGGTCGTAGATCCAATATAATTGTTGTCAACTGTTTGAATGAACTACATGTATAAATTTATAATATAAACTAATGAATTATCCGAAAAAATAGTCCTAAAACAAGAGTTAAAGTACTCACTAACTAGTGATGACATTACATACAAAACACAAGACATAGCCGACATTGACATTCTTAAAGAATCCACTGAGATTAAACACCGCGCAAAATCTTTAAATAAAAACAAAAGGAGAGAATATCATTCTGACCAAATCTTCCCCTAACATTTGTTTCCCCACAAATCCCCCTATCATTTCTCTGACTTTCTTCCTCCCTTCTTATAATTACTACTACTATTCTTCTTCACTTCTGCACAACCTAAACTCTTCTCTCTCTCTCTCTCCCTCTCTCTCCCTCTCTCTCTATCTCCCTCTCTCTCTCTCCCTCTCTCTCTCTCTCTCTCTCTCTCTCAAAGGCTGATAAGAATGAGGGTTGCTGAAACTCGACCTCGAGTGGTATACACAATGATGCTGTTGGTGATATTTCTGAGCGTTTCATGGAGTTGTAGTAATCTGAAATGTCCTCCACAAGCAGTGTTGGCAGCCAGAAGATGTCAGCCTTCAGCTACACAAACATCTACTACCACGTCCTTGCAACCTCATGAGAAACAACAACAACACAAGAGGAATTCAAGTGACTTGAACGTCGTTGGAGGCAGAATTAGTCATAGTGAAGGCGGCGTCGAAAACTCAGATAGGGCTGTGCCCACTGGTCCTGATCCTTTACATAACAGGTACAACATCTTTAACTGTTCTTCTGTTATACGCCCCTCCCCGAGACTGGATCAGAGATGGGCAGAAGTAGGGTTTTGATGTACACATATAAAGGTCGAGATAGGATGGATTTGAACTCGAACATCTGATCCCATTTTGCTTTACATATTAGACTGTCAGCCAACAGATGTTAGGTTCTGAAACAATCTTTGAGGGCTTTCTACTGATAGTTTTCATACTCAATTTGTATACAGAATATCATTTTGAATGAGGAAAGATGTCTTAAACCTTAAACCATCATCATTCACATGATGTAGACATTTTGCTTTCGTACATTTTCTCATTTTCTTCTTCATCAGCAAGAGAGTCTTAAATGAAATAAATATACAATATAACGTATTCAAAATTTTAGTTTGATTCATTATACCCGAGAAAATCGATAATTATTCTGTATTTTTAAAAATTAATTTTAATATTTTATCCCCTTAAACAGTTGACAAGAAAGAAAAATATAAAAAGAGTCTCTCTTCTATCCCACAGAAAAAAAAAAAAAAAGGTTTCTGATGTTAGAAAGGGTCAAAAGAGAAGCCTGAAAAACTATTGTTGATTAGCTTCTTCACGCGTACGTGGGGTGGGGAGAACTTTCTTCAAGATTTTGGCTGTTTATATGCCAACTTTATTTCTTTTTTTACTCTTTAATTTGTTGTATTTTTGACATATAATACTACTACTTTTATTATTGCTACTTTTTGGAGCTTACTTTTTTTTTTTTGGCTATCTTTCACTTGCTTGTGATATAAGTTTCATGCTCATAATGAATATATATACTTTGTTTTAAAAAAATAAATTTTGTAGTAAAGTCGATATATGTTCGTGTATAATGTTATAGTTTCGTTAATGTTTCTAAATGGAATGAAAATTGAGGATAATCTAATTATTTAATTAGAGTGTTGATATACTCAAGTTAACAAATTATATATACTAACTTAATAGATAATGTCAATCTCGATCAAACCGATAAGTTAAGTATACTATAGGATACCGTGCATCGTCTCTAAACGAAATAACAGTTCTTCGAAAAAAAATGAACTAGAAAAAATATAAGCCAAATCTATTTTCTAAATATATAGTATTCTCTTATATATATACCATAAATTTGTCCCTTTTTCATTTGAAGTAATCTTACAAATAAAGTTAAATTTTTATTTCAAATATCTAAGACTTTTTTCCCTCTCTTAAAAGTCAATGTCCCCTTGACATTATTTGTCTAACCTAGGATAATTTTTGTCAGATGCATAGGGTATCTAGCTGACAGTTAAGCAAAACACTTTCTATATATTATATCAAATTAATTTTGATCTACTTATATATTTTAAATATTTTCATATTTTTCGAATTTTAACATATTATATATACCAACTGTATGTTTTTTTAAAAAATTTCGATTACTATTAGTCGGTAGGTAAAATAAATCCATATAACACTCTCACAACAAAACAATAACGAACAAAGACTTCAATGCAGATGTGTACCTTAAAGTAGCTAATACTAAGATCATTACATACACATAATGACACATTGAATTATTATTGTAAAAAATATAAGATATGTCGATGTAACTAAATTGCTGATAATTAATTTAATAGTTTGATATATAATTCATTTTTAAAAAAAAAGGATTTTAAAATCAATGTATAGATTAAAAAAAGATAGTTATAGTGGTAAAATTTTGTGTAGAAGCTAATTATCATGCATTATACCTCTCTTTACATGAAAAAATAATTAATTTTTTAAATTATCAACTAAATTAATTAATTATAGACACATAAAAAATCAATTGACCCACCATAGTCACGAGCTTCATATAGATTAGGCGCCAATTTAGACGCAAAAAAAAAAAAAAAAAACACAAGTGGGACACATTATTTATTGCCAACATTAGGCCCCCAATACCAACATACCCCTATTTTTATGGCTTATTTTTTGGCATTTTGAGGCCCTTTTTTTTGTCATTAAAAGTCAGCCACACCTAATCTAACCTGATTAAACCAAAAATATATTTAAATATTCATGCCCTTTAATTAATTCCATAACTTTTCTTTTTTAAAGAAATTCTTGATGAATGTGATGATCCAATAAATAAAATTAATTAAATTAAATTAATAAAATCTAGGTGAATGTACCATTCATCACGGATCTACCTCAATGGGCCCGGCCCACAATTGGAGCCCATTTATCTTCTTTTTTTTTTTTTTTGGGGGGAGGAAAAATCGAGGGGGCCCATTTATCTTTTTGTAGTTGTGTTTGTTAGGAATGGGATCCCACAAACTTTCACTAATTGCCCATTAATTAAATTAATTAGCTCCCAAATCAAATAATGATAATCCCATTATTTCTTGGCTTGTTGATAATTTTTTTCTCTTGTTAAATATGTATTTTTTAAAAGGATTTTAGAATAATTATTATTATACCAAAAAAGGGGGACATCAAGTTAGTCCAAATTGAGAAAGACTTGATCATTGGTGGCATATGTCTATTGACTTATTCAATTCCTACTATAATATGTGGGGTTTAGGTTTAGTTGATTACTTTGTGTGTTTGGAATGTTAGAAAGGCATATTTCTGCTGATTATTAGCAAATTATTCCGCTACTTACAGATCTCGGTGCTTATATTAACTAATAATAATAAAATTTTTAAAATATGTTATTATAGATAAGATACGATCATATTTATACATCAGCTTTCAGATTAGCCACAAGAGATAAGTGTGAGATAGAGTTCATAATATTTGTGAAAATTTCTTTCATTTGAATTCACTTGGGGAGGGGGTGAATGAAACAAATATGTATTTGAAATTAAATTAGAAATAATTTTTAATTTTTGAGAAAAAATAAATATTAATTGTGAAAATGACATCTTATGATTTCAAAATTATGATGGTAGCCTTTAACCACATCTTAGTAGGTTATTCCACAACATGACACATAAACATGGTGAGTTCAAAAAAAAAAAGATTTTTTCTTTTGCATTTTTTTTCTAGTAGGGCCTCACATGTTTTTTCTCTCTCACCTTTAACTTTATGTTTAAATAAACATATGAATTACATTAGCCCACTTCATGATGACGTCATCATGAGAAAATTAAGTGCTACTACTATTATTCAATCTTTGCTTAGACTTAGTCCCATTCAAGTCTTCTCTTCTGTAATTGTAGAGAAAAAGATGTACACATTTGAACTTTTTTACCACCTCGGGTTTAGACTGGACTTTTAAGGTAGTTCGTTTTGAATCTTAATTGACAATTATTTATTTGCTTATTTATTTTTTGATAAACAGAGATGATCAAACATAAAAAGGGCTGATACTCGAGATGAAGGCCATGACAAAGTCTTTACATAAACCAGACCATATTGGCCGAGTAATTATTTGCTTATTCGAGATCGATTCAACTATGGCTGTTCTACATTGATGCTGACAATTTGTCCGCCATGAATGCTTGTGGTAGAATTTGATCAATGACACAAGCTCTAATCAGTAATTTTTCTTTGGCACCTTACAGTATTTGCTGAAAAAATGATGTCAGATTTTGTGAAATGCCTATATTTAGCAGTAGTGATTAGTAAGAGCATCTGTAATTGATGGTATTATGAACTGAATCATCCCCAGAAGCAAAAGATGCATCTCCAGAGGACAATGAACTTGGGAGCATCTTCCAAATAGCCTCACTTCTTCCTTTTTCTTAGTTTTTCCTTTTTTTTTTTTAGAATTGTCTGTTTTGTAACCTGAATTTTGTATGGAATTACTGAAATGTAACTCTGTCAAGGTGATTTATTTGAAATTTGTATGAATTATCGAATCTGGATCTCCCCATACCCTGCAAATGCTTTACACTGGGAGGAGTCGTTTTTGTTGCATTATTGTGGGAGATTATGGGGCCACCATCTTGGAGTGTAGATAACAGAACAAGGAAATAAGAGCCAGTTTTGAGAAACAAGAGGATATTCCATTATATCAAAAGGAAAGTACAGAAGGAAACATCATGGAGCATCTGTATATTCCACTACACTTCAACAACTCCTGACTTTAAAAGCAGAATCAGAAAGACTATCCAAGTTCTGAGCAATATCAAAGCAAGACCTGGTAAACCAATTTCTAATTTTCCACATCAATGAACAAATAATAGTCAAAGCACTGAGCAAATTGCGGATTATCAGCATCGACACCCCTTAGTGTCAGAAAAACTCGTGCAGTTATCAGTCGGACTGTGATTAGACTTGCATTATTAAGTTTTGGACTTCTTTCCCTTTGCTTCTGGGGCGGGCTTGCTTTGGAAGGGCAAAAACGTCTTTCCACCCATGTACGGTCTTAAGACTTCAGGTATTTCCACACCATCTTCCATCTGGTAATTCTCCAGAATACAGCAAATAGTTCTTTCTGTTGCTGAGAGGGTAGAATTCAACAAATGCACGAATTGTTTTGTTTGTTCATTGCTCTGAAAACAAAAACACATCAGACTCGTTTTTCAATACCTATTTGTTTTACAGTGTTAGAGAACTACACTCGCTTAAAGAAATTAACTACCTTTTTCTGGCCATATCGAATTTCTAATCTTCTTGATTGGTAATCTGTGCAGTTTGAGCATGATACCAACTCCCTGTATGTATTTGAAGCAGGAAACCATGCTTCCAAATCGTATTTCTTCGCAGCTGCATCATTCAGTGCCCCAGAAACTATGGCCACTATTTGATATGGAAGCTTCAGCTGCAATTACAGCAATCAAAGGGCAATTATAGAACTAGAAAAGGAAACATAGGGCCACTATCCTCAGCAGTTTTACCAAAATGTTTTAAACCTTAAAACTTATTTTCCGAAATTTTAATGGATCCCAACTAAAATCACTCACCTGTTTGCAAGAGCAAGGGTAACACTGCCTAAGATTAGATATTCCTTGATCAGGATCCGCAATAGTTGATGCCTTTTTTCCTCCCCCCCAATATAATTCAGACCCAACCCCACTGGAGTTGTGATTGATAATAAGTCAGGGGTAGGACTTTTTTTTTGAGGGGGTGGGGCTGCGCCAAGCCAAGCCTGTTAGCCCAAGCACTTTCTCTTCAATTGGCTTCCACCAAGGCTTGAACTCTTCCTATTGTCATTCCTTGCAAAAGGAAAACTTTGTTTTTTTTTTGAGGGGGTGGTGGTGCACTAGGCAAGTTCTCAGATAATTACTCATTTACTCTACCTATTGTCATTCCTTGCAAAAGGAAAACTTTGTGAAATCGATGAACAGTAATATACCTGCTGATAGAACTCTTCCGAGTTTTTAATCATCTCCTCATGCATCTCCCATGAATCATTGCCATTTGGGCTTGTGATGCAAAATTGCTCGACTTTCTCGAATTGATGAACTCGGAAAATCCCAAGAGTATCCCGGCCGTGTGAACCAGCTTCTTTCCGGAAGCTCATATCTGTTAAGGATGGAAACAGATAAGGACAAAGATTTATATTTTAAATTCATCCAGAGAGAGGTTTTTTTTTTTTTGGGGGGGTGGGGTTAGACCTTATTGGCAGCTGAGAAGGATGAATCCAATCTTCCAAGTGGTATGCACAGAGGGGCTGCTCAGCTGTCGCAATCAGATACTTGTCATCTCCTTCACCAGTTACCTATGGAACACTAAACAAGTAAACATTAAAAATTTGAAACTATAACCAACTTATTGCACTCAGAAGACATCTGAATTTAGGGAAAGAATAAGGATGCATCCATGGTTATTGGATACGAAAAGGATAAAGGCTAAAGCATTTTAACCATAAACAAAAATTACCTGACTCAAAAAAGCATACATGTCATGACAAAAGAAACAACGCCAACTTAAATGGAAAATATTCTTGTCTGGAGCAAAATTCTAAATGTCAAAGGCCACACCCTACCTACACAGTGGCAAATGCATAGATAAACAATAATAACTGAAGAATTCAACGACCGTCCAGAATACAACACAATCACAGAAAAACCAAATCACAATACAAATATGTACAAGGAGAAATTCAAGCAAGGAAGAGTAGTCAACATCATGGTGTGTTACCTTATAAAGTTCCTCATCAAACTGAGCTAACTGTGCACATTTGGCCATGATATCTTTCCGCATGAAGAATGGGGTCATCAATGGCGTATAACCCCTGGTTGATAGAAAAGCCAGACCAAAGTTGATCAAAGCTTGATTGAGAAGCACACCATCACCTTTCAAGTAGAAACCTCTACCACCAGCCACATTGGAGCCTACGCATTGTAATCATATTTAGTACTACAAAGAAGATTTCCATGGAAAAACATACTAGTGAATATTTAGAAGACTTCTCTGAGGATGCAAACAATCAAAGATGGGTGAGCAAGTTTTACAAACTAATTGAAATTATGTGAGTTGCCATTGCATACTTAACTGTATAGAAGAAAAAAAACTAGAAAACAAGGCTAAAAGAAAGGAGAAAGAAGGGGATGGGACTCCATTCCCCATGTATCATCCATATGTGATGCCTTATCTATGACAAGCTTTAAAATTAGCAATTAAATCCTGAATAGGAGGAACCTGAATGGCACCCCCTGAAGTCTTCCTAGTCTTACATTACTTTTCAACCAGAAAACACAATAATCACAAACATCAATGAAGAATCAGCACTGAAAGGGTAGGTGCGGGGAACATATTTCAATTTATAGGAAACAGAAGAATCTTACCAGAATGCAAGAAAATAAATATATAACATCCGATAAAACAAAATTTTATACCTTTCTTTGTATCCACAATCCCTAGAAGCTCTACCAGCTCAACATGATTTTTCAGCTTTGGTTCCGATCGCTTTCGCCCCATGTTCTAATAACAGCATTGTTTGCCTACACCACAAATGAAAGCAGGTAGGAAAACTCAAAGCAGCATGGCCTATTCAGTATTCACCTGAGTTTTCTTTACATTCTTAATTCTATGCGGAGCTAATTCTTAAATTTCAAATTGAGACATATATTCCAGTAACCGAACAGCAAGAGAATGTTCAACTTCAATTCATCCACATTCACATAAAGCATATCGCATACCTCATCATTACTGACTGGAACTGAATCATGAATGAGATTTCCAACCAGTTCTAATTTGGCATATAATGTGGCCTTAACTTCTTGAACCTCAACTTCTTTTTGGGCAGTCAACTGTTTGTTCTCCTCTGTGCTCTTTATAATTTCTGATGCATCCTCACCAGCCTTTTACAAAAACCCTTTGGAAGCCAAATTAATAATCTGAAAATAAGCAAGTAAACCTAAAGGGATCCACTCACCCTCTTCAAGTGCGCCACCTCTTTGTTGATCCTATTGAAGTCCTTACGCAAGCTCTCAAGCTCAAATTGACCTAACGAGCCATGAAATAACGAAGAACAAAGATTATGAACTAAGCCCCCATAATCTATATAGAGGAAGCAGTTAAAAAGCACTGAGTTAAGATCCAGTAGAGAACAGCAAATCACGGTCTAACTAGATTCTCTCATATGATAATACAGCATGATCCCATCAATGATCAACATATGCCAATGGCAGTTTGCTGTTAAAACCGTTCAGAAACCTAGATCTACACTCAATGCCGCTATCCAATTAAAATAGAGAGCTACATTCAGAATGGTTTGCTTCAATGACTAATATGACTCAAAATGGTGCAAATCATGTCATCAAAGACAGCAAATCAGTTCAGATAATAAGGTGATAATGATTTCACTTTGGGCAAAAATTAATCCATCCATGGATCTAGGCAATTTCCAAATACAAAAGCTTAACTGACTGTAACAAAAGTGATTCAAAATTCCAAATTGATTTCATCAAGCTATTACTTTGATAAATTGAATAACCCAGAGTTTTTTTCCCTATCTTTTTTATTGAGTGAGAAGGCAAAATGGCTTGTTCTAGATTTGTTAAAGTTGCTACACTTCAAAAAATTACAACTTGGCCCAAATTTGTTAGAAATATAAACCCTTTTTCTCTCAGATTTCAATATCACCACTATAATTCTAAAAAAAAATAGCCCTTGCATCCGATACAAATATTTCAATGCCTCCATATTCAACCCTCTGTTTCTGCTAATCCCTAAAATCTCAGCCAATCAACTATAAAATTGAGATTTTTCCCATCGATTTCGGCGGGAAATTCTGGGAATGAATACACAATTACTAGTAAACAACTTGTTAAGCAGCAAATTGAGGGGTAATCATGAATGCAGCAAAATTCCATGAATGAAAGTGCAAATTCAAACTAAACCAAAACAAAAATGGGGGAGAGAGAGAGAGAGTACGTTTGCGCCATTGTTGATCGAGGCGGATAATCTCGTCGACGATGGCGACATCGGCGAAACGACGGCGTTGAGATTCGCGAATGATTTCAGGATTTCCGCCCTTATCTTCCCTGAATAGATTTACGTCCAACATACTCTTGATTCTCCACCCCTTTCTTTCGATTGAAGATGAAGATGAGGCTTTGAAGAAGATAGACTGCGCAGGTTGAGCAAGATGACGGAGAGGGGGAGAGAGAGAGAGGAGAGTCTATACTGGCAAAGCCAAACCCCCACTCCTTTAGTCAAAGGTCAACCCCTCCCTCTCCCAACCAAAAAAAAAAAAATACAAAAAAAGAACCTTCTATTTTTTTTTTTGAAAGATTAATTTATCATCACATACTTCATAAGAAAATTGAGGATTCATAAGTCCATCATCTAATTTTGTCAAATTGAGATTTTTTTATATTTAGTGAAGCAAATATAATAATAGATTAGAGACTCGTATATATTAGATTAAATTTATGCATTATAATTATTTTATTTATAAAATTTAATTCACATATATATATATATATATATATATATATATATATATATATATATATATATATATATATATATATATATATATATATATATATATATATCTTTCTCATTTCAAATGACAACAATTTAGATAAAATTCATTATTAGAAACACAATATGATCTTTAGAAAAATTATAAACTCATAATTACATCTATCTTTAAATATGTTCTTCTAATAAATAATAATTCAGATTTATAAATTTTAAATTTATCATAATATTTTCTCTTAGTTTTAGCCTTGCCATATTCATTAAAGACAATAAAAATATTTGTACATTTAATTGTGTATGAACAATTGGGCCAATACTTTGATTAACATTAAGACTACACTCCTTTCTTTATATAATATTTATTATTCTAATTAATTTTTTTATTTTATAATATTTATTAGTTTTTAATCGTAATAATATACTAACAATAATTTATTAATTTTATTCTTATTAATTTTTTTATTAATTTTCTTAATATAATTTAACCATTTACACAAATTCTATCATACATTTTATGTTTTCTTAATATTTATTTATAATTTAAAATATAAATATTATGAAAAGAGGCCCCATGTGCTTTTTTTTTTTTATTAGTTAGAGAGAGAGAGAGTGAGGTATTATAATTGGTCCTCCAAGGGAGTGTCTGGAGACTGGAAGTGTGACATTCTATTTCTATCCACAGTACTTCGGCCCTGAAAACGGAGGATTAATTGGATGAGTGAGGGTTCCAAATCCAAAAATGATAGCCTCATTCAACAACGTGTCCATTTCCAGCTTCTTTGATGCCACACTTAACCCTTCGTCCCCACTGCCACGTCTCACCA
Source organism: Talinum fruticosum (assembly GCA_021018815.1). Taxonomy (NCBI): domain Eukaryota; kingdom Viridiplantae; phylum Streptophyta; class Magnoliopsida; order Caryophyllales; family Talinaceae; genus Talinum; species Talinum fruticosum. Next base: position 831,517 of record JAITYX010000103.1, read on the forward strand.
CCCCCTCTTCTTTTCTCTCTCCTCCCATGCACGTACATGCAAAACTCCACACAAATACATGCATCTGTTCTGTATATATATATGTATATAAACAGACAGAGATGAGGATGATCATACATATTTATATATATATATATATAACACTCAAAGTTAATCCACAGAGAAGCTCATCGAGACTACTACGTTTTGGAGAAGAAGAAAGGAGTCAAAGAGGGAGAATCAGTAATGGCGTCGGATGGAGAAAAATTCCCACCACAGAGGCAGGAGACCCAGCCTGGGAAAGAGCATGTCATGGATCCCACCCCTCAGGCCTCTCTCCCTCAGTACAAGCCTGCCAACAAGCTTCAGGTATCTATATCTATACCGACATCTGTGTATCTGTGTCGATCTATCCTGTATATTTGAAGTGATTACAGTTAATTTGGTCATGGTTAAGCCAATAATTAACTGACAAATGAACTTTAATGGCAGGGGAAAGTGGCATTGGTGACAGGAGGAGACTCAGGGATAGGGAGGGCAGTGTGTATCTGCTTTGCACAAGAGGGAGCAACCGTGGCCTTCACCTATGTGAAGGGTCAAGAGGACAAGGACGCCAAGGACACCCTCCAAATGATAAAGGAAGCCAAGAGTTCCGATGCTAAGGACCCCTATCAGTTCCGGCTGACCTCGGCTACGACGAGAACTGCAAGAGGGTGGTTGATGAGGTGGTCAATGCGTTCGGCCACATCGATATCCTGGTCAACAATTGCGCCGAGCAGTATGAGGCCTCAACTGTTGAGGAGATTGATGAGCAGAGGCTTGATAGGGTTTTCAGGACTAATATCTTCTCCTACTTCTTTGTCACAAGGTAAGATAATATGATAGGATTCGGGACCTAGGGGTCGGATCGGGGAAACTGTAATCTTACAGTCTATTTATTTTCTTCCAATGGCAGAGATTACAGTCTATTTATTTTCATCCACCGGTAGAGATTTTAGCTTAGTAGCTTACTTATGATTGATTTTATCACAAGAATTTGAATTGGAATTGTTTTGAGGACACAAATTTATTATGTGTAGACATGCACTGAAGCATATGAGAGAAGGAGCAAGCATCATCAACACCACATCAATCAATGCCTACAGAGGCCATCCCAAATTGCTGGACTACACTTCTACAAAAGGTGCAATTGTGGCCTTTACTAGAGGGTTGGCTCTCCAACTTGTGGACAAGGGCATTCGAGTCAATGGGGTCGCTCCGGGGCCTATTTGGACCCCATTGATTCCGGCCTCCTTTACTGAGGAAGAGGTTAAGAGCTTCGGGTCTGAGGTGCCCATGAAGAGGGCAGGGCAGCCTAGTGAGGTCGCGCCTTCCTATGTCTTCCTGGCTAGCAATGCTGACTCTTCTTACATCTCTGGTCAGGTCGTCCACCCTAATGGTAAGCAAATCAAACCCTTAATTACTTCAAAATCGGAGTTTACACAGCTACATTTTGGACACTAGGACTTCTGGGGTATGACTGTTACATATGACCCCCTACGAGTCGATTTTTGTATATTTGCTTGAAATTGTGTCGTATCAATATGGCAATCGAAATCGGACATACATACAAGCTGATTGTTTGGTTGTGTTATGCAGGTGGAGCAGTTATAAATGGCTAGAACTCGTCGAATAATGGTACAGTATTCGGTTTTCATGAAAGTGTGTTTCCTTTTTTCGGGTTTTGTTTATATGCCAGTGTACGGCCTCGGGCGTCCTTCGAAACTTTGTAGCAACCAAGTACATAAAATGAAAATAAAGCTTATGTTATGTTTGGCTATGCTATCGAATGTATATTTTTCTCTGTGGTCAATTAGGCTTTCATTATGGTCTTTGGTGGTTGAATTGATGGCACTGACTGAATGAAGTAGAAAGTTATTTGTTAATATAGTTGAAAAGTATAATCACGATTTGTGATAAAAATAGTTATTGGCTATTCAAACAGTTGTCAAATACTTGTAGATTCTAAACATAAGAAATCGACAAATTAGGGACAATGGTGTACCAGCCTAAGGACTAAGGATGCAGAAACAAGTCTTTGCTGTAGGATATGGTGCTTCAAATGGTAGGCGTTCATGTACAAAATCATGCGGTACCAGAGAATTGATGGCAAAGACTGAGTGAAACAGATTGCAATGGCTCATGGAAGTTGCCTGGTCAACTCGAGGCCGTTCCACTGAAGCATACTTCCACGCCATTTCCGCCGATTCCAGCAATGAAGCATTGGAAGCCACAGGACTCTAGCTCTGCTATGACTTTATCGACCACGATGCTCGACAGAACTGAGTTTCAAAGTTAAAGAAATGAACACCAAGTGTGAGATACCTTCATATAAAGCCAAGAAAAGCAGTTGTACAAGCTATACCCATATGGTTTCACCCCAAAGAAGTTTCTTTTTGGGTGAATTTAAGTGTTATAATCTTTAAAACTGAAAGAAGTTGGAAAAACTAGTAAAAACAGTTTAAGAAACGTGATATTTGAAGGTGTTGGGAGTTATAAAAGCCGGGCCTTGAGCATATGTATAAGTTTGTGATTTATTCCACCCTGCCAATTGGTTTTGAGTTAGTTGGTTTTGAGCGCAATTAGTCTAAAATTTATGAAGAAGGATACGAGTTGGCAACAGTGTGAGTACACATCCTCCTCCACCAGCTCCAGTCAGCTTGGAAGATAACTTGTATTTGAGCGTCGTTCGGAGAACAGTTTCTATTGAAGCGTGGCTTACACCCATGCATTGAAGCAAACCTTGGTTCATCTCCATTAGTTCTTCCAGCTTTTCTTCTTTTTCAGTTACTGTAATATCATCACCAGCTGGTGTTTGGATGATAGCAGATAATTCCTTGCTGATGGAATCAACCGCGTCAAAAACAGAAGCCATCACATCAGGGTGGCGGAGTTTCCTCTCGTAGACACCGGCAACTAACGCTTTTGTGTTCCTCCCAACCCTAGTGTTTGTTATTAGCATTCTTAGCGGCAGATTCGACTTGAGTAGTGACAGTTCACCGGATCTGAACTTTATCATATTTCCTGAAGCATAATGACAAGCTTTGTTAGGTAATCAACATCATAATTAACATTCTTTTCTCGCTCAAGTAGTCTTGCGTTATAAAGTGCACCAGGACGGCCATATAAACCTGTCTAAGAGATGGCGAAAAAGACAATAGATGCCACATAATGATGACTTTGAATGATTCCCAAAGATAACAATTTGATAAATTTGTGCAAATAAATCTTATCAGAATGAGCAACTTTTTGAAGGACACTGTACGCCAGCAATTGGTTTCTAACCCATCTAGCTTAAAATAGGGAGGCTTCACATTCTGGGTTTGGACTTGACTTGAGAATGCCAGATGAGGAAAGAGCAATTTTCACATCGACTCACCATGTTTAGGTTGATTTCATCGTGCATTGAATCCCTTCTTCCCCTTCGACATATGGTTTTAAGAAAGCATACTACACTTTGCAAAGTTAGCTAGAGCTTAGAAGTAGCAACAACAATCTTTGTATTGTCATGCCTCCAAATACTTCTGTGAATAGTTCCCCTGAATGCTCCTATGAGTTTTTCACTCACCTATCTTATCTACCTTCAAGAATTGAACTAGTTATTAAGTTATCATAAACGTGAGCTACAGGACGTGCTTCGACCTGATTCAATGGGATCGTGTTCAAACAAATTCTAAATTTCTAAGACAACCTTTGATTAATTTAAATCAAAGCTTCCACAGATCCTAGTAAAACCCAAGAATGAGACCAGTGCCACAAATTAAATTGTCCCATGAAACTAAATGCAAACTTGCACATATACTACCATTAATAACAAAATCAAATATGATTCCAAATCAGGGAAGGGAAAGGGGTTATAGGCATGGAGTATATTATACAACGGATACTTGATCATTGAATATAGAATTAGAGAAAGTGGAATTTTAAACACCACTGAGGATAACATACCATAAGTGCTCACTGTGTTGTCAATGCCTGATGGCTTTCCGTGAATGATCTTTTCTCCTTCCAAAGCCCATTTATTCACCAGTTCGAGCCTGGTTTCCCCATATGCTACCCAACCCTGGTGGCTGTAATCAAGGCCAGCACATGCTGTCAACGCAAGCAGGGCACCTGAAAGTGAGACACAAAATGCAGCAGATGAACCCAACCCTGACCCAAGAGGAAGCTCAGATGTCACAGTCACTGTAGCAGGTTTGTACCTGATAGATACCAAAGTAACCAGTCAAGGAGAAAATAAGATACAAAAACCAAATCTAACCAGAGAAGACTACTAATGAATAAAGACACCAAATGTGGCATATGAGCATAATATGAGGACAATTATGATCAGGTATGAAAATCACCAGCAATTTCTGGATGTAAGAGCTGGCATCACCAAGACTTACCCTTGGATGGCTGTATATAGCCAGAGAAAGGCAGAAACTCCAGATGCCAGTGCGATTTTTGCCTCAGGAATATCTAGCTCGCTAACGAGAGTGGCTATGGACCGAAGTGACTCTATTGAACAACATTTGGGTGTTGAAGGGCTCGGAGTGTCAAAATCTGGTAGTGCATCCTTGATTCTTCCAATGGACCAGGAAAATTCTAATGACATGTCCTTGAGGTTGAGCTTTAGCATATCGTCATCATCTGTATGAAAAGAGGCAACCAACATCAAAATTCCATGGACTTCAACTTATTGGAGATTGATTGAGAGGTAACTTCATGAGGTATCATAAAACATTTCAAATGAAATACTGGCATTGCTTTGAAGCAAATTGATGGGAAAATTTTTAAAGACATGATCTTCAGGAGAGAAGGACCCTCAAAAAAATGCTACAACTCAATAGAATCATCAACAAGGGTTTTCAAAAGAAAGTTGCAAAAGTATATAGTACATCTGTTATCCAATGGAACAGTTAGTATTGGCCTTGTTTTAGCTTTGGACCCAAATGAAACCCAATCAAAATTGCCCTTAAGCTGTTCTGTACTTCATCACAGAAAACTGCATCATTTGCAAATTGCAATCAAGTGTATCAAATAACATTAGGTTTTCTTTTCTTCCCTTTTCTTTCCTTTTTTTCGACTATCCAACCTACATTGTGATAATCAATCCCTAAAAACCCAAATAGATCCCAGAGATTAAACATCTCCTGAATTTCGAAGGATCACCTCAAACCTCCTCTTCTTGACTCTAATCAAAATCTCAAAAGGAAAATTAAATATATAAAAAAAGAGAAATTTCATTGCTCCAAAATCAGTCACATTCCCCGGAATAGCTCAATTCGTGATCATTCTCAACCAAAGGCCAAGGCAGAATATAAACATAATGCAAAACCACAAAATCAGAGAGAGAAAAACGAAAATAAAACAGTGAATTAAACGAACAAAAAGAGCGAGAGTTTCACTAATTGCATCAAATTGAGATCAATGCACGAATACAAACATTGAAATAAAAGCAGGAAGAAGAGATAGACGAGAGAGAGTGCACCTGAAGCGAAGAGGAGAGAGACGGAAGTGTAGAGATTGATGGAGGCAGCGACGGCGGTGGCGGCATGGACGACGGCGTGTTCGCCGGAAAGTATGATCTTGCCCGGAGCTCTGGCTCTGACCTCCATCTGTGGGGACGAATGCAGAGGATCAGCTTCCTTCAGCTCAGCTCTCAATGTTTCACGTTTTTCTCTCGCCTCTCCAATTCTTTCTCATTTGATCATCAATACACACACAAACGAATGTTTTTGCCAATTTCTTTTTTTTAATTTTATTTTCAGGCATACATTTATAATTAAACAACCATTTTCAGTTCTAATCGCGCTGACGTCACGTGATATTCACGCCTCCTTCCCTTTATTTTTATTATTAAAAAGTATTTTTAAAAAAATCTGCTGACACTATGCAATTTGATTTAATTTGAGTTGATTTTTTTTTCCGGGTTACATTTAACCGAGGGCGGCATGAATATTTAATTTTAAGTTATCTTTGTTTTAATAATATGAATTAGCGGTAAAAGATAATAAAAAGTTTTGTATAAAAAAGCAAACGTATATGGTTTAAACGAATAAATTATTATAATAGTGATTTTATGATAAAGTAATTTTATAACGGTTGCTATTTTCAATTCGAAATATAATTAAATTTCTTCTTCATAATCACCGTTTTAGTATGATATTCTCGACTTTTATAATTAATTATATTTTGTTTGGGTGCAAATAATTAGTTATGTTTAGTGACAATCATTACAAACAATAAATCTAATGAAACAATAAATCAACATTTCCTAAAAAGAAATGAAAATGGGAAGTGTAATTCACGCGAGCAAAGGAAGGTGTTCTTTTGGTTGGGGGAGGAACGAGCTAAAGAGAGTTGAGCACACCAACCGCGCCTCGTTGTCCTCGTGGGGCACGGGTTTCTTTACGGCCCACCTCCCAAAAAGTCCAAACCAAAATTTATTTATAATTTTCAGGTTGGGTCGAATTATAGATCCACTTCAGCTTAGTTATTTCGTATGTTAGATCGAGTATAAATTCAAGTCATTTGATTTGAGTTTCAAGTCGCTTTTGCCACATCCGGCAACATGAAGCTGGCTTTTAAACCCAAACTCAAGCCTTGTTTGGAGTTTAGCTTTTTGATGGGTCCTGTTGAGCTTGGATGGATTAGGCTATCTATGAGGGGTGAAAGCTCAGATAATAAATATATAAGTCTACCTACTTTAGCCTGTGAAATAGTGTAATTTGGACTTGGGTGGTTTAAGCCTACCCCAAATCTTGCTTTCAACCATTCTTTGTGAAGGAAACAGACAGTATGGAGGAAAAGGGAAATTACTTCATTGGACTGGTTCATATAAACTAATATCAAACATCAGAAAAGATGGGTGGGCAAGATTCCTCATTTTCATTTACAAATCTGTCCCAAGATAACAGCAAGGATGATGTGAACACAGTACGTTCATATCTAACACGAATCGGAAAAAGAGGAATTTACAGGTTTGATTTTGCAGCAACATCAATACTTTCCTTGACATTTGCACTGATAGTCTCAAGAAAATTGAGTAGGAACATATCTGAACCATGCTTAGCCAACAAAGAAACAGACACGGGGAGATCATCATAAATCCCCAGTGGTATATTCACCTGCAAGAAAGTTAATTAAAGAAAAAAACAAAGGTTTTGGTGAGGATAAACGGAACTTGAAGAGTTTGCTGCATGTCTGCTTGGGAAAGACGGGAAGAACCTGGCAAAACCCAGATACTCCAGCAATGGCGAGTAAACTGAAAGCTCTGGCCCGAAAAGTCTCCAATGTAGTTGGCTCAGTCTGCAGTTTAGGTGGTGGACCGGGAACTGTGGGGATTGCAAGGATACCAAAGTCCTGCAATAAAGTATGCATCAGCTAGGCAGTGATTAAGTCATGTTTCTGGAAATCAATAGGAGAATATGCATTCATGAGTCAGTGTTTGAATCAAGCACTGAACGTTACCTCAAGTAGTGAAGTCAGAGCAGCCCGGAGTTCTGTCTTGACTGAGCGACAGATGTCTATGTTATTGTCAGTCACTCTAACAGCTTCCCATACTCGCTCTGATATCCCTGGACCCAAGTTAGGTTCAACAGAAGTGATCCACTCACCATGGTTCATCTTGAATTCATATCTATGCTTCACATGACAAGGTGAGCTAACTAGTCAGCTCCAGAAAGCATATGATTTTGTTAGTCGCTGGAAAAAAATATCCGAGTTTCACCTTTGTAGGATCCGCATGGCTCTTGAAAGAGCTACCAAAGCTGGTATATTGTACTCCTTGTTGTCACCTCCTTGGCTCATGAAATGCATTAAACTTGGAACATTTTCATTTATATAGTCCCCCAGTGTCATATGCTTTATAAGCCCACCTAAAACATCATTTGCAGAGAAGAGAGTACAGAATGATGAGAACTGAATAGATAGGAGTATGTCAGTATAGCATTCCTCTATGTAACTACAAAGATCCGTAATCTTAATCAGAAACCCTTTTTAGCTATTATTGACAAGTTTATTCCTTGCAACAAGAACTGCCACCCGAGGATGGGAGATGGGGAGGTCTTAGTGTATGTAGCGTTATCACTATTCCAGATAAATTACAGACTAAGCCAAAGTGATCAGAGTTGAGCCTTGGAAATCAAATGAACCCTCCGCCCGCCTCTGCAATATGTGATAAGAATAAGCATTTGAATATTGTCGGTGATAGATTTTACATGCCATAGTGAACTGAGAGGATTAAATTCAAAGTACTTAGAAAATACATAACTGCAATATTTTGACCTACTCACCTCCATACAATTTCTCCACTGATGTGAGAAGAACTTGTTTTACTCTATCTATTGGAATGCTCAGAAGCTTGAAACAATCTTCAGGGATTATAATTTGACTAGGGCTCGCTTGCACAGTGAGGGGTGGCAGTAGTACATTCCCTACTCTTTTCAAGAGAGTCGGATCTCGAGCAAACCATCCTGAAGAAATATCATTGAGCAAATATGTTGTAAAATGACGTAGAAATCATGCCAACTTAGTTTCTCACAATTACATCCCTAATAAACTTAACAAGACAGCGTGCTTGTAGGAAGGTTCAGAATATCCCAACTTAGCTATGTTGTACTTAATCACGGTTAATTTACTAACTGTCACCTGTCAAGTGGAATTATGCATTGTGATCAATTTATCATATGGTTTGCACCGAAAAAACAAATTCAATTTATCATATGGTTGCAAGTTTACCAACTGTATCAAAGCTCTGTGCCATAGGAATAACACCATCAACAGAGATAATGCCGTGTGAAGGCCGAATTCCATAGATATTGCAGTACGCTGATGGGACTCTTACACTCCCGCCAGTGTCGGTACCTCATGAAATGGAAGAAAATTGTTTCAAGATTGACATACCAACCTAATTTTCCTGAATTTTCCAATTATAAGAAAACAACACACCTAAGGAAAAATCCACAAGGTTTGCACCAACTGCAACAGCAGATCCACTGGAAGATCCTCCAGGAACTCGATCAGGCGCGCATAGGTTTTTAGGAGTCCCATAATGTGCATTTTCCCCATTTATGCTACAAAGGAAATGATTGTAAGAAATTTGTGATCATACAATGTGACTTCCAGTAATCAGGAACAAAACGACAAGCCAAAAAGATTGCAAATTTGTCATAAGAACTCCAACTATTTGAAGGTAATTTGTCCAAGATGAAAAGGCTATAGAAGATCATTCCTCCATCAAAAATAGATTTGAGAGTAAAGAAAAGGATACAGGCATGCCATCTAAAACTCTGACTGCAAATCGCGATGCATGTTGTTTGAGAAAATTGGACAATCCTTAAACATATCGTGCGAGAATCACATGGACACTATTCTTCAAAAGATTACATCCCTTTTCTAGACAGAGGGAGTGTAATCTTTTATGCTGAGTCTAAAATTTATAACAGGCCAAAGTAGAAAGCTCCTTCGACTTGTGGCTCCTTGATCAGAAGAGAACATAAGCGGTCAGGATTGCACTTGTTCTCAACAAATCATTTCTGTTGAAAATTATGGCTAATAGCTTAACCATTATGGTTTCACGGATTTCCTTATGGAGATTAGATTACAGAACCGTGATTCAATACATGTTTTCTTTTAATCAAAAGTCTTTGTTATGCGACCTCACTATCCCGATATTTCTGCTTTTGATTACAACGGACAGATAAAAGACTTCACTGAATTGTTGTACTGTTAATTCTGAAGGATTTACACATAATCAAACAGAAACAATCTCTCTCCAATAATTGATCATTAACATAAACTAAGCAAAAAAGTAGAGTCTTTTCAATGATAGCTAGAAACCAAAACTACCCAAAAGACTAACCTATATGCCATTTCATCCATGACTGTCTTACCAACACAAGTAGCACCTGCTTTTAAAAGGGTCAGAACCACAGGAGCTGTGAACTTAGCTTGTGGGTGAGTTCGTGCCCAATCTGGATTCCCAAATCCAGTCACATACCCTTCCACATCAAATCTGCCCTTCAACATATCCCATCAAAATCAGAACATAAAAGGAAAAACCTTCAGATAAGTAAGAAGGCTTACATCAAAAATGGAATTTGCGACTCACAAAGTCTCCAATAATCTTAATATAATCTAGATTTTGGGTTTCGGGCCATGCCCAGAATAACTATAAGTGTTAAAACTGTGGAGGAACTTACATGTCTTTGACTGCAAAAGTGAGGCCATTTAAGGGAAGTTCATCAGAAGAAGAGGAGGGTGCGAGAGGTTGTAGTGTGAATTTCTCCATGAAAGCTCCATAATCCGACTCCATCTCTCCCTCTCTCCCTCTGTCTCTCTCTCTCTCTCTATCTCTATGCTGGAAATCGGATAAGGAGCAAGTGAGGTACTCATTTTTCATGCACCACCAAAGTTCTGTCAATCTCTTTTGGTAGAAATTCAATCTTCCCGTTTGTCGGGCCCAAAGTATCAAGGCTCCGTAGAAAACACGTTCATATGGAAACATTTACACATGTCGCACGTCTTGTGTTACATGTTTGCTTTTACCTCACCTTAGGTGACATATTAGTTGGTCACCGTCACCATTCAAATAAAAAAGTTGCATTAAAGTCCTCGGAATAAAAGTCACACACTTATACTAAAATAATTTCTACTTGTTATATTTTATACAAGACAATTTTTCCTAAAAATTATATAAAACCTAAACATCACGTATTTCACTTACTATGCTAACGAACACTAACTTGATGGGTACTCAAGGCCACGAAAAAAAAGCACATTTCAAATAAGCCAACCATCAGAGGCCTAATCTAATCCACAGAAGTGAATTTTTTTCTTTTTTGGTTGCATGTTCAATTTTCTGAACCTCTTTCAGCCAAATCAATATTGGGCCTCTCTTCGGGCCCTATGTTGTGTTCTCTAATCTTTTTGCTTTCGATCATCCCATTCTCTTCTCTCTCCCCAGCCTCAAAAATCAAAATGGAGCGCATCTCATTTTGAATTTCTCTCTTTCCGATTCTTCCCCTTTTGATTCTGAGATTGTTCCAATTACATTGTGAATGTGATGCCCATACTTCTTGAGTCAAAAGATCATCAATGTCCCAGGAGAAAGAAAATCAGAGATGCAACAAATCGCGTACTCAAGTCCTCTGATCACTATCAAAACTTCACCACCCCCTTCAATCTTTCCGACCCACAAAATTCTAACCCAAACCCACCTCCAAAACCCCGCAATTTCAGCAAAATGGGGCAGACAACGATCTGGGTCTCGAAGATCTCGCAAGCTTATCCTCGATTCAATCGCATTCGTCGCTTCTAGTCTCAATATTCTTCCTGAACCCTTGGATTCTCTGGTGAGAGAATTCTGGGTTGAGGCTGCTGCAGGTGGGGGTGGTGATGGTGGGAAATTCTGGTTCAGGCGTGGCTTCGGGGGCGGGGGCGGTGGCGGTGGTGGGAGAAGAAGATGCAAGACAGAGAAATTGGGGTTTTGGGTGGCATTGGTGGTTTTCACTGCCTTGGTTTTGTGGGTAGTTGTGGACAGAGAAAAACAGAGTGATTCTTTCTTCTGGGTTCTGCTGGGTATTTATGCCTTTGCTGTTTTCTGCTTGAAGGGTTGTAGGAGAGAGATTAAAGATTGGATTTTGGGGTTTTCTTGTGGAGCTGCCTTGATGGGTTTAGGTTTAGGGTTGAGGACTAATGGGAGTTTTGTGAGATGGGTTGATGGAATTAGGTCCAGTAATTTCCCAAATTCCATGAGCATTTCAAGGAAGAGAAGAAACAGAAGATGGATATGATTACATGAAGGAGAGACAGAGAGAGAGGGAGAGAGAGAGAGAGAGATGCACTTTTGTTTGCCTAATTCAATAGTGTATGCAATTTTCTCTCTTTCTGTAAACCAAGTTCATGTTCATACTTTTGAATTGTTGGAAGGAATGATTTTGTCAATCTCCCCTTTGTGGTTTGATTGATAATTTATCATTGGTGCTTATTGAGTTTCATGTAAATTTTGCAAATTTGGACATTTTTAAAAAGATGAAATCAGCAAAGCCCATAAATTTGGAGCTACCAAATGCAAAGACTAACTTTGTAATAGCAAAGTATATCATACATGTACGAGTATATACTCCCTAATGTTACGTGTTTATTTTTTTGAAAGATATTAGTCATACAAAGCAGTTTTACGCCCCCTCAGATGACACTTAAACTATGTTCATTATACCTTCTCTAACCACTCAGGTGTCCTGACTTCTTCAAAAATTACAGCAAAGAAGAGTTCCAAGGGGATCATCATGAATGGCACTCCATGCAGGCCAATCCATGAGGCTTACGGGTTGACCAAAGAATCAAATTGCATTCTTTAAAATCTCCCATCACTAGGAGAAATGTGGAGTATTGAACTCACATCTCCCCCTCGGAAGATGAAGCGGTATTATGAGATGCCAATGTCACGTTATTCATGTCATAGAAATTAAAAAGTTCAAAGCCGCGAAAGCTTGTTATGAGATAGTCTCGCCCACGAAATAGTTGTTTCTCCTTTGTCGTCTCGACGATTTCGGATAGTCTCGCCCATGAAATCGTCGTTTCTCCTTTGTCTTGTAAAGTCTGCCCCGTTCCGCCTTTGTCTTGAAAGGTCAGCCTGATTGATAACCGGGTTGAGGACTCAAATCCAACTAAACACGAGGAAATTTGATATAACCCTTCCTCTTCGGGTTCGCCTACTAGTGGCATGTGAGTTTCCCCATAATTAGACGCCTTCTGTTGAGCCTTCTACATGATTTTCGTCACCGGAGTGTCCCCGTCAGAGGGACAACCCTAATCGAATTGCCGAAAACAGGGAGGAAACAGAAATCACAGCATCACATTAATCGAACTGGGGAAGGGGGAAAGCCGCGAGCAGGGGGTGTTACGAACTAAGGAGAACAAACAATGGAGACGCAGGTAGTTGGCGTCCTAATTATGCACTCTAATTCAGTAAAAACACAACTATTTCCAGAAGTATGAGGCTGATATAGCAGCAAACAACACAAGTTTAAGCAAACTACAGGAACTATCAAGACAAGGCTAGTTTGATTACTACAGCATCATCAAACTGTCTCTCTATCCTCAGCTCACATTTCGCCCACCCTCTATAATTCAACTCTTCGCTCCCATCTGCCAAGAAACAACATATATGTGATCAAAAATTTGCATACTCTGACAAATAAGTTATCAAGAAGACTTTCAGGAACAAAGCGAGTTGCAGAGCCAACACAGTCTTCCCTATGGAGTGTCATACTACACTAATGTAAACATCACGTTTCATCTGACCCCAAAGTCGATCTTTAAGTACTTCGTTGATCTTTCCTATTTCTTTAAACCACACATTATAACCCTGTTTCTTTTCTACAAACATCCAAGCACATGTTGCTTAAAAGATCTAGAAATACACACGCAACCTTACCCTTGATAAGCTAGTAGAAATGTTGTTTACGGCAACCCACTAAAAGCATTTTCAATTTTTGAGAAAACAATTTCAACTAAAAACCGGAGACAACCAAGTTGATTTTAGTTAAAAGAACAGCTACCCTATAGCATCCCATTTTACATGTCCAGCTTTTCTTCTTCCCTTTATCTTTTCAAAAGATCGACTAAGATATGGTACGACAACAACAACCCAATGTTGATCTCACTTTGACTAACATATGGTAATGAATTAGATAAAACCAGCAAACGGCACTCACCTTTACACTCAACAGATACACTATGCATCCGAAGAAGATTGCTGCCGCTGCGGTGGTGCCTGAGGCCACATGGGCTGACCCATGTAAGCCTGAGACTGTGGGGCATAAGCATTTGGATTACCCATCATCATCCCAGGAGCTCCACCCTGAGCCACCGGATTCTGAGCTGGCGGAGGCATATAGTAGTATGGGAGAGCATCGGTGGGACCCCCTACAGGCATCCCGCCCCCTCTTGGGAGGGCAGCAAGTACGCCATCCTTCAAGTCCTCCCTAGGAACAATATCAACCAAGAAGTCAAAGATGTCGGTCCTCGTGATGGCAGCCGCTATGTCATTCTTTTGCAGGGTTCGGCGCTTGTTCTCCTCAGTGTGGTTCCACGACCTTAGGGTAAGCTCAAGGATGAACATCTCACAAGCCCGAGCAAAGACCACTGGAGCCTCGGCCGATATCATCCGAACATCCTCGTCGGCCTTCATGATCTTCTTGATCCTAGCCAGAGGGAGGCTGTGGTTCTTGAAATCTGTGACTTTCTCGATCTCCTGGTATTGGTTTTGCCAGAATGCTTGGAGCTGCTGGTGAAGTTGCTGCTGCTGCTGCTGGTGGATCTGCTGGTAGGCCATCTGGTGTTGGTTGATCTGGCCACCCGATGGTTGTGCTTGTCCACCCACCGATACAGGTTGCCCAGTAACTTGATTCGGTTGGTAGGCCCCACCATACGCCACTTGGCCAGATCCCATTACCTGACCATGCCCTTGCTGGTCCATTCTGCAATTGACCAGGAAAAAAATATATAATAACGATCAACATAAAGCATGTTACGGACCAAAAATTAGCCTAAGCAATTTCAGTATCATCAAACTAGAGATTCAAAGATTGGTTTCCATATAATTAAATGACAAACGAGAAGTCAAATTTGTAGCATCACGATGCCACTGGGTATAGCTTTTCACATCCGGTGATGTAGTCAAACTGTCAAAGTAATACTAGAAAAAGAATGGTGAACATATCACAGATGATTGAAACAGATAATCAAACAAGTACGTCCAAAGAAGAAGAGATAAGATATCAACATGGATTAACCAAACTGGTATATGAATGTTTGACAAAGCTAATAAGAATTTTTTTAAAAAATCCAAGGAAAACAAATGGAAGAGAGGAATGAGAAATGAAACAGCAAACCTAGGTTTTGCAGGGATCGAAATTTGAATGCAGAAGACACAGGAATAGTATGATAATGCACAGCAAGCTCGATGCGGCTACTGTATGCTGAATACTGAATACTGAATACTGAATACTGAATAGAACACGAACCCTATAGGCTACAATGAATAGATAGTCGACTGCCAAAATAGCTAATCAAGAATGGGTTGGTTCAAACATGGTAGCTCCATCCTCACAATGCAGAAAGTAAATCCACCTTGGTTCATATCTCAAATTTACCCAAAAATGGGTGTGTAGGAAATCTACCAAAACAAGTCATAAATCAGCCACGGAAAAATCAAGAACATGATACAACATTACAACCTAACCATCAAACAGTAATGTGGAGGATAATAAAAAGAGCTGTGCTCTGTAACTTTAATCATCACAGTAATGAGACTTTCAAATGTATTACCCCAAGTAACATTACCTTATACAGAGTAGGGAATCCCCAATTCGACATGACAGTAATAATAATTGCTGGGACCACTCCGTGACCCCATAATCTGCATATTGGGCCCGGCTAACCGAAGCCTGAATTTGGGTCAATTTTATGTCAAAAGTGGCTGTTGGAGAGGTCTTCCTAACAACTAGGACCATAATCTTCTCCCTCTGTGATTTTCAGCTTAATGTACTGGACCATTCAAAGCACTTCAGTTAAGACGCTTGCTATCCCTTCTTCTTCTTAAAGCCTTTCTACACCCAATACAGCAAGGCAATATGAACATTGAGAATCTCTACTTGTCAAGGGTAAGGTTACATACATTTAGAATTTCACAGGACGCCAGAACCCAATTTGGCATGAACCTGCCTTTATCATTAAATTTCAGCTATGTACAATACTATTACTAATAGTATTTCAGAAATACATCCTAGAGAGAGTGTTTACTGAGACAAGATTCAGCACGCCATTACACAATGCTCCAGTCTTATCTTTGTAAAGCAACCCCGGTTCATGCACAAATACCGGCAGTCACCGTTTTCATTGAAGAAATGCTAAACTCATTCCTTCTATGTTCTAACCACAACAATAATATTCAATGGCCCCCTATGTTGTCCCACACCTATAAGAACCGGCATTTATATATACTCTTGAGTAAAGGATAGAAAGAAAACTCCTGAGTACTCCATTTATCCTAGAATACTCATCAATTATTGGAAAGAAAATTACGATGCCTGCCACTTCCTAATCACTCAATCATCAGCTGGATTTGTCACTTACAGAGTCTCCATTCCCTCCTACGGTCCTAGCACATTATGGAACATGCCATGTGTTCTGGGAAAATTGACAGGTTTTAAGAGAAATAGAAGATACATACATACATACATACATACATACATATATACATATATATATATATATATATATATATATATAAAGGACATTGAATTGACAATTTAAGTGGGGTAAATGGAGGCTCACCTGACTTTTAGCATTCACATATACAATAGAATGTCAATTCAGGGGGAAAATGCTCAGGAAAATCCGAGAAAGTTAAGGAAATTTTCAAGGGTTATAACAAAAAGATCCCTTTGGCAATTGAACACTTGGAAAAAGTTATCTAGCTAAATCTAAATATTTGATTTTTTGAATGATTAGCTTGGAAGTCCAAATCAACCAACAAGACGACAAAATGACAGATGTCAAACCAGGACCTGGTATACCGATCAATGAGATAGCCCACCTTACTAAGCAAGTCCACAAGTAATCAATTCATTTTATATATAACCTAAAAGGGCCAACCGAAATGCAAGCGTAACAGAGTGGAACTCCTGGTTATAAAACGATGGCATCAACCACCAAAGAAAATTGTCAAACAGCTATTCCTCCAAACACAGATAAAGTCTACATGCCTTGCCTCCAAACCCAACAGACTGTGTTATCCCAAAAGGAAGGAAAGAGGAAGAAAATCACTTTTGTCAAGAACCAGGCATTTCAGATTTAATTCTCCCCAGTCAAGTAAAGAAAAATAATGACTTCACAAAATACTGAGCTGAGAGCTCCCTCTAGTCTGAAGCGTATACCAACAACCCCCACCCCCAAAAAAAAAAAAAAACTCCAAAATAAGAAATAAAGAGATGGACCCTTCTCCTATAAGCGAATGGTCCATGATAAACATAGGTTAAGAAATTGACTTGATCAGTCCTTAAATGTATTACTGTTGAAGGTAGTGATTCATTCTAGCATTTTCAAGCCACAAACATCAAAGTGAGCAACTATATGCACGTTCTTTTAGCCTTCGTTCATCTACAGTTATAAACAAAACACTACCATGTCAACTTAGCAGAGATTGCCTCAGAGGCTAAAACACACTTCATCACTCACAAAAACAAGCGTTCCTTGTTTGCCACTTCCTTCCACATCCAATCTCTGAAAACTATTTCTTACTCTGCTGTCCAAACAAGGAACACAAAAATTGTGCTTTAAATGGCTCTCAACAGAAAAATACTTCTAGCAACACACTTGTGATCTCATAGTACCTATACTCAACTCCTTGCCAAGTTATCGAAAAATGATGTCCAATTTGCCCAACCACAACCCAAAGGAGTTTCAAAAATGCAACCATTTTCTTTAACTTGATCCTCAAACCTAAAGTGACATCCTCTAGGAATGGGCTTATGCTTTACTTTTGGGAGAGCAGGGTGTTCCAAATTTCAGATAGAATATAAGAAAACCATTCATAGTTTGAGCAAGAAAACAAACGACATACTTTAGTATAAATGCAAAAGATAAAATATCAGAAAGGGAGGTAATCCTTTGACTTTAACTCATTTGCATTACAAGTACCTAAGCACAATTTTGGTGTAAAGAGATCATGAGAACACACTCTTATCAAAAACAAAAGAGAGATCATGAGCAAAGTCCCATGAATTCACAATCCAAAAGCTTCTAGCAAAGGATGGAACTAAGATTTAAAACATGGAAGGTCAAATTATGCAACATGCACTCAAATTGCAGGACTGACCTTTTAGCACTTAAAATCAACCCCAACCCCAAACCCACAACAAAAAGAGGGGAAGGGGAGATCATATATACCCACCAGAATTTATACACCAAAACACCCAAGATTGGTTGATCCCTCTCTTCGGAAGCTAGATTCTCCCTTCCTTAGGACAAGAAGAAAACACTCAAAATAGATCCAAACAACCAATCAAGCAAAAACGAGAGGGGGTTCTACTGAAATCGTTTACATGAAAGACAGACAAAAGGAGAAATTAGGAGAGAAAGGGGCAAGTGTTTGTTTCTAATTATTGAACGCCCTAAAAAAGTGGTCCAAGAAAAGTCCATTGTTTGCATACAAACATACACAGCCCCTTATGCTGCAAAATTAAGCACTAAACATGGGGAGACAAAGGTGGAAAATTCAACCAAAATTCAATTCAACCTCAAGTTTTCATCAAGGGTTAAAGTAAGAAAGAAAAGGGAGGGAGAAAATTCAAGCAAAGTGGTTGAAAATAGAAACAAAAAGGTAGAAAATTGAACTGACTGAGGAACAAAGCAGTGAATGTCCTTTTCTGATTGCTCTAATATCACCTAAAAACCCAAGTTAAACAACCAAAAATCAAAACAGAATAAAGGGTTCAAAATTCAATCTTTATCACGTTAATTAAAGGTAGGACTTAAATCCAACAAAAGGAAAAAATCATGCAAATTGAACAAATTCAATTCTCAGACTGAAAACATGCAAAATAATACAAAAGCAAGAGAGAGAAGTTCATAGTACCTGAGAAATTATACAGAATGTTGAACTACCAAGCACTGCTGTTAAACCAGTAAACAGCACCTAAATCAGGAAAAAGCCAAAAAAATATTACCCAATCAAAAACCCATCAAAAATACACACTCAAAATTCAATAAAAATGGAAAAGAATGCATTAAAAGGGTGCCCAAAAAGGGAACAGAATTTGATCCCATGAATTTAAGGCACTGAACAAGTACAAGAGAGAGGGGGGCTTAAAAGACCAGACCTTTACTGTTTCTAGGGTTTTGATTTGGTTTGAGCAGCCCAGAAAAAAATGGAAAAATCAAAAAATGGGTTAAGAGAGAGAAAGTACTGAGTACTAGCAGAAGTTTGAAGAGGGGGTTCCAATGATTCCTCTGTTGTTTCTTCCCCTTTTTCTCTCTCCCTCTGTTTTCCTCCCTTTTTCCTTTTTTTTTCCTTTCCCTGTTTGATCGAAAAAGAAAGCAGAGCAAAAAGAGGCTTCGATTCTCTTCTGACTTTAAATTGTCAGATTTTCAATTTTTCTGGGTTTTTTTTCCAGAAAAAATTCCCTGTTGGGCTTCTTGAATTATGACCACTTTGCCCTTTATGGAAATGAACAAATGACGAAATTTTGACAAAATGTTGTGTTGGCTTCCTTTCATTTAATTCCTCTCTCTCTCTCTCTCTCTCTCTCTCTTCAACGACCGCCATCCGCCAAAACTAAAAGCTCGTCTCCTGCAACCTCATATTCTTGCTCTCTCTTTTAATTAATTAATTAATTAATTAATTAATTAATTAATGTAATTAACAAAATTAAAATAAGTTAAGGTAGGTTATCTGTCTAATTAATGATCACATCATCCTCCCAAGTTCACCATATTCCATGATTGAGTATTTTGTCTCTTCCAGGTGTCTCTTTTGAACAGTGAAAACACAAAGACTATATATTTCATAAT
This sequence comes from Talinum fruticosum, assembly GCA_021018815.1. Classification (NCBI taxonomy): domain Eukaryota; kingdom Viridiplantae; phylum Streptophyta; class Magnoliopsida; order Caryophyllales; family Talinaceae; genus Talinum; species Talinum fruticosum. The sequence continues at coordinate 851,101 of JAITYX010000103.1, forward strand.
CATCTTTTTAGCTACGTGTATTTATTATATATATTCACTACTTTTTTAAAAAATGTTATAAAAAATAATTTTTAAATAACTTACAAAAAATTATTATGAAAAATAAATATCAAAATAGTCGAAAAAGTGGGCATTAAACTAAGTTAATTATCGGATACCTCATGCACAATTTACATGATTTAGGCTCTATTCGAAATGACGTTTATACCAATATTTATAAAAGTTTTCACCTCTTTCAACTCATTTCAAATCAATTTAACTCATTTATCCTATAAAAACTAACTATTTCAGCTCATTTAAGTTCATAACAAGTATAACAATTAATCATTTCATCTCGTTTCAGCTTATAACTCTATATAACAACTTATTTTAATATTTATTTTGAACAGACCCTCAATAAGATTTCATAAAATCGTTTCACCAAATTAAACTGGTAATTTAAGTGTTTTTTAAATCAAACTAGTGTTTTCAGTCGGTTTAAGACTTAAATTACAACATATAATCGACTGAAATTAGGATATATATAACTGAAATGAAGATGTTGAAAGATGAATTCTTATTGAGATGAGATCTCCCAATTAAGATAGAGGGTTGATTCTATGAATGAACAACAAGTGTGATGATGAATCATGATTCATGTGTTCTTAGGCAAAATCAAGGATGGTCTTTAAGTGGTGGGATCATTTTCATAGGAACACAAAATTACAAATACATCCCCTGGCTGTTACTACTTATTTTGACAAGTGTATATTTGCAATCAACAATTTACAAAACATACATTGTATTGTACAAATGAAATTAATACACTTACCCATATTAATATTATTGTGCAACCGAGTTATATTTGACAAGGGACACGTGTCGGCCTCGCACTCGACTATCTACATTTATATCAATATTGTCATTGCTAGCTTGGCATGAGTGGAGTCTAGATTATATGACACGTAATTGACTTTGGTTTCGTTTTTATAAAGTTTGAGGAGATATAAAAATATATCGTCTTATTTTTTAAAAAAAATATACAAGCAAATAATAATCTAACTCTAATAGGCACATATCATTTCGAAAGACATTTGCAAATAGTGTCTTATGAATGATATCAAAAGAAGGATTTTAAAAAAGTTTTTATTAAAGTTTAAAATTTATTTGAACTGGGTTTTAAGACGCGTATGTTCATATCTACTGTTAATCATGAATAGAAATCTTTAGCAATGGTTAGTAATGGTAAGTTACATTTTAGAAGCGGTTGTGAGTGATTAACAGCGGTTGAAGATAGCGAAAATTAATTAGAAAACGGTTAAGTAGTTACCCAACCATGAAACGAACAAACCCTCGATGTGATATTATAGTTGTTATTAGAGAGTTTTTCTTTTTGGGTTCAGATATTGGGGAGAAGTTTAGCCTCACAAGATATTACAGAGAACTTAGACACAAGCCCAACTATATTTTTAAGTTGCTGACGAAATTGGCCCAGCATAACTGGCTGGACAAACAGAACATATCTCAAACTTCTATACATTGGGCTATGAATTGGCCCATTCATTTGGGCTTTTAAAAAAAAAAATCAAAACTTCACGGTTATTTTCACAAACATCCGATAAAATTGAAACAGTATAGAAAACGATATAAAAAGAGTTTAAATTGAAACAATAACTAATTAATTGACTATTGATTTAAAATTTCAAACTAATACTTAAATATCATTATATTATCGATGTCAATATAGCTACTTAAAATTTTTTAAAATTATTATTAGAAATTTGAGTTTAAATGTCACCTATACTAATCTTTCTCTTGTACCTCCCCTGTTCTTGAAACTTCTGTAAATTGGAGTCCAGCAAACTATTATATTGGGGTTCATAAGGAATAGAGCTCTCTCGATGTAGTTTTGCTATACTTAAACTCAAAATTTTATTTAAGAAAAATAAATATCAAACAATTTAAACCGTCTACATTAATACCAAGTTGCTCTATAACCTTATTATCACGGGAAGTGAGAACTAATGAAGGAAGAAATAATGTTAGGTAAAAGTCCTTTCAATTGATACATTTTCGGAGATTCAAACTTATTTTATTTCATTATTGAAATGAGACTCATTACTATATCAACTAACACTTTATTGATTAATTTTAAATTTTATATATAAACACGATTATGTTGTTTTTATGCCTCGGTGATTTTTTAAAAAATTACTATACTATATATTATATTTAATCATGTATCATCAATTACCCCACTATTGTTTCAAATAAATTACACGAAACTTAAAATCATTCCCAAAAGAGAGAGTCATTATTGGAGCACTTGAAGTATGTTTTGAACACAAGTTAAACTTTGACCCTCACAAAACTTTCCAAGATGCAAAGTTTGACATGCCCATCAAAAAATCATTACAATTTTTTATGTCTTGACGGTTGATATGTACCTAATAATTTTACTATTTTTGTCTCTTTTTATTTGGGTTTATATGCCAAGTTCATCAAATATGCATGGTATTTTAATTCACATTTAATTTGCGACGATAAAGTTATCATTGAGTGTCTCAAAGAAAAGTATATAATTTCATGACAAATCGAATATATTATCAAGGATACCATGTAAATGATAACAAAGTTTGACGGTGTATAGCCTTTTTGTGGCTTCTTTGTACCTAAAAAGACAAAGTTCGACGGCTGCAGCACTAATCATATATTTAGGAAAGCAAATAGCGCATTAGATTGGTAGACACATTATGGACACGCTATTACTACTCCAACCATTTGGGGAGATTGCCCCTCCGTTATCTCTCATGTATTTTGGCTAACGATAATTTGGGTAGATCTCTTATGAGAAGGGTTGCCTAAATTTAATTTATTAATTTTATTTACCCGGTGAGAAAAAAATTCACATCTAATTTAGTATAAAATCACAATAAACACACACATATTTGCCATTTTTTTTAAAAAAGTTTTTTTTAACCAATTCGCATCGTAAATAAATTTTTTAACTTATTAATATTAAGAGTCAACTGAAATCAAAATGCATGATGATTAGAAGCATCTTATATTCGACTTCAGTTCTATTTGTCACTCATATGACATTGATCATACAATAACAACCTCTCTTAGTGTAGGTTCCGACTGCAAAATTTGGGACATCAAGTTTCAAATGTGAACAGTTTTATCAATCCCGACCCCTGACATGCATCCTTACGCGAGACACCGTACTAATAAATATCTTAAATCTTTAGGAATATTAACCAGGGCGACTGTCAATTAGTTTTTGCTGAAATAGTGAAGCAGCCAAAGGGATCTATGCTTTGTATATTCAGAAAAATTTGGTCTAAAATTAACAAAAATTGCGGCAGTCAGAAATCCATGCCCACCTCTCTCTTTTTCTCTCTCTCTCTCTCAAAGTAGGCTTTTGCTATGCTCTGTGTTTGTATGACCAGCTGGAAAAAAAGTGCAATACCTAACAATAATTTCATAGTAACAATGATTAGCCAAAGAGCGAACAAATGTTCCATGATTGGTTCCAATTTTTATTTCCAAATTTATCTTCATATGTCCGTAGACCTTTTAAGTGTAACCGTAAATTAATTCATCTGATAAAATTTTAGAATTTATAACAAAGGATTTAATCTCGAACTTAAACCGATAACTTTGTGCTCTTCTCTCTATGTCATAACATCATCTTTAGATTTATATTTCTTTATCCCATCGTGAAATCTTTGTATCACCGGCATTATATCACTTACCTTTTGCAGATAACTCATAATGCTTTTTCACACGTCTTTTTACAACTATACTTACGAAGTTACGACTTTTTGACGCATTATCATTAAGCAGTTAATACCACTAGAAACAAATTTCTAAAACTTTTTCACAAATACATTTTTTTCTAAAATTTGAGTTATCTTTTACAAAACAAAGGTGGTGGGAGCCCTTTTGAGGATTCTATGGAAGCAATTATTGGTTATATTAATTTTAAAATGGTATAAAATGTGTGATTCTTAAACAAATCTATTATTATTATTATAGGAGTGTATATATATACATGTATTTTTTTTTTGGATTTTATTTAATTTGATGGAAGCTTTGTCTATTTTTGGCCTAGTTTGATGGAAAATCCAGCTGGATTAGATTGGCAATTTGTGATAAACTCTTGTAAAGTGGTACTAGTTTTAAGTTAAAGGCCCCTTTCATTTATTGAAAGAAGATGTATCACAATTGATATGTCATCATTCACCTCCACTACCATCTCCCCACCATCTTTGAAAATGAACTCTAAATAATCTTCCAAATTGTATTCTCATACTTAATTGATTCCTCGTTGATTAGAACTGGTCCTGTTACTGTCAGCTTGTACAGAATAAAGCTCTTTACATATATCCTTTAGTTATCATTTTAGAAGGAGATAACCAAACGGTCATTAAAGCAATTAAAGGAGAAATCTACGTCCTTGGAAAATCCGGACATTTATTCAAGACACTCGTTGTTTTCTTCGGAGGTGTAATCACGTCGTTATTCATCACACACTTATAAAGAAGGGAATCGGGTTCAGATTGGATGGTCAAGTTTGGTCTTTATATTTCTTCTTCTTTAGTTTGGTTTTCTACTCCTTCTTTTTGAACAAAAATTAGTTGAGACGACTTATAGATGTCAATGTATCATAATTCATAACCTTTCTGAACAAAAATTTTTGTATATGAATCTCAACCCTGATATACATTGAATCATTACATAAGGTAAAGTGTTGTCATAAGATGAATACGATATGTATTTTAAAACATCAACTTGCATATGAGATAGACGAGTCCGGGATACAAGACATTACACCATAAAAGCTCAAGTGGGCATATACATATGTTGTTTTCTTAGACTTCATTCTCTAACTCTCTTTTCTTAGGACTGAGAATAGGAGATATGGGGATCAATGATTAGCTTGCATATGCATGTAATATAGACTTCCCTACCAAATTCCTTAGCTTGCCAGGACAACTAATAAGATTTTGTTCACCAACACAGGAAATAAATACTCATATCCAACCTAAAATATTTTTTTGGGTTTGTTTGAGGGGTTTTTTTATTTTATTTTATCGAATTGAGAATGTTTCATGATTAATTTGGTACATTTCGTTATGGGTAATTATATTGCAAATCATTGAAAAATATTTATCTGGTTATTTAGTGTTTATTTTTTATTTTATTGATTAATTTGTCGCGGAGAGTTTCATGATTCAACATGGATAACTACATACCGATTATAGTATTATGTGAGTTTGGCGTGCATAAAAGAATATTTAAGAATGTGACGAGGGTATGTTTAAAATAATATTTATATCGGTATTTATAACAGCTTTTCAACTAGAATAGTTATAATAGTTAATTATTTCAATTCATAACAGTTAGTTGTTTTAACTCTGGTTCAACTCATTTCGGCTACAAAATTTATAATAATATGTGAAATAAATTTGTACCCACTAATTCTCCTACTTAAAGAAGAGACCCAAGTTCATTTTTCACATTTTAAAGGTCTATTCAATATTTCATTCCCCTCTCCCTCTCTCTTTCAGGGGTCAAATCAATATTTCAATTCAAAAAAAAATACTTATTGAAGAGATAAGCACAAGTCAATGATGCAATAATCTAAACCAAATGTCAATTAATTATTAGCATAAAAAATATTTATATAATGAATGAATGAGAGCCCCCAATAACAGCTCTCCCTTTCCCTAATCTATGAGCTCATATCCTTCCTCCCTGGTCCTCACTGACTTCTGGGGTCCGCCCATTTGTCCAGGCTAGGGTTTCGTCATGTCATTCTCAAATCAAAAATGTAGTTTGAGCCATTTATTTACTTTGTCTCCGGCCATATTTAATACGACTTTTTTAAAAAAGTATTCTATAAAATTAGCTGTGTTTGGTAGTGTTTATCTGTTTTAATAGGTGCTTATCTGTTTTATTAGCGATTAACTGTTATTGACTAATGGTTAGATGTTCAACTAGTGATTTAAGATAATTGTATTTGATTATAATAACTGTTTCAGATAGCAGATTTGTATAAAATGACTTAAAAGGATATAATTGATAAAAGTTTTTGGAAAATAAAAGGAAAAATTTTGGAAATATATGTGCAAACATTAGGTATTGGTTTTGAAAACGTTACGTTGAGTAACTTTTCGAAAACATTACATAAACCTCTAATCACTATGTCAAACTTTACTTTGCTAAACACTTATATTTTTAAAGAAACAAGTATTTTAACTCTTTTAAAATACTAACCACTACCTTCAAAATTAGTGTCAAACATACCCTAAGTAGAAGACGAGGAGGAAGAGGAAGAGGGGAAGGTAAGAAATAGGGGTAGGTCTGAATAACTACTCCATCAACCCACTTTCTGACCACTTCTCTCTCTATTTACTACACTACTACTACTAGTAGTAGTCTATTGATTGCTGTCACCAAACTCATCGACTTGGGTTGGGTGGTTGTTAACTAAAATTCCTTTGTTTAAATTGAAAGATGGTGTAATCTCTTTTAGGTTGTGAGCGTTAAAGATAAAATTTTTTCAATAAATGCGGCTTTTGGGATTTAAATTTGTGTTATTTTTTTATAAAAGTGAAACCGTTATGTTACCACCACAATCCACACTTTGTTGGTTGTTAACTAAAATTCTAAAACTATACTCTCATGGATCGAGGATTTGACATCATCACAAAAAGAAAGTAGTATTTTGTTCAATACACCATAAGAGTAAGAGAAACTGTAGATGAGTTCAAGTGGTGTCTTTCGGTTAACTTGTTGAAGTTAAGCTTATGATACAGTTTTATAAAATAAGATATAAATCATACAATAATAGCATTATATTTACTCGCTCCATGGTTATGGGTACGAAATAATTTTATGAAAATATAACGATATATTTTTAATAAATAGGGAATAATGATTGAATTTTATTGTGTACTCTTTGTCAATGATCACCAAAATCTTTAAAGATGATATTTTTTTATGTGAAATGGTCTATAAACGTTTTGGATGTGTGGCAATGCTTGCATCATAGTTTTGTTTTGAAAGGCAAAACCTCCCTATGCTCTAAAATCTTAGCTCATTTTCTCTTAACTTGATTATCTAAATTATAAATTTTGTCAATCTGATACGACAATTTTACGTAGTGAACTTCATGTATGATTTCTGTGGCAAATCAATCATATGATAACATCTTCCAAATATAGAATACGGACACAACTTGATTCACATAGTTAACGGTTCTCTTTAAACCGTCCATTAAATTCAAATTAAGTTAATAAAAGAGCCTGAATTTGATTAAAATCATTAAGAAATTATACATTGTCTCATTATAAACTAACTATAATCCAAAAATCATTAAAAATAATAAAAACCCAATTCAAAATTGCCATTATCTCACACAAAAGTGCAAGGATTAGAGATATTTATATAAACCAAAACCTCCATTTTTGGTGTTTATACAGAGGGAATGGCAGTTTTTCAACCCTCAAATTGAACCAAAACACTAATTTAAGATCAAAAGCCACAAATACCTACCAAAATACTCCAACCCTAATTAGCCCACATACTCAACTTGCTCCATAACAAACCTAGCCACCCAAAAAAAGGGACAAAAAAAAGAAAAAAGATTTACATAATGCTACAACTATTGGTGTTCTCATCACTAAAATAGGAGGTAAAAGGGTCATGGTACCCTGGAGCAGGGACCATGGGAGGTCCATAGGGCATGCCCATCTGTGGCCTTCCATACATCATAGGCTGAGGCTGCTGGTACATTCCATACCCATCACCACCGTTCATTTTCTGTTGATTCATCATGTTCATCATGGCCATGTACTGCTGCTGTTGCTGGGGATTGTTTCCATATGGGCCTCCTCCTCCTCCTCCTGGTGGACCCATTCCTGTGTAGTAGCCCCCACCACCACCTGGCCCACCAGCATTCATCATGGGCTGGGCTGATGACATGTTGTGGCCCATTGGGTGGCCCATTATAGGAATATTGTGTTGGTGCTGTTGCCCACCATTTTTGCCATGATTAATGCCATCATTTTCAAAATAATCACCCCCACCACCTCCTTTTTTACCTCCTCCTCCTCCTCCTCCTCCTCCTCCTTTGCCCTTGTTATTGTTATTTCCTCCTCCATTATTGGAAATAATACCCTTTTGATTTATATTTCCACCATGGTTTTTTCCCATTTTGCCCTCATGAATGTTTTTGCCTCCACCACCACCACCACCACCATTTTTACCTCCACCCCCACCACCACCTAGGTTTTGATGGCCACCACCTCCTCCCTTGTTACTTCCACCACCATGTTTACCATCTTTCTTCCCATCTTTGCCCTTCTTCCCATCACCTTTTCCACCTCCAACCCCAAGCATGCCCTTGAATAACCCAACCATCCCTCCACCACCTTTCTTGGCTCCAACGCCGCCTCCTTTGCCCTTCTTCTCCCCACCGCCACCACCTCCTTTGCCCTTCTTCTCACCCTTCCCATTGCCCATGTTGTGTATGTTCTTGGATTGTTGATGATGGGCATGCCCACCATACATGTCATGAGCTTCCATGTCGTCATCAAATTCATCATCAAACTCATCATCAAATTCATCATCGAACTCATCATCATCAAATTCATCGTCATCAAAGTCATCCTCAGGCAAGTTAAACTTGACTGATTTCTGCTCCTTCTTGTTGTTGGTGGTGGGCATTTTGAAATCTTTTCCCATCATTGCCCCTTTCATCTGTTGTTGAAGAAGTTGTTGGTGTTGTTGTAACAGCTGTTGATGTTGTAGTTGTTGTTGTTGGTTTCCTCCTCCTCCTCCTTTATGGTGGTCCTTTCCTCCACCCTTTTGAGCCTTACTGTTGTCTTTTCCCATTTTGCCCCCATCAAAGTGAAGGTTTTTGAACTGGTTGTTGAGATTCATGAACTGATTGTTGTTCTGATGAAATGAAGAACCCTTCGAAGGACCCCATAACTGAGCATGTTTTCCATGCTTCTCTAACTTCTTTATTAAAACACCTGGCTCGACATTCCCATTCACTGTTACCTTCCCCTGCTCTGTATCTATGTTCACAGTGTACACTCCTGAAAAAACCAGGGAAAATCTTAAGAAATTAAAATTTATAATGTGTTCTTCATCTATTATGACTTTCTAAACTCTACCCAAATGAGATTTTAGAGGGTTAAGGCCACTAAAACCCTCTAGAACCCCACCAAAGAAAAAGAAAAAATAAATAAAGGGAAGGGTTTTCAGATCTAAGTTATGGGAGAGAAAGTGAAGATTTTTACCATCAATTTTCTGAAGAAGCTTCTTGACTTTGGCTTTGCAGCCATCGCAGTCTATATTCAATCTAAGAACACAACTCTGCAGAACACAGCACAGTACAACAGCAGTAAGTACAGAGTGAACAACAAGATGAAATTTGTGCTCAGAGGAAAGACCATTAGAGAGAGAGAGAGAGAGAGAGAGAGAGAGAGAGAGACAGAGAGAGAGAGGGGTACCTGCGTCTTCAAAAAATCTTGCTTGTTCATGTTGGTAGCTCCAGTTGGGATGAAAGAGAGATCTAAACAGAGGCTGCCCTTTTAAAGGAGGGCACAGTTCTCTGCTGTTTTTGAAGGGCTTTATGATAGAGAGAACCGTAAACCGACTTGAAAGCTGCTCACGGTTCTGAGTTTGGGGTTATGAACTTGAGAGAGAGAGAGAGGCGGTTGAAGCGAAGAAGCAGAAGGCTATGCTATGTGTTGAGAAGGGTTTTGTAGGGGAGCCAAGCCTCAAGGCGTGTATTGGAAAGAGAGAGAAATCAGATGTGGACAGTTGCCGAATGCCCAACTAGCCAGGTTATTATCCATTTTGTGCTCCCACACCCACTCTTGTTCAAAGCCGCAAGGCTAACTAGTACCTATCTATACTCCTTAATATCATTCAATTTTCAATTTGATTTTGTGTCGTGTTAATTTTAGGTTAAGTTCCGATATAAATTTTAAGTGGCATAGTTTTTTATTTAAGCGTATTTCGTTAATATTTAGAGATGATTGGAAATGATGTTTACATCAACATTTATAACAATTTTGTACTCACTTTAATTATAATAGTTAATTATTTCATTTTATTTTAGTTTATTTCACTCATAATACCTAACTATTTTATCTTACAATAACTATAACTGTTATAACAGTTGATCATTTCAACTCGTTTCAACTCATTTATGTTTTAACAGCTATAACAGATGATTTTAACATTTATTTTGAATAATCTCTTAGTCTAACTAGTTTATTTTGTAAAAATAAAAAACTTTGGTGGAAAATATTCAAATTAGGTTTAGATCACTCTATTCAATTTGGATCATTTTAAGTTTATGATGCATTTTGAATTAACCATTTCACATGTCGACTCATATATGAATTTCGGACGTTTGATTGATGTCACTTTTACCGGATCTATAGTGTTGGTGTTAGCTATTATATACTCCAAATTATCAATTTATTATTTTTTTCACTTATGTTGTATGAAAAAACAAATATTATGTAATTTTTTCAATTATATAACTTGGATTTCGATGACATTAGTTTTGCTAATGTAGCGTTGTTGAATGGAATCCCGAAATATATTTAAAGAAACTAAATTGTGTTGAATAATTGTAGTTAAAAGTAGTGAAAATCTACAGAAACAAAGGCAATGAAATGGAAGGTACTAGAAATTAAATGACATTAAATGTAATTGAATACTACTGCCTAATAAAATCAAGTACTAAAACTTTTTTTTTAAAAAAAACCTATAAATTTATCTCTCAATATAATTTTTTTCTTTTGCATAGAAATTTACTTTAGTATTTTTTATTTCTCCATTCAATTTCTTTCTGATCAATAATACGAGTTAAATTTTGTGAATAATACAAAATTAAGTTACAACGAAAAAATTAATATTAAATATCCGACCAGAGGATACTAACATTATTTTCCTGTTACTCGAGCAAGCATTCAAATATCTATTCAACATTTATTCGTGTGAAATACCTAATATCAATTTTTATTCCAAAATTACCTCAAAATAAAACGAGGGAAAGAAAAAAGAGTTTTTGGATTTTTTTGTAATTTTTTTTTTAATTTTATGAAAAAGGGTTTGATGCCCTTCTCTGTCTTTCAGAGTGTTGTCGGCTATTTCAAACAAGTATGAAAAAGTGGGTTGGGTCACAGTGGGGACAGAAAAAAGCCAATTTAATTTCATAAATTTGGAAAAATAATAATTCAAAAAATATATATATATGCATGAAACAGGGTGTAGTGGAGTTTTAGCTTGATTTTTCTACTTCTGTAGGGAAAAAGCAGAGTGGGTTTCACTTTCATCTGTTTTTTTCCCTTTTTAAATTTTATTTTATTTTTTTATCTAAAAATGTTAACATCAATTACATGCCTAAGCACGATCATTAGCAGTTAAATTTGTCTTAGAAGTTTCCTTTCTTCAACTATGTGACTCTTTATGTTGACTTTAAGGCACAAACAATAACTAATATCGGTATCAGTTATATCAATTTAAACTAGTTTTATAAGTATATATCGTTTTTATTTTACTTGAATAAGATTTTCTTATTATAAAGGTACACATATTTAAATATAAAATATGAAAAATATAGACAAAATTTATAAAATTTAGATTATTACAGTAATAATTGTGAAAAGAACATACTCTAAACTTATACTCATGTTAGCTGTTATGAGTTATTATTAGATGAAACGATTAGATATGAGCTATTACAAACTATTACGAGATGTTATAAATTATTACGAATTGTTAACTATTATAAACGTTGTTATAAGCGTAAAATGGACATACCCTAAAAAAATAAACAAGGCAGAGTTTTTGGGTATTAAAATTGTGAAACTAAAATGTACAGTTTCATGTTTAAAATTTTGGGTATTAAAATAAACTATAATATTTTTTTGTCGCTTTATGCCCTTCAGATCCATTAATGCTAAATACATGAGAAAAGATATCTCGTATATATAAAGTTAACGAAATTAAACCCGAACCGAACCTATACGGAATAAACACCTAACATAGTTATACATACATGGTCCTTTATCGGCTTCGAATCTAAACATATACATATAGAAGGTATTCTATTATATATATATATATATATATATATATATATATATATATATATATATATATATATATATATATAATATGGAATATTTGTAACAGATTATTTGCAAAAAATTAGAACTAAGCATAAAACTAATTAAACAAATCCAAACACCACATGGTCTTACAGTACTGCAGTTTGTGCTTGAAACCTTTACATAATTATTATAATAATAATTAATTATGAAAATAAATCATAGTTTACCAGTCAAAATTATAAGTAATCTCACTTTAATCCAGGATTATCATTTCTTATGGTGAAGCACTGGAAGTCAAAGCAAATAATTTCTTGGTAAGTCCATTTTTCAGTCATTTTTTCAATTGTCAGACAGCAAATGTTGTATGTCAGTACAATTTACTCTGACAAATTTATGTCTGTTAATATTGAATAATTGCATTTTCCTCCCTGGGGAGGGAAATTAGGTACCAAAGTCAAGCTCCTGACCTGGGAATTGGGTGTATAACTGATTAAAGCTTAAATTACTTTTCTATGATTGGCTTTTTCAGATGGAAAATAATAATATAACTCACATTGGGTATTTAAAAAAATCAATTGAAAAAAGAATTAACTGTCAATAATCAAACATAAAACTTGTATAACATAAATTAGTTGACTCGACAACTAAATTTATTGAACACATTTATTCAATCGTTCATTTGAACAATTGTTCGTTAACAACTAAAATTTAACAGCTTATTAACTATCTAAACAGACTATCAGCTTATACAAATAATTATTCGCTACTCAAACAACTCATTTTGCCGAACATGACCTAAGCATTTGCTGCTCTAGAATGATTATACCCTTGATTAAACAAAAAAAGTAAGAATTTGTTTAAGAAATTACTGATAACTATGAGATAACAAAGGAAAATTTGATTTTTAAATTTTACGTCATCAAATTTATAATATTTCGAATTTACGAACTAATTTATAGAGACGTGGACTTTTGAGCCTATTTATTCCCAATAAACTCCATTTTAAAAAACTAATTAACAAAATCCAAAACCGGGTCAATAAAATTAATTTTTCAAAGTAAATGAAATTATAAATAAATACGCTTATAAATTCAAAATGTTGTGAATCGATTCACGTAAAATTCGAAATATTAAAATTCTAATAAGATAAAAATCTGTTTTCAATAGTACACGAACCTGCTCAAACTCTTCTCAACTCAAGATTGTAAAAATATAACTTGAATTATTTTAATTTATTATGAACATTTTCCTTTATTTATTTATTTATTTATTTGAAAAGTGTGAGAAAACATCATTCACGGGATAGAGTTGAAGTTGAAGTGCGTGAATGCAAAGAAATGAATGGACTAATGAATAGTCAAGAAAGTGCACGTAATTTAATAATTATAATTTAATTATCTATGGGTGCTTAATGATCCTCACAAACAAAAGGGGATTAAAATTATAATTCATAAAGCTTTACACAATAGGTAGGAGGTAGCCAAGGGATAATATAATTTAGGGGGAAAAAATTAATCATCAAGTAGTTTGTTGGGATTAGTGCATTAAGATCTTCCTAATCTTCGTTATTTGGTTAAATTAATTAAGTGAGTCCAATTGTTTTCAACTTCCATGGTGCAAGTTGGTCTTTGCCTTGGTTCCAAATTCCTACATGTTGGTCTATAGAATTACTCCTAGTGCTTGTTCTTGTTGTAAAGATTAGATGATCCGAAACGAGATTAAGAAAAGACCCGAATGTTCTTGTTATAATGAGTTTAGGTGAATATATATATATATATATATATATATATATATATATATATATATATATATATATATATATATATATGTGTGTGTGTGTGTGTAGTCGATCAATACTTAGCTCACTTTGCAATTAAACCACTTTTACAGAGTTGCCAATCGGAATCTTGGACCTAGGCGTCCCCCTCATTGTTGGGTATAGAGCCCCGATAAAGGTGGCTAACATCCGCTAATTATAAAAAAAAGAAAAAAATATATCTCGTGTGTAATATCCCAACAAATAAGACTGTAATTTATCTACACGAGACTCTTATATTATGAATTTAGATATATTAGAAACCCGACATACATCCTGTAAGAAAATGCTCCAAGTCTTACATAAATATTTCAAGGACAACCAAACCACCCAACAAAAATAAACAATGCATAGTGTCTACTCGAAAAAGAAAAACACTCTTTATATGCCGGAATTTGTATTCGGAACTCGAAATGATGATATATAATCCCACAAAAGACGGGGTTGTTTGGTTTGACAACAAAACTATATTGTATTTGTATACGGCTGGTCATATGAGAAGTCCAAACCCAGGAACTTCAACTGTTGTCCTCTTTTGTTTTGTGCTGTGCATATCATCATGTCTCTCATTTTCTCTCTCTACAAAATCTTTCAAAATACTTCAACTCTCTCTCTCTCTCTCTGGACTGTACGGTGCCCCCAAGAAAATGACAACCCAAGCCAAGCCATCATCGAACCATGAAATAGCCTTTAAAAAAAAAAAAGGGGAAATCTTAGATATTTTTTCTTTTCTCTATAAATTAAAATATTTGCAGTCGGACAAAATTTGTGCTGTTTTGCGTTTGCCGGGAGTCGAACCCGGGTCTATTGCTTGGAAGGCAATTATCCTAACCGTTGGACTACAAACGCTTCTGTGTAATGATTAAGAGTGAGTAAATTAATGGAAATTCCTCTCGCAATTTCTAGATTCTTAATATCACACATATGTATGTAATATATAAACAATTATAAAAAGTTAATAATGTTTTACTTGAAACGTTTAGTATCTTTTAAAATTTTTTCGTCAAATTAAATGTGTTAAGTCTCGACAATTTTACTGTTTAGTTAATTTTTTTAGGAAAAGGTAAATATAATTCGAACTCGATAATGTCACGTGTTGTGAAGCTAAGTTTGTGTGGCAGGATGAGTTATAGCGAGCAAATTAAGTTAAACAAATAATTTTTTTCTCTTTTACTAATATCAGACTAATATAATATAAGAACCGATTGTATACATAACTAATCATAAAAATAGTCTTATTTCGTAGGATTTCGTTCATAATTTAATATTTTTTAAATTTAATAATATTTTAAAGTGACATAATTTTGTCGAATATTAATTTAAGAGTAAAATAAATGTGATATAATCATTTTTCAAAGGCAAGCATGGCTATATATATTAACTTTGCAGAAAAGTAAAAAAATAATTACAATAAAGTTGGTGCTTTGTTGACGGTCAAAGAGGAAGAGGGGAGACTCAAAAAAATGAGCCTTTGGTTTTGCATTTCTGCACATCAAACGAGACTAAAGTCTCTCTCATCAAAGGAAAACCACCACTCACTGCCTACTCATTTTTTGTCACCCCAACATTCACAAACATGCCCAATAAAATCTCTCCTTCACCCACAAAGTTTTTTGAGTGTTTTTTCTTGGTTCGATAAACTCAACATTCTATCGGTCTTCTATTTAGATCTGTTTGAAATTATATAAAAATTATTATCTATTTCTTCTTTCTGTTTTTTATTTATTTATTTTATTTTTTATTATTCGATTACGTTCGTTTCTACATTTCTGTTATAATTCTGTTACGACTATTAGATGTTTGATTTCGCATTCATATTTCATAATCTCAATGATATCACAATGGGAGGCAGCCTTTGGAGATCCCAATGCTTATTTTTTATTTTTATTTTTTTGGGTTTCTTGACATGGATGTCATGTCATATCTAGCTTCTACAGCAAACATTCGCTTTTACACTTTTTCTTTGTTTTTATTTTCTCCCAAAACAAAATTTTAGAAAAAAAGGGAAAAAACTACTTTTGGTTGTTTTGGGTTCTTGGCATCTTAAAAGATAATATCTTTGGTTTTGAACCACATGAAAAAGGAGTAAAGGAGGACGGAGGTAAAGAAAAGAAGAGGAAGAATATTAGCAAAAGTTTTGAGGTAAAGATTTTGTCTTTAACATTTTTTCATCTTTCCTCGATTGTGTCTCTTTCACATCAATAATTCAATGCATGCCTCAATCCCACTAAGAGATTTTCATGTTATGTAATATATGTATCGGTTTAGTTTTCCGATTCACAAATTTGAATTCGTGCATGAATCTATATTATTTTGAAAGGTTTTTTTTCGAGTGGGTGTTTTGGATTATAGAATTAGGAGCGGACATAAGTAGATTTAATCTAGCTGAAGTGGGAAGCAGCAGGAAAGAGTGGAATGAAGGAAACTTCAAAGTGCGAGTTGGAGATCAAACAATAGCTTAGTAAGGTAAGATGCGAGGCTAGTCTCCTCAGGATTATCCCATAAAGGGGAAATTCACAACAAAATCGACCATCTTTGTTTTGTGTTATTCCAATTTTGTGGAATTTCTTTTCTTTCATTTCCAAAATTACTAGAAATTAGAGTCTTGATGTTCGAAAATATACCATGGAAATCCCAAAAAGAACCGCAAAAGCAAAGAGCAAGTATCTACATGCCCAAAAGCTCTCATAATTGAAATATCTACATCTCCAGAAAAAGACACTCTAATTTTTAATTTACATCAGCACATTACATGATCTACTTAAAGATATCATGCTATGTGCATTAATACAAGGCACATTAGTACAGTGAAAACATCAGCAGCCACATCCACGGGGTCGGTTTCTGAGTCTCTGACTTCACGTTTGTATATCAGGCTCGGATTCTTGTTGCACATTAGAACCTTCACCACTTCCCTTTTCTGATTGAGTCCTTTTCTTACTGAGTTTACCCGAATATTTTGCGAAAGCTTCAGATAATGCTGATTTAATATTCAACTCAGGTGCTTTTTCTGACGTTTGCTTGAATCTTCACTCTCCTCGGCAGCTGGTGCTTCAGTTGCCAAGGAGCTACTCAGGTCACTTTGAGCAGGAGGAGCTTCAGGAAGTGGAGCACGGCTAGGCATCACACGCTTGAAGGGTTCATGAAAAGTGTCATATAGGCGTTGTACCTGAAATTCAGGCGTAAAGGTTAGGGACATTTAGCATAAAGAAGGAAGGACTTCAATAAGCATCTAAATGCTAAAGTGGACCAAGAAATTTCAACTTTTAGAAGCAAGTATGAATGTGTGTGGTACACTTGCTTTGATATAGTTGAGCAACAAGAAATTTAGTTACTAGCATAGACAGAATTAATTTTTTTAATAAAAAAATAACACAAACAATCCAAGAAAAGTACCTTGCGCTCCCCAATGCCAGGACAACGCGCTAAATCCTCCATGGAAGCATCCATGATACCAGAAACTGACTGTAAACAACATCCACAATTAGAGAATTGATTACAGGAGAAGTTGTGTCAAAAGGATGATCATCAATTTTGCATACCCCAAATGTAGAACCCAGCGTGACTACATCAGTTTTGTTAACATGCCGAATTGCAGTCAGAGCATGATTCAACTGCCACCAAACAAAAAGTTTAGACTTATACTTTAGTACACAAATGTGCCAACACTCCCGGATTATTCCTATCTCTTCATATGTTCAGGAAATGTTTAATAGATTCACCCAAAACATATGCCATAGAAACAACCTAGAAGATACATACCCTTGATAAATAATCTGAGTCCATATGGCCTTGAATGATATCTGCCGGCTTGTTCTCATACACTTTTATAGTCTCCAAGTATCGCCCACACTCTTCCAAGCTAAAGACACATCATGGAACAAAACAGGATCGGAATTTGGAATCATAACAGAGAACAAAGCCTAAAGTCCACCAAGGTGCATCACACAGACTTTTTGCTACCGGGGTCAACCAAAGAAGTTAGGCTGCCAATAAATATATGTTGAAGGAGTATCATGAAATATACAATTTTGAAAAAAAAATATCTTAATTGGATAAACTGCCCAAATCCAAAACAGGAAGGCACAAAAATACACTGAAAACATTAGACTGGGGTGAATACCGAAATAACTGCATGATTGTGCTACTGCCAATACATCTTCACTACATAATTTTTATTCTTCCAAAAGGAATCCAAGAATTGAAAAGAGAAGCACTTGATCATACCTCCAAGCACAAAGAAGAGTGCAATCATGAAGTAAAGCTGTTCTTGTGACTTCAAGTAAAGGCTTGACAACATCCTCCTGAAACAATTATCAATGATGTTTGTCAGAGGTTATATTTTTCAGAATAACAAGCGGCATTCAAACCAACCAAACTACAAAGAGCTACTGTACCAGTCTAGTTGCTCACCACATCAACATGGCATAATACCACACGAAGCCTGAAGTTCTTCAGTAGCTCCCTTATGCGATAATAAAGGTAGTCTGGATGAAGCAGGTGGTAGCGAAGACTGCAGAACACCATACCCGAAGGTTGAGCATGAGGGTTTCATTAACATTTACACTACTAAAGGAACCACAGTAGCACAAAGTGAACAACAACCGCCCCCAAAAAAAAGAAGTCATATACAGGGTTTTGTTGCTCATTTTCTCATCAATACTTGCATAATTGTCAGATAACAAGCCAGCCACTCCTTCCAAACCAAAAGAAACAAAAGAAACTCCAAATATATCAGAGCTTTTCAAAGGTTTAAGGAAACAGGAATAAGGATTCATCAAAGAGTATTACAAACAACTTTTTGTTTCGGTAGAAGGCAACATCACACCATATGCTTTGAGTAGATAGGCAAGAAGTTAATAGGGAGATAGACATAACAAAAGCAACAAGCACAAGCCATTCCCACTTGCAAGAAAATACACTGCATGAAACAACTCCATTCCCCTACTATACAGGCGTCTAAGGGTATCTCTGAACATAAAATGATCGAATCAAAAAAGATAGAAGTTGCGAACCAACCTTAAATAAAGGGCACATGAGTTCTGCCCAAGAACATAGTCCGGAATCACATCAGCAAAATTCCACCTTACATTTCTGATATGCTTGAGCAGAGGATTTCCTTTCTGCAGATGAAGATCAGCATACTGAAGTTAATTTCCAGAAAATTCAGCAAGCCCACAATCCACTAGTGCCCTATCACTTTTTAAGACCACTTCAGACGTGATCAAATGTATGAGAACAGGTTGCAAAGAAACCCTATATGAGGACTATTCTACATGATATCAGGATTTTTGGGGAAAAAAATGTACAAGAGCTGGTGAAGTGGTGACAGCTCCTATTAGACCTCTATATGTTCTAATGCATACCACGAACATCTTCAATAGCATAGCAAATAACATATAGCAACAAAGTGCCTCCCTTTCGGCTTTTTAAAATTGTGCCTCAAGAACAACAAATGTGGAAAATGATGCTATTACCCTTATTGAAATATCTCAGAATAACGCCTAGAATGTCCTTAGTGATTTCAGAGATTCAAATAATACACATTGTTTGGATTTTCAGACAAGAAGCCCTCAACTGAGACTTAAGTCCACCATGGACCTCTTGTAACAATCTAGTGTATTTCATTCCATACATAGATAAACTATTATCCTTCCATGATCTACTCAAATTGGCAAATAAAGACAAGTACTACCCTTTTCCCCAATCATATTTTACTTTCCCTCCTTCACCCCTCCTTACCCTTATCTTCACTTATTAGCTCAAATCACCCAATGGAAACTTGCTCAATTGAGTTCACTATAACCAGACATATAAAATGAGCAAGAAATTAGAATCCCAAAAATAGGAAGGCCCATTTTCTACACATAGGAACTAATTAAACTTAGCATAAAAATATATGACTAAAACTCAGTAAACCATTATTTCAATGCATAAATCTTCTCCAAAAATTTGGTCAAAAAACAAAGAGGGTAATACAAAGGAGAAGTACCTGCCTGTGGCTTACAAGGATTGCATTACTCCTCTGAACGGTACTCCTCGACGACGAAGCCGGAACCGTCGACAACGACCCCCAGTTTCCCTACCCAGAAACAAAAACGGGAAAAAACAAATCAGTTCCAACATCAAAACCAAAACCCTAAAATCGTCTACTCTCCAAACGAAACCAACCTCGACGAAGAGGGCGCCGCAGACGAGAGAGGAGAAGAAGAATTCGACGAGTAGGAGATAGAATGAGTGCTGCTCGAAGCAGGAGGGGGAGTGTAGAACTCGGATTTCTTGATGGAAGCGAAAGCTTGGGAGAAAGTCTCCGATGGAGCGAAGAAAGAAGGTGGGTTCGATTTCGATTGGCTACTCTCGAGAACTTCTTGATACGAAGGAATTTCGATCACCACTGAGCTCTTCTGCTTCTGATTTTGCCCTAAAGATGAAGACGATGATGGATTTTCTTCCGCCATTTTCTCTCTCTCCTCCTCTGCAGTTCTGCTGGTTGCGGGTAAAATGGAGCAAAAGGAGGGAAAGGAAAGCGAGCTCCTTTTTTTTAATTGGGCAAACTTCGGCCCAAAAGGCCCAAATTGGCCCAACTTTTAGTATATCTGTCAAAGCCTAAATACCATTTTTTAAAAATTATTATTATTATATTAAGTTATTATTAGCCGTTGTTATAGTAATTGTAAATTATTAGCTTTTATAAACGATAATTCAAACAAACCCTAATTTGAAATTTCTTACATACGTTCTTAAAGATTTTACTAATTAATTTTTAATTATTATTATAAATAATCGAACAGACCAATAAATGTGAATTTTTAAATCAAATTTCGAGTAAAATATATAAATTTTACTTTATGTTTTACGTTTATGTATATAAAAAAGGGTGGAAATGGCAAATAATCAGTAGGTTTAGGGGTTCAATTGACTATCACTTTCAATCCTTGAGTAGTGATTTTAATTGGGTTATGAATATAATTTACGAAAATGACTTTGATACATATATAATGTTACCAAATAATGTAGGAAAAGTACCTTTATTAAAAATAAAAGTTAGAATTTATGCATATATATTCTTTCTAGAGGATGTTCTAAGCGCATTCAAAATCTCCATCGACTATTTTATCGACACTAGAAAATAAAAAAACTTATCTTAAATTAAACATCTAGGTTCTAGCCTTTTAGAGTGGTATAGGATGGCTGGTAAAACCCAATAATTCTCGCTCTATAACGTCACTTAATATATCATTACTTAGTGTATTATATCAACAATTATAAGCCTGTATAAATTTTACTCGATAATTACATAGAGTATTATAAATTAAAAACCTTATTGCCTAAGCAATAATGATCCAAAGGCCTTGACCAAAATAACGTTTACTTAGTCCCCATACGCCACAAGAATTTGGGAAATGATAAAGAAAATGCCACTTTACTTAGCCGGGAAGTTATAAATATATACAAATTACAATTTAAAAATATTTATTATCACCCTAAGTCAACTATTTACCAAAATATTGATGTTTACATTATCATCATTGAATTATTAAGAAATTTCCCACAAGAAAACTCAAATTAAAAATGAATTTGAAACATTCTCATTATACCATGTTTGCCCATTTGAACAAGCAATTTAGTCACCTAATTTATCAACTATAGTTTATTAATATAATTTACCAAGAAATATGATAGTATCTTCGGGAGATTTGGACCCTCCCCTCCCCCCTAAAACCATATATAAGTTGAGAATTACCCATATGATCAAAGCTAAACAAACCTAGCTAGCTACCCTAACCAAGGGTACTTGGCAACCAATGTGTCCTAATAATTGTTGTGCTAAGGCTACCCAACATGCAATAATCTTCTTCTCAATTCTTTCTTTCCTAGTCTTGCCAAACGCCTTCAATTTCAACCTTCATGCCTCCGAATCAAGCTCGAGCCACAAGCCCCAAGCGATCAAAGGGAGAGGAGCCCGCGATGTTATTGGCTCTCCGACCTCCACCCCATCCTCCTCAGGCAACTGCGCCAACATCAACAGTGCCACGACGATTGACATGTTGACGTATTTCCTCTATGGGGTCTTATTCGCCACCTCAGTTGCTCTAATCCTAACCGCAGGTACAAAAACCCCTCCTCGAATTCTAACCCAAAGGTTGACATTGATGATTCTATTTACAGCCGTCCTCATCTCACGGTGGGGCTTAGCCCCACCGTGAGTGCTGATGAGGACGGAGGAGGAGGAGGGGTAGGATACGCTCTGCTGAGGAGTCTCCCGACATTTGCATATTCAAAGAGGAGGGGGCGAGGATGGGGAGGGGGATATCGATGTGTGTGATTTGCCAGTCGGAGCTGAGAGAGCAGCAGCTGGTGCGATGGTTGCCGGACTGCAACCACCTCTTTCACCTTGCCTGTATTGATCGGTGGTTGGCCTCGCATTCGACTTGCCCTTGCTGCCGAGCTCACCTCCATTATTCCACATCTCCCATCAATGACGATGATGATGATGCTCATAACTTTCACTATGATCGGCATATTTATGGGTTTCCTTTCTGATCAACAGTTTACTTTCATTGTTAGCAGTGTTTTGGATTCCTTCTTCCTCCAGTCTGTGCAGATTATTCTTTCCTCTTGTATATGTGTAAGCTAGTTGAGCACATGTAAATATTTCATGAGTTTTTTCATATTTTCTTTATGGCCTTATGCCGAGAGGTTTTTTTTTCCACTCGGAGACTTACATCCTATAATAGTTCTGAAGTATCATTCAGAACTCATATTACATAGGGTATAAATATAATAAAGTTTGTGTTTGATTAAGTATATCAAGTCAAACCCGAACATCTTTACTTTTTTAAAATATAGAGTTATCTCGTGTAAAAGTTGATTTTGTATGATTTGTAAAACTTTTACTAGGATCTAAATTTATATGCAAACGACAAAAGCTCTTAAATTTTCAGTACATAATGCAAATTTTTCTATTGCAAACTAAACTACTTTGCATTTTATGCTCTATATATACTTTCACAACGACAAAAAAACACCTTTAAAATGACTTCCATAGTTCGATATGCTTGCCCTTACACTTGGTTGAAAAGGTACGAGTACGAATTATTTCGTCGATAGAGTATATTAAAATACCTTTAATTAATGAAGGACCAATTCTTAATCATACCATATGTGGTCCTAAACTGTATTATGCATGTATATAATGATTCAATGTGACTATAATATGTCGTGTTGTGCCTCGAAGGTATTTATAATAAGTGGATCCGATTACATTAAGATTTTTATTTTTCTAATTATATAAAAGCCTTATCGAATCTCTAATAGACATATTTGTTTCAAGATTGGTGATATATATTCTTTTGAATGGTAAACAATCGATTATCGTGTGGATTCCTATTCTTTTGATATATATAGAGATTATATCCATTGAAAAGTAAGGTTTATGATGAGAACTGAGAGGTATACATCTGAACCATTCATTTACAATGCACCAACTTAGATAACACCACGTCATCAATTGAAGCATAACCTCCATCCTCCCGGCCCCATCATTTGTTCATTGCCAGGGCTAGCGGTAGCACGACAAGCATCACCAGCGAACAACCAACACTAGTTGGTGGTTGATGTTCATCAACGATCCCTATGATGCCGCCTTTTAGCGCTTGTGAGCCACTCGCTTGTCAAAAATCACTAATCTCTCTACCTTTGTATTTTCGAGCACACGTCAAACGCCGTCGTCAAGCTTGCCGGTGGTTTTAATTGATGATAATGTAACACTATTTAAACACTTTGAATTAAAAAATAATAGCCCAGATTAAAAATTTCTAATTCTTACCTAAACCCTTTATATATATATATATATATATATATATATATATATATATATGTTTTTTCTGCATGTACTCGATTTTTCTTTTCTCTTGTATTTTTGTATGTATAATAATATCCTGGCTCACTGTCCCCCAAATTGAGCACTCATATTTCAGCTGCAAATTGTTGCCTTCACGACATACATCCCATAATCATTATCCATAATTATTAACTAAATTAACTAATTAATCAATAAAAAACATTCAACTCTCTCTCTCTCTCTCTTTTATCTCCCCTTATTATGTCAACCTCCAAGAAAACTCCATACTCAAAATGTCCCTGATCTTGATCGGCTCCAAGCCCACATTTCTTTCCATCATCATACCGCTCTTTCTCTCTCCTCTCTCTCTCTCTAAAGCCCAACCCACCACCAACCACCACCGGAAACCCTACACGAGCCCGGACCCAATAAACACGACGGTGACCGTCGCGCTCTACATAGTAGCTTTCGTCCTCGTCTACTTCGCCTTTTACTACTGGGTCAACCACTTCTTCCGCCGGCCAGCCCCGGCCCAGCTGAGTCCCGAGGAGCCGGTGCTGACCCGAGGGCTCGACCCGAGCGTCCTCAGCACTTTCCCGGTGTTCATGTACTCCGAAGTGGCGGGCGGTCTCGAGAGGGCCGAGGCCTCAGAATGCGCGGTTTGCCTGAGCCCGTTCGAGGGGGACGAAACGCTGCGCTTGCTTCCCAAGTGCGATCACGTCTTCCACGTGGACTGCGTGGACACGTGGCTTGCGTCCCACAGCACGTGCCCCTACTGCCGAGCCGAGCTGGAGCCTCGGCCCGCGCCTGGTGGTTCGGTTCCGGACGAGGTGGGGGAAGTCAATGGGGTGAGAGAAGAGTACGACGTAGTCGTCGTGGAGGCAAGTCATGAGGAGGAGGGTGAAGGCAATGGAGGGAAAGGGAAGTTTTGGAGGTGGAATTCAACGGGACACGTGGCGAAAGAGGATAGGGTCGGGATGGCGAGAGAAGAGAGGTTTGTGCTAAGGTTACCGGAGGAGCTACGGAATGATATTATCACGGGCAGGTTGAGTAGAAGTAGAAGTTGCATCATAAAAAGTCCTACTACTGTTGATGTTGTATAGTTTTGGGCTTGACGCCATTTGTTTTTTTTTTTTTCATAGGCTGCAATTTTGGATTTTTTTGGGCAATTAAAATATTATCTATAGGGTTTTTTTGTAAAAATTAAAATATGTAATTTTAGATATAATCTTTGTTTAACAATTGTTGGAGTGTGCATTAATGTAACTTTAAAATTATTCGATTACAAAGTTTTCGTGGTTTATGTTATACGATAAAAATAAAATAAAATTCACATGTTTAATTATGAATACTTTGCGAAAAGATCTTATAGCATAAAGTACAAAAACACTAAGTTGACACTTACATCACAACGTGTATTCATATGGAGGCGTGTTCGGTAAAATTAAATTTATTTTAGTAGTGGTTAACTATTTTAATAATTGTTAAGCTGTTTTATTAGCGATTAGTCTGTTATTGACTAGTGGTTAGTAATTAGATATTCAATTAGTGATTTAAAATAAGCATGTTTGCTAATAGTAGTTGTTTAAGTATCGATTTGTGTAAAATGACTTAAAAGGACGTAATTGATAAAAACTTTTAGAAAATAAAATGGAGAATTTCGAAAATTATGTGCAAACATTAGTTAGTGTTTTTGAAAACGTTACTTTAAGTATCTTTTCGAAAACACTACCTAAACTCTAATCACTATGTCAAACACTACATTGCCAAACACTTACATTTTTAGATAAGTAGTGTTTCCCTCCTGTAAAACATTAACCATTAGCTCAAAATCTACTGCCGAACACACCCGGAATATTTCACCATAAAAATAGGAGCTTTTAAAATAACAAATAAATTTAATCAATTAGATTATATCGGTGTATATACTTTTAGTGTACATTTTATTGGTATAATTATACTTTTCCGTGTGCATATTATCATATTGGATAAGATACGTAGACTAATGTTATCTATTATTTATAACTTAACTATCTATTAAACGTGAGAATATTATGAAGTAATTAGATAATTTAAAATTTTATAAATAATATGATACAAAGTTCGGGATATTAAATTTCAATAATTTAAAATATAAAATTCAATAGGGTCATTTGTCACGTTAGACATTGATCCTTTCTGAACAATCATATATAAAAGGTCTTCATTGGAAGCTTCAGTTGAAACTTCATAGTAAAAGTCAATGACCATTATTTTAAAATAATCAGTACAAAAACCAGTCAATTTTACATATATATATATATATATATATATATATATATATATATATATATATATATATATATATAAATAATAATTCTATTGCTTCCTCCCCATTTCCTTTCCTCTAAACCTGATCTCAAAGAATATACTAGTGGACTAATTGAGGCAGGCATTATTTGATTCACTTTTAGTCTTAAGTCAATAATTAATAAATAATAATAATTGTTTTTTAAATGACAAGTAAAAGTTGATATATATCTGATAACAATTTTTAAAAATTTTATTAGTTAATTTAACTAATATCCATACGGTAATTATAATTAATACACAACTTATCAGTTCGATAGTTTTCATATATAAAACATAATTAAGAATCGAACCTATAAGTTATACACGATTAAATATTTACCATCCATCGGAAAAAGAAAACAATGGTTGATATAGTCATAAATTTTTTATCATCAGTAAAATGCAAGCCACAAAATCCTAATGGGCAGGAATAAAAAATTGTTAATTCAAGCATCAAGACCCTCCGCTCCAAAACACTCATGTAAATAACAATAATTATACTATAAATTCGAGTCTATAAAATTCGCTGATATAATACAATTTGTGAGAAGAAATTTAATTTTTAAAAAAAACGGGAACATAGAAATAGAAGGTGTATTTTTAAAAAATTAGAATAAAATATTATTTACGATAAATTGGATCCATAAATTTAGATTTATGGTATAATTTATTGATAAGTAAACCTCTAAACAACAACGATAATTAAATAGTCAAAATTCTTTTCGCCTTGAAGAACGTGGATTAATATAATACACACTTGCATTACTCATTCAATTTAACCGGTCAGTTCTCAAGACTACGCGTTAGATTATTATTATTATTATTATTATTATTATTATTATTATTATTATTATTATTATTATTATTATTATTATTACACAAAAGTAATTAAACTAATAATTGAATTGTATAATATATTGTTTAATAGTATTTTTTATTCTTTAAATAGAAATAAATAGCCCCTAGCTTCACCTAACATGTCATCGTGAAAGCAACATTTCTAGAGAGTCTTTTCCTTTGTAACCTCCCTCTATCGAAATTTCAAATATTCACTTGGCTCTCCTCCCCTTCATCAACCTCAATTTAGGTTTTTTGTTGACCATTTATTGAGGGTTAATCAAAGAAAGTCATTTATTTCGATATCTCTGTTTTTTAGAGTAAGATTTTATGTATATCTGAATCGTCTCAAACCAAATTTACATTTGATATTGTTGTTCTACTCGTCAATTTTTCAGTGTGTTTCTCGTGGTATTTAGAGTGTATGAAAAGTGGTCCAAAACTCTCCGCCATTGCCCTGGTGGTTGTAGAGTTGGTCCTATGCGTCCTAGTCTACTTTGGCTGCCTATACATCCGCCGGAGGAGGTGGGTCCGGGATACCCACGACGAGTCTTCGGTCCTAACCCGCCCCATTTCCAACACGGAGGCCGTTTCGATGGTCTTCTTCCCTTACTCGGCCCTAAAGGGCTTGTTGATCCCCAACAGCGTACAATGCGCTGCGTGTCTAAAAGAGTTCAAGGATGATGATGGTGATGACAAAGAAGAGGCCGAGACGCTGCATTGCGTGATCTCCAAGTGCGGTCACGTGTTCCACCCCACGTGCGTGGGGGCTCGTGTCGTCGGGTCGTGCCCGGGTTGCCGGGCCGGGCCGGGCCAGGAGAGAGAGGGGAGGTGGTGGTGCAAGTGGAGCATGAGGCGGCGGGGGAGGAGGGGGAGGAGGAGGAGGAGGGGAGGTGTATGATAAGGTTACCGGAAGAGGTACGGCAGAAAATAACCGTCCAAGTAAAGGAGGACCTGCCGATTACTGGTCAGCTGTGTTCAAGAACCGGTTACCGGTAATCAAAACGTAGCTTTAGATTTGGTTTTGGTTTTTCTTTTTTTAAAAAAAATTAAAGAGCCTTTGAAAAAGGTTGGACTTTTGTCCTGGCTGGGCTGGGCTATGTTTTAATGTTTTTAAGGGATGAGGTGTGCTTACATATTAATAGCCACCCTCCATTTTCTCTTTGTCTATCTGTTGAAATTTGGGGACTATACGATATAATATGAGAGGAGGAATTAAATTTGATATTCGATATATGAAATACCTTGGTGTTGATCACAGAAGCTTATCTCATTATTAAAATTATTGATGTTGTTCTTATTTGTGGATTTATGTATATCACCGATTATTGGTAATACAATGGTACACTAATATAAATAAAATACATACGTTGCTAATTCAACCATTGTATATTTGAAATCACATTCACAAAGAAGGGAACCGTCCACAACAGAAACTAAAATATTAGAGAAGACTATCTTATAACTTATTACTGATAAAATAGCAATAAATAAAATTTTAAAATTTAATATTTTTAAAATATTAGAACAAGACTATCTTATAACTTATTGACCTTAGAAAAAAAAAATAGAGAAATTATTTGATACAGTACAGTTGGCTGTTTAGATGTGTTAAAATGAGTTTATACATATTTTTTAAAAAATATTAAATTTAAATTATATAATTCAAGAAATACAAAAGTGAATTCTATGCATCACAAGTTCACAATAGCCCGACTTTGTTTATATACATATATATATATATATATATATATATATATATATAGAAAGGAAATTTCATTAATAAAAGTCATATAACATTTACAAAGATAATTTTATAATAATAATAAATCTAAAATATTAAAAGAGATCTCTATTTCGACAAAATTAATGACAAATATTTTTCTATTCGGGTTCAACTTCATATTTACAATATTAATTTGACCACAAATCGTGTTTTCGAACTCAATCTGTCTTTCCGAACATCGGAATAGTCCGACTTTGTTTAATACCTGATTTTATAATTTTTTAAAAAAAGAAATAAAAGGGGAGAAATGAATTTTGAAAAATGAAAAGGTGAAAAAGGTGAAACTACGTAGGCGGCTGTGTGGGTCTGTTGGGGTTGTGGATCCTCAATTTCAATTCCTCTAATCATAATTTCCCCGAAGTGGTACGACTACGGTACCAGTGAGCTCCACCAGGTCCTCCATTTCGAAACCCTAGCTCCGCCTCCGCCCACCGTCCTCGGCCGTCGCAAACTCCTCCCGCAGCTCCTCCACTCACTTGCCTGCGCTTCGTTTCTCGCGGTGTGTCTCTCGCTTTTTCTCTCTCCTCCGCAAATGCTTCACAGTGAAATTGTTTCCAAGCTCATTTGTTTCCTGCGATGTAATTTCTTTGATTTCACGTTAATCTTTATGGATGATTGCTCTTAGATACGTTGAGAACTGCTTTGATTATGCGTAGAAGTGAGATTTCGTGATTTCAATTGTTTTTTGTTGATTTATTTTGCGATTTTGCTCAATTGTAAATGCGGTTCTATGTACTGTACGCGCCAATATAGAGAAATGTTACTGATATGCTTATTTACCAGTCGAGGGGTTAATATAAATTGCGTGGAATTATATACAACAAAGAGTTGTTCAGAGTGATTTTGGTTGTAACTGTGATGCTTGAGTTGAGTGCTTATGTGAGTCACCTCTTGAGAGAGAGAGAGGAAAGAAACCCAGAAAATGAAGCAATAGACCTCCCACTTTTGATGTATTATGATTCTGCTAGTTTACAAAGTGAGGAGATGGGCGGGATTCGCTAGGCCAGATAAGCCATAACTAGAAATTCTCCATAGTCAGTATTTGAACTATTTTCTAGGAATTTATAATATTGAATGGTTAGAGTATGTTAGAGTGAATGCCTTTCTATGACTTGCATAGCACTTCCACGAGTCCAACTGTCCAAGCCAAGCAGTGGTTTAGTTTGTGCAGTGTCCTGTACTCAGGATGGAAGTTAGATTTTGTAGTGGATGTTCGTTTCAATTTTGTCTGAGGTTATTGATGATAGTTTCTAATTGGGCAGCAGGGATTGAGCTGATTATTGATCTTGGAGATTGCAAATATGTCTACTGGACCGGGACTTGAGCCTCTTGTTGATCGTAAGTGATCTGACCCCTTGAGTAGTTTTTGGTTAACATGAGCATCAATTTTCTTTTGCATATAATTTGTCAGTATGCATCTTCGAGTGCCATCTGGGACAGGACTTAATGAAGTCATTTCCTTTAGAACATTTTATCATGAAAGGACCATTAATTTGCTATACTACGGCGAGCTTTATGTGGCTAACCTTAGAAGTTTTTCTGTTTGACCCTCTGTTATTTTCTTCCCCTCATGCAGAAATGATTTCGGTAATTACAAATGATGGACGCAACATAATAGTGAGTTTGCATAAATCTTATATATAGTGGCTGGATTTGCTATATTTTTGGTTGTTTTAGGGTTCCTTTTTACAGATAAAGGAAAGGATAATAATTGTCATTTGTTGCCATCAGGGGATCTTGAAAGGGTTTGACCAGGCAACAAACATAATTCTTGATGAATCACATGAAAGGGTTTTCTCCACTAAGGTTTGATCACGTTTTCTGCTGGAGTCTACTCCCCTTTTATAACTGCTTTCGCCTGCATGTGTAGGAAAATAGTCCTGAGTAATCAAAAGAATTGATATATGAATGATATAAAAGTTTTTATCTTTCTTCTAGTATGCATGATTAAATTCTAGCTAGTTTTGTAGACAAATAAACATGGTCTACATTCAAAATTTACAGAAGAATTTGTTATTCACTCTCTCAATCTTTATGCTCCCAAAATGATTTGATGTTATTGTACTTTACATGAATTTGCTATTTCCTTTTCTTTAAAAGTTTATTACTTCCTTATGTTATGACTTGCCCCATTTCAATGTAAATGTCTCATTTCTCATTCATGTTGCTTTTATGTGTACCCTGATGATGAAAAGGTATGAAGATAGTTGTATGACATTGCAAATTTGCAATAGCAAGAAATTGGAAGTCTTTTCGGGTTCTTCCTAGCATAGTAAGTGAGAGACTAGTATGTAGGGATTGTCATCTGTTTTTTATTTACCATAAGCAAACTATTTCATTTGAGACATTGTAAAAATGTGTATGCAGTTCTCCTTCCTGCTTATAAAAGAGCAGATATTGGGCATTTTAATTGGCAATATAGCTCTCTGTGCTTCATTGACTGAAAGCCCAACTCTCTGACTTTAGAGTCCAGATGCATAAGTTTATTGGATTACCTTCAGGGTAATGGAATTGAAATTGATATTGATGTTTCAATGAAGTATCCTAATGATACTTCACATGCATACAATTTTATTTGAGAGTGTGGTTGGAAATGACATGATGCTAATTTTGAATTGCAGGAAGGTGTTCAACAAATCGTACTGGGTTTGTACATCATAAGGGGTGACAACATGTATGTTATATTTCTGAAACTTTTTAAGTATTTGGGGTTGGCATCTATCCCGCCCTTGCATAATGTAGTTTATCAGACGGTGGGACTGGGGCAAAACTCCTCGATTTAGACTTCCATTTTCACCATAACATTTCTATTAATGGTATTGTCTGATGAAATGACAGAAGCATTATCGGGGAGCTAGATGAGGACTTGGATGCTCATATTGATTTGTCACAGCTGAGGGGCCATCCTCTGAAGCCTGTTATTCACTAATCCTCAAAGCAGATATGTTCCTCGCTATTCTTGTTCAAGCATATCAATTACAAAGCTCATGAAACTCAATATCAAGGGTTCCTGTTTGGAGATAGGGAATTGGTGTAACATATATAGATGTTATGCAAACTTGGACTTAATTGTAAATCTTCCCCCTCCCCCACCCTGGCAAATTTGACAGTCTTGCATATGCGTGATTCTACACAAGCACAGAGTCTTTGGGCAACAGCGTTGATTCTATGGTATTACGTTGAGGTAGCAAAATGCTGTCGATGATTTTGCTTCAGGAGTTATATTAATATTTAGGTCATCATGAGTTGGTTTATATGGTTGTTTTCTGCTCCGTTTACTTGGTTGTTATCGTGGTTGAAGTTTCTTACTGAGCTGACTCTGTTTTCTTCCTTTGTTTTTTTTTTGGGTGGTTTTTTAATAATTTATCGTATTAAAAAAGTAATCTATCCTCTGGGCTATGATGGTAACAGGTGACGAAGAGCCGTTTTAAAGAGCATAATATGCCCATTTCAATTTTAAAAGACGTATTAGTGTTTCTTGAAGACTTGTATTATTAAGGGAGGTTTCCTTTTGAACGGCAATGGCTAGTATTGCCTATATGAGCAATATATGGTTATAAAGCCGTCAATATCGTCTATCCATACCTCATATGTGCCTTAATGTTAAAAAGTACGAGATTTTAAAGCTGTAGTTATCGTCTATATCAATGTTTGTACATCCATACCTCATATGTGCCTTAATGTCAAAAGAATACGAGATTTTAAAGTTGTAATTATCGTCTATATCAATGTTTGTACCGAAAATGAGATGGAATTCACTACCCCTAAAAACGGAAAATGAGATGAAATTCGCTACCCCTAAAAAATTGGAAGCCTTCAAGTACATTGGAAACGTCCATGTGGTATGTATTGGTGACCAATTCTGCACCATAGGCAATGGAAATATGAAATTATCATAAAAATGTAGTACTAATTAGAATATGCAAATCTAGTCACATCCGATCACTATGTGTTAACTTCTATAATCAAGAACTCGTCAGAGTAGCATAATGTCAAACGCAAGGTATAAAAACAATTTTAATTTGGTCGATTAATTTATAATTTATGAAGATTTGTGCCTTTTATAAATTCGACCTAAAGATCAATCAATTTTATAACAATGAGATTTTAGTTTAGTGGTTAAAATTAAAATTACGAGTATATTAGATCTTGAGTTTGATTCTTTTCTCGGTTATTATATTGTAATATCCTTTGATAGCTGATATAGTGATATCAAAATCAAACCACATCATATCATCACCCATTGATGCTCTTCATTAAAAACAAAGAAAAACATGAAAAGGTGGGTCATATTGTGAGCCATTGAAAAAAGTATGACTAAACCCACATCACTAATCCCACATTTAAGTGCTATAAATATGTAAGAAAATCAAGATTAGAAACAGAATAAAGATCCTAAACATGATTAAAAAAATTAACCATTAACATAAGGTTGGAGCTACGTCACTTTCACTGCCCATCTGAATCAGCCAGAAGAAATTTCTTCTCAATCCCCACGACACGTAATTCCCATTTCCCCCATTTATATTCCCCAAATCAAAATCAAAATCAAAATCATAAACCCCCAGAGAATTATTCCCTTGAATGACGAAATAAATACATTCCACCCCCACCAACAAAATTCATTTCGATTCAAATTATATTTCAATTTCAAAATCTAAAAACCCCTCAAAAAACCCAGAAGACCGAATTCAGAAAATGGATGGTGTTCGATTCACGTACTGGGTGACTTTCTCTCTCCTCTGGGCACTAATGGCGTCCGCCACCGCCCTCATGCTCTACTTCCTCTTCTCGCGCTGCTGCTGCCGGCGACGGGCGGACCACACCCCCGGCGACCCAGTTCAGGAGGACCCGTTCTCCGGCGGCCCGCGTGGCGTTGACCCGAAAGTGATCGAGAACTTTCCGGTCATCAAGTACTCCGCGGCGCAGGGGAAGAAGGTGTGCCGGGGGATGGGAGTTTGCGTGATATGCTTGGGAGTTTTCAAGAAAGACGAAACGCTGCGTTTGCTCCCGGCTTGCCGCCATGTGTTCCATTCTCATTGCGTGGACGCTTGGCTCAAGTCTCACGCCACGTGTCCCTGTTGTCGGGCCCCCGTAATCGGGTCCGGGTCGGGTCTTCTCAAGCTATTGCCTTCCGGGTTAGCAAGGTTGGTGTAAATAGAAATATTAATTGATGTAAATTTGTAGGAGTGTTGAGTGTATAATGGGTTGAAAAAAATTGAAGGCAATAAAAAGGGGGTTTTTCTTGCCCCATAAGTAAATTGATCAAGCTTGAAAATAATTCCTTAAATTATTCGTATCACGTTATTTTGTCGTACTGTGGATTAATAATGTGTTTTACGAGTTTATAGAGTTCATCGTGATGTAACGTGAATATCTTAATTTAGATCAATTTGAATTGATCAAAAAATCGAATTCAGTTCGCTGTGTTTTTGATAATTTTATATAAATATTTACCAAAAAAAATGAATTATTTTTGCCCATAAAGGACATTTATTGATATTTGTACATTGTAATTGTGTAATGCATAAACATGGTATTTTCCTAGTTTTGTTTCCTCAAGAGACATGCCGCTAATGTCCTCTTGTATGATTTACAATTTAGCTTATTAATTGAGACAATGTTTCAAGAGGTCACCTAATTAAAGGCCCTCGTCTAATCATGACCCGTAATCACCTCACATTTCTCAAAATCACGATGTTAAATTTTTATATTCGCTCACGTCCTTTTTTCGACAAATCTAACAATGTCATCGACAGTTCAATCAATACCCAAATAGGCATAAGTCAAGCTTATTCTTATATTACAGGCTTACGTATATATGTATGTACTATTGATATCTATAAGAGATTCATAAAGATATATGAAAATAGGATCATAATGGATTGTCGATCTGATATCAATCCTTTTTAATTTTAAGGTTGTACACCAGTGGGATAGCTGAAATTTTTGGTTTCAAAGCTACAATACATTATTATTTATATAAAAAGAAGAAAAATGAGAAGCATTTTATCAAGAATATATCTCAATATATAATATTTATAAGATATGTATATAAGTCTATTTAATCCCTTGACACTCATTAAGAAAAAAAAAAAATCAATTTCCGTCATATAATATTTCATAAAAATAAAAAAAAAAGAGAAAAAGACAGAAGTGTGGATTAGAAAGGTCATAAACAACCACAGAAATTCTGGATGAAAATCACAGGAGGATGCAGTCATCACCCAAATATTGCAAGGTCAACCCCATACACCATCTATATATGAACTAATATCTATAATTTATAATTATTATTTAATTAATGTTGAACTAGTTCAAAAATTTATATTAATAAAAAAATTTTAAAAAATTATATTGCATGACATAGTATGTAACTTGTTGAAATTATTGTGTAAATTATTTATTTGGTATATTTCTATGCATCAATGATAGAACGATACATACGTATTTAAGGATGATTTTTTTGGGTTAAGAAAATGCTTCCTATTGAGAACCCTAGTTTTTCTTCATGGGTGTATTTTGGTCACCGGTGGAAGACGGTATATTCATACTTATAGGTGTTTGTTGGAGTTTTAGTATCGAGATATTTTATATCGGTGTTGTTGTTATGTATTAGTGTCTATTAGGTATGCGTTTTATCCTCCTATTCTTGTATATTCTCTTTTGACAAACTATTTATCCAGAAAAAAATATAAACTCATAAAATAAAAAATAAATTAAATTAACTAAGTTTCATTAATTATATATAGTCCACTATATATTACTATAAAAAAGAAAAAATATTTTATAAGAGAAAAGGCATGGACGTAGGTCATCAATTAGCTCATCACATATGAATACAAGGCCTTCTAAGATTCTTCTTGACTTGCGATAAAAAAAAGACTTCTTGACTTCTGAAATAAACGGTCAAATATTGGACAAACATTTTTCCTCTTCAAAGGTGCATCCATATACAGAGTTTTTTTTTTTTCAAAAAAATAAATAGAAGACAAGAAAATTTAATACCCAAAAGAAATAATCCGTACAACATTTGTACTAAAGATCCTCCAATAAGAATGGATTTCAAAATTTAAAATGAATCCGTATATTCGAAAAGCTAATGGTAGTTATATAGAATGATCCGCACTAAACTTGTACTATATATTCTTCTAATCTGGAATCATATACGCGTTTTAACATCAATTAATGTGTATTTTTGAAACCATATGAAATAAAGGTCATCTTTGTGCATATAAGTTATATTTGTAAACCTCTTTTTCAAAAATTTCAACTCAAGCAAAATGTTTTCCTTGAAAATCTTTTTTGCCGGTTATTTTGTAGTCGCTCTCTTTGTCAGTAAGAATAATAACATGGGTAATGTTGCAGACACCGGAATCTCCCCATATCCTGCTAAAGCGAAATTCACACTAAAAGTTACTATTATTATTATTATTATTGTATAAAAGTACACATTAATAAATATAAATTCGCCTAATACAAAGTCTTATAAGAGTAGGCTATCTTATTGAATAAATGATGATAGTAACAAGAACCTACCCCCATAAGCAAAGAAGATTACACATATCCTTGAATTTGGTAAATCCTTTTTCAATACCTTAAGATGTGGTGAAGGGGAAGCTTAAAGAATATGATATGTTATGGCTACATATATATTCATCAAACTATGTACATTTTCTTCGATTAGTGGTGCACCTAAAAAATTTAAATAACATTGTCTTACTTTCGGAGTTTCATATATTATGATAATATACCAATTAATTTTTATGGATATTGATTCGAAAAATCACATGAACTTTTATACAAAATTTTGGATAATTTTCTCGAATTCGGCGTTCAAGCTGACCGGTTTGGAAGCTTGCATGCACCGGTGCCTTGAACTCTTCTAAGTTACTATCTATTGTCAAGGAGGGGTCGAGATATTGCGAATAATCTTAACTCAACAAAAAAAAAATAATCTTATTAAAAAAGATATATTTAATAAAAAATAAATGTGTTTTACTATTAGACATTAGCTTAAAGACTAATAATATATATATGTCAATAGTAACCCGACTCTCCCTTTCTATGTAGGGAAAAAAATAAACTAGCATCTTGGAGGGAGATAAGGTATAAGTTATATCACAATTTGGAGATTACTTTGTAGGGTAGATAGTTCCCAAAACAGAAGCCTAATTTTAACGATTTTCACTCTCCCGAAAAATGATGTTTTGACATACGTCCCAAGAACACGATATATATATAACTCTAAGTGTTAGACTTCTTACTTCTTAATAATGGAATATTAGTATTTCTTAAACCCCACGTAATATATTTAATTTGAGACTAATTACATCATCATCATCATCTTTTTCTCTTCTTGTATTTTAGTAATTTTACAAATGATGACTTCCCTAAATGATTAAATTATGGCCACTTGAAATATGTAACGTCCTCTTTCAACCACTCTCAAGCAACATAAGCTCACACAAACCATTTTTAGGGTTGAATTGACTCAATCGAAAATCATATTTTGCTCAAATCAACAAGCAAAAATGACCCTAATATTAAATTTAATTATCATCAATAATTTAATTAATTAATTAATAATATTATGAATAATTCAAAATACCCAAATTAAAAGAGAAGGGGCACCCAAAAGAGGGAGAAATCCTACCAAAATAAAAATGGAACCAACGGTAGCCATAGTCTTGTACCTCATCTTCTACGTCCTATTGAGCCTTCTCTTTCTCCTTTGGATTGGCTCCATCTTATGCCAATGTTTCCGAATCTACCCCTACTCGTCCCGGTCATCCGGGTCCGTGGGTCCGATGATCGTGCTCTTCACGTCTAATCAAGAGGTGCCACGTGGGCTAGAGCCTTCTATTATCGAGTCCTTTCCCAAGTTCCCTTTATGGGGCCA
The DNA here is from genome assembly GCA_021018815.1 of Talinum fruticosum. NCBI lineage: Eukaryota > Viridiplantae > Streptophyta > Magnoliopsida > Caryophyllales > Talinaceae > Talinum > Talinum fruticosum. The sequence goes on from JAITYX010000103.1 coordinate 888,751, forward strand.
GACACAAAGGTCGATGTAGGCGTCAAGATGGCTGGAGAGTGCGTGGTGTGTTTGGGGGCATATGAAGAGAACGAAACGTTGCGTTTGTTGCCCAAGTGTGGCCACGTGTTCCACGCCGAGTGTGTCGATGCTTGGCTTAGATCTCACGCCACGTGTCCCTTCTGCCGGGCGAATCTCTTGCCGGAGGATGAGACAGGCGGCAGCACGCCGGCCCCGGTGGAAGTTGTCATCGACGGTGGCAGAGGTGGGGGATGATTAGGCTTCTTTGTTAATTGACCTCATATTTATATACACATGTATATAGTTCGTTGGGGGCTCTAATTAGTGATTAATGAGTAATTTTAGCATAATTATTGATAAATCTTCTTAATTAATCTCATTTCTCAATTCAATGTTGTATGAGTTGTACATGATCTTGTAATGGTGGAAAGTTGGATTTTTTAGGACCCAAGTTTGATGTCATCAACAAATGCTTTCACAGAGGCTTTCTTTTAAATAATTTGTTTTTTTTTTTGGGGATTTTATATATTAAAATACCAAAAATATGTTAAGAATGAGTAGAAAGAATATAGGCACCTCAATTATAAATAATTCCAAGTTATTAAACTTGAATGAAAATTAAATTTGAGCGAAATCCTAAAAAATCATGTAAATTGTAATAATGAGAAACGAAATTGTATATCTCTTGACCACATTACTTTTGGATAACTATGAGTTATGAAAAAAGTCTACTGGGGAAGTGACGTGTATTACCATTTTCGAGCATGATGGTCACTTGTCTAAATTGGTAAAGGCTCTAAGAATTGTTAATCGACACAAAGATTCGAATTCTAATTATATCGATTTTTACTACTCATTCGGAAAGAAAAGTTTTGACTAAAATTTTTCATATAAAAAGTCAACTATTAGTGTCAACATTCTAATATCTTAGCACCAAGAAAACATATTGATATATGGGATTAATGGTCTATATATGAGATTAAGAGTTGGGCTATCTGGCCCATTTATATGTAGGCTTTAACAGAGTTCAGATATGGTATGGTATGGTATAGAACTAGATCGTAGTCCAATTATCTCAGCCACTTGATTTGGTGATAAAAAAAAGCACATAAACTTTAATTGAGTTGAGGCTAAATATGAGTGGATTAGAGCTCATTGATTGATATGGCTTAGCTTGGCACGATATACTAGCCTATCACCCTCCTTTTTTCAGCATAATAAAGGTGTAAATACTGATGTAGGTAGGATTTAAACTCAAATATTTAATAACAACTTTTAAAAACTTTACTAATTAACGTAATTGACATCCGGACCAACCTATTATATTAATACAAGTTCTAGACCTAAACTCATAAAGCTATAGTACTCGCGTAATTATTATATCATTTCCTTTGTGGCCACTCGAGTTTAAACCTAAGAAGCAATAAAGAATCTTGAATATTTGGCGAAAGATTAATAAGTTGGGTTTATTGTTTTCTATTACTATTAAGATATGCTGCTTAGATCAAACTTTGTTCAAAATAATAGTTAAAATCAATTATTATAAGCTGAAACGAGTAGTTGCTAAAGTTATGAACTGAAATCGTTAGGTCGTTATAAGTGAAATAAGTTGAAATAATTAATTGTTATAACTTAAATAAACTAAAAATTATAATAAATGTTTGTGTAAATGTCATTTCGAACAGATTCTAATTCTGACTAATCAATAAGCATTAATTAAGTTTAACAAAGTGTGCTTAGTGCTAGCAAATAGAAAAAGAAAGGGGGATCAATGAAGATAGGTATGGGTAGGTGGAAAAAGAATTTTATTGAGCTAAGGCAAGAAGCATTTTGACCAATTATTGAGTGAAAATGAGCAAAATTGAAAGCACATGTTGGTTTGTTTGTCATATAAGTTGGAATAGTCAAGATGATGTAATTTTAAGTTCCAATAGTAGTGGAAAAATTGGCAATGATATGATCCACTTTCATCAATCATGGGTAGGCAATGTCCCTCAATTGATTGATTTGTGGTGATAGAAATCACTATTCACCAACCTTAAATTTATACATCCTTCCCATATTTATTATATAATTGAAATTTTTTAATTTAATTAGATATTTTGCACACAATTTTTTTTTTTTTTGTGAGTATTGTAAGAGAAATAATATAGTTATGAAATATATCAAAATGAAATTTAGAATCATTATTTAATGGTACAAGATCTATACATACATTAGTGCTTAATTTTGAAATCAAAAGAAATCAATTAAAAAGGTGCAATTTTCCTAGTTACTCAAAAATGGTATAACAAGTTTTGGTGAACAATATCTTACACCCACCAAAATATTAAAAATAAACAAAACAAATATTACATAATTTACAAGTTAAAGACAACAATCAAATCGATGCATAGCTCTTAATCTAGGAGAGTCAACCTATCTCATTTCACACGTGTGAGATTTCGATGTTTAGATTACCCAAAATTCACACCTTGTGATACTTGTTGAGGCAACTCAAACAGGTAGCCGAGCTGATTCGACCTGAATGGCCCCCTGCCGGCTATCGGTCGCAACTTTGGGTGATCTGAGCGATGGCGCCCTAGAGAAGAAAGGCGGTGCAAGAGAGAAAACCCACCGGTCGGACCGGACACCAGGCCGGTCCACCCGGACGCTTCCAGACCGGCCGGTCCTAGTGCTCCCCTCACCAAACCCAGTTCGATACCCTCTCCTCGAGCTCGCTTCCCGAGGCAAAACCACCAAGCTAGTACTCCGCTCAAGATTCCCGCTCATTACCTGCTTCCGTACATCCTCCGGTAGCCTCAGTGTGAACCTGTCCCACTGTTTAACCGCCAGGTGTCCTGTAGAAAACGACCTCGTGAACTTCCCGAACCATCTGGGCCGTCCGATAGAGATGCTCCGCCTCATCGTACGGCTCCTGCTCATCGTCCCCTGCAAAGGCCGCTCCATCGACTCCGACTCTCTCTCCTCCGGGATAGAATTCTCGTGATCACCGCCGGTGGGGTTCTCGTACTCCTCAATGGGTTCCACAGTGGCGCCACTCTCATCCATTTGAGGCGGCGCGTGGACCGACGGGCCGCCGTCTGCGAGATTGGAGCGGCATACTGGGCAGGTGGTGTGGCCCACGAGCCATTCGTCTATGCATTCAGGATGAAACACGTGGTCACACTTGGGGATTAAACGCAGCGTATCCTCATCGTCGAACTCCGTCAAACAAACGGCGCACTCCAACGCGCCTTTTCCGATCTTCAGCTCCTTCACGGCAGAGTACGTGAACGTCGGGAAGGACTCCACCACCTCCTGATCGAGCCCGCGCGTGGCCCTCATCGACCGCGCCACCGACCCGATTATCCCCCTCCGCGACGTACCGCCGGAGGTGGTGGCGCCGCCGCAGTGGCGGATGTAGATTGAGAAGAACCCCATGAAGAACAGGGCGGCGATCAGGACGATTATTATTATCCCCATAGACGGGCTAAATTTCGTCGGCGGGTACTGTCCATCCGGGTCTGCCCGATCCGGCTGCTGTGCGAAAGCGGGTCGGGCCAGGAGAGCGAAGAACACGACGGCGATGAGTCCATGACGGAGAATCAGACAGTTGGGGATGAATTTCATCGGGTGATTGAGTTTATCACGGGTTTCTCGAGGTGGGTTTTTGAGGGAGTGTTCGAAACTGTGTATGCATCGGCGCCGGAGCCGGCATTTGAGAGAGGGGGTGAAGTGGGAGGTAGAGGAGAGAGAAGGCGGTGGAGGGTTTGTTTATAAATGGAGGAGAGAGAAAATGCTGAGAATTTTGGTGGGATTGAATTCAAAGGTTAGAGAGAGAGAGAGAGAGGTGAGTTTTCTGACTTTGGACTTGGGGAGGAGGATGGAGTGGGCTCCACTTGACTGACTTTCTTCACTACTTCTTCTAGAGACCTTTTTTTTCCTTTCTTTTTCTTGGTTGTTAGAATGAAAATCAAAATCATAATTAAAATTAAAATTCATATATATTTGTAGTCTTATTATTGTTTTTCAAACTTTCCATTATAATCTTATGTGGATAATAGATTTTGTAGAGCATCTTGTGAGATAATTAGTAATTAATAAGTCATCTATTTTGTCATAAGATAAAACAACGCCGAATATACGTAAATCTTGTAAATATTAAGATTTATGTATGGTTTAAAAATGGAGATTCAGTATTGATTAGTGTATAATCGGACATCTTGTTCAAATTTAAAATTTATTACTGCTTATACCAAAATATCTCGAGCTTTGTGAAGCAATACTTTTTACCTTCATTAGAAATACTTATCTTCCAAATTCGATACTAATTAGTGCCAATCAACACTAATAAGAATTGTTCTTATATTTTGCAGTTATAATTTTCTATATATTTTACGCGCATGAAGATTAATCAATACTTCTTAACAGTCATCGACGTTGACCAACATCAATCAAATACTGTATCAACACTTAAACTTACCAATCAACATAAATTATTTACGATAAGTTGAGAAGAACGTACTATATATTTAATTTAATTTAATTTAATTTATGGGCAAGGTCCATGTTTGAAAATTGAAATGGTAAGGGGGTGTAAAAATAATGGCAATAATAATATGGAGATTGTGAGGGGATGATGACGCAAGAAATGAGGGTGGAAAAGGAGGGTGGGATCAGAAATGGTGTGCCAAAGCCAAATGACAAATTTTGGGGGCTTCATTTATAAATTAAACATTGTGGATGGCATCCTCCAACTTTACTAATTTAATTTCGTTCATTAGACGGCATCCACCTCCATTGACACAGACAGAGCTTGGCTCAAGCCCCTCCATATTACTTTTTTTTTTTTTGGGGTTAATATGAGTCAAAAGTCAATACAGATAACATAATAGACCAAAAAAAAAAAAAAAAAAAAACAAAGACGAAACTTAAAATATATCGTACTCAGAATTTTGGTTATAACTATTAGTTAGATAAGGTTAAGGTCTTATCGACATTTTTTCCCCTTCTTTTTGTCTTTGTATGAATTTTATGAAATAAATAAAGGTGTGTGTGCTAACTAACATAGCTCGTACAGTTCTTGAAAGTTCTTGTCAAGGTTCTACGTTCGAATACGCCAAAGAAAAAAAAAAAGTGTGGGACTAACCAGTACAATTGTTAGTATATATATTAACTCCTTATATTAATTTATTTTAAAGTTTCAGTAGATATTTTAAGAAGAAGTGTTTGATAAAATATGTTTATTAGATCATTTATTTTCAGACGACGTTAATTTTAGCAACTCTTGATCATTTTGATCTTTTACTATGCAAAGTCAGTGAAAAAGTTTTTAATCCAAACAATCAAAAAATAGTTTTTGGATTTTTAGTCAAGCAGCTTGAATCCCTCCAAACATTTCCTTTTCATTTTTTTTTGAGAAATTCCTATAAATTAGTTGTGTGGTGTTGTACTTGTAAAACAAAAACATGATTAAATAAAAATATAAATAAGATAGAAATATATGATACATTATTTGGAATTTATTTGGCCAAATACTCTCCATTCGTTTTATAATACATGTCACTCTAACTAACTTTTTCGTTTCACAATATTTATCAATTTACAATTTAAATGACATATTTCTCTCTCATTTTTCTATTTCTAGTGAAACCTTGAAGCTTTGGTTTTTACCATAAATTTAATTTTTGTCTTAGTATTCTTTTACGAGTACAAAAACGATGAATATTTTAAAATGAGTGGGTAATTAAAAGTCGGAGACTTAGGACTAACTTAGCCTTTTATCATAAATTTTCTCGTAAATATATATTTTCTTAATATTCGCTTCTACAGTTAGGGAGCAACTCGAATTCACATAAAATAAAATAAATAATTAAGGTTACATACATATATATCCACATGCAAAATATTTTTTTATATTATGTAATCCTAAAATATAAATTCTAGAAGAACTTGGTTCTCTCTTGTGTTTTATGTCCACACATATACTGGATTTTATGTTATCATTTAATTAAAATTCGAATTACGTATTATTTGTATGTAACGTAAATGGCCAACAACATATGTCGTTGTAGATATTAATTAATTAAATAAGAATTTACCTTTTTTGTTTTTTGGTCTGCCGCCCATGACTTTGCTACACTCTCTGTTTGAATAATTAATTAATTAATTAATTAATTAAGTGGAGTACAAGTAATGCATTTTTGAGTTATAGTCAAGGGCCATCACCCTGTGACAAGGAATTTTCACACCCTCAAATTTGTCAAAATTATTCACTCATTGTTTTATACTACTTTTGTTTTCATCATTCTATTCCAAGAATGTGTCATAGTCATAAATGGAGTGTTCAATTCCTTAAAAATGTTACTTATCGATCTATTTTACTTTACAGACTCATATCGGTTATTAATACGATAAGTCGGTAACCAATAATAAATCAGTAATATAACTAAGAGTTCGATGTTTTATTTATCGTGTCTGGATTATTGCTCACCTGATTTTCAAATGGGTGCTTAGGGCCGGTTTTGGATAGTCTTGAATGCGGGCTACTTTATATCCAATGGTGTCTCATAACAGTATTGTTAAAATTTCAGTATAAAAATTTTCAAAAATTCATAAAATTATTAAGGACATGTATAGAAAATAACTAATATTTTTTAAAAAATAACGTTAAATAGATTTTCTAACTCTACCGCTACTTGTCACCGGTAATAGTGCTGAAACATGCTGAAATATGATAATAATTAATAGTATTGAATTATATAGATTATGTTGGAAGTGCGAGTGTTTATACATTGGCAGAGGTCAACTTCTACTTCTAGAAATTAAGGAATTGCATCATTTGGATTTTGCATTAAAAAAATCAATAAGTGTGGTCAGCTCTTGTGTGCTACAATTGAAGACAAATTGACCGTTGATTTTTTTTTTTTTAATAAAATTTTTTTAGTTTCCCTTTGTGAATTATTTCCTAATCGTAGCAACATAAACTTTGAATGAAAAAAATTATATCAGGATTCGAATGAATATTCAAGTCCAAAATAAGAATCTTCCCTCCAAGCTAAGGCTACGGCCAGTTTTAGATTATTTTTTTGTCTAGTTGAAAATACTATACCTTTTGTGTTTCAGAAAAAAGAAAAATTAAATTAAAATTCTCAACTATCGAAGAGAGAGACCAATAACGAAGTGTTTTGGTTAAAATAATCTTACACTAATAAGAAACAGAATACAAATTTAAATCCCCGAAAGTGCACTTGTTAGAAAGTCTTTTACGTTAAATGCTCGCATCCCGAAAAGGATTATCCCCTTAGTTAAACAACAAAAAGATGAAGAGAGGCTGAAATAATGGCAAAGATCAAGATCAATGTCAATAAAACAAACACAGAGCAAAATAAATACGATTAATATTGAATATTAATGATAGATACATATGACAAATTAAAAACATCAGACCCTGAGTACCGGGTATTTACATAGGAAAAGTATGTCCAAAAGCCATAAAAACATACATGAAATTAAACTAGCTTGTAAGGTAATTAATATGTGAGTATAAAATCAATCTGGTATGGCTTCTATACCATCAAAGAAGCCAAGGCTTAGAGTTTTCACTCGAGTCAAATGTTGAAGTTGATGAGGAAGAACCTTCACTTTTGGCCACCCGGTTAAGCGCAGCTTTTGCAGGGATTCAGAGACGGGATTTGCTCTGTTCAGTCTGCAGGGAATGGGAAATAATCAAGATCTTGGCATAATGGACCGACCTCCAATGTTGTGAGATTTGGAGGATCAGATGTCCCACCCGGAAGGGTAGTCATTTCCCCACAATTATCGATCTAAAGGCTAAAGCTGTATTCCTGAAAATAGCTCCAATGAAATACTGCCCAACATCATGGTGCTCCTGAGAGGAAGCAGAAGCCGAGAAGGCATGTATTTCAAACTAACCATATGCACAAGTTCGAATTCCTCCAAGTAATACATGAGGTTCCCGAGCCAATCAGGTAAAGCTTCAAGCCTGTCAAAGTAGCCAATGCTTAGTGTTTGCAAGCGAGTCAGATGTTTAAGTTGATGAGGAAGATCCTTCACCATTGGCCACCCAGTTAAGCATAACTTCCAGAGGGATTGAGAGAGGGGCTGGACCGATCTAAGTCCATAGGGAAAGGGAAAAATCAAGATCCCGGCATAATGGACCCACCGCCAGAGATGTAAGCTTTGAAAGATCTGGTAACCCATCCGGCAGAGCAGTTAGTTTCCCACAATTGTGTATTTCTAAACCTCTAAGGTTTTGTAAGGGTTTAAGACTGGGTAGCACTTCCAACTTGAGGCATCTACATATCTGCAACTTCTCAACAGAGTTGAGCCCCGATAGGTCTGGAAATGAAGTAAGGCTATCACAACCCCATACAACCAACACCTTGAGAAAAGGGAACGCTAGGGTTGTCGGTAGTTTCTCGAGTTTAGGACAATAGAAGATCTCCATCCGTTCAAGATTGGCAAGACCCATTAACCATGGAGGTGATATCTTGCCTTTATAGTACCATATGCTAAGAACTTTGAGATTTGCGTGAGGTTGCAGCTCTTCTAGGACCATCTCACAATCGACAAGGTCAGTAGCATTCAAAGACCATGTCAACTCTAATTGGTGAACATGCGCCTTGGTACACAGGCTTGCCTTTCTTGCTTCTTCTCTGCTTGAAAGATTTTCGAGTTGCCAAATTGCTAAGCCACCCCTGAGGTCATTTAACAAGCTTAAGTCACTGATTCGCGTGCCCCATTTTCTTCTATCATTATCTGGTGCACTTATGCTTTCCTCTTGCAGAATTCTCAGGGAAAAATCCATGCAGGAAAATCCAGTTGCACTAAAGTGCCTCAACTTGACTAGCTCAGCCAGGCCTTTTGGAAATGCAGGGTAAGTTGACCAGTGCTGAATTTCTGTACATTGATGCTTCAACGTTTGCAAATTATAAAGCCTAGAAATTGTATTAGGTAACATCATTATGTCATTTTCTGATATATCAAGGTACCTCAAATGCTTCAAAGACCCAATTGAATCAGGCAGTTCTGTAAAACCTGCATCCATTAATATTAACACCCGCAAGCACTTGGCGTGTCTTAGAAGACCATAGGGCTTGTAGATATTCAGAGAAAAGATGCAATCGTACGCAGCTTCTGCTTCTGCTTCAAGTGTAGCTCCTTTTCTGTTAGTAAAGAAAGATGCCGAACATCAGCAGATATGTTACTTATATCAGTACTTTCCGTAAGAATCCAGTGCTCTCCTCTGGAGACAGCCCTTGCAAGGGCATGTACAACATCATGCATTTGACAAGCCCTAACCTTACCACACTCATCAAACTCCAATTCCTGAAAAAGGAGTTATTCAACAGAATATTGAAGTATTCGTTGCCAATTTGCTCCATTTTATCATATGGCTGCAAGAATCCCTGAGCCATCCAGAGCAGTATCAACGATTCCCTGCAAATGATGGCATCCTCGGGGAAGATGGCACAATAGGCAAAACAATTTTTCACAGCTGCAGATGGTAAATAATTAAAGCTCAGCTTTAATGAAGGCAAGATGCCATACTTGTCTTCCAATTTCCATATTGCGCTTTCTTCAATCTCCTTCCAATCCTCGAAGCTCTTGGATCTCAATAAATCTCCAAGCGCTTTAATTGCTAATGGCACACCCCTACACATTACAACCAACCTTGTCGCTATTCCCTTTAGACCTGCATTTGCATCTATGTCGTGATCTAGTCTTTGCCGAAACAGCAACCAACTATCATTATTGTCTAGGCCCTTTAGTTCATATATAAAAGGTCTGTTTGTGATGGTCCATGATTGATACACGTTCATGGAGGCCACTACTGTGGAGCTACGTGATGTAGTCAAAATCACAGTCCCCTTGGAACCACCAATGTCTAGCAACGCACCACATAAGGACTCCCATACATCGGACATAGTATCCCAAACGTCATCAAATACAAGCAAATACCTTTTCCCTCTCACGTTCTTTTCGAGCTCCTGCAACATTGCTTGGAGATCACACAATGCATTCGATGTCTGCCCGCCGGCAAGTACAATCATTTTTTGCAAAATCCCTTTCACTTCAAAGTTATGAGAGACGCATATCCAAATTCTTTTTCAAAATACTCCCTCACTTGATCTTTGTGGAAAACTCGCTTGCACAAACTTGTCTTCCCAAGGCCTGTAATAATTGCATAATATATAATACCATTATGCAAAGTATGAGAACACCACATGCATGAAAACATTAATTCGGTTTAAGGGAGATCTACAAATCTGAAGCTCTGTTCACTATTGACTACAGTAAACCGGAAAGCTTAACCCAACACAAGAAAACGAATCCGAGCCCGACCTAAAATTATTGGGAGAAACACTAATCTTACACAAATTGAACCGATTTTCACCCTAAGTTAGACACGATTTGACCATTCAGCGTGAAATGATGTTATTTACTATTTTTTGAATCAATTGGCCTCACCCCGATAATTAAATGGATTGACCTGAACTAACTTGTTTGCGAGTTTTCAACATGAATAATTGCACAATACCAAACACTGCGAAGATCAAACAGTGAGCTTTAATAATTAAAGAGAAAGAGAAGAAAAATAAAACAGACCTGCCATTCCAACAACGCCGAATACAGAGAGATCTCTGTTCAAATTTGCAGGGTCACACAACAAGTTGACCACATTGACTTCATCTTCATCCCTTCCGATTAAGCCTTGACCACCCACCAACTCTCGTTGCACCTGGAGGTTAATATTTTCGATCGGGAAGCCATAAAAGCTCGAATTGCCTGTAATTTCAACGGCTTTGATTCCGAGCTCCCGAGCATCTTTAAAAACTCCAGCGATTGCATTCATCAAACGTCTCACTCTACAACTCATCCGGAAGCGAAACGCAATTGGATAATCGGAAAAACAATGAAGCTGGTTTTTCATGGCTAATCTCCTCTTGAGAGCTTCGAATGCGATCACATCGAGCAAGTCATCGGCATCATAGGCTACGATTTTGACGTCGTCAAGCCAATCACTCACAAGAGAGTTAGGGTTAGAGGAGGAAGTCTCTGCACCGCATAGAAGATGATGAATCCTCCTGAGCTTGATTTCTAGGGTTTTAAGGTCTCGCTTGAAATTCCAGGCGTGATTGATCTCTTCTGCTACTCGGCTAATCAGTGATGTGATTATCCCCTTCGCTGCTGCGGTAATTAAGCCCTCAGATGCGTCAATCAGCAGAGCATCCGCCATTCTTGCACAGAGAGAAACCTGCTTGTTAGGATTTTGAGCGACTTAAATGCGGAAGCGATGCAGATATAATACGATAATCAAAAGTATATAACAAATGAAGGCGATAAATCAATTGACATAAAGAATTTACGTGGAAACCCAATGAGGGAAAAAATCATGGAGGCGAGGAGCACACTCAATCCAAGTATAATTTGAAGGAGTACAAAACGGTCACAATTGAAACGACGATTTGATCGATGATGAGAATAATAATTCTCTCAAAAACTCACTTTAAATTAATGGGAAATTTTTTATCTTAATGGCTCTTGATTATAATATATGTATTATGCACCTTGAAACTCACGTATTTGACAATGGGAATAAGTCTCCTATATATATTAAAACTCTTCTTCCACTGCTTCCCAACTGCCGCATGACTTGCTTGACAAGCGCAAACACAAGGCCCATGAAGAGAGGAATGTGTAACTGACAAGAATTTCTCGGCACGATCCACTTGAAGCAAATCAACCGGGAGATTTGAGACACACCTCAACACTGCAGAATGCAGTCAATGGAGGGAGAGAGAGAGAGAAAGGGAGGCGAGGGAATTCCGGGTGTATAACTTTGAGACTAAAATGGCGCGGAATCGTTATTCTTCTTGTTCTTGTATTTTTCCCCTTTTTTGGAGCTTAATTGATTGGAGTTTGGTCAAAGGCTATAGTATGTATTGACTTTTCATAATAATTAGAGTTCATAATGATTTTTCCACAAATCAAATGTCTTGGACGAAAAAACAAACAAAAAAACGCCGTACAATGATTAATATTTATTTCTACTCCAATACAAAATGAAAAAAAAAAATGTATCGACTTTTCATAAAATGGTGCATGTCCATGGATCCGATAAAAGTGATTTGAACAAAATAAACTAATATTTGTTAGTGACAGTTTTTAAATTGTCTTTGATATACGAGTCAACAAGATTCGGTTCCGTTTATTTTAATTTTTTGATTTAACAAAATGCGAATAAGAATTAGATAAATTTATATATATATATATATATATATATATATAAAATTTTGGCATATAAATGATTTCTTGTTTCATAACCATAGAGCTAAGTTACCAGTCAAGGGTAGCCTTGATTTAACTGTAATATAAATGACAACAGTTCTGAAATGCTCAACAATTCTTGTTTCATATAAATCCCTCGGAGCTTTACTGAATTGTTGTCATTCATCATTATTCTTGTTGAGGATTCTGTTAAGATGATATCGGTCAGAGAAGAATTCGGCTCACGCCCCATGAACGGCCCAGAGTGGTACCACAAGATCCTCTTCGAGACAAACATATGACTTTCTACGATCCTCAAGTACAATCGTCTGAAGCTCATCATGTCTGCGGCCAAATAGTGCAAGATTCTACAGAGAGATTGCACATTATACAAGCGATTTAACCTCCCTGCCCCCTACAAATAGAACAACCACTGGCATCATTTGCTTCTGACATAGTAGCCTCAGTGCTGTCAAGGATATCACTGGAGCCGGGGTAGGAATCCGGTTGCAAATCTAAACTGTCTCCAATCAATCTGCCTGTGCAACATACGCTGGTTATTCCATTAAAATGAAAAAAATATGAAAACATACCAATAAGTCAGATATAGAATCAATGCTTCACAAAATTTTGAAGCAATTGTTTGGCTGACTTATCTATTTGATCATCTGAAAGTAAGTCGAATACTAAAGATGCAGTTTGTGCATCTGCTTGAAAACCTTTGCCAGTCATGATATTAACAAGCTCTAGGGCTTTTGTCACTTCATTGTTGCAGAGAAACCCTCTAATAAGAATATTGTATGTAACCTCATTTGGATAACATCTATGCTCCTCCATTTTTGCCAATAATTGATTAGCTCGACTAAGCTCCCCTTTCTTATGTAGTCCTTTCACCATTGTATTGTACATCTTAGAATCTGGTTGCAGCCATTTGGACAAAAGTTCGGAGAGGATGTGGGCAGCATCTTTGAGTTTCCCGGCTTCACACATCCCATCAATTAGGATGCTATGGACCACAATGTTAGGGATAAATCCTTTCCTCTCCATCTCTTTAAGCATAGTTATAGCCTCATCGAGCTGCCTGTATTTGCACAGGCAATCCAGCAAAGAAGCACAAGTGACAACATTTGGACTTAGCCCCTGAGTTTGCATCTCATCACAAAGCGATGCTGTGCCTGGTGGAGTCTACCATCCTTACACAACCTGTTTATCAGAATATTATATGTAACAACAGTTGGTGTCACTTTCTTAGCTGACATTTACTAAAATAGATTGAACGCCTGGTCAAGGTTTTTAGCCTTGCAGTACCCGCTGATCATGATGTTGAAAGTCACAACATCTGGTTGGCAAACCTTTCTGACCATCATATCCATCAGTCTTGAGGCTTTATTCATTTGCCCCCTCAAACAATAACCATCCAACAAGGAATTGTAAGTAATGATGTTTGGCATCACACCCTTGTCGATCATTAATATAAGTACATAGTTTGCTTCTTCAACTATCCCCTCTTTACAATACATGTCAATCAACATATTGAAGGTGACAATATTTGGTGCTATATTGCTTCCCAGCATCTCCCTCAATGTTGTCTGAGCCTCATCCCATCGTCCTAGACTACGTTGACCTCGAATTAAGGAAGTGTAAGTGAAGATATCATGTGAGATACCCCTCTTTTTCATATGGGAAAAAAGGTCATGGGCCTCATTTAACAGCTCATGTTTACAAAGGATGTCAATGATTGTGTTGTATATGACAATATTGGGGTCACGCAGTCCGCCGGATTCCATATCCCTAAGCAAGGAGAGAACAACATCATTTTTCCCGTTCCTGCACAAGCCCTTTACCAAAGCACCATATGTGACTGGGTCAGGACAGAAGCCTTGCTTGAGAATTCTGTCCAATAAGGATAGAGCTTGCTCCAACTCGTCAACGCTAACCAAGCCATTGATTAGAGTATTGACGATGACACTCTCAAGGGAATAGCCAAGCTTAAATAGTTTACCCAAAAGAGGGAACCCAAAACTCATTTGATCAAGGTGGCAGTGGCAATTGATAAGGATGGAAATGGCGTAATGATCCGGGGGGGATGCCAAGCAACTCAACCTGTCTAAAGAGAGAGATGGCCATGTTGTAATGCTTCATCTTGACAATGGGGGAGATCAAAAGATTGACATCAATAATGGAAGGGAGGGGTTTCTTATGGGTCATTTCGTCAAACAGGTGGAGGGCATCCTCAAGCTTGGTGAAATCATACCTATTTCGGATCTCCCGATTTCTTCCGGGCAATTGGGATTGCACATCTCGCGTATATGAATGATGGGTGTGATGATTATGGTACGAGCAACAAGCAAGAAGGCAGAATTCTGAGAAGCCGAACCCACAAAAAGAGCAGAAAAGCGGTGAATGATACCTCCAACTTTCTTCATCATCTTTCGTCTCATTCTCTTTACTCGAAAGTCCCCTGAGGCTAATCCAGAAAGAGATCTTCCATTGGACCATAAATGTCAATTTAGCTTGACATTATTCATCTGTAGAAAACTACGAACCCTAGCTTGGAGTTAGAGAATGCCATATTTGAAACCCATGTACATGCCGGTTGCCTATTCCCTCCAAAAGGTTTTATTTTTATTTTTACTTTTATTTTTGAGGGATTCAAAATGCTAGTATAGTACTCCCTCTCTCTAAAATGCTCCCAAATGTAGAAAAAAATATAAAAATAAGAAAATATTATTCATTTGTGAAATTTTTTTATATTTATTTAATTATTTGTATTTTCAACGTAGCAATTGATGAATATTTCAAATCTTTAGGTAAAAGTTTTCATATTTACTTTATAAAATTTATCGGTTATTGGAATATAAGTTGTGAGATTCGTTTATCATATATTTTCTCAATTCATAAGACTCAAACTTAAGATCTTACGTAAATGAATCGAATTAAATGATATACCGTATAAATTTTCTAATTTAGCTTACCGATTTTTAAAGTTAGTTCAATATTTTTTGTTCGATTTAATGATTTTATTTTTTTTGAATTCCTCATCCTACCTAAGAAAGTTTTTATCTTTTTGGGGGACCAAAAGTAATGTCAAGGATACATGGGCTGGGCTGACTATTTGTTCCTAAGATTGTCATAAGCCCACTCTCTATAGCCCAAGCTACATGCAAATATCTATGAAAAGCAAAATGTGTTAATGGGCTGGACTAAGGGCATTATTGGTAATAACCAAGAGGTTTCACTTTTGCAGAGACAAAGAACAAAGGTCAATACTATACAACATAAGAACCGCAATTAAATTAAATGTTTCAATATACTCAAACTCTTAGTCGTAATTACTAGTCCAAGACCTAACAGCTACCTAGTAAGAGTATCAGACTATAATACTAACTACCGAGTGGTATATATGGAGAAAATAGTATAGAACTCTTCATTATTAGACATGATTTAGTCTTCTATTTAAATTTTTCAATAATTATGTCAACTAAAATTTTATAATAGAAATCATACTTTTCACGCATTCATACTAAAACTATTTGTTGTATATACGAGATTATGATTTTAGACTTTATAAAAGTGATTTTAGAGGTTTTTTTTTTCGAAATGTTCAAATATTTGATATATCTTACATAAGACTGAGCATATCAAATTTGAGTGATTTAACCGAAAAAATAAAAGAGGAGAAAAATAAGTAGACATCAAAATGATTTACAATTACCTTTGGTTTTACCCTAATGAAATAATGATGGTAAAAAGAAGAACCCCCTTGATTTTGCATTGTCAAGCAAAATTGATTGGAAATAATATAAATATATAGAAAGATAATTAGGCTTTTTGAGGAAGTGGGCACATTGTAAATCACCACCATGTAAATTTCACTTTTTACTAGTCATGTCTATTTCTAGGAATAGTCCCTAATCTAGGGTGGAATTTCTACTTAGAACAAAAACAAGTCACAAAAGTTAACAAATCAAATTAGTGGCCATCAAAATCATAATTATGGTCTATGATAGGTGGTAATATTTGTGGTAAAAAAATGTTATAAAAAGTTAAAAAAATAACCCATAGGTAAAAAAAATTATTTAAAAAAAAACCCCTTTTTGCCCCATTTTGGTCCATAAAGAATGTGGTGGCTTTTGGTATATTCATTAAATTGTTGGTGGGATGAATAATCATATTTAGGGATAAAGGTATTATTGCCTAATCTTTGTTTCCAACATCTCAAATTCCAATACTCTCATGGGAATTCTATTGGTTAATCAAGGGAAATTATTGCCCTTAAAAGGAGCTCCTTTTGTTAGACCTTAGAAAATTTATGAAGGTCCACATGTCAAAATTGTCAATTTAGTATCACACATCATTTTGTATTCATATTGGGTTCGTCCGATAGTCGTTCATTTTTATCATGAATAATGATCATGTTCGAATAATGTAAATAATTTTATTTGGTTGTAAGAAATTATAAAGTCTGTAGGTCATGATCTGTAAATGATAAGATTGTAAGAAGTAGTTGTAAAGTTGTAAGGTAAAAAGAACAGGATAAAAAACCTACTTTTGAAGACAATGCCGAGAGGTGTGATGGCCACTCACCCTATTCCTGAGCTCTCTATCCAGGGTTCAATCTCGGGTGGGCACAAATTTCTCAAATTTGAGAATTTGTGTCTCTGCAGACATAGTTATGCTTGACATCACCCCTTCCGGCCCTGTTAAGCCCGTTGAGCTTTCCCGAAATAGGGGTCTAATGGGTGGACCCGCTTACCCTTGAAAAAAAAACAAAGGATCAAAGACCAAAAGAAAAAAGAACAATTTCTATTCATTAGTTCAAACAAAAACTAGTTATAATTAACTGAATTAATAATAATTGAATTATTTCTTAAGTATAGTCGAATCTTATCAATATAAATAATAAAACCCCGACTTTTAAAAATAGGAAATTAGACCCTACTATTTACAACATAATAATTATATTTTTGAATTGGAAATATAATTTCACCTTTTCTATTCTCATGACAAGTTACATCATGACAATCTACCTTTTATAATCTCATGACAAGTCATAGGTTTAAAGTTCTCTTCCAAAATAAGGTGCTTGAAAAAGAGACATAACTGGCTTGGAGAATGATATGCCACATTTCTCTTGTAAGTTTATTTATAGTTATTTTGCTCTTTTTTTTTTTTTTTTTTCTGTTCATTAGTCTTCTTGATGTTTTATCAACAAAAAAATAAATAAAATGACCCGTCAATTACAAAATCTAAATCAATAGTTAAATTAAAGTAGACAAGGCAATAGTGTGTTGTTCAAGACTTCTAGTATATCTAATATTTTTTTGTTGAAATGGATGAATACAAGTGAGTTAGTCTTAGGTGGCTCTTCTCACAAGATATCTACCTAAGTTATCATCAATTACAGTAGAAGAAAGATCCTGATTAGTACGAGATGTCTCAGATTACAAAATAGGTTAATGAGTGGCCTAGATGAGCCATCCAAATCTGTTGCTTGATTTGCTTCGTAAAAGTGAGGTGGTAGGATATCTTGTTGAACTTAGAGCTAAACTTGATAACATATTGAATAACATACTCAATAAGTCATAGACACCGGATATTGCCTTTAAGTGCTTGAATAACGACGTGTTATCATCAACTAAAATGGAAGAAAGTTTTTAGCAAGGACCATCTAGGTGGCATTGTTGAACTTGCAACTAAAATAAATGGTGTTTCTTTAATTTGAAGTATTTTTAACCTGTTACAAAAAAATATACATTATGTTATCATCGTAGAAAATAATATAGTAATGCTAACTCTTGTTTACTCTTTTGGTGTAGAATAGGTGCTAAGTTCCAAAGATGAAAATTTTGATAAACTTCTAACGGATCAAGGCTGACAGATCCCAACAGATATCGGCATACGAATTATTATTTAACTCTACATGTAGAGATTCAAAGAAAACATAACCTATATCTATACCAATTCTCATATCAACAAACATGTCGTCTCCCTGTAATAACGATAAATTTTAATTTTTACATTAATTCTGTCTTTTTATATATGTAATCACTATCTCCACTATTTTTTACGGGATATTTTTTTCCCCTATTTTGGGATCACTATATAATTACAAGTCAAATGTAGTTGAAAACTTTGTCCCCCGAGGTTACAATACTATTGTCAATATTGTTGTGGATCAAACATGAATCATGATAGCATTAGGTCAAATCCAATCTTTTAATTACTAATTTAGTTTATCCTATTGTGATGAATATATTATCATAATAAAAATAATATTAGTAATAATAATAAATAATAAATAATAAGTAATAATAAAATTATTAAAAGTACAATACTCGATCCAACTAGAAATTATATATTACTCCATAGAAAATAAAAAAATAATGGAGAAAATGCATAGAAGTGGTCTACCTACATTTATAGCCATTTCTCTAACTATTAATTACGCGGAAGTGAGCTGTAATTAATTAGCAACAAAATAATTTACTACTCCTTAATTACTTGGCCAAGGGTTTGGGGAATGAATATAACCGTTGACCTCACCATTAATTGAAATAATTATGATAATGGAAGGTCAACAATTCTCAATTAACTATTTTCTTAAATAGTAATTAATATTTTTTTTAAAAAAAATGCTCCAATAGTTAAGGTACTTACCCTAGTAGCTAGGGCACATGTATATTGCCTCTTGTGATTCATGCATTGTCATATATTTGAAAGTTTGGAACTATATATATGTACATCCGGAGGAGACGTAATCGTTCGTGTTCTTGTGATTTTACATTATTAATTTATCATTATTAAATTGTCATTGTAATACAACTAAGAGTGATATATTTGATTATTTTAAACAAATTTACAACTAAAAAAATCAGTTGTCGATAGTTCCAATAATTATCTAAATTCAACGGATGCAGTTTTACGATTGCATTTTGTTTACAATGGTAGTGCGTATCTTCTGTTATAAGTTTGAATATTTTTCCACCATTTCTCATATCCTTATAATTAAATTCAAATATCCTCCACCGTCGTTTCAATCTTAACGTAATCTTTTAACCTAATATACATCTAACTTTCTTTTTAATTGAATTGGAGGGGAAGTTAAATTGAAGGTAGGTTATATACTATTTTAGCAAGTTCAATCTTAGCTATTTGATTCATGCAATAATATCAAGATCATTTGAAGACTTCCCTTCATGCCAGCTCAACCCTCCCCCCCAAAAAAAAACCCATGAGCTAAAAAAATGAATTTATAGATGAAATTATGCATGATTTAAAAACAATATATAGAGTTATGGGCATTCATATTTGATTATTTATATTTTTTTCTTTGTAAATTTTATTATTATTTAATCGTATGTTTTTCTATTTTACACCTACCTTTCTCGTTTATAAAATTATGCGTGCGATCGGTTCTTAGTCATTATGTTTATTTTTGGATTTCAAAGTATTTTTAAGTTTAAAATGTTTTTATTAGAATTTTTTTATTAATGTGAGTCTTATGGAATCAATCTCTCATTGACAGAGATGTGTACATATGTAAGACTACTTATATTTAAATTTCCCCAAACCCCATGCAAACGGGACAACAATCGAAGTTGTTGTTGTTGTATTCATATTTTCCTATTCTAACTTCCTAATACTACGCATTGAACAATATTGATCTACGCTTATCAATATAGACCAACCTCGATTAACGACATTAATCAACACTCCTCAACATTGATCAATAATATGTTATTTGCAATAAACTAAAAATAACAAACTCATAAAATCACCGGATAGAGGACCGATTCCACGAAATCCCGAGTGGGGTAAGCCCCATCTATGTTAATTTAAACCTTAAGCCCCTCCCTCAATAACAAGTTAACACAATGGAGTGAAATGTGAGGCTGAAAATGGAAACCACTAAATTGGAAGACAAGTGGTTTCCAAAGGGCGCCGTTGTTTCCAAAATTCCAGTAACGAATACTATCTATATTTATATTTATTTATATATACGCACGAGCGGGAGCGGGAGCGACAGCCGTACGATTGCCCATCAAATCTCTAAAATCTTGATCAATCAGCCACGTGTATGGTCACTATTAGTCGGTACATACGACAATATTATTGCCCTCGAGCCCTTTATGTCAAGTCACTAATTTGCCTCTTATGTAATTATTACGTCATCATCACTACTTAATAGTAAGTAATTAGTTAATTAATTACAGCAATTAATCGAAATCCCATATCTTAAACACGAGGGGGTATCATGGTTTCTAGTTGTTGGCTAGACTTAGATTATAGCCTTTGTCTCCTTCTCTCTCTTCTCTCTCTCTTCTTCCATGCCATGCATTGCATGAGGCTTAATTATTCTTATTATCATCACTAATCCTCTCTTTAATTTTTAATTATTTATTTAGGCCATATAATGTAGTATACCACCACATTAGATTAAGAAGCTGTATACATGAATTTTTTTAACTGTTAATTTTTCCCGTGAAAATATAATTGTATAGTATATATGGTGATCACAGGGAAAGATTTGTAAATATCTAATTAGGTACGTGGATAATATTACTATAATTAGGCCATATAACGACTT
The DNA here is from genome assembly GCA_021018815.1 of Talinum fruticosum. Taxonomy (NCBI): domain Eukaryota; kingdom Viridiplantae; phylum Streptophyta; class Magnoliopsida; order Caryophyllales; family Talinaceae; genus Talinum; species Talinum fruticosum. Next base: position 909,617 of record JAITYX010000103.1, read on the forward strand.
ATTTAATGTTTCGCATGTAAAAATAAAAGTATATTCAATTAAAGAAAAATAATAATTTTAAAAAATCCAATATTTTAGAGTAGTTACTTTTTGAAAAATTGAATAATATGATTAGATCTTCTAATTAGAAAATTAAATAAAAATAATTCATTAGACCGAAACTTCTCTCACACAATTAGTGTTACCAAAGAATCTTACTTAAGTGTAATCATTTGATTAGTTAAAAGGGTAATTATTCCAAACTTGAAACCCAAAAGACCGATTTTATAACTTTTGTGACTAATTGAAGTATAGACTAGAAACGAATATTCCTTTAATTAATAAGAAATGATTGGTGAAGAAAAGTTTTTTCTTTCAAAAAAATAAAAACATTTAAATTAGTTGCACATGGATCATCGTATCATTCAGATTTAGAACATATGTAATAGATCAACGTACACTTATATAAACTTTTACAAATTACCCGCCATTAAAACTTTTAACTTATAGTAGCTGCTGGAACCGAACAAGTATTCATCATAGCGTGCTCGATAATTTTTCGTTTATCGACTGTATCAACGAGATACTGTAAAACCGAAGAATATTCCTTTAATTAATAAAGATGATGGGTGAGGTAAGGAGCTCTTTTTTTTTTCTTTTTTTTTTTTTTGTTTATTTGACCTTCTAATAACAAAAAAAAAAAAAGGGTATTGTGTGTTTTTGGTGGGGCAGCTTTCGAGGTTGGTTGGTAAAGGGAAGAGATGTGGATGGCTAATCATAATAATTAGTACTAATAAACAGAAGATTATGATGTTAATTAATAACTTAAAGGATGTTTTTAATTTGGTCGAAACAATAATTAAAAAATAAAAAATTAAGGGTTGTTTTTAGCCTAATCTATAGATAAAGTTGGTCATAATTTGATGGCCAATTTTTTTCCAATAGATAGTGCATCAATTTGGACGTAAAGGGGTCTGGTTCATGCAAGGATAATTTTGTAATTTAATTAATTAATTTGTCTAAATATATTTTTACCTTTTACCTAGTCATCTCTCTCTATCTCTTAATTATCTCTATAACTTTCTCTTGCTGAAGAAAGGCTTAATTTTTGTGGTAAGTGGGGAACAAAGTTACACATTAATGGAATTCACAAGAGTCTATTTCCTCACATGAAAGTAGATACTATATATGACTAAATGTACAATAAAACACTCCCATTAATCAACATCAAATGAAATTTTTGAGTCGAGTAAAACAAGTGAAATTAATGACTCGGACCTGTTCGAATTTACATATATACCAATATCTATTTCTGTTTTTTACTAATTTTCATCTAATTGTTTCGTTAGTTTCCGTTCATTTATGCTCATTTCTATTGATTCCTGCTCATTTGTGTTCATTTATGTTATTTTTATATGCTATTTCTAACATGCCTTCAGTCAAGTCAAATACTTTAAATCTAATAGGTTGACTAAAAGCTCGATTAGTTAGCCCGTGTACATATTTTACGAACTACACATATGCATCGATTCTTTCCGATTATCCAATAATCCTTAGGTTGAGCAGTATGATTTCAAGTACTAAGAAGAATTAAGGTTAAGGATGACATTCTATTGTTGGCATGAATGAGAAAAAATAGGGCGTAAAAGACATCACAAGCAAGCTTTATCTTGCGTCAATAACAGAAGATTTGATCATGGCAAGAATATGACAAGCATTGATAGAGGTGAGGTGAAAGAAAGAGTGAACAAGATTATGACAATTAAGACAATAATGACAATTAAGAGGACACCGACAACTTGTAGTTTGGATGTGTTATAACTAATACTCTTTACGTTTTACATTACATATTACTTCAACGGATTCTTTCCGTTTCACAATGTCTGTCGCTTTATAATTTTAATGACATATTAATGATTACTTTACCAATTTTATCCTCATTAATTACTTATTTTTCTCTCCTGTATTCATTGATACTTTGTTCATTTGTGATAAAAACATTCATAAATCTTGTGTTTCTCTGATATTCTCTCACAGCCTAAAAACGACATATATGGTGAAACAGAGGTAGCCAATAAACTAACAAATTAATAATAGGTGCCTTCTTGATTAGCGTGTTGATTTTCTAGATTTAGTGTATGAGATTATTACTTCATAGATGTCTAAGTCGCGCACGGTTTATTTTTCTTGATTAGGAAAAGGTTCGTACAACAAGGTTTATAAGTCTAAGAAATAGATCGAGTAATTAGCTTGGCTTAATCTTGGCTTGCCTTCAATTCCCATGCAAGTTGAGCTATCCAAGTTATATCCTATTGACTATTGTGTGAACTTACAATAGTTCCTGAATTATTGTCTGTCTATACCGATAAATTTTATGTATATTTTTGAAGGGTAGCCACCCCGAGATCTCTTTCTTTGAACCTTTGCTTACCTTACCCAACTTCCTCTCATTCTCCGTTCCGACCTGTTGTTTCTGTCCATATTGGAAGTTTGAATTTTTGGGGGATGAGAAGCATTGAAGAGTGAATTTATGCGCACGATGCCTCAAATTTAAACTTTAACATTGACCATATGACGTGTAAGATAACCAACTACTTATTTATATATATACATATAAACATTTCTTATATATATATATATATATATATATATATATATATATATATATATATATATATATATATATATATATATATATATATATATTCAAATGTTAGTTTAAAACTTTTGATTAATAAAATGATTCTTAAATATTCTCTCTAGAAGCTAATTAACAACCTTAATTATGGTGTTAATTAATGTATTCTAAAATGTTCTTGATCGAAGGATATGACAACAACAGCATGAAAGGGCGGTGGAAAGCAAACAAAAAGAGGGCAGACCAAATAATTAAGATATTTGATTAGTACGTAAAAACATCGTGTCAAATAGCCACAAAACATTGTATTTTAATTAATTATGCACATAATCATAATTTAATTGGCTTAAAAGCCTACACATTGTCACTAAACCAGCTTAATTAGAGGCCCCCAGTGGTGGTTGTGTTACTGCCTCCCTAGGGCACCCAAGCGTGGAAAAAAGAGTCTCAAATATCCTAATTTTATTTTATTTAATTAAATTAAATTCACCGGAAATTGACAAAATTAATATAATTTTTTAAATTTATGTATCTACTGAAATTGTCAATAGACACTTTACAAATTGATATTATCGTATCAAAAGTGGGGGCCGTTGGATCACCATCTCAACCACCTCTACCTATGTATTTCAACCCCAATATGGCTAAATCAGCAAAACCCTAGCTAGGGTTTTATCATTTTCCTAGGTTTACTTGTGGTGGGAAATTTTGATTCATTAGTGCCATGCCATGTATGTGTTTGGCTTGAGGTACTTGGACTTGGTCATAGGGAGGATGTATTGGGACTTCGTCTTCCAAATCAAATCCAGATTTCTAGATGATGTGGGAATAGGAGATGGATTTATCGTTAGTTGTATACGAGATATAGTCGGTACAAAAGTAAGTGTTAATTTAACGCTTGCTTCTTCTAAACCTTGTAATGTATGAGTACTTGCTCCCTCCGTTTCAAAATTCATGTCACTTTCACTAACTTTTCTTGTTTCACAATACTAATAACTTTACAATTCAAATGACATATTAATTACTAGTTTACCAATTTTGTCCTTATTAATTGCCTTGTTTTTCTTCTTTTGTTTATTAATTTTCTTCATTTACAATGAAATATAGGGTTAACTTGGTCTTTTAACTTAAAATTTGTCATGAATTTCGTGTTTCCTTGATATTCCCGCATAACCTTAAAACGACATATATTTTGAAACGGATGGAGTATTAGTTAACTCGATCATTAATAGATTCTTGAAGATGCTATATTATTCATAATTCACTTACCTTAAATTATCACTAGGTTTGAATTGCACGTAATACGTGCATGATTACATTAAGTTCAAACATAATAGTTTTTATTATATTTGAATATTGTGGTAATTATGAAATTGAACCCTAACCTAACCATAATATTCAAATATAATAAAAACTATTATGTTTGAACTTAATTTAATCATGCACGTATTACATGCAATTCAAAGCTAGTCACAATAAAATAAGCCTATAATAGAAAAAAATAACAAAAGATTAAAATTCATAAGTACTTAGGGAGTGGGAGAAAATATTACCTAAATAATAAAGTTAAATATTTTTTAAAAAAAACTTAGGACAATTTATACATACACTAAAAAAAATATATATATATGTACTCAATTAAAAATTATAATTTAAATTAAGAAAACTTTTATAATCTAAGTCCTGATAAATTACTTAAGTTATTTGATATAATGCTATTAAATTTATAAATTAAAAAATAAGAAAAAATAAATATTTTTTTAAAAAAACTAATTAATCATATCACTGGCTACTATTCTAATGAAAATATATAAAATATTTGTGAAAATAGTGAAAAAGAATTAATAAGAATAAGAATAAAGCTTGATGTGAATATCATATATATATATATATATATATATATATATATATATATATACTTCCCTATTTGCTTTTCATCTCTTGTTTAAGAAGTCATATATGAATTTTATTTAGATATTTTTAAATTGATGCATTTAGGTATTATTTGATATTTATTAGTTGCTCAATACATAGAGAAAACATTTAATTAGTAAGAGTATTTATGTCTAAAAAAGTTCTACAGCACTAAGACCCTCTTAACTTTATATATAACATAAATATAACATAGATAGATAGATATATAAAGGGAATAAATTATCCAAACTTTATATATTTTATTTATTCATTTATCCAAGTTCTAAACTTTATAACTTAGACTTTATTTATTTTTAATTTTGCTATTATCCAAGATAATTCATATAAGGAACCATATTCATAATGTATCTTTATAATCATGCTAAATAAAAAATAATTAATAAATCTAATAAGAAAACAGTTAACAAAAATTGTTTTTAAAAAAGGATACATAATTTTGGGGGGAGGGAGATTAATGGCCGTGGTGTAACTGCACGCGGGGAGGGGGAGGGAGAGGGGGTAATGGTTAGTTAAATTTTAAGGGTAAATCTATCCAGAAAAGTTATACATCACTAAATTCCTCCTCCCTTTATATATAACATAGATATTATCTCATTTACATAAAAGTATGTGAGCTTTTCATACGAGGGTTCTACCTAATTTATCATTTGCCATAATAGACAAAAATGAGGGGAGGGTTAATATCCCTATGTAGTTGGAGTGGACATGGAATGTCCATAGCTAACCGATCTGTTGCATAATTTATTTCTTTAAAAATAAGAAAATATATTTAATGATTTAGTCAACTTGTGAAGACGACTCTATTTGAATTCTCTCGAAAATTTGCTTTAAGTTGTTTTTGAAGCCCAAATATAAAGACACTAACTTACGTCGCCAAAATGGATGTAGGGCTCAGGTTGGATACTCCCTGCTATCATGAGATTTCTATTTTCATCTCACATAAGAAAACATATAGTTGCATTGTCGTTGCTTAAGGACCCATCAAAATTCAACTATCGATACATTCATTTGAAGGTTTTTTCCATTTGACAAGATGAATTTGCTTCGTAATGGTTCTATAATTATTATTATTATTATAGAGATATGTCGGGAAGTATCTTTATCTTGATTTCATTATGTAAATGCTCTCTTAGTCCCAATGAAGACTACGATATAATAAAATTTCACTTGAAAAAAATTAATGTATTCCTTTCCTTCCAAATGCTTTATAGAGCATAAATAAGTGAAGTTGATCTGACTGGAGGGTGGATCGAACTACTTGAAGAATGGTTATCCCATCGGTATATGAAGATATATAAGTGCTTGCTAGTTGCCACCATGGATAAACAAGAATATATGTAGACATGTTTCTCGAAGGTAATGTTTAAAACTATATCTTATGTGTGTGTGTGTGCGAGAGAGAGAGAGAGAGAGAGAGAGAGAGAGAGAGCAATGCACGTCGATGAGATGAGTGCGTAATATTCCAAAAGATTCCTTAATTGAAATCATCATTTATTGATTAGTCTTAATCCTCAGGCTTAATTACACAATATATATATATAATTAATTAATTGAAAGAAAACGGGTTGTACACTTGTCAGCTTGTGGAGGACTTGATTGTCATAAATATAAGAAATGGTTCACGCATTCAAAGTTGAAGCAAGAGCCAGTTGGGCCTATTCTAATCCTATGCTACCTTAATCTTCAAATCTTTCACTAATTACATTAATTAGCTGGGTAATGAACATCCAATTCCTTCTTAATTATTCGAATAATATGTTAAATTATATACTTTTTGCCAAGCTGTTATACTTTTGTAAGTTTCGGATCAATTTATTAAGATATCCGTCTTACTTGTATCGTACTACTTTAAATGCTTGTGACGTAAATATTCAACAGCTTATACATCATAAATATTATATACTTTTTTGGAAACCTTAGCTTTTGGGTATTGGGAGGTTGATTTTAGGATTAAAAGTGAGGTTAGGTTAGGAATCAACGAAACTTAAATATACGAGTGTAATATATAAAAGTGAAAATCGGTCCCTTTATGAGAAAAACATTACCATTAAAATTATTTAAACCCTAACAATTTAGTATGTTGAATATTTGCATGTTGTGATTAAGGATTATTTTCTGACTATCTTTAATTTTATGGACCATCTTTCAATAAGATAATTGTCTATATATATATATATTTTTAATTAATTTGATATTTTCCAACATGTTAAGTGTCTGCGGGTTATAAAAATTAAAATTTTCGCTCATACAGGAAGAAACTAACGTAGGCAAGTATAATTTGAGTTATTCTACCTATTTATTTTTTCGTAAAAGTATTGTCTGATTGACATATAATAACTATTAATTTAATCGATTAATTAATGTGTGATAACTAACGATTAATTACCAAATAAAACCGATGTTAAGAAATTAAGGTTTGTTGGGACTAGCCTTGGCAAAAATCCGTCTGACCCAACAGTTCGACTTGTCCGACCAAAAAAACGGGTCCAATTACAAATTTTTTGTCCGAATTTTAAATTCGGACAATCGGTCATGTCTAAATTAAAATTAGGGTTTGGCAATTCGGATTCGGGTTGTCCGAATTTTGTAACTTATTCGGGTTCAAACAAAATCGGACAATCCGACAAGCCGGGTTTGGACATTCGGTCATTCGGGTTTAGGTATAATTTAGTCCAAAATCTACAAAATTTTCAATAAAATATTCGGACATCGGAAATTCGGGTTCATTCACATACATAATTTTAGTTCAATTTTTAAAAGTTCATATCAAAAATTCAGACATTCGAGTTCTAGTTTGGATCCGATTAGGGCGTCCGAATCTACAATTCGAACAGGGTTCGAGTATGGTGTTTTTATCCGAATATCCAAATTGTCCAAACAGAATTAATCGAAACCTGATTTTTTGAGAGCGCTAGTTGGGACAAAGGAGTCCCTACATTTTACGGCTTGCTTAGCTTTTGAAGAAAGGAGTCTTCTCAACAATCACTCATTCACTCACTCAGGTAGAGACCAACCTCTCAAATCTGTGGGCATTCTGGCTTATTCACCAAATTCACCAACCCTTATAACAAACCATAAATAAAATTAAAATGAAATTGCAAACACAACATATTTCACTTCTAAATTTTCGCATTATTGTCCTTCCATGTATTTCTTAAAACCACTTCACTTATATACATATCTTTTAAATATATTTTTTCTTCCACAAATTTATTTATGCATCATCTCTTCTCTCTCTCTTCAGTTGCGAGAAAGTCCTGATTTTGTAGATTTACAAGTTACATTAATTATCATGAACCCGAGTCTATAAATTCAAGTTTAAATCTCTACAGAGTTTTCCTGATATATGGAATATGCTTACTTCTAATATTGATGCTCATTACTATCTTTTCACATTAACCTTTATAAATTTGAAGCGATTCTATTAGGTTTTTTTTTTTAATAAATGGTATTGTCTATCACTTTTTTAAATAAGTGGTATCAATTTATTTTCATATTGTTATGCTTATATGCGGTTAAATTATTAATTGATTGTCGGATCGGTCGACAACGAATATCAATTTTTCAAATTCGGATTATTACAATAAATAAACGTATTTGACCGGAAGGCTATACAAATTTTATTTATCTCCTCGTTACAGGTTTTGGGATTTAAGTGGAAGAGTAGCATTCATAACAATCAATTAAAAAATTTATTTGTCTTTAATTTTTATTATATATATCATATGACCTTCAATTAATAAAATTTGTTATTGACTCTCAAATTTTTTAAAAAATCTCTATAGACTTGCAACTTTTACTAATTTTTTCGTATTTTAAAAAATTTATCTGAATCTCTACTAAGTTCTCCTTATTTTAAACTTCTACAAAATTTTAAAATCTCAAATTAAATAACATGAAACGAAAACTAGAAAGCTCGAGATGACAGAAGCAAACAAGCCTTATAAGTTATCCAATTGTCAACACAAGAATATTCAACTGTACACTCTCACTCAAAGTTAACTCATAAATTTTTCCTTGTAAAAAAAAAACTCACATAAAAAAAAAAAACCTCAAATTTGAAGAACACCTTGTTATACTATAAAAATTATTACATAATTTCGGATATGTAAAAGATCAACAAAAAAATCTTTTTAACTTCGAAATCCCTCCTTCTTTCATCTAATTACACATGGCTTGAGACTGAAATTGGTTATTAGATACTAGTTAGCGCTAACAAAATTTCGTCCGACTTGAAAAAAATTAGGTCCAAATATAAGTTTTTTATCTGAATTTTAAATTCGAATATAAAATTTTTATATTTGTATTCTCCGAAATTGATTTTAACCTCGAATTTATAATTGTGCGAATTGTCCGACCTAAAAAAACTAAATATAAGATAAAAAATTTCATCCAACAATCTTTACCTAAAACAATTTCAACCCGAATCCGAATTTTAGTAGCTATTGGGGCGGCTATATAAGGAGCACATCTCCTACACAAAGGACCCCCAAAAGGCAAGCTTTTCTGGGCTTCATAGCCGAAACCCACTTCCTCTTGCCGGCCATCATTGAGAGAGAGAGAGAGAGAGGAGAGAGAATGGCGTTAGAAGCGGTGGCGTATCAGATTCAGAACACAGATCTTCTTGGGCAAAACAATGATCATAATATTATTAATAATGGGAATTTCGATTCATTGTACCCATTATTACTCGAAAACTGGGCTTCTTCTTCCTCATCTTTCGATTACCCACTCGAAAACAACCAATCATCTTCAGAAATCATCGATGATTGGCGCCATAACTACGCCATTAGCGGCATTAACAGCACTCATTTCTGGGATACTTGTAATTACTGCGATTACGGTTACCCTACCTCTGTTGATGCTGCCACCTTGGACGAGTGTCAACAATGGCCGCCCAATCTGTACTCCTCGTCCCCGGAAATGGAGGAGAACGGTGGAGATCCGGCCGCGGAGGTGGAGCGGCCCAAAAGACGGCGCAGACCCAGGACGAAGAAGAACAAGGAGGAAATTGAGAACCAGAGGATGACTCACATTGCCGTTGAGAGGAATCGAAGGAAGCAAATGAATGATTATTTGTCTGTTCTTCGTTCTTTGATGCCTGATTCCTACGTTCAAAGAGTACGTATCTCTCTCTTTCTCGCTCTCCCCGGTTATCGACGGATTCAGAAATTTTGTACAACAATACTTTCTTCTTTTAAACTCGATAACATTTTACTATATGGTTTTCCTTTTAATAATTTTATGAACTTTGACACTTGTCGTGTATGAAATGAACATAGCTTATTTACGAAGATGTGTATGAAATATTATCTTCACGTAATAATTATTAATTTGACGATTTTATATTGTCTTATATGTTGATTTAGAAATGAGAAAAAACATTCAGATACTTTTAGCACGACTCTTAGCGATTTTAAAAGTAAGAATAAAATGGCATACAAAGTATAATTAATTGATTATAAAATTTGAAATTACAATGTGAAGGGGGATCAAGCTTCTATAATAGGAGGAGCAATCAACTTTGTGAAGGAGTTGGAGCAAAACCTTCAATGCCTGAGTGCTAAGAAGCATATCAATGAGAATTCCACCAGCAACAGCCGCGGCTCGGTCTCGGCTTCGGCCTCGGCATCTTCCTTGCCATTTGGTGAATTCTTCGCCTTCCCCCAGTACTCTGGCGCCTCCTCCCCTGACGGCAGTGGTGGTGGTGCAAGTGGGTTCAGCTCCGGTACTGACAATGATGATCAAGTAATGAAGAGTGCAATGAGGCACCACCTTAGTGGTGGCAGAGTGGCGGCGGACGTGGAGGTGACGATGGTGGAGAGGCACGCGCTGTTGAAGATAAGGTTGAGGCAGCCGCCGAAGCAGCTGTCGAAGCTGGTGCTTGGGTTGCAAGGTTTGAGGCTCACCATCCTCCATCTCAATGTCTCCAAAGTTGATGGGGTTGCCCTCTATTCTTTTAGTGTCAAGGTAATTAATTAGTCCCCCTTAAATTCTTACCTCTTTTGAAATAAATAAAAATAAGACAATATTGACTCTTACGGAGAAATTTTTAAATAATATCCTCTCACCTTTTGTTTCAAAGTTTATTATACACACAAGGTTAAAAATATATTTAAATTACGAAACAACCTAACTATTTAGTGGATCGTTCAATCGATTAATCCCGATTCCTCCTTAAATCCCCAGTGAATCCACCACCGTCCACCGACACTCATCTTATAACTACAACCGTAGACTCCATTATGACCAGTCTACCACCGAAGATAGACTATACTTATTTTTCAGTGTAAAAATCAACCATTATTTTCTGAACCAATTAAAGAATATTTTTAAAAAATAGATAGAAAACACAAAAGCTTTGTCCATTTGTTTTTTCTTGATTTTGGGCAAAGGGAATGTTAAATAATTTTTTAAAACATTTTTTTTATGTGTGTATATATATAATGTATAAATATATATACAAATGAGCAGGTAGAAGAAGAGAGCAAAGTGAGTACAGTGGATGAGATAGCAGGGGAGTGTACCAGCTGCTAGGTAGGATTCAGGAGGAGGCCGGTAGCTACTTTTGACTCTTTTAATTACGTAATTACCCTTTTGCCTTCCAATTATTTCCATTACTACTATAATTTATAAACCCAATCTCTAGTTACTTTTATGTCATTTTGCCTCTTCATCTTCTTCCTTTTTGCTGTGAAACAATGTATAATGTGTACTCTCAATGCCGATTTTTCGTCTTTATTTGGTCTTTAATTATTTATTAATTAGAGTCGAATTATTGTTGATTTAGAGGCGGGTAGAGATTTCTTAATGAAGGTTTTCTCCATTCATGATGCTCAAATTTGCGATCCTAGTGCTTCATTGTTATATTTGAGTATTCGAATTGTTCACCTTCAAACACGTACATTACTTGAAATCAATCAAAATTACTTTTGATTCGGGATATCTCTGCTACAAGAGTAAGCGAAATCGATCCAAATTATTGATTGAGGGGCCTATTCAAACTTACATATAAAATGCACATAAATGGAAATATAAATAGAAACGAACATTAACGAATGTAAAAGAGTATAAACGAATATAAATGAATACAAACAAACATAAACAAATAGAAATGAATTGTTTAAATAAGAATTGAACGAATATAAAATAATATAAAAGAACATAAAAACGAACATAAAACATAAATATATTTTGTTTTTTATATAAAGTCGAACAATGCCCTAAATTCATGTAATTAAATAAAATAACAAACTCCAAATCTGAATCTATATATACAATACGATACATTAAACGGGTCAAGTTAGATCAAATGGACCAACCTAATGAGATCGAGCGTCTTGAAACCGGATTTAAGTTGGAAACAAGTTTGTCCACCACTAAAATTGAAGTACCAATTAAGAAGCACATGAATGGGGAACAGAACGAATGACCTACCAAAGCAACTTGACTCATAATAAGTAATAACCTTTTAAGTGTCTTCCTTAGTTGCTTGTATGGGCCATGACATAGAATTATGGGGGTCGGGAGTAAAATCAAACTTTCTTAAATGGGCACTAAACCAAAAGCCATGTCTCTCTCTCTCTTTTTTTTTTTTAAAAAACTTTTTTTTAGGAAAAGGAATAACTATAAGTCAATCTCGTTTTATTTCATGATTCTCTAGTCGTTTCTTTTATATAATATTTTGTGTGCTGATTCGGTCATATTGACTCTTATGAGAAAGAAGATCTGTCTAACTTTCATTTTTACTTAGTATTGTTAAAAAAAAAGGGCCCGATAGAAAAAGTTATGAATAAAAATTGAAGCATATGAACATAACATATCCTAAAAATGATAAATGGACTATTTATGGGGTTTATCTTTGTGAATTGTTTGGTACCTAACTATTATACAAGATGTCATCATATTATATACTCCAAAAAAACAACATTATTTCAATCTCCACATAATTCCGATTCCATTGTCCCATCAAACATTAAACTCATGAAAGTGATTGATAAGATCATGGTGAATGACTGTCGATTATTTTCACAATTTGATACCAACGTATCATATTTCCATCATTTTTTTCTAGGGTTCGAATTTTAAAGAAGATAATTTTCTTACAAGTTGTGTAAATGAATAGGGATGAGTTGTGGGTTTGGATTTTATATCCGGGTTTGGTATTCTTATCCTCCTAAGCCAAAGCCTAATTAGAATTATCTATGAGATAGGGGTCCAGATTGAATAACCCACATTTACGCTTGCCCAAAACAAAAGTATTGGTTAGTATTTATTTAATGATCATTTAGCAGAAAGATAATTTTAGGACAAAAAGTTGACAAAGAGGAAGATAAAAATGGAATAGCTAGGTTATAAGATCCATATATATCTTTAAAAAAAAGGGACATATTTTTTCCTAGTAAATTCATAGACCCAATTTCAAAGTATAACAGTTATACGAGTGAGACATAACAACACTTTCGACAAAATAACTGTAATTTCATTATAATGTCCTTATCCATATGTGTATAATAATAAAATATACAATAATAATAAACTAAAAAAACAAACAAACAAACAAAAAAACATAAATAAGGAGATGAACATATATCGAGGGTGATGTGATCTTGTGACCTACAAGAAAATATTTGTCAGTTGATGATATCTTTTGTAACATAACGATGAAAGAAGATGCATTATTGGAACCATGCAACGTAACACATATGCTACTCTAATACTCTACATTTGTATCATAGCTAGGTTATAAAATCCATGCATCTCATGTTTCAGAGATATACATATAGAGAGAGACATATGGTTGTATAAAATCACAAGTAAAACCGTCTAATAGATTAGGTCGGGTCGTGTTCGTATTTATGTCGAATTTAAAAGGGTTAAAAGGCATCGACCTGAACCTAATTCATAAGCAAGAGGGAGAGAGAGAGAGAGAGCTGTTGTAAACAATCAGGTCAGATCAAGTTCATATTTATATTAAACTTAAACGGGTTGAAAAAATATCAATCTAAACTTAAACCGTCTATTAAATAAGGTAAACATCTTGATCCGTACTCGTTGAGAGAGTGAAAGGGAGAGATGGTTGAATAAAATCACAAGGCAACAGCCAGAAGAGAGGTTTCTGGCCTTTTCTGCTTGTTTCCTAGTGACCTATAAACCTTGCTCCAATGATTCCTTTCATACATATGCTCTCAAAATTTGTTCACTTCTTTCTTTTCTTTTCCCGTTTTTCATGAAAAGGGTAAGTGGTGCCTTTATATGAAAAATATAAGATTAGTTTTAAGATACATAGACGTAATCAAAGGTTAGAAAGAGGCTTCACAATGAGAGTCGGGATCGATAAATATCCAAAAACTTACACTCTCGTAATTTAAATAATGAGCGAAACTCAGTATGATAATTATACTAGTATTAACTATTAAGTAAATAAAAGTCTAATCTAAATGATTATCTGTATATATATATTATCATCGTAAAGCATAATCCATATATTATTATTATTAATTAATTTATTAATAATTGATTTAAAAGGTTTATTGTATTTGTATAACAGTGAAAACAACCCCACCCCCCCACCCAAATTATAATGACATGATTTCAAAAACATTGTGCAAACTTTATAATTAATTTAATTATTATTGGCCTCCCACATTTACTCTTAAAAACACAATCTTTAAAAAATACAAAGAAGGAATTCTTCTTGCCCCTATCACAAGTTTGGGATTTTTTTAATAAATTAAAATTAAAATTTGGTAACAATGTTTTTTTTAAAAGGAAAACATGACAATTTCAATAAACAAAGTACTTCATAATTAATTATATATAAATAATTATAGATCTGAACATAATATTAAAATTCAAATTTTATATGATTGATACAAATTTTAGAAACATTCGGCTTCGAAATTATAACTAAATATATCATAATTATTATAATTAAAATAGACTCGTCTTTTGCGAAATTGAATTGTGTGATGATTTATGATTAATATCCAACTCTAATTGCCCATTATGAGGCCCTCTTAGTAGACCACATTGTAATTCGTCAGGCCCAAATAATATTGCATAAATACTTCATATTGGGCTCAACAAAAGTGGGCCCATTACCATGCATTCAACGTGTCCTAAGATTTTATTTTATTTTATTTTAAATGAAGTGTCCTAAAATGTTAAAGTCAACGGTAATTTTGATTAAGTCAGCACAAGACATACGAATCAATGCCCTAAAATGAGCTTCGACCAAAAAATAAATAAATTATCGGCTAAATTAACATAATTGATTTTTAAGAATTTTTTCCCTAATAGATATAGTCTTAATATAGTGTTGCTTATTTTTTTATAATTCGGAAAAGTTACAAAGTGCAAGTATAATACAAAAATAATTTTAATATATAATTCAAAAAAGAAAAAATTGATAAAAAACTTTTAAATAATAATATACTAAAATTCTTTATGAATTAAACTATTATTTTCTAATGTTAAAAATAATCAAACATTACAAATATAAATACTTTATTGAATAAATATATTTGATTTCACCAAAAGTGTAATCTCTTTCAAGTTGTGAAGATTTAAGTTAAAAAGTGCTCGTAATAAGTGTAATTTCAGAAGTTTGTACTTGTATTATTTTCTTTATCGAAGGAAAAATCACCGACACATTAATTAACGGTTTTTATTTTTAATATTATAAATACAAAGACGTATTTCTACTTGACTTCGAATATACATAATAAATTAATTAAAAATATAAAAAGGTCGCGCTACAATTTATTTATTTATTTTTTGTGGGCCAAGAATTAAGAATCTCCCAAACCCAAGTTTCTTTGGTGTCTATAAGACTCTCATGACTCATAATCTCCTTCTTCAGTACCCCCTCTCTCTCTCTCTCTATATATATATAAATCCTTCTTCTTCAGCGTCTCTTTCTCTCTCTAAAACTCCCTCCTCTGAATCTCTTTCTCTCTCTAAACAATCATGAAGAGCCAACACCAAGAACAGCAAAAGGGATTATGATAAACAGAGTAATTAACCACATAGTTATCATAATCCCATACCTCCTAATCTTCGGCTGCGGCATAATCCTCGGCTCCTCTTTCTCCTCCTACTCCTCCCCCTCACTAACCTCTTCCTCAACCTCAGAGTCACCCCCACGACCATCGTCCTCCACCCGCCGCCGCCTCCTCAACCTCCATCTCCCTCACCCCTCCGCCGTCTCCGCCGCCGCTGATGCACGACATGGAGGACGAGGAGTTGCTGTGGTGGGCCTCCATGGAGCCCAAAATCAAGGGGGAGCAGTAAATTTCTACAAGTTCAGAAACAGCAGTGGGAACCCCAAGATTGCGTTTCTGTTCTTGGTACGTGGCCCGCTGCCACTGGCTCCTCTCTGGGAGAGGTTCTTCCGTGGGCATGAAGGAAATTACTCCATTTATGTTCATGCAAGTCCTTTGTATAATCAGAGTTATCCTCAGGATTCTGTCTTTTTTGGCCGTAGAATTCCAAGCAAGGTATTATTTTCTCTCTCTTTAATTATTAGATTAGTGTGTTAATTAAAAAAAACCGATCCCTTTGCTGGTAGAAATACGTGCAGAGATAAAACTGCATACAGATTCTGCGTAAGTGAAACTTATAATGAAAGTTGTTGTTGTGTTGTTAATCAAAATACCCTCGAAAAACATAACGACCGTATTTGAGTATTACATTAGCATTGGTTTTTTAATTTAATTTTTAAAGATAGATGTTCCGATTCTAGATGAGACGATATTATATTACATACGTGCATTGATCCGAGACAAATTAGAAAACTTACCTTACACGTGAGGGGTTTTTTTTTTTTTTTTTTGGGATCAATATGTTGTTTGTTTTCAGAATTATATTTTCTTATATAAATTGATTTTTGTTAAAAAATAATTAATTAATTAAGAGAGGAAATGAAAAGCCCTAGTCAGTTACTCGTAATCCGTAATTTAATTAAATGAATATCGTGAACCGTTAATTCATTTATTGTAAATGCATGTATGGGTAATCAATTAAAATTTAATGAAATCAATCACTAATTTTCAGCGTTCGGGTTAATGAAAGACTATTCTTGATGTTTTACGTAAATTAATAAATAAATAAAAAGAAGTAAAATAAATAATTTTTGGAGTAAACTTAGTCTTATTGCATGCATGAATTTTAATGTTTATCATCACCGAATATCAGCAAAATTTGTCTTAAATGTATATACCATTAATTAGTAACTAATGACCAATGAAAATTGGATCGCTCGGAACTTATTTTCCGTGACAACGATCCGGTCTTGCCTGTTATATAAACGGAGACCGAAAATTTTTATCGAGGACTTTACCTCTTTTAGTTGACATTAATTTGACTTCAATTAAAGGAGGATTGGACGTTTAAAAATAATTAAATTACGAGTAAATAAAGGGGAAAATGAAGGCAAAAAAAAAATTAAGGACTATGAAGGTCAAATTAAACAGCTGGAAGGAACGAGTAATTATTGGTAATATTAATTTATTTTTCTTCTTTTTCTTTTACTTTTCTTTTTGTTTTTCATGATTTCTTTTGCTGTTTTCTTGAGCTTTTTAGCCAAGAAATCATCCAAAAAGTTCAAAAGAGAGAGAAGTTTAACTTGTTTTTTAAGAAGGATTATTTTCCTTAAGTATATATATTGTGCATTGTATTTTTCTTACAAAATCAAAGCATGCATGAAAATCCCATCTACATAAATTGAAAAAATTATATAACATACGTATAATGAGTAAGATTATATAGTACTTTTAAAATTTTATTTTATATAAGATCATCGTACTTACAGAAATCGAGATATTTTTAGGTATCTAAATAAACACACATATTATTAAAAAATATTTAAAAAATTATGGCTTTATTGCACTCAAAGAATAATGAGAAAGTGTTTGATAATGTAAATCTTTTGGTTGTAGTAATTTTGGCATATTCTAACATTTTCCAGCTTAGATTTTTTTTCACCCATGAAGGAAACCTTTTCCTAGTGCTTTGCTTTGATTCTACTCTTTTCCAACACCACAAAAGGAATTTCATTCCATTTGTGCTTTTTGATTGCCCTTGTTGGAGTCCTCCCTTTCATCCATCACTTTCTCCATTTTTTGATCTAAAAATTCCATATAACCCCTTTTTTAGATAGAGAAAATCGGTTAAGGAAAAATAAAGTTGAATATAGGGTCGATTATGAGTACACGTATTGACATTGTTATATATGTTTTATAGGAAGTGGAATGGGGCAAGTTCAACATGATTGAAGCCGAACGTCGGTTGCTAGCCAACGCCCTCCTTGACCAC
The DNA here is from genome assembly GCA_021018815.1 of Talinum fruticosum. Lineage (NCBI taxonomy): Eukaryota > Viridiplantae > Streptophyta > Magnoliopsida > Caryophyllales > Talinaceae > Talinum > Talinum fruticosum. The sequence continues at coordinate 927,486 of JAITYX010000103.1, forward strand.
TCAAACCAGCGATTTGTTCTCTTATCTGAGTCATGTATTCCGTTACATAGTTTTCCGACAGTGTATTCCTACCTAATTAACTCTAAAAAGAACTACATTGAAGTTTACGACGAGAAAGGCATGACAGGTCGTGGTCGTTACAGCAATCGCATGCGCCCCATGATCCAGCTCTCCCAGTGGAGAAAAGGTTCTCAATGGTTCGAGATGGATCGAGAGCTAGCCTTGGAGGTAATATCGGATCGAAAATACTTCCCCATTTTTGGCAAGTATTGCAAGAACTCTTGCTATGGGGATGAACATTATTTGCCCACTTTTGTTAGCATAGAGTTTTGGGAGAAAAACACAAATAGGACATTGACATGGGTGGATTGGTCAAGGTTAGGGCCTCATCCGGGCAAGTATGAGAGGCCTAGAGTCACCATGGAATTATTGAAAAAATTGAGGAATGGGTATACTTGTGAATATAATGGGAGGAAGACCAATATTTGCTATTTATTTGCTAGGAAATTTATGCCAAGTGGATTAAATAGATTGTTAATGTTTGCTCCTAGGGTTTTGAGGTTTGGTTAAATTTATTTTGTGAAATTTGGGAGATTTATTATTGGTGTATTTTTTTGTATTTTTTGAAATATTGGAAGTGAGGGGAGTTGAGATTATTATTATTTTTTCTTTTATTCAATTGTGAATGTATTGGGACATTCATATAGTACCATACACATTCTTTAAATTAAAAAGTGAATAACTTAGTTGATATTGTTCTATATTTTTCATTAAATTTATATGAAAATTATAGACAATTATTTTAATTTTGACAAGTTTATTATTCATATTTGATAGAGGTTATTGGCTAAATTGTTTAATTTGTTAATGTGTATTTTTCTTGAAAAATTTCTGACATGTTTAAGCACGAACATACATATTCTTCTTTGATTCATTTATATTTTGTTCAAAGTATGTACCACTAATAAATCAAACATGCAATTTAATTTAACAATTTAATGACCGGTTAACTTAATTTATCACATGCCAATAATAACACCGAAAAATGTAAAGGATATTACTATTCACATATAGTAATAAATAAACTACCATGTAATAAGTACATTATAATTAAATCAATAAATCAAAGCATATTTAACTCGTCGATAATATATACAAAATTCATATGACAATGGACTTTGTTTTTTTTTCTTGGAACGCAATGGCTATACTTTTTGACCAAGGCCGTAACCCTTTTCAGGCGATGAGCGTTAAAGGTAAAAGTGCTCTTGATAAATGCATTTTCAAGAATCTGAATATGTATACTCCTCGTTAATGGAGATGGGGTTTCTACCTTTTAGCTGACATTTTGTATTATATTTCTTAAATATAAATTATTAACGTTAAAAACTTCCAATGTTAGTAGTATTGCCATCATGTTAATCACGATCGTGTTAGGCCTCCCAGTTTTTCTGTGAAAAATTCCACCTTTTATTGAAAACCATGTGTATTTTTGTCCCAAAAAAAAAACTTTGTTGTTGACTTGGCAAAAATATGGTCAACTTGGGGTGGTAATTTTTTATTTTATTTTTAAAATTTGAGCGCCAACTGGAGATCATTGTGTACATTATGGTCCACTATTACTGCCTACAACCGCCAATAATAAGCTGCCAAGTCATCAAATCAAGATGTTTCGAAGCAGAGAATGACAGCATGTCGCACCTCTCGTAGCAGAGAATGATTCTCTCCCTCTGAAACTCTGAATAAAATTTTCCATTGTTCATAGAAACAACACATCAATGAATATCTGAAGTTTTCTTGGACAGAGATGGTCTAAGAACCCCCAATAAAAATTGACCATGGATGCTTATTTCAGCCTTTTGCGCTTGAATTTGAAGAAGAAGAAGAGGGGGCGGGGGAGAGAGAGAGAGATGATGGTGGGCATTGATGGGTTGGGATTCGCTCGATCATCAGTTGACAATGCATCTTCATTCGATTCAATCACGGTTGTCTCCATAACTGTGTTCTGTAGTTTAATCTGCTTGTGCATTGTTATTGGCCATTTACTCGGAGAGAGTCGATGGGCCAACGAATCCATCACCTCCCTTCTTCTGGTCTCTCTCTCTCTCTCTCTCTCTCTCTCTCTCTCTCTCTGCAACGGAAATTGCATGATACCCATTTGAAATTTTGTCCACCATTTGGGTTTTAGTTCCCAAGTTTTAATCTTTTGATTTCTTCATCACTGGATTTGTCTCTGAACAAGCTTGAGTGTAACCCAGTTCATTGTACATGAATGAAATTGATGTCTAATAGTGAATTGGAATTAGTCTTTCCTGTACAGTTAATTTTGTCCATCTACCCACTAACTCTTTGTATTATGTGTCAACGAAACCCAAAAGATCGGGTTTTTTGTTGCTGTTGTTGTTGTATGACATGTACTTACAAATAAAAACCTGTATTTGACTAGCTTGTTTGTATATAGGCACTTTTTTTGCCCAGTATGATCAGCTTTGTCGTCGATGTAGGGATTGGGGTCTGGAGCAGTAGTGTTGGTGATAAGTAAAGGCCAGAGCTCACGCATTCTCAAGTTCGATGAGGAGTTGTTCTTCATCTACCTTTTGCCACCCATCATTTTCAACGCCGGGTAACCTATGGATCTTGTAATACACTGCATTCAGAAAGTTTGTATGTGAGTGTGTTATTGTCTTCTAATAGGCTTAGAGTCGCAACTCTCTTATAAAAGCTTCTCCTTTCTTGGTCTAAGGAGGACAAAAGCCCAAAACGATAGGTGGGCATTAGCCTCTGACATTGTCTGTGATGTTTTAGGCTCGAGGCTAGAGTGATTTCATGTGATGTACTTCAAGTTGAAGCCTCGCCATGTTTTAGCATTTTGATGCTTCGTGGAGATATGATCTTTACTACTGGAGTTGGAGTATATCATATTTGATCTGCATTTGAGCCTGGATGCTGATAATGTGTATTATGTATATAACCGATCCAAATCCAACATTATTTCTTTTGTAATTTTGGACAATTGCAGGTTCCAGGTGAAGCGAAAGCATTTTTCAAGAACTTCTCAACCATATTGATGTTGGGTGTGCTGGGTACTATAATCTCATTCTGCCTCATCTCAGCAGGTAGGGCCAGTGGTTATTATGCTGTTACAGATGAGCAATTATTGCGTCGAACCGACAAGTTTCCTTTAAAAGGCTCTCTCTGTAACCATTTCAAGGAACTCGTAGATGCATACCCTCTCACTATAGGTTGATGATTCCTGGAATTCCTTCCTTTACCTTATCCTGTTGATGTAATATTTTGCTTCTTTTAATTCTTAACCCGGGCTTATACCCTTAAGTCCTGCCCAGATAGGGTGAGAAGGAGTCGGGTTCCATTTTGATTCTTTTTAGCTAATTGAAACCGATTCAAGAAACATGTACTAGATATCTAGGAATTCATGATGGATTTCGATGCTCAAGATGAATATCAGCTCACTGATGTTGTAAAGTGTAACAAGATTTGCAAACTGAAGTATTGTGCTTTCTTTTGGATCGTCCAGGTATGGTACTACTGTTGAAGAAGGTTGGTGTGACACAGCTTGATTTGAAAGACTATCTGGGTAATTCATTGCTAATGTCTTCAAAACAAACTCTTTTTTCTGCATATTCCAATTGAGAGATTGATAAAGCTTGATTTCTCCTCAGCCCTCGGGGCTATATTGTCAGCCACAGATTCTGTTTGCACTCTGCAGGTAAACTTTTAAACGAAAGAGAACATATGATGATTTGTGCATAACTCTACTAACAGATTATCTTTCTTGTACTTTATAGGTCCTTAATCAGAATGACACACCGTTTCTTTTCAGTATCATATTTGGAGAGGGGGTAGTAAACGATGCAACCTCCATAGTGCTCTTCCATGCAGTCCAATCACTTGATTTGAGCAAACTCAGCGCCAAGACAGCTATAGCATTATCCGGGACATTTCTTTACCTATTCCTCTGCAGCACAATTCTTGGTATTTCAGTAAGTTACAATAATTTTATTTTTAGGTTTCTAGTTGATCTGATTTACTTCTTTGACTAAAGGATCTCATCACTTTGATGATTTTTTTTACAAATAATTGCTGTCAATTTTGTTGCCTTGCTTTGGTCCAGTTGATCTGTGTGTTTATCATCTGAAACAGCTCTACCCTTGTATGTTAAACAATTGTTTTTCTTTCTATAACTTTGAAATCCTTTGAGATATAAGTTTAATCTAACTTGCACTAAATGGAAACAAAATAGGTTGGTCTGTTGAGTGCATATTGCATAAGGAAGTTGGTCGCTCCAAGGTACGTTTACACGCATTCATTAATGCCTTTATTATATTTAACTTAGTTTTAAACATCCATAGTAATTAACTTTTAGGGTTACTGGACACAAATAATCGAAGCTTTGAAGGTATTGGACGTCAATAATTTCACTCTTCAGATTGGACACCGGTAATTCTAGCTCTAGAGGTATAGGATGCCCATAATCTTCTTCCTTTTGGGGGACAGGGGCAGGGGGCATATAGGTGATATATTCTTCCATTTTCATCAACACTATAAGTAGTGAATGGCTTTTTCTCGCACTGTGGTATTCACTCCAGTGCCATGGATCTTGCTAAACATAATTTCTATTTTGTTGTATTTAAAATGATTTTCCTTTTACTGCAGTTTAATACCGACCTGACTCATTTCTGTCCTTTTTTTCAGACATTCAACAGATCGTGAAATTGCACTTATGATGCTCATGGCCTATGTCTCATACATGATAGCTGAGGTAAGAAGATAATCCACAATTGTCGACATTTTTCCTCGATTTTATTTTTGTCCTAAGTCCTAACGAAACTAAGGTGTTAGCTTATTTGGTACTGATTGGTATCTTTCTTTTCACAGCTCATGAATCTTAGTGGCATTTTGACAGTATTCTTTTGTGGCATTGTCATGTCACATTACACATGGTACAACGTTTCAGAGAAATCCCAAATAACAGCCAAGTACGACTGTATTGCTCCTTTCAATCTTCCCTGAACGTATTACACACTTAAAACTAGCTGCATGATAATGCCTGAGTTCGAGGGTCTCCAGATGGTTTTTTGTTTTACAAACCATATTTACAGTTGGATAATGTTCAAAATACTTCAGTTATATGCATCTTCTAATCCTTGAGGACCTTGACAGAAAAACCATCCTATTGTATTGGATAATCATCAAATATCCGGGGAATTTTTTGTAATCACATATCATCAAATATTAGATATTCGGCATGGTCAACGAGATGCAACACCCCCTCCCCCTAATTAAAAAAATGGAAAAAAAGAAAAATGAAGAGACTATGATGAAAGGTTAAGGAGAAGGCTGCATCCACCAGGCATATAAACCGATTAAAATGGTGAAAATGCCCTATGCAATAAGGGAAGGTGGCTTATTCCCATGCTGAATGCTGTTGATTGTGGGATTGTTACATAATACAGTAAATCAAAAGTGGTAAGGATGACTAGATTCCGATGAGTTATGATGACTTTTCGGTAGAAAATAAATCATGTCCTATTATCTATCCACATCTATCAGCTGGATTAGTATTGCTACTCTTACTAACTTGTATATGGTGGCAGGCATGCTTTTGCAACGATGTCATTTATTTCAGAAACATTCATGTTTTTGTATGTCGGTATGGATGCATTGGATATTGACAAGTGGAAGGAAAGTGGTGCACGGTATGCTTATTCATCCTCCTTACAGAGGACTTCCCACCCTCTGAACTTCTACAGCTCCTGTTTAGCATCCTTAGTTTTAGTACTCCCAATTTTCATAATGGAAAAGTTGCTCTGACAATGGCTTGGTACGATATTGAAGGACTAATGCAGTAGTGTTGTTCAATTTTCAGTCCAGGAACTTTTCTTGCAGTAAGTTCCACAATGCTGGCCTTAGTTTTGGTTGGAAGGGCAGCATTTGTTTTCCCACTTGCAACAATTTTAAACTACATTAAAAGGGGGAACATCGGCAAATTGAGTTCCATAAACAGGTTGATCTTGAATATTCCTTTATGAATTGAATTGAATTCCATTCGATATCCTCAACTTTTTGCCAATTCCATTTGGACCTCCATGACTTAATCAAAATTGACATAGTATCCTTCTAATTTTGACGGGATCCAAACTGTAACCTTCAATTGTGTATTTTAAAAGAATCATTGTCCTCGAATTGGAATTGGCAAAAATAGGAGGCTACCAACCAGAATGCCTACCTCATTTGTTGTTAAAACTATTCTCATTTCTCTAACTGGATGCAACTTCAGTTCATAATATGGTGGGCAGGATTCATGAGAGGTGCAGTCACTTTGGCTTTGTCATTTAATGCGGTATATACTTGTTCTGTGGCCTATATGTAACTTTTCCCCATCCTACTGTAATGGCTTACTTTGAAAGTTCTTTTTATTGCAGTTTTCAGGTTCGGGAGAGACTACTTCAGATGACAGATCATTGATGATCACTTGCACCATTATTGTTGTTCTGTTTAGTACACTGGTTAGTGTTCCATATTCATTCTCCCCTCTCTATTTCTTTGATCACTTCATGCCCTGGGACAAAAAAGATTGTGCTTATCCAATGATTCTTAATGTTTCTCACATATGGTTCTATTGCTCCGATATAGTTCGCAGAGTAGTCTGTTCAACTGCATTTTCAATAAGTAATGTTGAGGAAAACAGATAACCATCTGGAAAAGCTTCCAGTCAATTCCTTCCCATTCCGTAATTGAAATGACTAACGGAATAGTGTTTAAAGGGTTGCTGCAGTGGATTTAATGTGGCAGTAAAATGATTTTATTATATAGCGAGACAATCCGGTCTTGTGTATAAATAATATCAAGGAATATCAAGTGTTGCCCTCGAGCTAACTAACCAATGAGGTCTAGACCTATTGGTTGACTAAGTCCCACGTAGATTAGTTCCCTAGTCTTATTTCCCCTCCCTGATATAGTTATACTGTGTTGCTCTTTTGTTGGTCATTGATGTCCTACGTTCTGTTTGGAGTAGGTGTTCGGTTCAGTAACCAAGCACTTGATCAAGGCAATATTAGGAACTCCGAGAGAAGCAGGCTCAGAAGGATCAATTCATCATCCTTTGCTGAAAAGTGTACAGCCTCTGAGTTCCTCAAAGGTCTGTGGTTTACTGCTGGAATACCCAACTTCAGCTGTCCATGAAATTTGGAGGAAGTTCGACGATACCTTCATGAGACCTGTTTTTGGTGGGCAAGGCTTTGTGCATAATGACCAAGCCTCTGGCGCTTCAAATTCCACACCCAGTTCCACATCTTTTCTTCTGAAGCTGAGCTTTGCTGAAAATGAACCGGCCACACCAGCTACTGCTTCAAATTCCACTCCTAGAGGCAGTCATGCACAGCAAACTCAGGAACTTTGAGCTGACTTTCAAATTCTTATTTTGTGGGATTGTTGGAGCAAAGCCTCTATCTATGAGGGTAAGACTAGTTACATTTGGATCACCTCACACCCTATTTCAACAAGATCAACATTAGGTTCCTTTCCCGTAGTTTCCGGTTATCAAGATGTTTTAAGATGGAACATTGCAGACAGAATTACAAATTTCTTTATTGATAATATATTCTGTAATACGAGTGTACAAGTATTTTTATCAAAAGGCCCAAAAAAGTACAAGAATTTACGTTCTGTATATTTATACTACCCTGGTTCTATCTTCCAAGATTAAATGACAGTTTGACAATTTTTAGTATTTTTTATTTTTTATTTTTTGGTTTATCCCAGAGCTTAATCATGATGGTGATTTATCCTCGAAATTTTTTGAGACCATTATCACAAATCAAGTGACAAAACACAGAAGTTGAACTACAAAAAATTACCCCGAGATTGAGGTCTAAACTACAAAAATACAACTAAACCAAAATTAGTTAATCGAAGGAATTTGTAACCATTGAACAACATATTGCCTGTACAAAGTACAAGAAATTAATTTATCAAAGAATCAATAGACTAATGTTCATCCCTACTACTATCTTCCAAACTATTATTGCGACTATTTTCCACAGAGATCAGTTTGCCATTGCCATCTTCCAAACCATCGTTGGAATCAACTTGAAGATTTTGATCGGTCTCGACTAGATTATCGAAGAAAGCATCGAGGTACCACGAGCATTTTTCGTTCCACTCACCCCTCCTTGCACGGATTCTCCACTTCTGGTCGGCTATCATCTCATGAGAGAGCCCCCACTCTAGCAACTCTTCCTCCGAGTGGTTGATAGCCAGGCTGTACTCTCCTCCTTCCCCTAGCTCCATGACTCTGTACTCGCAGTTTCCAGGATTGTTGAGACGCTCAAATTGCTCAACTGTCCACTTGAACCACTTCATCAAAAACACACGAGAGGTTAGTCCGTGTGTTACAATTATGAGATTTAGGTCATGGCTTGGATCCGGGTGAAGTCTGTGCATGTCTATGTCTCTCCATAATGATTCCATAAAACCTGCAGTTTTCAAATTCGATCTTTCAGTGATCCATCACACAGTAGCAAACACCAGAGAAAAAATGGCTCTATAAATTACATATCACAGCATAAACTGCATATATTAATATGAATGCGTCTCTCCTCTGTGTGTCCCCTCCCCCACGTACAGAACCTTAGCAGACCCAAGTATGGTGAGAACCCATTCCAGTCCTCAGGGTATCTTATGAGGACACAATGCCTGTTTTCGAGGCATTTTGAAATCACAACTCAATGTTTATCAGACAGTGCATATTACCGTCATTGAAAATGTTCGGCAGGACACGTAGAACATCAGAATTTGAAGGTAGAAGTAGTCAGAGCCTCTCAAAACCCCCAAATTGAAGGATACTACACATGATTCCACAAAATTCAAAAATATGCCAGACAAGGTACCAAATGGTGAATGTGTGCTGCTAGTGATCTGTCAACAAAACATTATACTGTATTTTAAATTTATTTCAGAGAGTTAAAAGGGTATTGTATGCCACTATGATGCCTTTTTTTTTTTATGTCCTAGATCACACTTCAAAATCTACAATATGGTGCCAATAAAACTATTTCGTCCATTAAAATTGTTTTAGAGGAAAATTTGGGACAATGTGAGGTCTTTGCTCGAGTCTCACTGGGAGCCAAAAAAAGTTGTTATATACGAGTTCCCTGATTTCCAAATAACCTAGGACAAGCAGCCAATTTGCGAAAATGCATTCCTATTAATCCCTCCAAAGGTTATATTAAGACCATTTGTGCAATTTACAGAGAGGATTACATAGATTTTAACACCATACTGATGGTCCACACAAATATTGCTGTGGTGATCGCGCATTCCTATCAACCCTCAAAATGCTTTACCTGTTTTTAAGACGACCACAGGAAAGTTTATAAAGTTGAAGTACAAAATAACAGCCAAATCTACATACTAATTTCAGGATAGATACCATGGGGGAAAAAATCAACAATCATGAGGGACTTTAACTCTTAAGGTTACAAGTCAGCTTATTATAAAGCAATCCAAATTGGCCAATCTACACATTTAGGCACAGACAAGAAAATGCAATGAATCTAGCAAGAGATGACTGGTGGACGACTGAAATCAATGTAGTATGTAATTGGAGAAAAAGTTGCTCCTAAGTCCATCAATCAACAATTTAAGCTGCTGACAAAATAATTTCCACATCTATAAGTTGGCAATTCTCCAGTTCAGATTAAGCAGCGAAACAAACTCATGAAGAAAAACCTCATAGAACCCTCACTCATAATGTACATTGGGCTGACTTAACACCAATTCATTGAAGAATGCCGTTGTGATAACAATGGGAAAAAGAGCTATGCCATTTCCTCACCTCACTAAACTAGAAAGATTACAATGTCTGCATTGCCTATGCGGTACGTTCTATGTGCTTAAGCATTTGGCTCATGCTCCCTGGCAGATTCAACTCACAAGTTTTACAAAGCTAAATGCACAAAGACAGTTTCCTCTAGACACAGACATTCAAGTTTCAACCGCTTTCAATTCGTTTTCCTGTCCTTTTTCTCAGACATTTAAGCATTCAAAAGCCTTACAACAACAAGTATTCTAACATTAATCATGATCATAGAACAGAAGAAAATGAGAGGATGATACAACAGATACTATAGTACCTGACATACTATTCTATCTTGTTGGACGGAACTTTCCAACACAATGTTCCGCCATTCAGTTGGCTTTCTAAAGCTTATTCTGAAGGGGAAACCTCAAATCCAAAAGCAGGAAAGTAAGATCTTGTTCACACTGCCATTGGATCCAGACGCCTTCCCCATAACAACAAACACACAGTACAATATAATGGGCGAAGGGAGGGAACGGAAAAAGGACACTGCAAGCGCAAAACAATGCAAAAATGCTAAAGAAAACATGAAAATGATAAGATTGAAGTTAAACCCCTCGCAGAACAACCAGCAACCCAAGCTATTTTGCTCTTAGTCGTAGATCATAATCTACTTAAATCAAAAACCAGATCCTAATTTTATCATGTTCTCCATTAATTAACTCCCCAACTTCCTTGATGAAAAAGAATACCCAGATGGCCTTAACTCTTAAGCAAATGAGCAGTCACTACTATACAAACAAACGAGTAATGAATAAAGGCCATTTCTTTATTCTATATTTCCCAGTTCCCACAACTATTAAAATTTAAAATTCTCAATTGGGATTTTTCTAATCAAATACTCCAGCTATTCAGACCCACAAATAAGTTTGAATTCCAACACCAAAAGTCAAAAATACCCAGAAAACTAAAACCCCTGAAAACTTCACATCACATGAACAAACTCAACAAAAACAAAAAACATTAACAAATATACAAACCCAGGAAATTTCCAGTGGGGGAGGGAGGGAGAGAGAGAGAGCTAATTCTTACTGGAAACACGATCGAAGACATCAGCAGCGGATTCTCCTTCAGGAAATCGATAGAAGAACCTCCCGAATTTCTCTCTAATCTCCTTAATAACCTTCATTCTCTCCGCCACTTGAAAATTCCCAAAATCCTGCTCTCTAATCCGACACTCTTCCCTAACCCCAATTATCCTCTGCTTCGAGAACGACCTCCCGATCTCCCTCAGCGTGGAGCGGGTACGCTCGTACGGTGACACGTAGAAGTACACGCGCCAACCCTCGGCGCCCGAATCAATCAGGCGGCGAATGGAGGCGCCGGTGCGACGGGCCTGGGCCAGCCCATCAGCGGTGAGAGGGATCTTGTGATCTGGGGTTGTAGAGTAAGCTTTGGTATCGATGTTTCCTTCGCTTTCGCCATGGCGGACTAGAATGATCCTCTTGGGGAGTCTGTGATGGTGGGTTGGGGATGGTGGGTGCCCCATTTTTTTAATTTCAAGCTATCTGCTTTTTTCACTCTTCTCGCTGAACTGGAAATGGCTATCAAATTCAAAACTGAAGACAGTGACACTCAAAAATCAGAAGTCTCGTTTGGATTGATTTATATATGGGTTTCGGGATTTTAGGCTAAATTGTCAATTTTTGGCTATCACTGTTTTTTAATATATATATTGAAAAAAAATTGTGTTTCGGTTTTTTTTTTCTTTTTTTGTTTGGAAGGTTAGATGTTGATTTTGGGTTGTTTTTGGTTGGGTTGGTGAATGATGGGATTGTGTTTGTTGAATTTATAATGGGTTTTGCATGGTTGGATGGACGTGATATTGCGGGTACTTTTTAAAAATAATGTATTATTGTGGTCAAAATATTCGATTCTGTCCTCACTTCTTTTCATTTTCACGGAATATTTATATTATGGATTCGAGTTTATAAACTCAATAACATTATATAATTTGAAGGGAATTAGTTTTCTTTTTTATGGAAAGGGAAACCTTGAAAATAGAGAGTGAATTTTACAAAATTAAAATAAAATATTATATATAATAACTTCGATGTATAGACTCGAATTTACGAGTATAATTTATAAACTACGAAGGTATTCAAATTTTTCTCTTTTTATTTTCAACTTTCTTACCCCTCCAAGGAAGATCAACTTCTCTGCTCTTCCAATCTTCCTTGAAGATTCTAGTATGTGGAGGATTGACTTTTATCCATGTCAATTTCATGGGTAGATTCCTTTCTTAGTTTCTTAGGAAAACTTTGGTTCCTTTTCAAAAGGTTCACTTTTAATATACAATTTTTTTACAATATTAGTTTATTATACCAAATAATCCTAAAAGTTAACTTAAAAAATGATTATTTTATAATTTAAAATTAATTAATTATTTTATTCTTTACAATTAGAGTTATTAGTTTATGGACATTTTTACCACGATATGGATATTAATTACACTGGGATATTAATTTATGGATATTTTTATAGCAATATGTACCATGTTCGACTTTACATGAAAAATATAATTTATTTATATTTTTATGTTCTTTTACATTTATTTATGTTCATTCGTTTCTTATTTAATAACTCATTTCTATTCATTTATGTTCGTTTCGTTTATTTGTGTTAAATGTATGTAAGTTCGAACAGCACTCGTAGTCGTTTTATTTATTTATTTATTTTTAAAGGAAATGATGATTACTTGGAAACATGTTTCCAACAACAAGAATAACGTGCAATCCAAGAAACCCAATACTTTGCTCCAATTTGTAAGTCCAATATATGCTGTAAATATTTGACATTTTGAATTATAATTTCGAATTGACTGAGCTGGAAATCATATCTTATCGCATCACAGAAACTTCATGCCATATGCTTAATTATTTATGCAAAACCATAATTAATTAAAATAATTACCGACATAGGAAGCTTAATTATATACTCAAATGCAAAAAATAAAATTATTACTAGTTAGATCCGATCCATAGAAATTAGAATCTGATGTCGGATCAGCTACATTTATGTGATGAATCATGGATTCATAGTATTTTTTTTTAATAAATATGGAATAAATAATTTTACATTTCTAAAGTTCCTATATTTCATGCATATAATTGTAGAGTTGAAAGATATATATCGTAACATTCGTTAATTGTTCAAACGTTAAGTACTAAAAATATCAAGAGTTTTAAACTAATTATCATTAATATGAATTTTTAGATATATTTTTATCTTCTTCTGTTCTTGCAAGTAAGATACGTTATTGATACCCGATTTTTATTTTTATTTTTTGACGTTGACCAACATTATATAATTGATAAAAATGAGGGGGAAACATTAAAAAAATAAGAATATAACGCACATACTTCCCATGAACTAGCTAGCCAACCTAAAAACTAAAAGGTCAAAGCTTAATTATCTAAAAAAGAGAGAAAAAGAAAAAGTCAAACCATTATGGATTCTCTAATATATGTTGTGAGGCACGACCAAGCTAACCCTAGCTAGTGGAAAGTTGTGAATCCAATTATCCCCTAATTTAATATCAAAAAAAGTCAAATTGATAGTACTCGGTGCATCCATCGTGATTGCTCCCCAAAAAATAATTCAAGAATATTTTTTTGAATATAGTGGGATGGGTTGAATATCGAAATTATAGTGTGGATCCGAATCTATAAATTTGAGTTATTATAAATAATATTTTAATTTAATTTTTTAAAATTTATTTTTTATTTTTATGGTCCCCTTACCTAAAAAAAGGTAAGATTTTTTTATCTAAAATTTGTCATATCAGTGAATTCATAGATTCGAGTATATGATATAAGTTTTGGTTGAATATAATATGAATGCGGTAGTTGAGTTTAAATTCAAGTAAAATTAAATTGAATTGGCTATTTTATTGATGTATTTGGTTTTATTTACATTTTAGGACGACGTGTATAGTAATTAATCGAACGTCAATTATACACCTGAAAATATATATTCTCAGAATATATATCACCAAATGATTAGATGAAAAGGAAAATAATAGAAAATTTTATGGATCTAAAACAATAACGTACCACCTAAAAAATTTATACTCCTATATAAATATAAGAATTTGAAGTAATCAAATCTTATGCTTTCGCCTTCCAAACACCAAAAGGATGACTCCTAAGAGGTTGAACTCGGCCCATTTACCATAGTAAAAAGTTTGGATGTATCATTCGGATAATCCAGCTTGTGGTCATGAGTTATTGGGCATTGTTTGAAGCTTCTTTAAGTGTTGGATTCGAACCCGGCCCATTCCACTTCATGGATTTAACTAGTGTTCATTCTTACACACTTCAAACAATAAAAAATTTAAAAGTAATTTAGTGAGTGTTTGGCCTAGATTTTGAAACTGTTTTTGAATTTAAAAAACAGAAGTTAGGCTAAACAATAATTTTTAAAAAATTAAAACTATTTTGAAAAACGATTTTGAAAAAAACGCTGCAGAAACGTAAACAACAGAATAGTCGTTTCTATTTCTAATTTCTAAAAAACTCCGTAATAACCACCCAAAATCCCATTCTCTCTCTGTCTCTCCTATCTTTTTATGTTATTTTAATTTTTCTCTTTCCTCTATCTTTATCTCTCTCCTCTCTCTCTTATTTTATTTTATCTCTATCTTATTTCTATCTTTTTAGAAATTTTGGCCAAACAAATTAATTATTTGAAAAACACTTATATAAAATTTAGGCCAAACACTTCAAATTTTTCTTCAAAAACAATTTTCAAAAAATACTTTTTAAAAACAAAAATAATTTTTTAAAAATTAGGCCAAACATGCTCTTAATACCGATACAAATTGATTCAAGTAATTCAATATACTTTTTAAATTCAAGTTTTACAAATCGTTAAAACTTTTTTTCGATAAAATCTCACATAATAACTTGATAGTCAATTCAAATATTTCGATAATCAATTATTAAAGATATTTGTATCATAATCTCAAACATGGTTCTATACGTATTTTGTTGAAAACATAATCCCCGATAGGTATAGTTGCTCCTTTAAAAAAATATACGGTTATGATTGTGTACATAGTTTTTTTTTTAATTAAATTCTAAAAATAGACTACTTAGCAATACATTAATTACAAATTATTAATCACGGGTCAAGCACAAAGTTGGTATGATCGAACGATTAAGGAGACAAACATGAAATCTATTATGCTCTGCCTGTACGAGTTTGAATAAGGTATAAAGGTCGATGAGTATCTCTAACAACAACTTTAAAAATTTTATCACACCGAAAAAAGGAATTTTTTTCACTTTTGTCTCAAATTTTAGAGGCACAAGTCTTCGTTGTCGCCAATTTACATATAATTCGATCTATGTGTTGCAATTTGCATCCTCCAAGTTGGTTAGAAGATTAATTAGACTTTCTTGCCTCCTCACCTTTGATTTTGATCCCACAAATTGAAAGAGACACAAGCTCTTTAATAAGGTTTTGAAGTGATGTGTGATGTTTGAAAACATGTCACTTAAAATTATTTGACTTATATTAATTGTATTCAATAAGAAAGACGACAATTTTATGAAAAAAGTGATGAATAACAAACTTTTCGACCTAAGACTTATGAGGATTTCTGTCAAAATCCGTTTTAGACTAATATGATTTATGTCAACTGTATCGTAAAATAATACAATTGAGTGAGACGTTTAAGGACTGGAAAGGATTGTATACCATACCATGTAACTTAATTAAAATCGGACAGCGAAGCGATGAAAATAGGTACGTCTATGTACGACAATGATGGATTGATTAGTCACAATCTATATTGGTTGTCCCTCATTTGTGAAACTCTAGGTTAAGCACAAATTATCTTGTGTGGTCTTGGACCACTAGTCTATGTGGTGCATAATGCTACTTATTTTTTTCTCTTTAAAAAAGACAAAAAGGAAAGGCTCAATTGATTCGTCACTATTCCAAAAAATTCTTTTAATTAATAAGGTATCGATCTTGTAATAAAGTATTATATATTCAATTCCGTCTCCCTAGTAATATAATCCAATACATTGTCACTTGTCATTCCTTCAGTTTTTCATTTATGTTAATAAAATATCTCACAAAAACAATATACCAACTAAATTAACAAATATATTTCCACGAATATATTATAAAAGACCCACAAATCTTTATCTCATAGATTGGATTATGAAACAATGTTAATGAGAGAAAAATTAATCAATTTGAACAAAAGTAATATTATTTTCGTACGAAGAGTATATTTTTACGTTACACTTCATATTCGATTATATGGAATGTATATACTTTGTAGATATTTTTTTATGCAATACTTTGTAAATGTCATATATGACTAAAATAAGTAAATGAATTATTTCCTTTTCTCACTTTTTTTTATAAAAAAAACACAAGAATTGGTAGGTAAAGGTACACCCAAGTTGCCAATTAATTCCAATATATGGTCAAAATGTGTCATATCATTGAATAAGAAGAATAAAATAAAATCTTCCAGTCGTCCGACGTCGTTTTGGTATAAACGAAACAAATTAATGGTGATGACAATGCAACAATAATTGAAATTATTTTTGTCTCTTATTATTATTATTTTTCAAAGAAGAAAAATCTACCTAGAAATAATAATAATAATAATAATAATAATAATAATAATAATAATAATAATAATAATAATAATAATAATGTAGGGTTGGAGCCTTGGAGGCTTCTCCTCATTTTGACTCATTATTCTCAAAAATCTTAAAGAAAAATCAAAAAGTCCTCAAATTAAATATTCCAAGGCTACTTTTTCCTCCTTCAAAAAGTTATTGATAATGATTTATTACCTATTATTTAGAAAAAAAAAAAAAGGGTACGGCCTAAGTTTTTGCTTTATTTTTCTCTGTTATTTAAATAGATGTCGTATATATATATATTTTTTTAATGAATAAAAGGACAAAAAAATATAAAAGAAAATAGAATAAAAAATATCTCAAGGTAAGAGATATAGTTTAATGTTCAAACCTAGGGTGGAGATAACGATTATTCATTTGCTATAATATGAAAAGAAAAATTAATACGTAATTTTTTAAATAATTTGACAAATTTTAATTTTGTAAACTTAAAAAAAATGAAATAGGGAAATGCATTGAAAATCCTATAATATCATTTAGGATGACAAAAAATATAATTTTATGTTGCTTTATTTATTTTAAATATTTTAAATTTTTAAAAATTATCTATTACTTTTTAATTCGACCAATTATTCAAATTTTTTTAGTTAAAATCTCGAATTGTATATATAAATAAATACATCTCAATTTCTCATGCATGACATATATTGTGTGTGAAAATGGAGGGAGAAAATTAAGAGAAAATGCAAAAAAAAATCAAAAATATAATTAAAAGATGGCTAAATTGGTGAGCAAAAAATTGATATTTTCATTGTTTAAGTAAATTTTCAACGCGGAGATGTTGGTGGCAGCTATCAATTCGACCGTTACAAGTCATGCCTCCCCCTCCCAATTTGCCGCCAAGTAATTTTAGCGGCAAACGCGGCGATGATTCTCTCTCCTCTTCTACCTCCGCCCTCCAATCAATTCATTTCTACATTTATTTTTTCCTTTTTTCATTCTTTCTCTCTTTCGGAAGGGGAAGGGCAACATTTTATATAATCCCGGGATTATAGATCCGATAATATAGCTTTAGCTTTTTTTAACTAACGGGACAATGTTTTATATGATTCCGAAAACATGAATTCGATGATATAATTTTCTCTCGTGTGGGAGAGAATATAATTTATATATATATATATATGATAATTTGTATGACTGTATTTATAGAGTCGGGAATAAGTATATGTTTTTGGCCCTGAATTGGCTGATGGGTCAAAATTGTCAAATCACACCGTCTAGATATTGTGCGACGCGTCCCACCGTGATCACATGGTCGGGACCCACCTCCGCTGCTGATGGCCCCACACGTGAATATGATACTGGTAGCACCGCCGTACTCCCGTCGCCGGAATCTTCCACTCTCTCCCCTGCTCGTCCTTCTCCTCCGCCTTCTTCGCCACCTCCATCTCTATTCTCTCATCATCTTCTTTTTCTTCTTCTCCGTCTTCTTGTTCTTGTTGTTGTTCTTCTTCCTCCTCCTCATCCTCTGTTTCGTCTTCTTCTTCGAATTCATCGTCCTCGTCGTCTTCGAATTCATGATGGAAGCTTCTGACGAGGTGCATCGTCAGCCGTCCATTTTGGCGGGAAGTGTAGAGGACTTCTGGCCGTTCGATCGCGACCTTGACGATCTCCAGCCGTCCATCCTTCCTCTCCGGCCTCAAGACGAAATTCCGCCTCCCATTCTCACTCATAGTCGTCAATGGCGGAGGAAACTCCTTCCTCTCCGGCAAGTTTTGAGACCACTTCTTCATCGCCCTCGGAAAAGAAGAAGAACAAGAAAACGGAGAAGAAGTAGTAGTAGTAGTAGAAGAAGAAGAAGAAGGGGAAGAAGAAGAGTCCTCCCCATTGCTGCTCGTTGATGTAGGACTCGAATCATTGAGGTTACTCCCAAAGTCGAGGCTCGAAATCTCGTCGGAGCTTTCGAAGCCCAAGCTCTCTGTACACGACAAGAGGCCAAAATCGACGAAACCCATATGTCCCTCGCCGGAGTCCTTACCTCCGGCGAGGGTTCCTGCTACGGAGGCAAAACACTTATCAGCGGAAGATTGAAGGGAATCGACGGGCGAAGATGCCGGAGTGGTGGTAGTAAATGGGGTCAGAGGGATCCCATTGGCCGGCGGGAGAGGTGGTGGCGGCGGCAGCGGCTGATGATGATGGGAAGGTGTTTGATGAAATGGGTGAGAGAAGTCTGGACGAAGTGATGGAGGAAGGCTTAAGAAGGAGTTGGTGGAGTTCTCCCTACAAATGCTCATCATCTTTGCCTTGATAGGCTTGGCTTGGCTTGGCTTCCTCCTTGGCCTCCCCTGCTTCTCTCTTTCTCTCTTTCCTCTTTTGAATATGTTTTCTCTTCTTTCTTTTCTTAGGCTTCTGTGTGAGAGAGATGAGGGGGATGACTTACTATTAATATTACCCCTCACACCAAATATAGGTGAGGAGAGAAAGAGAGAGAGATAGAGAGAGAGATAGAGGGGTTGGGTGGTGGATGGTGAGATGGTGGGGTGCCTATGAGACGAGCTTGCTAGGATTTTGGAGATTCAAAAACTGGGTTCCAATCCGACTCTGATACATTCAATTTTATAGTCATAAACAAACAGATGAACATGAATAAAAGCAAAATAAGCATAAACGAACAAAAACACTAATAAAAAAGAACATAAATGAACAAAAAGCAGAAATAGATGATGGTGCTTACGTAACTTCGAACAGGTAGGTCAAGTTTAACACATATTCGCACCTCATGTCATTTTATATTTCTCGAGTTCAAATCTGAGTCTGGTTAAATTTTTTCAGAGCCGAGCTTTCTGAGTTTTCTATCGAACTAGCTTATTCTCACCTCTAATCAAGATTATCTGACTATAAAATGATATCTAAAACAGGAGGGAAAGCCAGCCCCATGAACAAGTCAAATGGTATGATGCATATGAATCAAAAACGGTGGAAAGGGCCTGGAAACATAAAGGGGTTGGCGGAATAGAAAAAGCAATAATATTGCTCTTCAAATTTAATTTGCCTTATTCAGTCAACGACTTTGATTAATTAAGATAGATTATATTCCAATTTACAATAATTTATAAAAAAATAATCTTAAAGTCGGTCCAAGATTACACCCCGTCAGCTTTCCATTCTTCCGGGATATATTTTTATGATGATCCTCCCCAGCTGTTATTTTTGTCTTTGTTGTTGGCTCATAATTTTTAGTTCAGATGAGTCGTAAAATATCGTATAAATCGATCATAATATATGATAAAGAGAATATTAAATTTAAAATTTAATGTATTCAGGGTCTTAATTTTTTGATCACTAAATTGTTATTATTTGTTGATAAATGAAGGTAATTTGACTGGATATAATTACTAATTAATAGAAATATTACTTTTGAAGCTTCGGTCTCTCTTTTATACCAAAATTAAAACAAATTAAGAATGGTATTATTATAATATGAATTTTTATGCTAAAATGCTATGTTCGTTTTGAAATGATTGTCGCCTTTTGTGACTGTGAGGTGATATTAAGAAAACACAAATTAATGATACACTTTAAATTAAAATATCAAATTGTGTTGAATTTCGTTATAAATGAGGAAAATTAATGAAAAATAGACAAAAATTATACTTTCTTGGAAAAATTGATCTAAAGTATCATCATAGAGCTTCTTAAAAAATTTGATAATTTAAAAGTTAGAGCGTGTTCGTTTTACCTGTTAAAAAACTAGTTGGTAATTGTTGTTATTACAATTAGTTGAAAACTAGCTGTTACAAGTTGTGTTTAGTTGAGTACGAGTTATTATAAATTGTTAGAAACTGTTAGCTATTATAAACAGTGTTATAAACGACAAAACAAACACGCTTATATATACATACCCTACAGTAAATTATATTAACATCTTAAATTAAAATCGATAATAAGTATATATATGGTAGAGATTTCCAATGCTTCTCAAAATATGAATATATTGTTTATATAATAAATAATTAAAAAATCATGACAACTCAAAGTTGATCAAGTTGGGAAACAGACCATACTCCATGTTGTTGTACTCTCCAATCCCCATTCATGTTGGGGGCTAACAATATATATATATATATATATATATATTTGACTTATTATTATTTCTATCGTACATGGTGATGAATTAATGATGTGTACAAGTATAAAAACAAAATCCATAATTCTCGATCCAAACCCATTTTTTAAAAAATATATATTTTCATTTTTGTTTCAGCTTGAAAAAGAGATCAAGTTGAGGTGATCGATCTTGCAGAAATTAATACATGATGGGTCATGATCATCATGAATATCCAAGCTTATCACAAACACACGGGATATATGTAGGATATACAAATATTTAAGTGGAGAAAGAGAATATCACATAAATGGTTGGCTCTCCGACACCTCAAAAAGTTATTATTTTACGGACGCTTATAACTTTTTATAACTTTTACTCATAACTCTTTACTGACTAAATAGAACCGAGTTTTAGACTTGTAGTTTTGTACATGGTGTCAAAACCCTTTTGAATTTAGAAGTATCGGGTTCGAATCTGAATAGTGTCGTATTAAGATTCAAGCTAAAGGGCTTTTGTTTGAAGAGGCATACTAAAGATATGAGTTGCTTTGACCCTTCAACACTTGTAAACCATTAGGTAAAACTGTTTGGTTAAGATAGTTCTTGTGTAAAGTTTTAAAGTAAAATGTTGATTTATATTTTTTGTTTTTGCAATGGTAAGTGGGCCCATCTACTAGGCTCCATTATAGGATGTAAGCTCTAATAAATTTGCGAGGTAGGATAAGGGGTGCACAATCACTGACTAAGGCCAACAGGAGCCTAACCCTGTTTTCAGGCCTATTATGAGTATGTCAAGAGTTCACAACTTCAGTGGATAGTGTGGAAACTTCATTCTCGTCCCAACTTAATTACAAGTTTTTGATAGAATGTCAATCTATATTATCTTATGCTTCCTTTTATATATATGTATATCCTATAAGATACGACTTTTAGCATAAATATGGATATGGATACGAGAGGATACGGGGAGAGAGAGAGAGAGCAAATCTTGTGCTAAATTGACGTGTTTGTTGGGATGTGGTGTAGGAAGGTGCCTAGCACTTGTTGGTTGGCCATTATTTGATTAGTTCGCATTGGGTTTGTGTACACATTTTTAAAGTGCAACCAAACACAACCCACAAAAATATACATATGCAATGCAAGTGTTAGCCGTACACCACCACGCATATCTAAAAGGTAAGAAGTGGCCCATTGTCTGTGGTTTGCTGCTCCCTACAGCTTTTGTTTGGAAGAGTGTGTATGTGTGTGAGAAAGAGAGGAGGTTTATCATAAGCAACTTGTTTGTGGACCACTAGGCTATACATTTGGTCACTTTGAACTTAATTGTTGTATCTAAAAACCTAAAAAAACGTGGGTCGGTTTTGAAAGTTGTTATTAGAGATATGGGTTCGAATCTTATTTTATGTCAATTTTGGTGTTTTTTATTTATAAAAAGAAAAAGAAAAACTTTGTTAATATTGGTTCCGACTCTGCTGTTATTGTCCCTTCTCTCCCCTTCTTTGACATCTATATTGCTACTAAATTATTCATCTATAAAGGAAAGGGTCAAATTTGTCGATAATGAAGAGAAAAGAGAAGTTGGATGTACTGGTGGACTGGATATTATGGAAATTACCTTCAAGCTATTCACTAAATAGAATGTGGTAGAAAAAGTCAAAACTTGGTTGCATATTACTATGTGTGTCAAAAGTTGAACCAGTTGAGGACTAGGCCTACTCTCAATTTCCATAGGTGTTATAATTTCTTTAGGTTTAATGTGAGTTGGGTATAATTGTGTCAAATCTGTTAGTGTTATAGTTTATTTTTTGTTATTTTATGGAACGTTATTTTTAGATCTATTGTACAATCTTTAGCCATTTGATTTATTACTAATAAAAAATATATAAAAAAATAAATACCTCAAATCTAACCTATGAGATGAATATCTAAATGAATTTTAATATATATTCACATTAATTTAGCTCACAGTAAGCTTGAAACAAGTGACACACGAAAGATCAATTCATAATTTAAACGTGTCCAATCTAAGTATGATTTACATACCAATAGAGTATTAATTTGAATCACCTATTTTAAGGACGTCCTACTATTATATTTTCCAGGACTCTAAAGAGCTCTCACAAAATTTGTTGTTATATTAATAACAATATTGTGCAATAAGATTGGAGTTCCTTTTTCAACATCAATGATTGAGAGACCGATTTTGTTAGTCTAAACTCCAAGCATCAAAGGTTATAATATACCTAGTTTTATCAGAATTCATAGAGTTTAGATAATCCTGTATTGTACTATTAAAACCCATCTCGAACCAAAACCAATATGAATTTTTTGTCATTTACTCGTGTTTATGAGACCCAAATTAGCATTTTAATTTGGATAAATTAATATGTTTAGGCTCTATTTGATTTGAAGAAAATAGGTTGGAAAGAAAATTTAAATGGAAAAAAAGTAATGAGGAAAAAAGTTAAGGAAAAATTAATTTTTTTCTTGTGTTTGGTTTAAGGAAAATTATAGGGAAAAAAAACTATCAATTGAGACCCTCTCGTATCTTTTTCTCTCTCTTCAACTTGAATTTCCATTTTCAACATAATTATTTTTCTCTCCTCCAATTGAGAATTGAGACCCTCTTATCTCTCTCTTTCCAACTTAAATCCCCATGGGAGTTGAGGCCCCTTCTTATCTCTCTCCAACGTAATTTACCGTGAAATTATGTATAAGCAAGACTTTGATTGATCGAAAGAACTAGAGAGAAGCATAGACAAAGAGAGCACAAGAGTTTCATAGAAAATTTTCCTCCAACTTTCCTCATGTTTTTGGAAGGAAAATAAACTTGTCTAAAATTATCCATTTTCCACCAAATTTTCCACATGCATTTTTTCCATTCCATTTTCCTTGAACCAAACACAAGAAAAATTCTTACTTTCCTAAAAATTTTCTTTCCACCTAATTTTCCAAGAATCAAATAGACCCTTAGTGAAGTCAATTAAAAAAGAAAACTATGTTCAACAAAGGACAGAGAAAATTAAAAAATTTCCGTTGCCGGGAATCGAACCCGGGTCTCCTGGGTGAAAGCCAGATATCCTAACCGCTGGACGACAACGGACTTGTTGATGCATTTCTCAGTTAACAACATTTGACTTTTTTATAATCATATCATATCATTCAAATTGTGTATTAAGAGAGCTGGGTTAGTCAATGATTTTTGAATAGTTTTTAAATATTAAAAAATGAATTTTGTCAAATAGCTATTTGAAAAGTAGATGAATGCCTCTTTGCAATAACCTTTTCATCTCACAGAGAAATTTTAGAAAAGCGAAATTTTATACCATTTTCAAGTCGGTTATATTAAAATTTGACTATAAAAGAGCGAAATGATTAAAAGTTAGTAAAAAATAAGTCGTATACAAATAAATAGTAAAATAGAGCTTTTAAAAAGACCCACTCCGTTAGGTACTTTTTTCGAAAAAATAAAAATAAAAAATAAAGTAATATAAATAATAACAACTAAATAGCTACCAGTTTAGCCGCTAATAATGGTTTAGTAAACACTTTTTATATCCCCAAAATGAAAATTTTTTTATTCTTTTTCAAAAACACATATACATATAATAACTTTAATTATAATTATTTTAACTAATAAAACCACTATAAAAATAACTAATAAACCCATTTAACTATCTAACATTCTAATGTCTTTCTCTCCACAAGTTTGTATCAGAGAGACATTTATGCTAATTGGGCTCTACCCTTTTTTTTTTTTTTTTTTTTGTTGAATGAATATAGTACAAAAGCAAGAAAAAAAAATAATAATGCAAATCTTTCTTTCAATATATATATATATATATATAAATTATGCACTTTTCTTAATAATTTATTTAGTGTTGGCTCCAGGTTTCATTTTCCCGCCAAGGGAGTAATACTAATACACTTGTGTGGTAGCATCGGTCTCTAATGGCGACGATCATGAGTTCGTCTCTAACTTCGGCCTGTACCTTTCCCTTTAACCCTAACGAGCCTACTCTGCCACCCCCGTCGCTCTCTCTCTCTCTCTCTCTCTCTCCTCTATTCTCTCTCTCAATCTCAATCTCGCCCTCGCCGCCGGTGAAGGTATATCATTTTCGCTGTGTTAGGGTTTCGTTACTTTCACTTAATTTTCGTCTTGTTTTGAGCTTTTAGGATTTCCGGTTTTGTTCATTTTCACTTTGATTTCGTCTTATTTTTTCGGTTAATTTTGTTTATTTGCAATTTCCTCATTTTTCTTTTTCTGGAAATATCATTAAAATTAGATTAATCACACGAATTATTGGAATTTGGTACTATAGCGGAATTAATCATCTCTATAAACTTGCTCATGAATAGGAGTAATACCACTGGGCTAGAATTTGGTAGCTCAAATATCTCCAAATGCAAGGTTTTACCCTCTTCTTATAATATCCAACACTGATCTTCAAAAATGTATTGATGTTCTGATCTGTTGTTGGGATTGTCATATTGTACCTTCCTTTTCTAAGTATATTGGTCATGTTCTTGCATGGATTATTTTGGTTAACTTATGTGGTTACTCTGATTTCCATCATTTGCTGAGTGAAATCTGATTTAATCCTTTATTGCTAATTTATTGTTGTTGGATTCACCCAAATTAATGGATGGCGGGTATGCAAACTCTTAAGTTGTGGGTTATGCATATATATGCTGATGTAATTGCTTATTGCAGATATTCCAGATCTTGCTATCAAAGGTTGGGCATACTTTGATGTTGTTGCTTATTATGGTTGTATCCTTTCGTGTATTGGTTATTGTCATTCCTGATTCCCGATTTCAACCCCCACTCTCATGTTATGGTTATCGTAAACTGCTGCATTCATGGGAGGAAAATGGGCATAGATTAGTGTTGTTGATATTTTTTTAGGCAAAAGGAGGTAGTTATACTGTGAAAATGGGCGAATGTGGTGTATGATTTAACTATATGTGATTAATTTGGACCAATTAAAATTATGAGCAATATGGTCTTCTGTCAAGGTGAAAATTTTGATACAAGGATTTGTAGATAGCTTAAATTGTCATATTTCATAATAACAACTCATTGTGATCCTTTTCTAGCAGAACAATGGCCCTTGATCAAGTTGAAGAAGATCCACACCCAGAAGCACAGGGGTTCTTTGATATGTTAAAGGCTGCAGAAAAGCCATTGTACGAAGACTGTCAGTTGTCTTGCTTGTCCATGGCTGCAAGGATGACAAAAATTAGCAGTGAAAACAACATTCCTCAACAAGCTGTTGACAGTCTTGCTTCATTAATGAAGCAGATGGATCCTGAAGGTGATAAGATAATGGAAGCTGTGGATACCACCAAAATATTGGCTGCGGGTCTCAAACTTCCACATCAAAAAATTGACGTATGTCCTAATGGTTGTATGCTACTTTGGAAGGAAGCTGCACACCTAGAAAATTGTGCTATCTGCAAGGAGAATCGTTATGAGAAAAATTCGAAGGGTAAACCAATTGCAAAGAAAATCTTGACATATTTTCCAATCACACCTAGATTGCAGAGACTCTATGCTACTAATTACATAGCTGTGCAAATGAGGTGGCACTCAGAGAATCACCGTACTGATGGCTCAATGGCCCATCCATGCGATGGAGAGGCATGGAAATATTTTGATGCCATGTACCCAAAGTTTGGAGCTGAGCCCCGCAATGTTCGTCTAGGATTATACACGGATGGGTTCTATCCATTTGGGAAGTTTGGCAAGAGCTATTCTTGTTCGCCAGTCATAGTTGCACCATACAATTTGCCGCCATGGTTGTGTATGACAAATCCTTTTATGTTTATGAGCTTGATTATTCCTGGTCCAAAAATCCCTAAAGAGAAGCTAGATGTGTACTTGCAACCTCTAATTGAGGAATTAAAGCAACTATGGGTTGTTGGAGCCATGACGTATGATGTATCTAGAAAGCAAAACTTTAACATGCATGCAGTGATCGCATAGACTATAAGTGACTTTTCAGCACATGGCATGCTGTCTGGGTGGAGCACTGAAGGTAAGTTGGCGTGTCCTTATTGCATGGAGAATACTAAATCCTTCACACTTCAATGCAGGAATGAGGATACATGGTTTGATTGTCATCGTCAATTCTTACCTCATGATCATGTTTTCTGAAAAAATATAAGCGACTTCTCGAAGGATAGGGTAGAGTACTCTCCATCTCCACCAAGGTTGAGTGGAGATCAAATATGGGATCGTGTGTCAAGTTTCTCTAAAACTACTAATCATAGAGACATGAGTTGTATACATGGGTTGCACAATTGGACTAAACGGAGTATATTTTGGGATCTTCCATATTGGAGGAAGCTTCTGATCTGTCACAATTTAGATGTCTTGGACATTGAAAAGAATTTTTGATCAATTAATGCACTTTATGATGGATGATAAGGGCAAATCATTGGACAATGAACTGTCCAAGTCGTGTAAACGTCGAAGACTTGATGTAACTGGTGTGGAGGATGAAAATGTTGGAGAGATGATGAAATTACCTCCTTATGTACTGGATAAGGAGAAGAGGAAAGCCTTGTGTAAATGGATACAAGAGCTGAAATTTCCTGATGAATACCCATACAGTTTAAGTAGGTACATAAACCTACAAAATGGAAAACTTTTGAACATGAAGAGCCATGATTGTCACGTGTTTATGGAGAGGCTGTTGCCAGTTGCCTTGAGAGAATTGCTTCCGGCTAATGTGTGGGGGAGATTAGTGAGTTGAGTCAATTTTTCAGGGATATAAGCCGCTCGATTTTGCAAACTGATGACATGGTTCGTTTGGAACGAAACATTCCTGAAATTCTTTGCAAGTTGGAGAGGATTTTTCCACCTACTTTCTTTGGCGCAATAGAGCATATGTCAATTCACTTGCCATACGAGGCGAAAGTTGGTGGGCCGGTTGGTGGGCCGGTGCAATATAGGTGGAGGAATCCGTTTGAGAGGTAACTATTATAATTTCATGTCCTGCCATTTTTCTCATTAATCAAACGTTATCGTAAATGGTTTAATACTATTACAGATTCCTCCATCATTTCAAAGGAAAGTTGGGTCTCAATGTTAGTGTGGAAAGCTCTATCTGTGATGCATATCTTGTTGAAGAAATATTCTACTTTTGTAACCATTATGTTAAGCCTCTTGTAAACACAAAGGCGGAAAATGCAGTGTGCAATGTCGATAAAGGTCTTCAAGAGAAAAGGGATCAAAACATCCCCAGTTTCTTTTATTATTATGCTAAAGATGCCACTGTTAAGCAAAGATATCCTTCCTGGGATGATTTTCATGCTGCCCATAGATATGTCCTTGCAAACTGTAAAGTGCTAAGAGAGTATGAAGGGTAAGGATGCTTACATTTATTAAAAGATTCTGTTACAGTATATATAGGTGGTTCTCAATTATGCAGTTTATTGTCTTAAACAGGTTGTTTGAACAAGAAATGATTAAAACACATCCAGACGTTATCGTCAGTGATGATGTTTGGAGCAAGTTTGATGATCAGTTTGCAGAATGGTTCAGAAAACATGTAAGTTACATAAATACTTGTGGGTTGTTGCATTGGTGGTTTCTTATATTTTATTAACTGTTTGATATTGTCTCACTAATGTAGATTTTGAGCCTGAAAATTCCTTGCGACAATATCCGCTGGAACCTTGCAATGAGCCCAAGAAGAGATGCGCGAAAGAACAACTTTTATTCCATTAAGGGCTATAATTTCCACACTTATGCATATGGGAAGAACAAGTCTACAATGAATTATGGGGTAGCTGCAAAAGATACTGAAGGAGTGGAACATTATGGCATCCTCCTACAAGTGATTGAGCTGACGTATGTGGGGGACACTTGTTACAGAACAACATTATTCAAATGTGATTGGCTTGAAGCAGGAAATAACATAAATGTACATCCACTTTACAAACTTGTGGAGGTCAATTTCACAAAGAAGCAGTCGAAATTTGGCCCATTTGTGTTGCCACAACTCGTTAGGCAAGTGTATTTTGCACCGTAACCGAGGATAAAGAATGACAGAGATGAATGGCGGGCTGTGTTTAATATCAAGGCATGGTCAAAAACAGTTGATGATCCCAGAAACCAGATTGCCTTAAAGAGGGGGTGAATAAAAATCCACCATTATTATCAGAGCCTCCTACTAAGGATGATAAGGAAGATGTATGTAAGTCTGATGAAGATAGAGCTGAGCATGGTAAGGAAGTTGTGCTTTTGGAGGAAAAAAGTGAAGACAATGCTGAGTTTATGTCAGAAATGGACGATGACTTCATGTCAGATGCGGATAAGGACAACAATGACGCTGGTAAAGGTGAAACTGAATCCTCTTCGGATTATGACGACAATGATGATGCTGAATATGAAAGTGACTCTGATTCTTGTGGTGATAATGAGGAGCTGTTTAGCAACAGGGTCGACAGCAGCAATTCTCGATGTGGGTCTGTTATATGATGTAATGAGCTGCAAAGGCACATTTATGATGTAATATAATTTTAGCTTTGTAGTGTGAAACAATTTCACCTGTGCCTTGCAGTTTGCCTGTTCTAATGCAGGCACTGGTATATAACTAGATACCGTAGATGAAGTGAATGAGAAGGAACAAACTCATCCTAGCTTATTTGTCTATCGTTTTAATGGTACTCAGTCCATGAAATTTCTCATTCCTTTGATCATAATTTAATCTTGTTTTTCAGGTCAGTTCTCCACCAATACTTAAGCTTGATAGTTTCCTTTCAATTTTTTCAGCTGATTTTTTTACACGTATATCAGCTTGTCATCTGCAGTTGGCATTGTGATTAAGCTGTTGAAATTCTTAGCTGTTTAATTTCTGCAGCTTTACTCAGCAGATTACTTTAGTTACAGCGGTTGAGAAGCTATTTCAGAAGCTCTTGTTCGACCCCTCGCATGATCTGTACATTCAGCAATCAAATCATCTGAGTTGCCTTCTTTCTTGTCTAGCAGCTTTGGTACAATTGTGAGGTAATTTCTTGACTTCAATACTAGGTAAATAATGATATAGCTGATATGTGTTCTTTACTGTGGCAGTGCTGAAGATATACTGAATGAGCTTGCTTTAAGATTTGGTCATGCTAACAGTACAGGTATCTATCAATATGTCCCTACAACTCAACAGGGGACTGATGCCCTTAACCAAGATTAGGACTCCCTCTTCTGTTTTGTAACTGAATGTACTTGCACTATGCCCACTTGACAATGAATTTAGCAAGAGATGGATGGAAATTAGTGTATAGATATTTTGGTGCATTACTGTATTGATCTCTTTGCTTTAAATGAAACATAAAGCTTGGTTACATTGATCCAGCTTATCATTAAACACTAGTAAGAGCGAGTCCTGTAACACACTAAACATGATTGAATTTCACAACAGTACATTCCTTTTCTCTTTGGTTTTTTTAAGGGGTGGGGGGGATGGGGGCTTGAATTTGTTAGCTTTAGCATGTACATGTGTTTTTCATTTCCCCTTCTACTAAAGTATACTTGCTGGTTGTCTAGTACAAGGCATGGGTCACTGACTCTTGTATTTCCTCC
This sequence comes from Talinum fruticosum, assembly GCA_021018815.1. Taxonomy (NCBI): domain Eukaryota; kingdom Viridiplantae; phylum Streptophyta; class Magnoliopsida; order Caryophyllales; family Talinaceae; genus Talinum; species Talinum fruticosum. The sequence continues at coordinate 957,673 of JAITYX010000103.1, forward strand.
AATGTTCGCCCCTTCGTCTCTGGCACTAATTTTACGATAAATTGCAGAGAGATAATATTGACGCCTGTAAATATTAAAAATGTTCCTGAAAAGAATAAAAATAAAAGGGTGGATACAATGTAAGTTTCTATGTTCAACTATATGAAAGAAATGTCACACTAAGAACAGAGGAGATAAGGAGGATAAACATAGACACCTGAAGGACTCCAGTCCATCATGAAGTTAAAGGCGTAGGAGACAATCCAAGAACTTGAGAAGTTTACAACAGTTGCTAAGCTTCCTGCTGCCCACTTTATATTTATCGGGAATATCTGAAAACAAATGTTTTTATTTTTGAGTTAGTCATGGAACTAGTGGTGCCCAAATGATTGGCCTGTGTCAGGTAAGGACTGGGTGAACCCTAAATGACCTGGCCTATAGACCTACCCTTTCCTGCTCAACACAGCATGCTACATCAAGTCAAGAATTGAACCAGCATGGCTTGGCTCAACTCGATCCCTGACTTTTGTAGGCTTAGCAGAATTAAGTCTGGTCAACCTAGGCCGTCAGGTGGGCAAAGCTTGGATCCGGCCATTTGGCAATTTTCCATCAGTGTATATGATTATAGATAAATTTGTCTCTCAGCTAGCAGCAGGGATAAGGCTACCTACATTTAAATCTCCCCATACTTGGCTGAAGCGGAACAAACACTGGGTGCGAAAATAGAAAGAGAATGTATTACACATGTATAATTACACATAGAGCTAAACGTACCTCCGACATAATAACTGATGGTATTCCTCCCATTCCTACTGGAAATGATGCAGCAAATAGCTGGAATAGGATCATGTGTACATTCGCAAGAACATGAAAGGGCACAATGATGGTGCAAAGCGGTTGTCATCAGAAAAGCAGAAAAAAAAACACGAAGGAAGAAACAGGCTAATTTTTAGAGCATACTATTTAGAAAAGTATGTTTGTTTCGGAAGATAAGAGAGGAAAAGGAAGATAATTTATCATATGTTTGCATATGGAGAAGGCCACATACCAAAATGCCAAAGAGGGCTAAGTAGGGACTGAATTCTGTCATCCATCCACGTTCCTGCTCATCGAGAAGCACTTCTTAGAGTGAAGAAGTGCTAAAGCAAGCAAAATCATCAAAAAAATAAAAATAAAATAAAAGCAGACCTTCATCAAGAAAGATAAAGCAACTGAGAGGCAAGATGTGCCCATCCCAGCTGCAGAATACTGCAAAAATGTCATTCACATGAATAATGAATGCATAATATCTTTTCATACAAAATTTTAAAGTTTAATTGGCCAAAGCTCACCAACAAAAGTGGCCTTCTTCCAAAATTATCCATTAAGAACACACCAAGAGCAGTTGGTGGCAGCTGCAGAGGTTTATTTATATACATAGAGAACGTTTTTGAGCAAAGGCAGAACATAACTCAGAAATCAGAAATGAGGATTCTGTAAATTTGTTGTATAAAACCTGGACAAGAGCCACTGAGACTGTCCCTATCCTTCCCGAAAATCCTGCCACCGGTTAAAAGACATCAGTTTGCTTGCTTTCTTAACTCAGCACCCATCAAAGAAGTTGTGTGTTTGGGTTATATTGTGGTCTATTGTTTGTTTTTTCTGACAAGCTCGTCGAGAAAATTTTAATTAATGCTAGTTGAGAAAACCGATTCAATTGAGATCCAAGATAAAATTGAGTACAGAGCTCACCGGCTGATTCAAAGATTGCAGTTGCATAAAACAAAATCCCATATGTCCCGCCGAATCCTGCAAGGGCCATCAGCCCGAGGCTTACCTAAACCAATATCTGATCGTAAATTTCATGTACAAGAACATCAAAAACAGTTTTCAAGGATACTAACAATGTCAGTGGTGGAGAGGGCTTACAGTGAGTGCATATGCATATTTCATTTGGAACACAGAAAAGAAATTATCTTCTGAGACATTTTCAACTGCCTCTGCATAACCCTACATGGATTCAAACAGCTGTCCCTTCAATTTTCTAACACAAGATTCATGGAAGGTTTAAGGGGAAGAACTCCAACTCTACAAGCATATCTAGGTCACAGCATTACTCTAATATCAGCTACTTCCTGCGATATATCCACATTCTTTCCCGAAGCCTTTGCATTGCTGTTTCATACCCCTCATTGTGGTTGATCTTCACCTGCAAAAGGTATTTTGAAGCATTTTTATTCGCTTTCTGGTTGAGTTTGTATCTTCTCTGTTCTTTCACATTGTCTTTAAAGCTTAGGAATTTGTCTGCTGACTTACCAACCATCTAGGAGATTCTGGGATGAATGACAAGCCTAAGAGCTGTATCAGGCATGGAAGAGTACCTGAAAAACGATATTAAAAAGGTAAACTACGTTGACATCTGTAGATGTAGTGAATAGAGCTCTAGCGAAAAGATTGAGACGGAAAGAGTGATTACCAATTAAAGCTAAGATGCGCCAGTTAGTCACTAACCCAACAAGATAAGCCAATGATATTCCGCAGCATATCATTAACTGGAAGATACATGGTTTAGAGTGCATAATTAGTTGATTAACAATGAGGAATTATCCTAAATGCTTAGTTACCTGATGGAGAAGCACTAGTCCGCCTCGAAGGTTCTTTGGTGTTATCTCCGCTATGTATACAGGAACCTGTTTTACAAAAATTGGTTTCTGTTGATACACTGCTCAAGTTAAGTAACCACAGGTTTTCCAGAAAAAATTACCACATAAGAAAAGAGCCCGTTTGCAATACCGAGAGCTAGTCTACCAAGATCAGCCCACCAAGCACTCTTCAGTAGCATGCATAAGACGAAGTTAGATTCAAAGAAATAAGCTCAACAATAAAATTACAATGAATGTACTCGCAGTGTGAATCCTGCTGAAAATAGGCTTTGCAGAAGTCTAGATATATGTGACCTTTGCTGTGACAATCAGAGAGGGCCGAGAGTCATCTCTGAGAGATTCTTAAAAGACCATTTAGGGGTAAATCTGTAAGTGTAAAAGTGAAACCGGAATTAACTTGGAATAAAAATGATCAGAACCTGTGCGAATGCTATAGAGAGCCACCCAACAATGCAGAGTACGTCGGAGAACCCCATGGTCTGCATGAAATCACCCAAAATCAATTAAAACAGTAAGCTTGCTTATACTGCTTTGTGTTGAATGTTCACTTCAAGTACTTGAACAAAACAATGTCTAGTATGAAAAGCTTACTCGTCGATGCCCTATGAAATCTGTTAATTTCCCAGAAAATAGGGAGCCTAACATTCCTCCAATAGTTAACATTGATCCAAAAGCGAATACTACAGTGGCAAACAATCCATCAACATTTGAAGAAATCAAAGAAATATTTGCTGGGTTGATGAAGATGACATTATAAATGAGGAACTCACCTCAGCTATCGAGAGGCCTAAGTCAGAGAGAATTGCGGACTGAACAGGAGAGGAATAGCCAGCCTTTACCATTAGGAAACCATTAGATTAGTTGCAGATTATTCGACCAATGTTCTCAACAGATTAATGATGCAACATATTAACTCCAAAAATTGATGCAACATATTAACTCTAAAAATTGATGCAACATATTAACTCCAAAAATTATGTCAATATAAAGCTGATATATTATGGGCATGCTTATGTAAGTGTATATTAATATCATACAATTGACTCCTGTCCTGGAGTCGTAACAGTTATGTTACTCAGACTCTTCGTTTCAGTATGGACATCAGTATAGACTGATTCACATAATAATTAACATTGGGACATCAGTATGGACTGATTCATCATCCACATAATAATTAACATTGGGGCATCAGTATGGACTGATTCACACTTTTTCTTTCAGATCAAAAGCATGAAAGATTTTGTGGAAATGCAAGACTCTAACGCCTAGACATTTACTCATGTTAGAAACTTGCAGTTGAGTCTGGATAACACAGAGTAACAAAGCTACTCATCTTTTGTTTGTCTTAAACTCTCAATATATTCAGATGATTTCTTGAAAACTTTCTCCTTTGAGCTGTTGCTTATCTTCTTGTAAAAAATTTTAGTAAGCTACAATCTCAGAAATCAGAAAATGATTTAATCAGCGTATTGTGTGCCTGTATTTTTGCATGCTTGAATGTGACTTCATAAACTTCTGATTAACGAAAACTTCCATAATGATTTGCAGAAGTCAAAATTGAAATACATAATGTATGGACGAGAGACCGAGACTTACTGCACAGCCACAAAAGAAGGAACCACAAACAGCGATGAAGACACTGAAGATGAGAACAAAGGTAACATCGCCATTCCCATTTCCTTTGCCCTTGCCTGTTTTGCCATCTAATCTCACTAGTAGCTGTTGCTCCTCATCTCTTTCTGCGCCCATCTTCTTACTCTCACCGCTTTAATCTCCTGTCAGGCCTCCATTGAAGTAATTAGTGAATTTATCCATTCATTCAATTACAAAATAGTAATATGTCAGATCAATTCAGCTGTCCATTCAATTACAAATAATCAAATTCTGTGTTAACCCTATTCCTTTTAGGGGAATCACATTCTGAAATTTTCTTCCAAGTTTTTACAGCAAAACAGTCTATTTGTTTCTCTAATGGTGTGGTGATTCTGGATGGCTAATCTTAACCCAGAAAAGAACTCACCAGATGAAAACTCAATGATTTGGGTATATCTCACTCTAGAGCCAAAACTTAGCTCTCCCAACCAGTGGTGTATTGATTTTTTATATCATTATATGTGATCACCTTGTTAGGGAGAAGGTATAATTTAGCTCAGAAATCGCCATGAGATACGTGATCATCCCCATGCATGAACCATAATATTGAGAAAATATCCATTCATGGAGTTGATTACATATCTTAGAAAATACAAATGACTGAATCCTAGAAGATTTTGTTCATTTTCAAATACCTTCCAACTTATTATTTTCTTCATGAGGGAGGAATCATGAAGGGGCATGGATGGTTCCGTGACATAAGCATTGGCAGGAACGGAACCCAGCGAAAAATGACGTGCCCCTCATGAACATTGTGAGAAACACAAACCGAATTTGACCTGATTCACTTTTCTAGGGCCTAGGGGAAAGAAATCGAGTACACTGGTTTACAATTCCATGTTATTTCATGGAGTCAGGATCCTGTGAAAAAGGGAAATACGTGTTGCTTAAAAAGGAGCATATTACAGCATTTATTGCATGAGATCTTGGTGTATCAGTCAAGATTAAGGTGTGGGAATATTTACTTTTTAAAAAAATTCTGCAACAAAAAAATTATTATATTTTTTAGATATTGAATTTAACATACACAGCTAAAGCCTGAAGCAAAAGAACCTGCCATGCAGATGACAAACTGGAAAACATTCAAACTGCTCATTGCATACATAATATGATAAGATCGAACCAAGCATTTTACACTGATTGTTCATTTATGTAAAAAAATATATTGGAAGGAGAGCGAAAAATAGATAAATAAAACTCGATCAAGCACCTTCTACCCAAAAAACCAGACAAAAGGAGACCTTGATGAATTTCCGCCTTCTCAACTTGCTCTCTAGTATAATTGTGAGCTGTTAAATTACAGCATCTTCAAAAGAAATGGGGAAAAACCATACTAGTAATACACTATCTAGTAAATTTAAATTTATGTGTATTTCCCTCTCTCGTGTATATGTATATATGTGTGTGTGTGTGTGTGTGTGTACTTGTTGTCCTAGTATACAGTCTGGGTTACTGCTTCCTGAATTTCCTCCAGAGTTCGTCCCTTCGTTTCCGGGACTAGTTTCATGACAAATAGCAGAGCAAAAGTATTGATGCCTGCGAATATGAAAAATGTGCCTGCAAATGGAAAGGTTAAAAAAAAGAACTGTTAGGAGTTGCTGAGTTTAATTTGGGGTCCAGGGGGACGAGGAGAAGGAGAATATATGCATATTTGACCTGAAGAGCTCCAATCCATCATGAAGTTGAATGTGTAGGATACAATCCAAGCACTTGCCCAGCTCACAACAGTTGCTAAGCTTCCAGCTGCCCCTTTTATGTTTATTGGGAAAATCTGAAAAAACATAAATTTATCTTTTTTCAGTTCATTTGTTCAATTCTTTCTCTAAGTCATCAATTGTAGATTTAGAACCTGGTAGATTGGGTCAGTTGGGGTAGATTGTGTGAGGGTATAAAGTTATCTAAACCTCAGGTATTCTACTGTCAGTTTAAGCTCTCGGTTTAGATGTTTCTTAAATAGATTCATTTTAGATTCTGTTAGGATGAGTAGATGAAACATTAAGGTTGCATTGGGTTCAAATAATGTAATTTCGGATCAGAGAGAGAGAGAGAGAGAGAGAGAGAGAGAGGGCAAACAAATACAGACCTCAGACATTATAACAAATGGTATACCACCCATTCCTACTGGATATGATGCTGAAAATATCTGTCACAATTATGTGGATAAATAACTAATCAGTGGTCCAACATTTACTGAAAGAACTGATGAATTATAAACAATAAATAGGAAGATTGGAAAAAGTGTAACTATCAATAATGTATGGGGTAAAACGTGTATTACCAAAACGCCAATGAGGGCCAAGTAGGGACCAAAATGTGTCAACCACCCATGTTCCTGTATATTCAGAAACAGTGCATATGAACGAGAGAAACAAGAACAACCAAAGAATTCCGACCCAAAAATATCCGAGTAGGGACTGAACCAATTGTACGATCCAAACATTTTGAAAAGCGGTTTTTCTAAAATTCTGAATATGAATGAAAAGTGGCTAGAAACTCAGTTTTATATTGGTGTACTAAATTACAAAAATATCAAGTGAGTGAAACAAACCTTCATCAAGAATGACAGAGCCACAGAAAGGCAAGCTGTGCCCATTCCAGTTACAGAAAACTGCAAAAATCAACAGATATTTCAATTGATTCGTGAAATCAAGTAGAGTTAGATTGTTGAGTTGTCTTGCCAATGCTCACCAGTAAAAGTGGCCGTCTTCCAAACTTATCCATCAAACATACACCGAGGAAAGTTAGAGGAAGCTGCACGGGTTATATACATTGTCTTTTAGATAAACTGAAAGTAACATCCTAGAATTCTTGTTCTGTATATATGGAAGTAATGAACCAAGTACCTGGATAAGAGCCATTGCTATAGTCCCGAGAGTGATCGAAACCCCTAATACAAAAAGAAGATATCAGTTTCTCCAGCTTAGCATATCCCGTAGGGCCAAAACAGACTTTCACAACTGGAAGAATCCGCTAGGTGTCAACTTACCAGCTGATTCAAAGGTGGCTGTTGCGTAGAATAAGAATCCGTTTGTTCCTCCAAATGCTGCTAGTGCCATGAGCCCAAGGGTTACCTAAACCATTGACACATCCAGTTATGACTTAAGCCACTGGGCACGAGAAAATCATGATATAAAGGCGAAAAGATGAAGATATTAGATAGTTGATGGGGCTTACTGTCAGTGCATAAGCATATTTTATCTGAAACACTTTAAATAAGCTGTCTTCTGACACATTTTCAACAGCTTTAGTGTACTCCTGCAAGATATTGAACATATTAGAGCTCTTACATTCTTCCCCACAAGATGAATCATAGGATATTAGCAAGTAAGAGCATTAGATTTTATAAGATCAATGCATTACTTTAATTTCAGTTGCTTCAGACGATATATCCGCGTTCTTTCCCCTAAGCCTTCGCAATGCAGCTTCGTAACCTCCATCACTACCGATCTTAACCTGCACAGAAGCAACCTTCATTGTTCAGCATCTTGGTACTTTGATTTCCTTGTTTTATTGTATTTCTTGTTGTCTATGACTTGAAACCAACTTCAGAATTTTCTAGAATCTATAGAAAATATCCTCACGGAAACTTCAATTCTGACTTACCAGCCATCTAGGAGACTCTGGAATGAAGAAGAGGCCCAAAAGCTGTACAAGGCAGGGGAGGACACCTGAAATACATATTACCCCAGTCATTTCGGTGAAGTAACAGAGTTTTGATTTCGGTTTATGATGCAAATACAGCAAGAATCGCCTGTAAGAAGGAAATTGTTACCAATCAAAGCTAAGGTGCGCCAGGTTGTTACAAGTCCAGCAATATAAACCAATGCTATTCCGCAAGACGACATTAACTGTGAAATACAAGAATCAAACCATGACATTAGCTGGCCGAAGAGATTAAGAAAGGAACTCCATTCTAAGCCCTAGCCTATAAGAGCTTAAAGGAAGTTACCTGATGGAGAAGGACCGACCCCCTCGAAGGTTCTTTGGTGCTATTTCTGCTATGTATACAGGTACCTGTTTTGAGATCATTTGCTTCCTATTATTACCTTGGAAGTTGGCTTTATATCGTAAGGATATAAGAACGCTTTTATGAAGCTTACCACATAAACAGTGAGCCCCAATGCCAAACCCAATGCTAGTCTCCCGAAATCAAGTGACCAAGCACCCTTCAGTATGAACAAAGCCAAAGTAAGATTACGGGAGAAGGATAAGATAGCCAGCAAAAGAACAGAAACTTTTAAGGGAAAGAGAGATTAAAACCTTGGCGAAAGCTATAGCAAGCCATCCAGTGATGCCTAGTATGTCTGACAACGCCATAGTCTGCACAAATCGATTCAGCAGGGTCAGTTAGTCTGAAGTTTGAGTGCTTCGGAGCTAGAACATCAAATTTAAATGCAAAATGGCAATACTAATGAAACTTACATATCGACGACCAATACAATCTGTTAGTTTCCCACAAACAAGTGAGCCTAACATTCCTCCAACAGTCAGCATCGATCCAAAAGGGAATACTGCAAAAGAAGAGTGATCAGCTGAAAACTTAAAGAACTACTGCTTGGCAACTTAAGCCTAATACACTATGTTACCTGGACTCGAGTTCAAGACACCAATGTGCACAAAGTGTCAGACATGGCTGCCATCAAGGAATTTTGTCGGTTGTCAACTATATTACTTGGACTCAGTCATATCCGTGTTAAAGTGTTGAGTATCCAACACAAGTGTCATATCAGACTCGTCAATTTTTCGACACACGTACTTGTGGCAACATAATATAAAATTTCCATACAAGTGTCGTGCCCATGTCTAAGTGGTGTGCATCTAACATGGGTACGAGAAGGTGAAATGACGAGTCCAAGTAACATAATTACTAACTAACATCGTATCGAAATTGTTAAAAATCAAGAGGCATTAGTAAGAAATGCATTAATCAACTCACATCTGCTGTAGAGAGCTCCAGATCAGTAAGGATTTCAGCCTGAACAGGGGAGGAATAGCCCATCTACACCAATAATGGAACCTCTAAATTAGTCATTAGTCATTAATTAATACAATATAATGATTATCTTAGGTGCCATCTGTATAAGATTAATTCCTATCAAATTATAAATCAAATAAGTTTTGCATTATATTATAAAAAGAAACTTTGCATTGTTTTGTTGGCACCAGCTATATAATTTGGCCGGACGTATACATTTATATGTCAAAAACAACGTGCAAATACCTGTCGAGAGACGATACAAATCATCATCGAAATTTCTCTAGAAACAATTAAATTAGACAATTGACATATATATCTTACCTTGTAACGAAAGATGCACATAATTCTAGAATAAAAAATTTATTTGACTAAAAATACTTTATAATAATTTTTAACTGAAGCTTTGGTTCTAATTAAGTGAATATAAACTCGAAACACAATAATATTGGCTTAAAATTGGATTTTAATAAATTAAATATATAATGTGCTAATGGTTTAAAAGTTTTACCATAATCTATGACAATATAATTTTTAGATTTTCTTTTATCATTTTACACATTTAATATTAGTAGTTGGGGATTATTTTCAACCAATTTTTCAAGGAAAAAGAATGAAGAATTATTGGCTGACCGTTCTTGTCACCAGAATCAAATCATGAGACGCCCTGACAACGACAACACGAGAGAGAGAGAGAGAGAGAGAGAGAGAGAGAGAGAGAGGAGAGGGAGAGAGACTCACAGCACAGCCACAAACGAAGGAACCACAAACGGAGACGAAGATGCTGAGGAAGAGAACCAAAGTGGTGGCGCCACCATCTCCGCCGCCGTTTCCCTCCTCTAATTTCTCCGGCAACAGCAGCTGCTCCTTGGTCGACTTCTCCTCCTCCATCGATTAAGTACTCCTCTGATCTTACACAGTAGTTTTCAGCTCAGCTCAGCTCAGCTCAACTCTACTGGTTTTGATCACCTCAACGACTCTCAGCTCTCTCTCTAGTCTGTACTATACATGCACAGTCGATTTTTCTCTGGGGAATAATGACTTGGTTTTTGCGTTTCAGAGTGTGTACTATATATATACTCTTGATTTTTGGCAGGTGGGATGATTTGGTTTTCTGCAGATGTAGAGAGAGATAGTGAGGGAGAAAGAGAGAGAAAGAGAGAGGAAATATGGTGACAGACAGGTCAGCCCCAGGCCCAGGTAGATGAAAGAACAGGAATTTCATGTTGGGGGCTGTGAGCTCTGACTCAGCTTGTGAATAACGTGATTTTTTTAATTATTATTTCGTTTTACTGTTCATTAATAAATAGAACATTCGATTGAATATAAGGTGTTTTTTTACTTTAATTTATAATTTTATATTTTTTTAATAGTTTTTACAACTTTTTATATTTACTTACCGTTTTTTATGTTTTTTATAACTAATTTTATAACTATCTTATAACTATTTTTAATTTTATTTGTAATTTCTTACAACTAAATATAATAAGGCTCGAATTGAATTTATTCCGGACAAAATTATAAAGTACTTTAAAATTATATCATTGTTTATTTGAGCTTATTGCATATGATTGTTAAAATTGGAAGCTCACTCAAATAAACAAAATAGAAACAAAAGAAAAAACAAAATTGAGATTTTTAACGCGAAAAATTCAAATTAGGAAAAAAAACCCACAAACGATGCATTAAAAATCAAGTAGCTTTACAAAGAATTTTACACTCAAGCTAACCTAACTTTACACCTTATAAATCTGTTACTTAATCAACAATGTAAGATTACTGATTTTATAGTCATTACCGTACATTAAACTAAATTTAATACACATTAAACTGAACAAAAACGGAAGAAAACGGCCAAGAAACAGCTGCAGCCGAAGAGTCACAACCGGCTGCCCTTGTTTCTTTCGCTTCACATGCCCCATTCTTGATGTTTGTTAATCTTGTTGGTCGTTTCTCGCCACGCGATTTTCCGAATCTAACCCATTAAACTTTACACACCCAATAAAAATGTGGGTTAACGTTTGATCTAATTATCTTACAAAGAAAAATTTATTTAAAAACAAAAAATTGGATTCAAATTTCGCATCTTGAGTATGAGTTTGAATTTGGCGGTCACCTACCAACGAGCTTTTTGACTTATTTAATCAGTAATCACAATAATCGGCAGAATTATCCATCACTTTAATTACAACGGCTGTGATTGATTTTTTTTTTATTAAATATGGATTTTCTAGATTTAGAAACGTGGGGTTTGGTGGATTTTTGCTCTTTTTTTTTAAAAAAATTATTACTCCCATTACAATTTAAATTAATTTTATTTAAATATAAAAAATAGAAAGAGGGAATGTCATGAGAATCAACGTAACAGCATCAACGAACTTGCATTTTGCGGCGGCTTTCATGGGAAAATATGCATATTATAATGAACGATCCATTATTCTCTTCCTTAATTTTTCGGACGAAAATAAAGTTTTATAAATCAATCATTATTAGACTTGATAAATGGGTTATTTAATTTAATTTTAGTTCAAAAAATTATAATTATAATAGAGACACATGCTAATTAAATATAATTAATTAGTATGAGGTTTGTTGCATGATTCAATTAAGTGGTCATAAGTGGCAGCCACCTAAAGTTGGGTTGCCTTTGATGGGACTTGGCTTGGGTTGTCCGACCCTATGGTCGGCCCCCATTTTCATTCAAGCCCCTCAAAAAAGGGAAAAAAATATGGTGCCTATGATAAGATTTATTGAGATTAATATATTATAATTCTCTTTAAAATGAGTAGTTGGATTGGATCGAAATAATATTAAAAAATCGTTAAAGAAAAGTTATTTTTATTGATTAAAGTCGTTATTCCTTATCTATTTTGTACTCTTTTGTTGTTGTTTTATTCTTTTAATCGGTATATGTAAGGTTCCTATATCATGATCATCATTATTTAAGAAACTCGTTTCCTACCTTTATTCTTACCATAACACATTGCCAACTGCACAACATACGTTGTCATTTTGAGGTCAAAGAAATGGACTTTTATCTTGAATTTCAACCCAAATAGATGTGTGTGTTCAAATCATTCTCATTGCCAAATATGACTAATGAAGAGTCCCCCACCTACCACCAAGTCACTCCAACAAGAAAAATATCAGGAGTTTGTAACTCAACCGTTATGAAAGTAGAGTTTTATACTCTCCATCAGAGCTTAAATTCCGATGTTCATAATTTTTTTTGGTGGAAGTTATGGTCTTCCGACAGGCTCCCTATGAATCTGAAAATAAGGTTACGTTTTCATTAGGCCTGGTACAGTATTGTACACCAGCTTCTCCGTTCGCGAGCCCACTAAGCTTACATTCCACAGAAGGGGCCTAGTTGTGAAAAAAATCTAACAAGAAAATGAATAGTCCCACTTACCAAGCCACTGTAAGTTGGGCTTTTGACCCATTGGCATGGGCAAATGAAGTTGGGTTGGGATGATATATAAGCTAACCTCAATTGGTTGTAAACCCATAAAAAGGCCTGATCCAACTTGGCTCTCTTCTCCACTTAGGCCAAACAGTCAAGTCAACTAGTTACATTCCACTTTTTGGATGGCTTATTAAAAGGCAATTTTGGACGATTTTTTTGTTTCGATTATAGTGAATTAAAATAAAATGGTTAAATAGATTATTATTTTATATTGGTATAATTAATCCATCAACTAAAAAATATTAGTTTCTTTAACTGTTTAAAAAGTGGATATCGTAATTTGTAACCCTAGTTTATTAATTTATCTTACAAGTATATGATTATACATATGCGTGCATCTATTAAAAACAATACCCCTAAATGTGCAAGTAAAACAAATATTACTCATAAATAAAACGACACAGAATATTATCTTTCAACATATTGATAAAGACTATAAATTCATATATTTAGTTATAAAAGATAAACCATACCCTTAAGTTGAGATCGGTAATAATAAATATTTTTCCAAATAGAATGACATTGAATATAATCCTTCAACACATTACCGCCAAGGACCCATATTCGAAAATATGTAAAAGATGAATGATTAATAAAATTGTATCAGTTATTAACTTCATAACACTATATACAAAAAATGAGATTCAGCATGATTCATAATATGACTTATTCAAAATGACAATAAAAGAAGAAATCTACCTCAAAACTCTATACATTATTGATGTATCCTTAACTAGCCGAAAACGAGACAGATTAAACACTAAACTGGCATTAGATAGGTGTAGATGATGTAATATATGGTCCAATTACACCATATTTGCCCATAAAGAAGCCCCAAAACTGCAATTATTTCATCAGCTTGTGGTATTTGTAAGATACAGACACACACACGGCCGCGAGAAGAATCCGGGCAAAAACCGTTGAGCCATCTCTCTTCACCTGTCAAGCTTCCGCCCGCTTCGCTCCTCTGTTAGAGAGGGGGAGAGAGAGAGAGAGACAGAGAGAGATAGAGAAAAGGGTTTGTGGGGAGAGACCGAGAGAAGGAAGAGATTAATGGGAAAAAGTACCCATAAATGGCAATGGATTCATCGTCGTCTACTCTGGCAATTATTGACAATCGGCCAAGTTTGGAGGCAAGGAAAGTGTGGGTTAATGCAGAATTTTTCTGGGTTTCTTCAGAAACAAATTACAACAACGAAGAGAAATGCATTGAAAGCAAAAACGCCCTTTTCAATCCCACTCCTCCTTTCCCCCTTTCTTACCATCTACTGTTCTCCCACTGCTTTCAATGGAGGACTCTTCTCAAGATAATCCACCTGGGTATGGCTGTTTTCAAGTTTTTCTTTTGGGTTTTTGTGAGTTTTTTTTCTTTTGGCTGCTCTCAATGTTTTTGTGAGTTTTGCAATCGGGTTTAGTATGTTTTATGGGCATAGAGATTGATTGGCTTGGAATTCTGAGAATGCTGATGGATTGCTTGAATCTTTTGATTGTGCAAAAATGGGTCTTGTGAGGTTTCTTCCTGGGAAGTGATTGAAATAGATATCTTTTTTCCTTTTTTTGTGTTTGGGGGGTTGATCATACTACCTTCTCTCTCTATCTGTCGTTGTGTGTGAAAATGTTAAACAGCTAGTGAGCAGGTGCAAACGCCCCTGGTCTGAATAGTCATCCCCCCAAAAAAAAAGGGACTTTCAGCGTTTGGTTTCCTAATATTTATTGAGATTTTTGCCATTGTTGATTGATTAGAGAATGCTGTTTTTGTACTCAATCTTTCAGTTTTCATTTAAAATGACTTTTAGTTGTTTGGTGCTTTCCCATCAAGGGTTTAACTGAGACGCTCTCTTTGGAATCACAGAGATTAGACCTCTGTATACTGAAGTCCTCACTAACCCATATAGGTTAAAGGCAACCTATTGCAGCTATTAGTATGTTACCTTTTGCTCTTGAGTTCTTAGTAATGCTTTGATGTCAAATTCTGTTCTTTTTATTTTTACTGTGACTAATTTTTTTAGCTGTTATTCTTTGCTATAAACCTTCTCATCTGATCTAGTACAATGTCAGATTCTATATCTCTACCTGGATGTAGGAAACAAGTGTGTTTCAATGCTCTGAGAGTAGAGTAGAAAGTAGCTCTGGTTGTAGGCTTTCTCGGGTGTCATGTCTTTAATTGAATGTTAGTCTGAGGGGCATGATTTGATATAGACATCCTTGTTCACTCTGATTTCAGCTACTGCAAAATCTTGGGTTGCATTGCAGTTTTTCTTGAATAGGTGGTCTATCATATTCATATCATCTTATTATATTCCCATGTGTGTCTTCACCTTTGACCAGTATCCTTCTAATGGTAATGTTTTGTTAAAATGCGTGTCCGAGTTAGGATCTCGCAGGCTTAACTATGTGGCAATAATTAGTTTCTGCTTTACTTTCTTCACAGTAAGTCAATGGATTTGTCCTATACTATGTACTAGCCTTTTCGATTATGCAGTCTCCCAAACCTCCCCCTTGCTTTTTGGCGGTTTCCATTGGTGGATGGATTGCCACATTCTTGTAAAATGCCTAGGTGCAATATACAGCTTTTGCAAACTAGTAGGGACATAAATGCCTTTTGAAATCTAGTGTCCAATAGAAACAGCCTCTTTAATTCAATTGTAGGTGTAAGGTTGTGTACATAGGACCCCTTCATACTCTAAACAAGGCTTGGTTTGCTGTGTGCAATTTGTTGACTCATGTCGGATACTTGCAACAAGGTCCATGAAACACAACTTAGGTTGTTGAGCTCATGCTACTAAAATTGTTCTTTTAATTTTGGCTGTGTTGGATGAAGGTTTGCTCGGGGAGAAGTTAAGTCACCCTAGAGGGGGTGAATAGGGTGATGGAAGATTTTTGAGAAAATCAAACTCTTTTGCACGAGAATAGAGACAGAAAAGATTACGAGTCTAGATTGGACTCGGAAAAGTGTAAACTCGGATATACGTGGAAACCCTCCCGGGCGAGAAAACCACGGACGGTGTCAATCCGGACACCAAGTCAAATCCACTAATTGAATCCTCAATTACAATGAATATGACTACCCAGATTTGTTCCCAAACAAATCTATTACAATTTTCCCGAGCTCGGAATTTACCTTATCCGATCGACCTAGAACTTCCAAGTTGAAGTTACCTTATCAACTTGGGATCCTCCAATTTTTCCCGGGGTTAGAAGTTCCCTTATCTAACTCGGTACTTCCAAATTGAGGTACCCTTTACAGTTTGGGACAATTGAGTTGAGGTAACCTTTACAACTCGGTAAGAGAGAAAGAGTAGAAGAGTAGTAAGAATTGCAATACAACCGACTCAGAAAAATGTAACTCAGAATATTAGAATTACGAGTTTGGGAGTTGTATGCTAGAGAAGATGTTCAATATGGTCTCTCTTTTTCTTCCATTTGTCGGTCGAAATCTTGTGCTAAGGCTTATATAAATAGTCCGCCTTGAAGAGATAGCCGTTGAGCCTCCAACGTCTTTACGTTGAAGGCTGTCCGAGTCAACTAGCCGTTGTAACGGATAGTCCGAGTCACTCAGATTTCTGGACCACCTAGAAATAACCGTTGTGCATTGGTCCTAGCTTCCAACAACTCTTTTTCCAACTTTTTAAACTGAAAGAGCGAACGAAAAGACCGTTAGACTCATAAATAAAATATTACCCAAAACGATGAATGAGACAAGGTCGTCGGTAAGTTTTGAGCTTTTCTAGAAATTTCGACTTTTTGTCCGGCGGTGCTTTAACGGTCGAAGCCTTTTGTTTTTGCTTTTTCTTCGGATAATTAACATTAGAAAAACTCGTAAAAATATTAAGCACAATGGTTCTCAAAGTATAAATATACTTTGGTCCATAATTAGATAAGGATTAGTCTAAATAAAGTATTTAATGACTAATTACCTTAATCTATTAATCTGGAATATTTCAAGTCTAATATTTAATATACTCGGATTCCGGATATGCTAAAAATCATAAATAAATCATTCAATCTTAATGGGCACATGAGTTATATAGACATTTTACAATTACGCATGATTAAACAAATAATAGCGTAGGCAAACTAAATGTCCGAGTCCGACTTAGTGGGTCAGAATCTGAGTTACGAGTGGGTCGGAATTTGGTTCCGAGTTGGTCGGATCCGAGTGTGAGTTCCGAATGGGTCGATTTGAGTCCGAGTGGGTCGGACTTACTCGGTCTAGACTTACTCAATTTGTCATAACTAACTCGGATTCTACTTTCGAGTCCGAGTCCGACTTAGTGGGTCGGACTTAGTCCGATAAACTTAATATGCTTAAGTTTGAGTTCGATCAAGAATAAGTCATATTGAAATAATGAATTGTAAAGCATATGACTTAGTTAAATAAATTTCTTTTAGGATGCTTCTTGCTTTATCCTAAATTTAGATGAATGCATGAAATCAAAACACATTCAAGGGGTTAGTCAGTCATACCGAGTCTTCATTGGACTTTTCGGTATACTTGATTTTTCCCCTTTAACATATGCATCTTCGATTACTTGGGTTGAATTTGTCGGATTCAAGATTCACCAATGTTGTTTTTCCTCTTCCTTCTTTACTCATTGTGGTTTCTTGATATTTGTAGTGTGCCTGGTGACGTTGCTATGAAAAACCCAGAAGATAAGCGCCGACTAGAATGTAGTACCTTAGGTTCTCTCTTTTCTTCCTCTGCTCAAGGTAGTATGTCCGTCTCCCTTCTTGGATTTAGTTCACTTGTCACATTTCTGCTCCCTAGATTTGTATATCATATCCTAATCTAAGGTAGCGTGCTTCCAATTACAGACTTGAGATCCTTAAACATAGAGAGGGAGAGATGGAATGAGAATTCTCCAAAAGGGGTAATAGAAGCATGCAAAGTTAATCTAGAATCAGAAGTGGAATCTCCCATTCAGGGAACCAGTTGCATGCCTTCTCGATCACTTTCTCGATGGAGAAAGCTCTTGAAACTGTGGAAAAAGAAGTCAGTCCAACGCTTAATTTCTATCCCTTCAGTACGAAAGATATCAGCTAAAATGGGTAAACTTGGTGGGAGCAATTTTCCAGCCCCACATCTTGATGCTAATCTATGCAAGATGAAGGCTTCTTGGAAGATCTTCTCCCTCTCTGAACTTAAAAAAGCAACCAACAACTTCAGCCCAGGTCTGTTTTATAACCCAACACCATGCTACTCACAATACAGACATCTCACCAATTCTTAGGAAATAAATAGACGTGAAATAATTTCTTAAGAATTGATCTGAACTATTGACCAAGATGCCGATATTGAGTTTGCTATGCAGACAACTTGATTGGGAGAGGGGGCTTTGCTGAAGTTTACAAAGGATGTCTAAAAACAGGACAGCTGGTAGCAGTGAAACACCTAACTAGAGGAACACGTGAAGAAGTGGTCAACAGCTTTCTTTTGGAGCTTGGAATTATAGTTCATGTGGATCATCCTAATACAGCTAAGTTGATTGGCTATGGAGTTGAAGGAGGACTACACATTGTCCTAGAATTGTCTTCGCTTGGGAGTCTAGCGTCTATGCTTTATGGTTTGTTGGGAATTCTTTCACTATATAATGATTTTTGAGGTCCCACTCCCGATGTGTATTGTTGTTTATGCACTTCTCTTCCCTACTGTTGCAGGTTCCGGAGAAAAACTAGACTGGAGTATTAGGTATAAAATTGCTTTAGGGACAGCTGATGGCCTCTTGTATCTTCATGAGGGTTGTCAAAGGCGAATCATTCACAGGGACATCAAGGCTGATAATATATTGCTTACCGAGAATTATGAACCTCAGGTATTTTCTGATACTCCAAAATCTTAGGATTTACTGTAGCCATCTTCTCCTTTTCATTTTTCTTTTTTTTTTGGGAAAGGGGGTGGGGGGAGGATTGTGATCTAAAGAAGCAGATGTGCAGCCAGCATCCTACAAACTACAAAGGGACTATATACATTCAAATATAAACTACTCACATAGTCGGCCACATTGAAAGAGGAAGAGCAAAATTTCCCGTTATCTCAAAAATAGTCTTGATGAAGTTATCTCTCAAGCGCTAAAGAGATGTTTGATTCTGTTGAAGACCCTTCTGTTTGTTTTTATCTACATGCTGCAAGAATCATGTGAGGTATACTATGGCCTTGTTCCTTTTTACTTTCCTATCAAAGAGAAACCCGGGGGGATGGTTCCCCAGTGGAATTAGAAGCAACTGAAGGAACACCCTAGCACAGAAAGCTAGTTTGCAAATTGCCCTAGCGAACTGACAATGAAACAAAAGAAGTGATCTATGGACTATAGATTCCAAATCCTTGCACATAAAGCACCTATTTTGCCAAGATCTTCCCCTAATAAGTTATTGCAGGTCAAAATATTCCCATCAGATGCTTCATTGCTTCCCAAACAGAAACAAAAGAAACCTTTTAAGGGGCAAAGATTTCCATATAAGCTTGCATGGGAAACCTCCTTCAGAATGAGTATGAATTGGTGAATTTTCAAATGTAGGAGCTTCAAATTTTGATTTAACTGTGAACTACCCTTTAGACTTCAGATCCCATTTCATGATATCATGTGAAGAGCCCCTAGGTCAGCCTCGTTAAACTTATTGGAAAGCTAACACTATCCATCTTTATTTTTCGTTTCATGGATCTGCAGACTTATCTTCTTTATATATTTATAGTAATAAAATCTGATTTTGTTTATTTAGATATGTGACTTTGGAATTGCAAAGTGGTTACCGAAACAATGGACGCATTATAATGTATCCAAGTTTGATGGCACTTTTGGGTATGTGTGCTCAAGATCCCTGGAGGAGTGGAGGCCATAGACTCAGCTTCATATTCTCTTTGGATCTTTACCTTTTTCTGGTCATTGATGGCAGGTATTTTGCTCCTGAGTACTTCATGCATGGCATAGTGGATGAGAAAACTGATGTCTATGCTTTTGGTGTGCTATTATTGGAGCTTATCACAGGACGAAGAGCTTTGGATAATGAAGGACAAAGCATTTTGCTATGGGTTTGTTTCCCTCTTTCCACTCCAAGCTAATCAATCCATATCTCGACACTGTATTCTTTATCTGAGCCTGGTGATATGTTTTCTTAGGCAAAACCTTTGCTTGATGAGCATGATGTTCTAAAGCTTGTCGATCCTCTTCTTGGTGATAAATATGATGAAGAAGAGATGGATCGTGTGGTCTTGACTGCCTCGTTATGTGTGCAGCAAACTCCAATTCTGCGACCCCGAATGCATCAGGCAAGTAAAACCTACTCTAGTGACCTCTTTTAGAACAAGGCATCACTGGGTTGTTTATATTTACTTCTCAAATGTACGAGATTTAGTTGCTAAATTTAGAATTTAAACAAGTACCTTGATTTAGAAGCCATACCCATGTGCATAGTTCATTACCTAACATGGGTACTTGAGGTTGGATGAACGAACCTAGTAACGAGCCATAGAGTACCAAATTTTCTTTGTCACTATCTTGAACTTAAAATACAACCTAATTCAAGTGGAATGTGTCTATATATGCATCTCTTGCTCAAGTTCTGCTTCAAAATTTCTTATTTAAATAAACAAAATGCAGGTCGTGATTCTGCTCAGAGGCGATGACTACTGTCCAGAGACATCAAGAGGAAGCCAAAATGGATCTCTGCGGAGAACATACTCAGAAGAGCTCTTGGATGCCAAAGAATACAACTCGACGAGGCAACTCAATCAAATACTACGTCATCGCCAGGTTGCCTTTGATTCTGTACAGTAACCAGTTATTGTAAATATTGAAAAACAAGTTGGCACAGCATATGAAGGAAAGATTAATGTCATAGACAAAGTCTTGGTACGACATGAAACTTTGGCTCTAAAAACATTGCTTTCTCCCTGGATTATCTTGTTTTTTCCATTTTTTTGTGGGTTGGTGTTTTGGCAGGATCTCTCGAGATTGGCTTGTATATTGTAAGGGTAAAGCTACCGACATCTAGATCCCTCAAACCTTACTCAAGTGGGATTCATATCGGAGTCTCTATTATTATTATTTTTTGTTTTTGTTTTTTTTTTTGGGGGGGAGAGGGGTTGTTGTTTTTGGCCTTTTAAGAAGTAATTTTGAATAGACTCAGGCATGCGAAATTCGCAGCTGTGGTACATTCCGTTACTCCCCTGTAGGGTTCTGTTAGATGCTGAAGGAGTAACAACGAAGGGAGTAACTATCGCAGTATTTTGTGTGATATTGTTTATTGAGAATGAAAGGTGTGAATTTTGTGTGCCCTACAAATGATTAGTTTAAGACAGTGAAATTAGACATCACTAGCGTCATGTACGAGCGGAGTCGGCTTGCTTATCCCTCATGCATTATAGCCATGTTGAAGCTCGACTCAGACTCGATTTGACTCTTGCCGAAAAGACAAGTGGAGAAAATTAGGTGCCTGACTCAAACTAAGCCAAGCTTGAGCTTGAGACATTTGCTCGAGCCAAGTCAATGGGAGTAAGCTGGACTCTCGTGACTCGATCCCAAGTCCAAATACAAATTTGCAAAATCTGTACTCGAGCCACATCAAAATGGCGATGTGCTAAATCTATAGCAATAAGATTGAACTCAATTCAGCTCGGCTAACAAATGTGGTGAGTATCAAATATCATTGATTCATGGCTGGAACTGGAAGCATATGCTTCACATAATTGTGAATAGCTAGAAGCTTCTGAAGCTGTGAAGTGCCATGAAAAATGAAAATTCAAGGCTCCAAAATGCTCTCCAACTTGGTTTGTTTTTTGCTTCAAGTAACAAGTAATGGCCTTTATTTATGAACCTGAAAAATATGAGTGATTTAGATTGATTGCATGGGGCCCCAATGAAGCCCATTCTCCACTACACGTTTGGGGGAAAACTACCCAAAAAAGAAATAAAAAAATTGCACACTCACAACACAATATATCAACAAATAAAATAAAATAAAAAACTCAAGATAAAATTGAGATTTTCGTTTCCCTTTTAAAAATAAATTTGCGATTGACGACAACTTGTTTAGGAAGTTATACCTATTTATATTATGGACATGTGGTTTTTCCGCTTGAAGTTTCGTATTTCGGTTCCTTCCAACTTCTTCCTTTTTCTTTACGTCCTCTTATCATAATCATCAAATCGTTTATCGATTGAGTTAAATGATACGTAAATAACTCATACCGGTTACAATTTATGGCAGTGTGTATTTTTTATTTTATTTTGAAAAATGGTAATATAGCATTGGGAGATAAGATGAGATGAGATAGATGCAAGTCGGTACAAGTTAATCAATAATTAATTACATAATGATAATTAATAGTGCTCAAAATAAAAGATTAAAAGGAAAAACAAAGTGTAAGTTTTTTTAAAAAAAGAAAATTACAAGTGTGTAAATTGAGGCGCCGTTTGCTTGGGCATCTTTGTTTAAGATATTCTCATTCCCTAATAATCCCAACCGTGACGTAACCTAAACCATCTTTGTCTTGCCTACTACTCCCCACATTTTTATTTTTTATTTTTCAACTCACTCCCTTCACTTTCTTTTATTTAATTTATTATTTTCTTATATGGAGTTTTTATTTTCTCTACGTGTATTGTGTTTCGCAAGTCATCATCCATCACAAGCTATACTAAAATATGATTTGTTTTTTAAAAATAAGATATAAAAATTGATATAAGCGGATTCGAATATAGTATGTTATAATAATTTTGAGAAATTTTTGATATATCTCTTAAAAAATTTACAGTTTAAAATATCTTTTTGTATCTTATTTTTTATAATATAAATAAGGACATGTTCAAATAGTTGATAAAATTAACAAAAATAACTGTTGTAGTATAAATAAGAAAAATAGCTATTGTGGTTAAAATGAGTTAAATAAATTGTCATAAATAAACGAGCTAAAATGAGTAAAAAATATGAATAAATGTGGTCTACATGTCCATTCGAACAGGCTCCAAATTTATCAAATATTTTTTATAAACATAATTTTTAAATAATTAACACAAATGACTAATATAAAATAATTAATAAATTTATTTTACATAGATAATCTAGTGGCACATTTATGGAAAAGAGAAGATGAACAAAAAATAGTAGTAAAAAGGAAAGATTAAGAAATGTTCACAAAATCCAAAGAGATAAGAAACACTTGGGTATAATTTTAGGAAAGATAAGGGACTAGAATCACAATAACAAGAAGATGATGACATCATGAACTCTTCCCCTTCCTCAAGGTTGGGCTGTCCTGCCCTGTAATCTCTCTCTCTCTCTCTCTCTCTCCTCCCCAACCAAAACTGACATTTCCACAACTTGCTTATCCCTTAATTAACTAAGCTTTTCCTGCCCAGATCAGCGCTAGAGGTGGAAGATGAAGAACAAAAACTAGAGAGAGGCCGCCAAATTTCAACAAAAGGGAAAATTTTTGAAGTTTTTTTGTAATTTTTTTTTTGCTTCTTCAAGGAGAGAAAGACAAAGGAGCCGTCTCAGTTAATCAAAAGGTCAAACCCAACCAAAGCAAACAACAACAAGGAACAAAGGAACCCCATTTTCTCTCTCCTAGCCCACCGTCAACACCGGCACCTCCACCGTCAAATTTGGGGGTTTGGGGTCTCTGATTCATATGTAAAAATTTCCGGGCACTCAACTACCCGGTAGTTGGTGAAGAGGGCTTTCTCTCTCCTCTCTCTTTGAGGTGATTTTAAGGACTAAATGAAACATCAGCAAACAAAGGGTAACAATAAGGCAAATGGGTTCACCCGGAATTCCTTTAAGTTCATCTCTTCCTGTATCAAGACTGTCTCTTCCGGTGTCCGTTCTGCCAGTGCCTCCGTTGCGGCTTCGATTTCTTCCGATTCCCAAGACCTCAAAGATCAGGTCTTTTAATTTCCCCCTTTTTTTCTTCTGAAAAATTTGGCTTAATTGGTACTGGTTCATTTGCTGGGATAGTTGATTAAATTAGTAATTTATGGTTCCGAGAAATGGGTTGTTGATCTTTTATGAGATTGGTTTGATGGGGTGTGTGGTGATTATCTTGTTTGGAGTTGGTGCTTTGCTTGGACTCGAGTTGTGGATGTTGACTGATTGTGATTTATGTTGGTGTTGCATCAAATTTGTGCTGAAAATTCCATATTCTGGGGATAATCAAGCTGTGCTTGCATTTTGGAGGAGCTGTGATTTCAATTTTTGGAAGGAAACAGAAAGTGGGGATTTGATTACTTATGATCATAAGGGGAAACCCCTTGATGGGTTTGGTTTGTAATGTCTGCTTGAGCAGGGTTTGATGGATTATGCTCATTGGTTTCAGTAATTAGTTTCACATTTTGGAGATTGAATTAGGATTTATTAAGGAGTTTTCTGCTTTTGATATCTTGGCTGTAGAAGAACAGCTTAAGGATAAGAGTTTGAACATTTCTGGTTCTGTTAGTGCTCCGATAAATATAAGATATTGCAATTGCAGGACTTTTCCCATGTAAAAGCATTTTTCTTGTTCCTGATGTAGAGTATCCCTCGCTTCGCTGCCCTTATGCCAAAGATTTTAAATTAGTTATAGTTTTTTAGTCAATAACTTTTTCATAGCATCTTTCTATGCAAATTGAGAGAATGTGTTGTAACTTGTAGGAATCCCTGTTGAACTTGCGTGCATTGCTGGTATCTCTGATCCATTGCAACACGAAGCAAATTTATGATGCACTGAAGAACCCCTCCCCACCCCCCTCTTTTGCTGCTAAAGTTTCACCTGAAGAAAATTTATTAGGCTAAAAAAATGGCTGTTGATAATGTGACATTTAGTATCGGAAATATATAAGCGATTAGTTGTATGGTGCTGCTTGGCATCTTTAAATTTAGAGGGCAGTGATCCTATTGCATACTGGTGGTTATATATTTGTACTAATCACGGATTAGTTCCCTAAGTTCTGCAGATTGTCCTGTCTTTGTTTCGTTTTACTAATAGAAAATGTCACCAACACAATACCATAAATTTGCTGTTGTGTCTTTTATGGAGAAGCTGGAAAACTTTTTTTGTTCTTAAACAAGAATGATGTTAAATCTAAGATTAGATCCATACATTGTAAAAACAGCATCTGGTTTATGAATCTTTTACTATTCTTCGAGAATAAGAGCAGCAATCATTATCATCAGATCATATATAGATCTGAAATATATGGACTTGGCTACAAGTGTGCAACACATGCACACTTCCAGCTGTCACGCTTAGCATCACCTAAAGGATTATGTGTGATATCAGGAGAGTCTTCCAGGGAGTGGAGACTTCTCTTCAGCGTTTTAGGATCAGATTGTGAAGGATGCTTGCTTTTGGGATGGTGGCTATTTTTGCCAATTTTCTTTTGATTTTGTAAACTTTGTGGACAGTCTACATTTGGGTTGTATATAGTTCTTTTGTAGGATGCTTCCTTTGCATCCATGATTCAATATATTATTCTATTTTCCTTATCCCAAAAAGAAGAAAAAAGATTATGTGTGATATGAACCTAAACTCAAATATGGTCATTTACTTGATGTAAATCGTTCAACATAGATTTGTAACATGGTAGTAACTTGAAATCTAATGAAAATATGACTAATATATCCATGATTTGGTTTTGAGAGTGATAAATGGAAATCTTAACCATAACTTGATGTATATGAGCATGCAAGAGTGAATTGGAAAACAAGGGGTTGGCAGGGACCTGCTATTTGTTTCATATGTGAGGAAAATTAGTTTCAGAAGATGATCAGGAAAGGATATTACTTGTGGTACTGCTTGTGTTTCCTTATTCTTCATACCATCCCTTAAGTGGAAAGGTGTGCTATTTTGCTGTTAATTCGACTCCTATCTTTTCTAATGCATTTTGCTTTTGTGAAACATTCGCATGAAATACATAACATGAGTTCTGACATTTTCTTGTTATCCTGGCAAAACAGGTTCTATGGGCTTGCTTTGATAGGCTAGAACTTGGTCCATCTAGCTTTAAGCGTGTTCTCTTGCTTGGTTATACCAACGGTTTTCAAGTCCTTGATGTTGACGATGCTTCTACTGTTAGTGAGCTGGTTTCAAGGCGTGATGATCCGTGTACATTTCTGCAAATACAGCCCTTGCCTGCCAAATCTGAAGGCTGTGAAGGATTCAGGGCATCACACCCTTTACTTTTGGTTGCTGCTGGAGATGAAACAACTGGTTCTGATCCCATTCAGCGGAGGAGAGATGGGTTGGCTAGAGATGGATTCACTGATTCCCAGGCAGAAAAAATTGTCAAATCTCCCACTGCTGTTCGTTTTTATTCATTGAGGTCCCACAACTATGTTCATGTTCTGAGATTCCGTTCTGCTGTCTACACTGTTAGGTGCAGTCCGCGCGTAGTTGCTGTGGGACTTGCTTCACAAGTAAGTGTTAGCTTATGCCAGACATTATATTTGACTATATTTATTTATTTTCAACCTATTGCTCAACTGTGATTGTATCAAAAACCATTTTCTAGATACTGTTTTAGGATCTTTGACTTGCAATGGTTAGTCTTCACATAAAATCTAGGCAGTCCATCTGTTTAGCACTTGATTGATATGGGGAAAGGAGGTGAAGGGGAGGAAATGCAACTTCTGATTTGGAAAGATTCTCATGTGTTGTGAGTGATAGAGTAGTGAATAATTTTGATTTATGAGCATCAAATTTATAGGATGATGCATTGACTGATAGCCGGACGCATAATTGTCAAGCTTTTATGGGTTGTTGATTTAGTACTAACGTTTTATTTTCCTGCTAATCTTCTATAGATACTGTATAGGTGCGATATAGATAATATTATCTTTGCTGGGGAAAAAGGGATATCAATAATAAATGAGTGAGCATTTAAGTTTGTGGTTTTAATTACCAGCTTTTCTGTATACATGCAGATATATTGCTTCGATGCTCTCACCCTTGAGAACAAATTCAGTGTTTTGACATATCCTGTCCCTCAAATGGTTAGCCAAGGAATGGCTGGTATAAACATCGGATATGGTCCGATGGATGTTGGCCCCGGTGGTTAGCATATGCCTCCAATAATCCATTGTTGACAAACAATGGGCGGTTAAGTCCCCAAACTCCTTCTCCTGGTGTAAGCCCTTCAACTTCACCAAGCAGTGGAAGTTTGGTTGCTAGGTATGCTGTGGAGTCTAGCAAACAGTTGCTGATCAATCTTAGTGACCTGGGCTACAAGACACTTTCTAAGTATTGTCATGAGCTTCTTCCTGATGGTTCGAGTTCTCCCGTTGGACCCAATTCTGGCTGGAAAGTTAGCAAGACTTCGGCTAGTTCTCCAGACATGGATACTGCTGGGATGGTTAGTCTCGTTCTTTGTGTTTTATGGCATAATGATGATAGCTTGTATTTCTGGTTCTTTGTTTCTAGATCTGCTCCATTCATGTATTTGTGCTCAATTTTACAGGTTATAGTTAAAGATTTTGTTTCCAGAGCTGTCATAGCACACTTCAGAGCTCATACAAGTCCAATTTCAGCTCTTTGTTTTGATCCAAGTGGGACGCTTCTGGTTACTGCTTCAATACATGGTAACAATATAAATATCTTCCGTATTATGCCATCGTCCTCACAGAACGGATCAGGCAGTCAAAGCTACAACTGCACATCTTCTTATGCCCATCTTTACAAGCTTCACCGCGGAATAACTTCAGCAGTATGCTCTGAGTTTCCCTTGTCCCTTCAAATTGCTGCTCTTTCTAAGTGCTCTTTCTCAATACCGCCTTCCTATTTTGACCTGTGGTCTTTTGTTTTGACAGGTGATTCAAGATATTTGTTTTAGTCAATATAGCCAATGGGTGGCTATAGTTTCATCCAAAGGGACATGCCACGTTTACGTTTTATCCCCTTTCGGTGGGGAGTCTGGCCTTCAAGTTCAGAATTCTCATGTTGATGGTCCAACACTTGTACCCATTTTGTCTTCACCGTGGTGGTCTACTTCATCTTGTGCTGTGAATCAGCAATCTTTTTCTTCTCCCCCGCCTCATCCAGTCACTCTCTCTGTCCTCAGTAGAATAAGAACGGGCAATTCAGGGTGGCTCAACACAGTCAGCAGTGCTGCATCTTCTGCAGCTGGAATGGCCTCCATGCAATCTTGTGCTGTTTCCGCTGTCTTTCACTGTTTGATGCCTAATGGCCTGCAGCCTGGACGCTCTAAGCGTAGTTCGTTGGAGCACATTTTGGTTTACTCTCCCTCAGGCCATCTTATCCAATATGAACTCCTTCCTTCTATGGGGGTGGAGACGACTGATACTTCTTCAAGAAGTGGATCAAGTTCACTGGTGCAAATACAAGATGAGGACTTAAGGGTGAAGGCTGAGCCCGGTCAATGGTGGGATGTTTGCCGTAGAGCAGATTGGCCAGAAAGAGAGGAGTGCATCAAGGGTTTAACTTTTGGCAGAAAAGATCCTTCTGGTTTGAGCGGTGAAACATCTGATTATGAGGATAACGATTCTGTCGGGAAGGGAGAGGAGAACCATGAACGATCCACCTTGTATCTCTCAAAAGCAGAGGTGCAGATTAACAATGGCAGAATACCAACATGGCACAATTCCAAGGTGCATTGTCCTCTTTGGATGAATAAATTTTGTTGTTGTGAAGTTTAGTTTCAAGGTTGTCCTTTCTAATCCCCTATTAGTGGTAACTACCCTAACTAGTTGATTATCTGGCTGTTAGATACATTTCTTTGCCATGAATCCTGTTTCGCCTGGTGGGCCGAAGTCCTCTGATGATGATTTTCGAGGAGAGATTGAAATTGAGAAGGTCCCTTATCTTGAGATTGAGATAAAGAGGAAAGATTTGTTACCTGTTTTTGAGCAATTCCATAAAGTGAATCCTGACTGGAGCAACAGGTGTGGGAAAAAAACTACTTGCAATTTCATTGTGACATTCTCATTTTGGCTATTTGTCTCTGTGTCTTGATCTGAATGAGAAGTCACTGTCCTCTTATATGTTGTAAACTAGCTTGTGTTAAGCTTTTGTACATTGGCTTTTTCATAGCATGATTATTATAGCCAATGTGGGTCCCGCTTTTGTGGGTCTAGGGAAAGCCAGTTATAGTCAGCCTTGCCCCTGCAAGTACCCTTGTGACTGCCATTAGAGAGACCGATCTTGAGAGATCTACAGTTGAAATCTTTCTAAAAGACATTAGATAATAGAAACATTAAATATTTTCATGTACATCCACCGGCTGGCTATTTAAATTATTTTCATGTACATCCAATGGTCAATATTTGAACTCTCCAAGTACCTGAAGTCACTTTTGGGCTATTTTTTCTTGGTATAGTGAACCCTAAAATTTTAATGCCTCACCAAACTTTACACTATTCTGTTGTTATGCAGTAGTATATAGTCGGTGTTACTAGTGTTAGATAAGAATAGCCTCTCTACAATTCGGAAGAAAGGCCGCTTATGTGTGACCCCTAGATGGCGTGGGACTCCAGAATATTAGTTTAGCTTTGTTTGTATAATGGTTACTTGGTGTATTTTCTAGTACTTGCAGGCTTCAGCCCTGGGCTTGGGGACATTAATTTGTTGCCACTTTCCTTGATGAAACCATTGAAAGTTTTGATGTTATGCTTGTGAATTGTTGTTCTCTTCCTCTTAGTGGACCTACTTTTCTGACACGTGAGGAATTTGTTCGTGTATTATCTATCTCAGCCTAATAATAGATTGTTGTGATTTTTTAAGGGTGTTAGCTGGGGAAAGATATCCAACTTTGTCATCTGAAGCTTCTGGAGCTGAAGAGAGGTCCTCATCTGTTAGTGATGTCTATCCCCAACCCATTCAGAACTCCCAGTTTGGTAAGAGAACTATTGAGAACCCCCCTTCTTTTTTCTCTCATTTGGTTCAGATAGTCTATTTTTCTCTATGCATTCTCATCAGGATCCTCTACTCCAGCTGGACAGATGGGTTCTTATGTTAAAAACAGCATGATAGTTTCTTCTAGTTTCCCTTCATCTCTACTGACCGAGAACTCAATGAAAACTGACAACTCTGCCATGGAGATCTCTCCACCGGAGAAGAGCTGCCTTGTAAATAGTCCATCCTCCCTAAATGATGCCTCTCTTTTGGCCGAAAGAGCAATTCCTAAGGAAGTCCAATCGTCGAACAGTGTTGGATCCAGTGGAGGGTCCAATGTTAGTTCTAATCGTTCTGATTTTAGTATGAACGTTATTGATGAAGGCTCCGCTCAAGACCCGCTAGATTTTGAGGGTTATTTCCAAGAGGAGTACTGTAAAGGTGCACCTCTTGATGAAAGTCATGAGATGTCGGAAGCCGTTACTGATGTAGATAGCAGCAGCAGCCCTTGTGACAAAGAGAAACCCGAGGAAGATGGGGAGGAGGATGATGAAATGCTTGGAGGTATTTTCGCCTTCTCTGAAGAAGGTATGAACTTGTAGCTTTGACTTATTACTTGTTAAGCTGTTGATTATTTTGGCCTCCGCTCCCCCCAACCCAACCCAACAAACAAAAAGCCCATCACCAAAAAAGGCAATATCTGTAACTGGAAATAAGAGACAAGGGTTTGGCTTGTTGAGTTTTATTTTTCTTGGTAGCTGTTCAAAGAGAAACGCTTCAAGGATTCTGATCTATCCGGATTTGTATCCTAAGAGTCCCACCTAGGCGAGGGTGACCATGTTTTGGGGTTGAGAAGCGGGGGGTTGTTCAGATGTAGCAGCATTATCCCTAAATTGTAAATTGGTAGGTTATTTTTTACCTTAGATGAGGATTTCGAACTACATTTTGGTATAAATCCCAGGATTTTACCAATGTATGAGTACTTCCTAAGGTCCAATTGTAACGTACAGAACTTGGTAGTCCTTATTGATATCGTTTTCCTTTTTTTTTTTTTTGGTGGGTGGGTGGAGGGGTTCTATCATGGAGTTCATAAGGGCATATGGACTTGCCTACCCATTGAGCTAAGTTTTTGTTTTTGAACTCTCACTGATTGAACATCATGGATTGCATAACCAAGGGTGGTGATGCCAATGTTTTACAAGGGCTACAGAAAAAGTCTAGACTATCTAACCGAGCCCTTAGTGGTATTCAAGCAAGGACTATTTTTGTACAATTAAGTGTGTGTTTTCGTAAAGCCGGCTTTTGTTGGCCTCTTGAATTTGATCCATTGGGGCTTTGTTTGTAGGTTGATAAGCCACATTCAAGTGTTCCTGTTTGTGCTGGGCGAGTGCCAAAGTTCAGCAGAAATGGAGGGTGTTGATTCAAGCAGTTTCAGCCTTTCTGTCCATCACAGCCATTCAATATTTGCATCTCTTGACTGATTGACATGAGGGGAATGATGTATATGTTTCCTTTTTTTTTTCTTTTTAATTTTTCTTCTGTAAATGTGTAGAATTGGGATAGTGCAAATGATTTCTGTGATCATATGTTCTTTTTAAATATCTGTAACACTAAAATTCTTCATCAAGGAAAGGAAAACAGAAATAAAAAAAAATGAAAGGAAAAAAAAAAAGGACTATTTGTGCTGTATAGTTTGCCTCTCTTGCTTTTTTAGCTTTTGCTTTAGTTGTTGTATACTTGCAAAAATCTTGTACTTGTCCACATATCTGGTACCAAGAATCTTGTACTTGTCTAAAATGGTAGGAAATCGGAGTAACGCTATAGCAATCCGGCGTCTGTTGTTCCCTACACGTTCGATTGGAACAAACAGGTTCGATGATCTAATGAATCCGGCGTCTGTTGTTCCCTACACGTTCGATTGGAACAAACAGGTTCGATGATCTAATGATGTATTAATGACTTTTTCGGTGGGTAAATTTTCAGTCTTTTATTTCATGTTTCAGACATGATTGTAAAATAACCTCATTCAAAACATGTAAATTAAGTGATATTATATTTCATGCATATGATCTCTCATCTACTCCATAAAATAGGCTCTAATATTAAAACTAGTATACTAAAAAAATTTAACTCTAGTCATATTCTCTCACTAAATCTTGATGGATAAAAAAAATTATTTCACTTAAATTTTTTTATCTGATGAAGGGTGTAGTCCCTTTTGGATTGCAAGTGTTTTAATGTAAAGACCATGTCAACAAATATGTTTTCGGAGATTCAAACTTATGTTCTACTCCTTTACCCTAAAAGAGATGAGACCGTTATCACCTTAACCA
Source organism: Talinum fruticosum (assembly GCA_021018815.1). Taxonomy (NCBI): domain Eukaryota; kingdom Viridiplantae; phylum Streptophyta; class Magnoliopsida; order Caryophyllales; family Talinaceae; genus Talinum; species Talinum fruticosum. Next base: position 989,540 of record JAITYX010000103.1, read on the forward strand.
CCACTAACTCTAACCTTTATTTAAATTAATGAAAAATTTTAAATGTCTTTTAAGTATTTGACTTGTTGGCCATATAAGATCAAGCAACGTGAATACAAAATAGACCACTCGTCACAAAGTAAAGTACACTCCAATCAATAGGGATAAGAATTTTTCTTTTTTTTTATAAAAAAAAGAGATATTAATTGTACTATCTACTTTATGGACTTGATTTGAAGCTAGCCATAAGGTTAAATGAAGCCAAGGAGAGATGTCTAGGGTTGTAGGGTACATATGTCGATGCCCTTGTACTACCAATTCATTTAAAATTTATTTACATTTAATTTCACGATAAATAATTATAATAACTATACGTAAGTTTTATTAGAATATTACTAAATAAAATTATGTATATAAACGAATATCTTTATCTGTACAAATAAATACATCGAATTACTCATAAAGTTATATAAAAATATTCAATCCAACCAAACTCCAACACACTCAATCGATAAAAACATAAATCTAAATGTAAATCTAGCATCAAAAGAGAGTTGATGTGAAACCCAAGGAGATAAGATCATCAAGACAAAGGAGGGAGGGTTTAGGTATTGTCACCTACAAACTATATCATGTTTTTGAACACAAAGAAATCATTTACTCTGTAATTTTGGAGCACATAACATATCGATTAATTTTAACATATGAATATAAATTAATAAAAAATGAGTATAAAAATGAATATGGGTTTATTCATAAACGGTGCTTGTTATTCTCCGTTACTTACATTTTAATTTATAATAATTTTTATATAGTTTATTATAAACTGTTTATTATTTCTAATTTCTCGGTATTTTTGTACCGCTTATCGTTAAAATTATAAGTAGAAGGGTGAAAAGAAAATGAATAAGCATGTTCTAGAGAGAGAATCATAAATGAAAAAAATATCATATCATGGATGTGAGGGTAGGGTGGGGGCTTGAAAGGAGATGGATGATGGTGATGGAGTAATTAATTATTGTGCATTATCATTAATAAAACTAATGGAGTTTGTTCTTCTTGTGGGAGTTTTTTTCTTTTGTTTTTTTGTGTGGCAAACATAAAGTGATCATAAGAAACCAAATTAATTAATTTAGATAAACGACAAAGCCTCTATAAAAAAACACCCCCACTTTTTGTCACCAAATTAATTCATAGATTTTGACATAATTCCTATCTAACATAATAATATACATATATTAGTTAAGTAAACATATAATTTAATATTATATATATATGTAATTAAATATATAATTTAATAATTATATATATGTGTTCAAAGGCGAAAGAGAAACAACAGATAACTGGTGAATTTTCTTTTTATTTATATTTAAAGATAATCGATTGATCTTCTTTCACTAATTTTTATTCTTATTATGTAAAATTAAATACTGATCTTTTCACGAGATTAGTTTTTCTTAGACAATGATAAATACGTGATAAAACAAAAAAAAAAAAAAATTGAAGCACATCGATGTATAAAATATATTTGTATCCGACCGAGCGCGTTATTACATCTTACAAACTAAGATTCTAACTAATGTTACAACTTAATAATACAACCAATTCTTTGGCTAATTATAAGGGATGATTATAGATTAGAAAATAATAATGTGATTCACATTTCAAGTTCACTTACTTCACCAATAATCTCTTCCCAATAAATTAAATGCTACATGAAATTGGTAGGGCTTAATTATCTTATTCTTCTAGAGAGAATCTTACTATTTTTAAAGTTTTTTTTTTAAAAAAGGAGGTTATATGAATCGAATATGGTGCAAAATTAAGTGCTTTTTCAAGTTTTTATTTTTTAAAAAACATTTAAACTCATATTTTATATGACATGACATGATGCACAAATTGTGCAATTAACCTAGCTAGCTTACACCACCATAAAGTTTTTGGAATCGGTTCATTTTTTGTTTTTTTTTTTTTGAGTTCCTTTAAATTTCTTTTATTAAATTCATAAAAAAAAAACCCAATTATTTTTATCACACTCTTCTCTGACTTTACATATACAATGACATTGTGATGATAACCAACCTTAAAATCACAAACCCTTTTTCTAGAGAGAGAAGAGAAAGAGAGAGGGAGGGAGTTCTGCAGATGGATACTGTAGCAGCAAGAGCAACTCAGTTGCAGAAACAGTTGAATGAGTACACTACTTCATTGTTTAATGAGGTAATTAATCCCTCTATCTTTCTCTCGGAATCGGTCTTTCTGCTTATACTTGTAGTACTAAAACTGTTTGAGTACATGGATGTTCTCGGAACCTTGTGCTCTCATATGTTATCCGATAAGACTGTGTGCATTTGAATATAATCCTTGAACTCTGCTCAGACGTCTCTAAATATGCAATGTTTTAATTCGATGATAAATGTTTAGATTTGATGGGTGTGGAATGATAATCACTCCTATATGTGATTGATTGAACAGGGGATTCTGAATGATCAGTTCACTCAGCTTCAGTTACTGCAAGATGACAGCAACCCTGATTTTGTTGCTGAAGTGGTGTCACTCTACTTTCAGGATTCTGAGAGGCTCCTTCATGAGCTAGCCATGTCTTTGTTAGTCTCTCTCTCTCTTCTCTCTCTACTTGACTATTAAAAATATATCGACGTATTTTATTTAAGTGAATTTAAGTTTTATGTATAGAACTCTTATATGTTCATAAGGTGACTTTGCTATCTCGATATGTCACATCGTGTTAGTATTAAATCAGTATAATTTTTGTCAGTGTATACAAAATTATTGAATTATGTTATGAGTTTGCAGAGAACAAGAGAATGTGGATTTCAAGAAGGTTGATGCCCATGTCCATCAATTGAAGGGTAGTAGTTCTAGGTATACTTTGACACTGAGCCCTTCTTCTTTTTTTTCCCCCTTTTCCTCAGTATTTTTACCTGTTTTCAGAATAATTTTTTAAAAAAATTCCATTTTATGAAATTGATTTTTTTCCTGAATATATGTGACAGCATTGGTGCACAAAGAGTTCAAAATGCATGCATTGCTTTCCGGAATTGCTGTGATGAGAAGAACACTCAAGGGTTTGATTTCTTTTTAATTCTTTTTCTCCCAAAAAATATCGATATTCACATTAAGAATTAAATAATTCCCCTCAAAAATATTGGAAAAAAAAACTTTGATAAATATTTTTTATCTCTAGGTGCTTGAAATGCTTGCAACAAGTCAAGGATGAATACTTGATTGTGAAGAGCAAGCTAGAAACCCTAACTAAGGTGAGTAAAAATTACTAATTTATTTATTCTACTTATTTTTTTTATTAAATTTAATTGAATAATTTATTTTGAATAAGTTCGACCCACAAATGTCTATATAGTAAATTTTCAATATCACATCAGTATTATAATTTAATAATTATTTTTTTAAATTTTTTTTAGTTGGAGCAGCAGATTCTAACAGCTGGTGGATCACTTCCGAATGTAATCAATGGTTATTAAACCACCAATTATTAGGAAAAATCCCAAAAGAATAAGAGTTGTAATTTATTTTTTTTATTTGTACATTTTCTTTATTGAGTTAATTGAGGTAAAATCTTTATTCTCTTTTACATAAAAATCATTATCTATTTCTATTTTCTGTTTGTTTACGTTAATCGTTTATGTTCGTTTTTTCGTATATGCTATTTCTCTTCGTTTTTTACGTAATTTCAAACAGAACAGGTCCAAATCTTGTTCTTTTCATTTACTTGATACAAATTAATATTTCCTTCCCCTATTAATAAATATTGCAAAATGAATGAAATTCTTCCTCTAGCTAGCTATCAAGAGTAAGAAAGTTCCTCTTCAATATTTTGATACCTTACCTATAAAATTAAAGATATGTCCTTTCTTTGGATATTTTTAGACGATTATCTTTTGAGGATGATAATCAATGTATCATCCAATAAATTAAAAATTATCTTATTCGATCACACAAATTAAAAACTTGTAGTCCATGACCACGTGATAGTAACCGAAAGGGGAGGGGGAAATAGAAAGGCGGTTTATGGGGTAAAATTAGAAAAATTCTTCCCAAGTCCACGAACCCGGAGCATGATATAATTTATAATATCTCAGGCGATAGCTATATATACATAACGAGTTTAACTAGTTGTTTTTTTTGTTTAAAAAAAAACAAAGAAAGAAAAAGAAAAGGGGTTGACCTCCCAAGTCCAAATGAGAGGTGTACGTAAGAGGCAATATAGGCCCAATAATATAGTTGGCATAGAATATGGCTGAAGATAGCCCAACGGGCCCAGACGCACACCTATGGCTTCCTCTTGCCAGCCTAATTAAGCCTCAATATATCAATTTTGGTTGAACTCAATTTCTAGATTTATATATTGCATCCCAAATTTTCATAGAAGGTAGGACCCCTCGATATTACAAATTATATTATAGATTCGGATGTATAAATCTGAATTATTATATATAATATTTCGTTTTAATTTTAAAATTGATCTGTATTTTCTAATTTTCTTTCCAAAAAAAAAAAAATAGATTCATTCCCTCAAATCAAGTGCTTGTCATTGAATCTATAGACCTGATTTATTGTATAAGTATTACCTCGATATTACCATGATGAGATGAATTCGTTCCATTGGGAAGCCTAACGGTAAATTATATTAATTTGAGGTTAATTCTTCTTATATTATTTATGTTTATGTTTATGTGTAAATTCACTTAAATTGGTCAATACAACAAACTAGACCTAATGATTTGAAGCATCAAATATTTAACCAACGAATCAGTTACTAATATTTACCTTAGGTTTTAATCATTTATTTTATCGGAGTCGATCTATTATTAGCTTGTATAAGAAACAAAACTCTTCCATAACAAATTTTGTTCATCTTATATAACATTGTTCTTTTTTTTTATTTGATCAAGAGTAAAGATTATGAGTGTTTAAGGTAAAGACCATTCTCAATAAATACGTTTCCGAAGATTCAAGTTAATATTTACTTTATTATCAGAGTGATGTTGCTACCAGATTAACCGACACTTCTACTGAGCCAAAAGGCTAAAAAAAAAAAAGAAAAAAGAAAAGGTTTCATTTTATTAGCAATAGGTGATCACGTGGATAACATGTGGCAGAAATCTAGACCGTCTTTTCTGCTTCCAACGTCTTTCTATTTTAAAAACAGAAGAAACAAAATGTAAATGTTCCCTCAAAATCTGCCCACTCTTTGAATTTGAAATTATATTCATCTCCCCCTTTCTCTGTCCTGCCATTCCCCCCATCAACCCTAATTTTAAAACTCCCCCAATATAAAGAAACCCTTCTCAGCAATCTCCAAAACCCAAAGATTCCCTGCAGAACCCTAGAAACCCTTCATCTCCATTCCCCCATTTCCATTGAAAACCAGAGCACATTCATTCATTCATTCGAATCGAATCCACTAAAGGATGGCAAAAAGAAATCGACCCACCAAGAATCACAAACCAATCACCAGAATCAGAATCCAAAGATGGAGCACAACACTCAGCCGACCGCCATTGAAGACCCGGCTGAGAAGCTCTCGAACTTGAAGTCCCTAAACGCAGTACTTCTCAAGGAGACTGTCGAGAAACGGCAGGAAGTGAGTGCCCTTTTGGAGTCCAAGAAATCGCTTGAGTCCGAGTTGACTCGGTCCGTGTCGGAGATTGAGGGGCTTAAGGCCGAGTTGGCCCAGATGCAGGCGGCGAGCGAGGTGGAGCTGTTGAGGAGGGAGAATGAAGAGCTGAGGAGAGAGAAAGAAAGGGTTGTGAGGAGGCTGGAGGACGTGGAGAAGGAGATGGGGGAAGTTGTGAGGGAGAGAGATGAGATGGAGAAGGCGAAGTTTGAAGGGGATTTGAAAATTGGGTCGATGAAGAAGTTGGAGAATGAGCTTAGGAGTGAGATTAAGCGAGGGCGAGAGGGTTTGAATCAAGCGATTTGCGAAAATGGCGCGATGAAACAGGATTTGGATGCCCAAGTTGAGGAGAAAAACAAACTGGAGAAGAAGCTTGCTGAAGTGGAAGCTAAGGAAATGAATGCCAGACATGAGTTGAAGGAGATGAAAGCGGAATACCAATCGGTAGCAAATGCATTGAAGGAGAGAGAAAATGAGATCGCATCGATGAGGTCTGAGTTGGGTTCTGCGGGGAAGAACTCTGAGGATTTGAAGAGAGAAATTGATGGTTTGAAAGGGGAAAAAGAGTTGATCTTGAGAGAGAAAGCAGAAATGGGTAGAGAGAGAAGTGAGCAGGGTGTGAGAATCAGTGATTTGGAGAAAGAAGCGTGCCAGTTGAATGCAATTGTTCTAAGTCTTAAGGAGGACGAGGAGAAGTGGAGGGTCAAGTTTTTCGAGTTGGAGAAGATCAATGCTGAAATGTCAGAGAAGATTGAAGATTTGGGCAGAGAGTTGAATGCTTCAATGGAGGAGAAGAAAGAGAAGGAGAGAGAAATCGAGAGCTTGAAGATGGAGAAATCGAGTGTTCTGAAAAGCCTAGCTGAGTTGGAGAAGGAAATAGGGATTGTGAATGGAGACAAGGAAGCAATTCTCAAAGATTATAGTGGGTTGGAGAAGGAGAAATCAGAACGACAGAATATGATCACTGAGCTAAAACATCAAGTGAATGAGCTTCAGGGCATTCTGTCATTGCTGAAAGAGTCAAACAGAGATGAACTCGAAAAGAACAGGCAGTTATTCTCTGAGATTGAAGAATACAAGAACATGTTAGATCGTGTTAAACTCGAGAGGGACGATGCTAAGAAAGCATTAGAAGGGGAGAAGGCGAATGGGATGAAGTTACAAGTTAAGGTTTCAGAAATCTCGAAGAAGATGGAGGATACTGCAAAAGTGATAGAGGAATTGAGGGCAATGGGTGATACCCTTGTTGGGGAGAAGAAACAGCTTGAGAAAAAGCACGGAATACTATTAGAAGAGAAGAGTTTTGCTGAGAAGAAATTTGCCGATGCCCAGAAGAAAATGGCTGAACTCGAGGCCTCTTTGAGATCGAAAAACGACATGTTTGAAGTGGCATTGGAAATGCTAAAGAAGACTGCCCTTCAGCTGTCAATGGAGAATGAGAAAAAGAATGGAGAAGGGATCAAAATGGACGAGAGGAACAACACCAAGGGGGCAATGGAACCATATGCGGCCGAGCTTGAAGCGATCAGGTCAGCTTTTAGGAGGAGAGAAGATAAGGTGGGAGAGATGGAAAAGCAGATGGAGTCATTGAAATGCTGTGTGGAGGAGGCAAGGAAGAAGAAGAGCTTCTGGGCTTTGGTTTCTTCTGCCACCACCATTTTGGCTGCTATTTCTTTTGCTTATGCTTCTAGTTCTAGAACTCACTGATGACTGATCCTAGAGGGAAAAAAAGCCCACTTTTTTGGGATAGCTAGAGTGACTTTGACAATTTAGTTTGACATTAAAGAAACCATCTCCTACACCAAAATATGGCCCCTTTTTCCCCTACTTGCTTCATATGAGTTGAGGAGCCATAAATTGTAGTCACTCTATGTAGTCAATTTTGCATTTTCAGTGAATGCATCTTTGCTAAATGCTAATTAAAGTATTACGATTTCTTTCTATGCGGATTTGTATTTTTGTTATGCATTATAAGGAAAAATCTTACCTCAACCTTAATTGATTGATACCTTTGAAAATGGTCGTTCAGATTTATCTTCATTAGATCATGTGAATTTATTATCTGTAAATCATGATACTGACAAGATGTGCAACTCATTGAACGTGTGAGGTTGAGGCTTGGAGACTTGGGGTGCAATACACGTACTAATTTGTTGTTTACCCAAAATTCAAAGGACTATTATTTTCAAAGATGAAAAGATGATAGAAATCAATCCACAATAATACAAGTTTGTCTTTAGGCAAGAGATACGGAATGGTGGGGAAGAGCTTAGCTGTTTGGACTTTGTACCCAACAATGTCTTCTTATGAAAAAAAAAAAACCTTTTTCTTTTTCTTTTTATTTTTCCCTCTTTGGAGTGGTGGGAAGTACAAGGGTGGGTTAGGGGAGAGAATGGTGACACCAAATTTGTGGCACTTTTGAGTTGTTAGTTTCCAAATGGATAGGAACAAAAGGGAGTACCATGAAAATGTAAAATCACATCAAATCAAGAGTCATTAGAGAGAGTAGATAAAAAAAATGATATGGGCATCTCTATCTTGATTGATGGTGTTCTTCGTTCATGACTGTCCTCCACTCATTTCAATTAGGGCTAAAAATGATATGGGCATCTCTATCTTGAGCACAATTCAAATCATCACCCACCAGAACCAATCTTTACAAAAGTCTTGGATTCATACACATCCAATGAAAAGATCCAAAACCGGCCAATTACAACTTCACCACCACCACCAAATGTTGGTATTCGATTTTAGATGCATGTAGTTTTATTATTTACACGTGATAATATTATATTATACCTCTTTACACTTTATTTAGAATTTTGAATACAATTTTTAAGTATGGATTTTAATTTTCAAACTTCTGCGACATAAGTACGACATTATATGTATATATATATACACACTAGCCAACAGTACTCTATCAGTCTATTGTGGACTGTACACAGTTCACCATATAGAGAGAGAACAAAATGAAAAAATCTCAACTCAAAGTAAGAGAAAGCAGAGAAGCTGGTGATTTGACGATTCAAGTTTGATAAACATGAAATGAATAGTAGAAAGTAGAAACTCCCATAGAAGGTTAAAAAACTATACAATCAGCACTCATACAGATTGTGTTTTTACAGTATATGCATGGGATAACTCATTGGCCATTGCCCATGTCCTCTAAATCAGTGGAGATTAGCAAAGCTGCCAACTCCAATCAGTAAAATACCAGATTGTCTCACAGTCTAATTAACAATCAGCAATTTGGCCCCATCAAACACCTCAATTAGGTTCCCAGCTAGATGCTGAATCAAACCTCGAGAAAGCCCACCAACGAAGCTCCCGCTTTGGCACCAGAATACCACAACTAGTCTTCTAATCTAACCATACGTATAGAACATATATCGACAAGAAAGTAATTAGCAGTTCTCACAACGCTAATCAAGTTGCTGCATTTAAGCTCTTTTTCTGAATTAGCTAAGCGTCATGGCACACGAAATTGCTTATCTCATCCATGACTGTGTAGAAATGCTCGGTGTTTGGCAACAAGTAGAACCCAATTGTCGCCTTTTCCAAGTATAGAAGCTTCACATTCTGGCCGGCTTTCTTCAGCCCTTCTACATATGCCAACTGCCAGTCCTGGATAAGATCCAGCCCTGCCACTACAACAAGACTCCTAGGGAACTTCAGCCCTTCAAGGCTTTCACCACGAGGACCAAAAGGGTTGCAAGCAGGATGATCCCTGTTTTCTCCTTCGGGCAGAAATGCTCTCCAATACCAATCTCGGTCTTGAAGTGTCACAAAATATTTCCCATCTAAGCGCTTTTCTGATTCTGTCCTCTCTTCTCCACTAAACATAGGGTTCAGAAGCACATTTCCCAATATTTCAATTTCAGAATCCACTGCTCTCAAGGCAACATTATGAACTATGTTACCACCGGAACTGTCACCTGCCAGGAATATATGTACTTTTGAGTCTTTGCTCTGGAGCCATTTCCTTGAATTTACCCACTCAAGAACAGTCCACCCATCATCATAAGCACAGGGATATCTGTTTTCAGGGGCACGTCTATAGTTCACAGAAACCACAACAGCCTTGCAAACACCAACTAACCGGCGGCAAAGTGTGTCATATATGGCACTATTGGCCGAAGAGTGAGCAAAACTACCTCCATGAAAGAAGATTATCACAGGGACAAAGTCAGGCCCAACAGGCTTCTCGAGATCAGCTATGTTGCTTGGCCGCCCTTCTTGTTGCTCTTGTTCAACTATGGCTGGCCGGTAGACCCGACAAAGAAGGTTATTGCCACGATCAACTATAACATCAAAGGAAAGAACACCATCAACCGGATTTGCATTAGCAGGAACCTTTCTATCGAGAAACTCAGCTAGGTGACGGTTAAAAGTGCCATCAGGACGTCGAAGTAGATTGTAAGCCAACTTGAAATTGGATATCAGGATCCAAGTGTTCAAGGGGACAGCCCTCTGTACATAAAAACAATACGGCAAGAGATAAAATTTGAAGCCGCAAATTAATTAAGCCAACAAAGAAGGCGCTCATCAGATAAATGTGAAACAATCTGTAGTCTTTACACAAAGGCACTACCCAAAACCAATAGCCCAAAATGTACCTTGAGTAGGCATTGAGAAGTATATCTGCAGAAGGGTAAAATTTAGCTGGCTATTTACTTAAAATAGTAGGTCAACTGCAACACATAAATGATAAACCCTCAGTTTTCTGAAGGTGTAACAAAGTAAAGCTAATAAACCGAAGCTAAATGCTGACAATTAACAGAAGATGAAACAAATCAAACTCAAAAGACAGTTATGCTGTTAGGATCTAATCCAACTTGAAACTGAGTTTAGAACAAAATTTAATGAAAAACACTGATTGTATATTATTTGCTTACTTCTCAAAGAAGCATATTTGTATTAGTAAGAGTTTTCTACCAGGGAAAACTGCTTTTTTAACCTTGTCTGAGGCTGATTTATTGAAGAATGAAAAGCTCATAAAGTCATCCTCTTCCAGAAGTACTTTATGAGGTGTGGCAGAATGAGGTTTAGGTCCAATTCTAATCATAGAGAGGGATGATTGTGTAAAGTTGCGGAAAGCACGCAATTTGTCCAGAGCCACGATTTGTCATATGCATTTTCAGCTGGTGCAGCTGACCACTAATAGCCCATGCTCCGCTACTATCAGTATCAGGGAAAACTTCAGTCTGAAGCAAATTGTCTAAATTGTGTGCACTGAAATTTTAACATTTTAAAGAGCTGAAGACCTTGTGATAGAATAAGGGTGCAGGAAGAAAGAATAGGCAACTACAACAGTGATAAAGATGAAGACGATGATCATGTCTCCATAGTTTAGGATAAAAATTTCCACTAAGTGGGTACTTGATTTAGTAGGCACCCAGTGTGAAGAAGTGAAACTCAACTTATGTGTTATGTCAAATGGCAGACTAACTCTGAGGTTCAAACTAGCCATTAATGGTCAGCCAATGTAATATCACGTGATTTGACTAATCTTCCCCGTAGCCTAATGAGTTAAGTAAAACAATTTGGAATAAGAATGGTTTAAACAGGGAAAAAAATGGAAAGGAGAACAGGAACGTCTTGCAGTTTCTTGGGTCAGAGCAGCACAATTTGAGATTAAAGTGGTAATTCTTATTTCCCTTCTAGTATTTCTGATTTAACAGTAGATACAAAATAATTATATATATTTTACGACAAGTTAAATGTTCATATTGATTTTAAGTTTTTTGTTTTATGAGAAATAGAAGGAATTCATGACCCTAATCAGGCCGGAAAAGTCCCTCGTATCTGCTGTAGGTGTGTAATGTGAAGAGATCAAAGGAGTTTGCTAGGGTTTATTTCCATTCTTGAATGAAGGGATCTGTAGACTCCCAAATAAGTTGTCCATCCTAGCTAACACACATGAGGAAACAAGTCCTATATGCATGATTGCGTGCCATGACTACATGTAAGAGTTATATCCTGAGGTAAAACCACCCTGCCCTCCTTTCCTTCCAAAGTTCAAAGACCAATAAATCTGAAGTTTGAACCAATAACATCTAGTCCTAATTACTAAGCATAATAACCCCCCTAATTTCAACATGGATTCAACAAAGTATCTCGAACACACCCTTCAGCTTTAGGGTTCCTGTACCAAGATCCAGTGACGTGATGTCTTTTGTCCAAGGGTGGGGGCATCAAAATTAGTAGCCTTAGTCTCCAGTATATCATGTACCTTGGGGTAAAACCCCACTAAGGCAACTATTGGGGCATCCATTGAAAGCAAAACAGATACATAAAGCGCAAATTAATGTTATCCTCGCTGCATAATGGAGGCACCAGAAAAGGCTAAGAGAATATTTTAAAACGTTATTGAACAGTAATATCATCAGGAGTGTCCGATAAGTCAGCTACGACTGCTTCCCTACGTATAGATATATGAAGGTTTTTACTGAAAGCAATGTTGACTGTTGATTTATAAAGCAAATTTAGACGGAAAACTCGAACAAGTTAGATGATAGTAAGCTAAATTGAAATAGTCCAAAAAATAGAGAACAGTTTGCATATGTACCAAGTTACATCAATCACTCTCCTATCCTTCTTTGTCCCAATATTGCACACACGGCCAATTTCTCCCTCACCAAATGGTCCATCCAATTGTGGGCTTGAGGGATTTGTCTAAGCTCACACTGATTATTTGCCATAATATGATCTTGTTTTGACAAGATGATGCGAGATTAGTTTAATTTTTAGGAAATATATCTGTGCTAGTTTCTGTTTTGGGAAGACTCTTACTATTTGAAACAAATTTGTGCATTTCCTAAAAATAGCACATTTTAAAAGTTTCCCAATTGTTTAGAATTATGCTATGTTGTTGGTCTATAAATAGACCTGTCTAAGAGAAGGAGATATACATTGGCTTTGTTCATTTCGTACTTTTGGAAAATCTCAATTTTTTTGTAGATTTTACAAGTATGGGGAGATATAAACTCAGTGGGTACCAAGGTGGGGGTCCTGGGGTATGGATTTGGATGTAGATAAACTTAATGAGTCTAAAATTCTGAGCAGTTCAAAAAAATACGAAATTATCCAAAAAGGCCACTTTGGTCAAAAGTATTTCACACAAATTGTGAGAGACACACATCAAAGATTTCAATCACACTGTGGTTTATCAGTGGAAGAGTATTTGAGAACTTAAATATATAAAATTACCAAATTTATACCATAAATTTGGTAATTTCCTTTAAAAATGCAAATTGCCTCGCCCAGAAAACAACTGTTGATGGCTGAGCCAAGAAGCAACACAACAGACCCACAAAGAAAAACGCAATCAAATCCTATCCAAAGCATAAATACGAAGAAACCCATCAAACCAAGAGGCTCAAAATCAACATAAACCCAAAACGATAAATCAAAAGTTAAGAAACAAAATTGAGAACCCCAATTAGGATCATCGCGTACGTACCTTAGACTCATTAACATTAACTTCCTCATTCCCAGCCATGTATCTCACAAAATTGAACGCTTGAGAATGCTCTTCAGCCAAAACCCACCTCAGATTTCATCCGAATTTCAACAAATTCGAACCCCAAATCAAATAAGAACCAAAAGGGTACGAGGGGCAAAACCCAGAAGTGGCTCCTTTTTATCTCAGAGATAATCGAAGTAAACAGAAATGATGAGGGCTAATCACCGGTGTATAATAGGTCGTTGCTGCTGAGAGAAAAAGATGCGAGACTCTCTGCAGCGTGACAGAGGAGACAAAGGGCAGGGGCAGCCAGAGCGAGAGAGAGAAAGAGAGAGGAAGAAGGGAAGGGGGGAGAAAGGAGAGGGCGTAGGATGAAATGAGAGGCGTAAGGTAGTGACAACGCAGAGGCCACAGCTAATGGGCAAGTGGGGTGAGCTGAGGCTCGACGCGACTCAGGAGAGAGAGAGAGGGAGAGGGAGGAGAGAGAGAGCGGTGTTGCTTACTTGTGTGAGCGAGTGAGTGAGTATTTGAGACGACTGTTAGTGGGACCCAACCCCAACCATAAAAAAATAAAATATATTTTTTGGTTTTAAAGGGATCATTAAATGCTTTGGGGAAGCCCACGAGCCCAAGGCCGGTGATTTTTGGGCTTTATTGGGATCGGGGAGTCCTAATTAAACTACACCTATATATAAGATTCAATGTACATATACCACTTTTTTCTTTTTCTTTTTTAAAAAAGTTAATATATTTAAGATTTTTTTTGTACGTGTGTGGGTAAAGAGAGGGTGGTACAATAGTTGATGCGTTGATACAGATGCAAGATCTACTTTTTAGCAAATAATTTTTTAGACCCGATTTTATTTAATTTTAGCTTATACTTTTACAACTTTATATAACTATTTACAATTTTTTATAATTTTTTTAATTGTCTATAATTTTTTACAAATGTTTACAACTAACTTTAAAACTATTTTATAACTCCGTACAAATTCTTGCAATTTCTTACAGCGGTTTTCACTTCCTTTACAACTCATTACAGCTTATATCTAAATGAAATAGGGTCTTATTATTCGTTTTCAATTAACAAAAATCATGGAAAAAACCACAGTCTCTGATGAAGAAATATTAGTGGAAATCAGCCAAATCAAATTCATAAAAGTTTGGGAGTTATGTCTCGTTCTTTTTAACTTACAATCTTATAGTTTTTTTATACATTTTTATAATTTCTTATAATTAACTTTATAACTATTATAAATTTCTTATAAAAAAAAAAGAATATGACTCAAGTTGGATGGAAAAGTTGGAAAGGTAAACCGAGATTAAGTTTGAGCTCATTATACAACTCGGTAGAATTTGACGATATTTATAAAGATGCAATTATTATACTCATACAACTTTAATATTCGTATTTATTTTTATTATTACATAAAATCAACTTGTTTCCACCTTTACCACCGACTAATATTATAACAAGTTTTTTACCCCACCACAAGTAAAAAAAATAAAAAATAAAAAGACCAATGCTTATTTTTCTCCCCACCAGGAGTAAAAACCCTTTGCCAAAGCGCGGACGGCCCGAAAGGACGAAAATAATGCAAAGCACGAAATTTTAAACGGGAAATTTTAATTATTTTTGGGGGAGGGCGAGGGACCCAGAAAATTTTCCCGCGAAGAACAAACACAAATCTCGCCACGTTGGTGATCTGTGTGCCTCTTCCTTAGCCAATGAGAAAGCTCCACACGAAGGTATATATACAGATGCATTCGATCTTATTCCTACTCATACTCATTCAGCGGAAAAGCCGTAAACCTCCACTCCTTCTCATCTTTCCCTTCGATCTCCATCGCTATCTCTTCCACCTCTGCTTTCTCTCTGCTAGGGTTCCGGCGCAAGTATGGGCGGTAAAGACGGCGGAGCTACCACTAAAGGCGGAAGGGGGAAGCCGAAATCTTCGAAATCAGTGTCTCGTTCTCAGAAGGCCGGCCTGCAGTTCCCCGTTGGCCGTGTTGCTCGGTTTCTCAAATCCGGAAAGTACGCCGAGCGTGTCGGCGCTGGCGCTCCGGTTTATCTCTCCGCCGTTCTCGAGTATCTCGCGGCTGAGGTATTCTCTCGCTCTTTCTCTCTCTAACTTTTTGCTCTTTTCCTGATTCGTTCTTTATCGATCAAAATCGATTCTGTGTAATGGATCACTATGGCCGAATCGCCTCATTCAACCTGCATTTGATCCATTTTTGGGAAAAATCACGGATTTGACTTCGTCATTGAGAAACTGGTGGGGTTTTGTCATTTGGATTGAGTTCCTCAATTTCATCGGAGGTCAATCGAGTATTTTCCTTCATTACGATTTGATTCTGGGGTTAAACTTCAATTACTCTTTCAATTTCAAGACATTAATTAATATAATTTACAAAAGGTGGATTAACTACTGTTTCACAGTCTTCTTTTCGATTATCCCAATTTTGGTCATGTATGAAATTAAGGTTTATAATGATTGATAATCGAATTTCAAACTTGGTAGGTATTGGAGTTGGCTGGAAATGCGGCGAGAGACAACAAGAAGAACAGAGTAGCACCACGTCACATACAATTAGCAGTGAGAAACGATGAAGAGCTGAGCAAATTACTTGGATCAGTAACCATCGCCAACGGCGGCGTTTTGCCGAATATCCACCAGACTCTACTTCCTAAGAAGGTTGGGGGTGGCAAGCCTGAGATTGTCTCTCAAGAGTTCTAGAACCTTCTCTTTGTGCTTCTTAAACCCTTTCTTCCCCCTCCCCCAAAAAAAGAAAAGAAAAGAAAAAAAGAGAGGGAGGTTTTGTTTGTCCATTGGGCTTTTAGGATTTTGGGCTATTTGTCTGTGGCCCTTTCCCTTTCTTTTATTTATTCTTTTCTTATTTGTTTTGAATATATATTATAATGATGGTTTGGTAATGTCTAATGTGCATGAATTTGGTGTCATTTTTTCCTTAAGTCCAATGCAAATTTCTCCTTTAAGATCAAACTTGACATTGTAGTGCCTTGTCATAGGCAATGGATTTTAACATTGCTTAAAAATTGGGTTTTTAACATCGGGTTTGCTTGTTATAGTTCTTTTGAAAAAGATGGACCAACCAAGCTTCGGCTTCTTATAGTCTTTTGTCATAGCTTGTCCAAAAAGATGGCCTGACCAAACTGTAATGTTACCACTTATGGTCATTGTTCGAATGAATGTAGTAAACAAGCACTTGGAGTTGCAATCACACTGAAGGTTTATGTATCAAAGATTGGATATGCAAAACCTTTTCGTAATATTACCCTAAATACTAGAATACAAATATGACTTGTCTAAATATGGATGTGTACGATAGAAAAACCTATGAATAAATATGTACATCACTTTGAGACAAAATATCAATATTGAAGTTGGGCTAATGAATATGAACAAACTAACTCACTATACGGCATAAAAAACCTATCAATATGTACTTCACTTTGAGATAATATCAATATTGATTGAAGTTGGACTGATGAATATGAACAAACCAACTCGCTATATATGAACCGATGAACGAATCATATGAACCAACAAATGAATCATTTGGATATTTTTGATTTCAGTCAAGTGGATGGTAACATAGCGTCTGGACAGACATTTAGGGGCTTGATGTCTCTACTCCGCGTGTACGTCAGGAACTGGCCAGGAAGTTCTTCCAAGAGAGCCTGAACTATGGGTTTTGCCCCAGCTGCATAGGAAAAGAAAAGGTATGATCAACTTCACATTGTGAGGTGTTAAAACGGTGCGCCCAAAGTGTTTCCGTATCGATAGTTTACGCATTAAGGGCCTACGCATGAAGAGTCTAATAAACAGTTTCCTGAGGTTTCAGCGTGCTGTAAATTATGGGAATGAAATGATTTGGTGATCTTTAAGGCTGGCAAGAAGATATGTACTACAGTATATGTATCAACTCATGATTTCAATAGGCCAAAGAATGAACTTCAACATGATATTCCTTAAGTATATGATGTACGCATACCTTGCACCTCACGCATTGGCACAAATTGGACAATGTCTCGTGTAGCTATACGGCCTGTGGTACTCTCCAGTCGATGTCCATTGTCCGCATCGAGTATCTGTTGAAGTGCAAATTATTTTCCACGCTCAGTGAACTGACCAACTAACAGTGATTTCAGTCTAAATACTGCACAGCATAAACAGTTATTGAACAAATACAAATATTAGTCACCTCCATCTCTGTAAAGTCAGCACCACCAACTCCAACAATAAGGATTGACAGAGGCAAATCGGACGCCTTCACCAGAGCTTCTATTGTCTCTTGGAGATCGGTAAGAACCCCATCCTGGAATATGGCAGAGTGATGCTCAACTTGGTTAATATGGCATGATAAATTGAAACTTTAATCTCATTTGTTAAGAGCACTGACCGTAATGATAAGCAATACATAATACTTGTTCATATTTTGTGAAAGAGATTGGCCAGCAATTTCTGCAGCTTTGTGGATCACTTTGCCAAATAATGTGGGACCAGAAAGTGCAACATTTGTGAGAGCCGAGCTATAAGCAGCCATAATTCCCTCGATACCTGCAACCTATAATCAGGAGAAAATGCCTCATCAAACAGACATCTAATGCATTCATAATCCATCTGAAGTCTGAACCATTCTAATTCTACCAACCAATCTATTTTTCTTTTTGTTTATTAATACTGGGATAAATCAAATACATCTATACATAATAAAAATCCAATCTTTCTTTGAGTAATCGATTAAAGATCTTTGGGCCAATTTTCAAACTATTGTAGCATTTATTCTTTCAGTTTAATTGCTCTTGAATTAGTAGCTACGACAGTAAGTCAAATAATGAATTCTAGACCTGAGGATTACGAAGTATGATTAAAGAGCCTGGGAAAAAAACTTTTGTGATGATACCCTTTTTTTTTTAATAAAAATAGTTTAGAGTTTAGACACATGCTTTTAGGCGTCCTTTGAAAGTCTTGAATCAGTTGATTTCAAAAATAAGAGGGAGAAAGGGGGAGCTTATCACAGAGAGCAATGAATAATCATAACTCTGATCTTTACCTCACTATCATATGCACTTCCATTAAGATTAAAGCAGTGTGAAATATTCCCGTCCATTGTCTTCCCTCCAAAGCCCCATGCAGGGAATCTCTTGTCATAGTCATAAAATTGTATGACTTCGCCAACCTCCATGATAGCCTACACAAGATCCAAATTTAAGAACATTTACAATGCATATATCACATCCTAGACAGTTTGTATAAAAGCAAAAAGGTGGAGGCAAAGGTTGAGTGTAAAACAAACACTCAACTATAACCAGAGTAATGTCTATGCTCACAGATTCCCGGAGTGCTGTATCAAAATAGTAAGACATCACATAAAGATATTGACACAGTCATCCTAAATGCTTTTATGGAATTGCCAATCTTCATATAAACTACAAAGATAGAACCTTACTTGCTGGTAAGCATTTAGACGGCCAGAAGGATCAATATAATGCAAGGAATTTGCAGTTCTGGGATTTCCATTTGAAGCTGCACATAAAAGAAGATAATAGAAGTATGAATCATATAAACTCCAAATGCAAATAAACCTCAAACACCAATCCATGATATGTAGGAAATATCTCAAGAACCAAAGATGTTTATATACCAGTAAAATCAACAGCAACCATGAAGTTGAGCTCAAAACCACTAGAAATGTAATCAAGAAAACTGTACAACTGCTTTTCACAGAAGAGATCTACAAATAGCTGGCCTTTAAGAACCTACAAGCATCATCAGTAAGCAAAACAACATAAGGAGCTGCTCGCATGGTGGCAAAGAGGCAGAAATTTCATTCGTAGGTTGAAATAAGCACCTTTTCATGATGACGGTGTGGCTTAATGAAGTTGATACCAGTCTTTTCTCTATACAATCTTTCCAAGTTTGATATAGATGTCTGAAGCTGACTGTTTAGAGCATAATTTATGTTACTTGGCCATCAGAGCAACAATGTCATAGTAAAGAACGAAACATAAGAAAAGGAAATGAATGAATAAATAAATAAATAGGTCATTACCCAATAATCGTATGATTGCCATTACTATTAAAATCAAAACACTCAATGATTAATGGATTATCCTGCACCAAAAAAGGAAACAGAAAGAAATAACAATAAATATAAGAACTTAGCTAAACAAACTTTATAAATCAAGCTCAAGCAGGTGTATTCGCAAACAATTTCAAGACAGTATTGAATTTTTGATAAGAAAATCAAAATACAGCTCACATCATAAACAAATAACATTTTGCATAAACTTCCTCAGAAGCATTTCCTCCATAAAAGGTTAGGGGAATAAGGTCTTTTGCAGAAAAAATAAAACCCTTGAAAACCAAATAATTACTTTTTAGGATGAGATGTTAGGTTGAAAAGGACGAATGTAAAGCTAGCATCCTACAAAAGGAACACATAAAATGATTATTAAAATACATAATCAACACCATCAACAAGAAGAATAGGAAAATCTTCCACACATTTGAAACCCCTTTTGTTTCTTTCTACCCAAACACTCCAAAATATCATGAGGTATAATATGGCCTTCTTTTAGCTTTCCAATCTAAGAAAACTCTTAAACAAAGGGATGATTACTAATAGAATTTAGAAGACCCAAGAAACACCTGAGCAACGACAAGCTAGCCATAAAAAAACTCTTGCAAATTGACCATAAAACACCCAGGTGATCAGTTGAATCTAATTCCCGTTGCACATAAATCATTTAATTCACCAAGTAATTATCATCCAATGTAAAAATAGAGTGACAAGAATCTGTACATTAAATTAGCACACCAGTGCTTGACATTTCACAAGTAAATAACCACATATGCTTAGTCTCTGTTGTTATGGAAGGCCCCTTAAATATAATATTTATACTTACCTTGCTTCCAAATTGCTGCATACTTAGACACAATGGCCTCCAGACAGGGTTCAAGTTGTTATTAATGACTTCAGTCTTGCAAACTGGAACACAGCCTCCGGCTTCAACTTTCCTAGATATTCGCAAAAAGGGATCCTAGACGAAGAAAGGTGAACCTTAGCAGACAACAAAAAAAAATGCTAATTATCCAAACAAGAAAAACAAAATTCAATTTAAAAATGGGACAAAGTTAACATACACTTTTAGACAACAGATCCTTGTTATCTAAATGTCTACAACATAGTGTGACCTCTATGGCACTTCTTGACGTAATAGTCTCTTCGGCATGGACTTTCAATATGCCTAGATCTTTTGGTGCTCCGTTCCTGTGTTTATTGTGTAGCTTTAAAGTCAAAGTCCTATCACGTTTGGTGAATACCTGTCAAAAAGTAAATTATAAGAGCAAAGTGATAACCTTCTACAAGACATAGAAAATTATGATCATAATAGGACAATGATCAGAGGTCGATACCTCTGATAAGGCACAATTAGCTTCCCCAAGAAAATCTTGATCCTGCAGCTTAAGTGTCTGCACGATGAAGGGATAAAAGTAAATAGTGAGTGGGTTTGTTTAATAATAAGCAGCCAGAGACTGTTGAACCATTAATACAAGGCTGCATAACCAAACTCTGTACTTTCTATTTTCAGTTTCACGAAATTCTTTTTACAGTTCTAGCGTAGAAGTTTCAGACGGGAAATTGGAAAACAAAACTATAAAAAGAAAGTACCTTTGCGGGGATATTGTGAAATTTTGTGTCGACATCGTATATGTGAAACCTAGAAAGAATAAACATAAAAATACATCAAACTACTTATCTGTACACACATCAAGCAAAAGGATTCCTAAATTATGTATTCTTAAAACTATGTCCACAGTTGAAATAGATGAGCAGAGCTTACACAAGTGGTTGCACAATCTCAAATTGATAAGTAACTGGTATCTTCGCAATCCAGGAAGGATTCAAGTTGTTTAAGATAACCTCCGTACGACCAATTTCTTGAAGAGTTCCATCTCGTCTCTTCATGTACACTACAGCAATTGGATCACTCTGCTTCCAAGAAAAACAAGTCCACGTACAAGCATCAAGAATAAGTCAGAATAAAAAGAAGATTTAGACTCATATCACTCTGCTTGGCTCTCTCTATCTTGCATACATCAAAATGTACAACTGCAAGTCTAAAACTTGTAGTTATTATTATTTATGATACGAAATAGACATTGGCAACTATCAAACGAAGTCACTAAAATATTATACCAGTTGGAACTGTATAACTAGTGAATTTCGCACCTGAGGGCACACTACCAAGGTTTGTATCGTCAAATACAAAATGCAATTAGTAATTACCAGAATAACCATTGGGACAGTGTTCAAGTAGGTTTGTATCATCAAGTTTGTCTTAATTCGAAAAACTACACACAAAAATGGCAGCGGATAATTGGAGTACAACAAAGACGTACCTTTGAAACAATGTCACAATCAAGTAACTTTGCAGCAGACAAGGACAACTGTAGAAGAAAGCAAAACATATTAAGTCTTCAAAGCAAAGGAGTTAGAAGAACGAATCATCTATAGGACCCTATAGTTTTCTGCAATAAATAAGCAATTAACTGACTAACTTTTATCAAGGCACTGAACCCATAATCAAAATATATGCTGTAAGTGAAATGATTGCGTAATGACATGCACAAATAAAAAAGTTTTTCTTTATTGTTATTCTTATTACATTATATGTTCATTTCTAATACTATGGAGCTTTATAACTAAAATTTGATTAATTATCCACTCATACTGACTAATGGTCTCTCCTCTTTAGTGTCCAATACTCTTACAGAACTGTGGTATGGATGGATAATAGGTCTCTCTCTAGCAGTCCACAAGCATCAATATGCAATCAACATAACTGAAAATTTCTGGAAATATCGGTTGGATAATAAGCATGCCCATCATTTGAAGAGATTGTAGGCTTGTAGCACAATAGAATATGAAAAGCGTACAAGTTTTTAAAGAATAGAAATGGCAATGATATGCCACACTTCTGGAAAGCCTAATTGAAGGGTAAAATGGAATTCTTTTCTTTTAAGCTTAAATAAAAAGTTTCAGAAACTTTTCTTCTCATCAGCTATGAAATGGCAAGCTGTTAAACCTATTTTAATTGAAGGGTTTGGCACTGATCAGGTTATGTGGTATCGTTAAAATAATTAGGTTGCATAAATCCAACCCACTATATGATTAATTGCACCGACACATGAGACCTTGTGAAAGGCATTGGCATTATTTTGTCCTCACCCCTCACCCCCTGCCACCCAAAAAAAAGAGCAAATGATGACAGATTGCTCACAGTTCCTACAAACTTGAAGCTGATGCTTTTATTGCCTTTAACTCGTAATAACTTGGGCTGAGGCATGTTTAGATGTATAGTTTTCTAATTGAACCAAAGATTAAAAAGAGAAATAGTACTTCTCAGATCTTTACAGCTCTAATTACTGTTAACTTCAAAATTCTGAAGGCATGGCATAATGAAGTAGATTCTCACATCATGAATATAGATGTCTATCAACCTGTACCTCCATCAATTGGTTAATTTCAATTATGCCATGTCAGCAGTTGTTTGCCAAAGTAACATCCTAGACCACATCCTAGGTTCAGATCCACACCTAATCCACAAAATGAGCAAAACTTAATTACCTCTTTTATTTGTAAGATAGAAACTAATTTCTGGTCACAATCACTAAAAGATGGCTACCATTAACAAGACCCCCAAAATGAAATTGCAACCTTCACATCAACCTAATGTAAGGTAGACAACACTAGTGATTGTCCACTGCATGCCAAAGGTCCTGAGATTCAAAGCAAGATGTAGGGGTGTAAACGAGCGAGCTGAGCCGAGCCCGAGCCGGCCAGGCTCGGGCTTGGATCAGTTAGCTCGGCTTGGTTTCTTTTTTTGGAGTTTCTTAAAAAGTTTTTAAATTTAAGGTTATAATCGAAGTTAAATTCTATATTTTTGTATTATATTCCAAAAATAAGGATTTGAATAAAATTTTGGTGATTTTAGAGGTAATTTTATACTCTCCACACAAGTATTTTTAGAAGAAAAAAAACTATTTAGCCTAAACTGAGCCTAAGCGAGCTGGCTCGGCTCGGGATTGGTTTGACTCGAGCCTAAGCTCAGCTTTAAACGATCAGAGCCCAAGGGTTCGGCGAGCCGACTCAGTTCGTTTACACCCCTCGCAAGATGTTACCACAATTCCAGCATTATTGGAAGTGGCGGACCTATAAGTTCCCTACAGATGTCCTAGGCACCCATTAGCCTATCAAAAGTTAAGCACAAAAATCTTTGAAATTATTCAAAGGACACCTATAAAAGTAATTGTTCTTCATAAATGTCATGAAATTAAAATGGGACAGCCGTAAACAAATTGTCTAAATCCTTCACTAGTTACAGGTCACTAGACATTTGAGATAATGCACAAGGGAATGAACTAGCACACTTTGCTCGAAAGTTTTGAACACCACTTTCACTCACTTATTATAGAGGCAACCATATTTCCAGTTATTTTAACCATTAAATGCCTGATGCGCTAAATAACCATAGATAATTGTGCATTGCTGAAGCGAACAAGAAAGCGAAGATATTTAACCATTAAAGGCCTGATGCACTAAATAATTATTCTGAATATTCCAGTTATTTAGCCCGTGATAACAATTCAGAGCAACATATCCATTGCCCATAGAATAACTGAATAAGGCTACTCTCGAGCTTGGATTGCTTATCTCTAGACATAACAGCAGCACATAAATTTATGCCATGAATATTCAGTAGCAATCCACATCCCAAACAGCGCCGAGCAAACCCATCCCTCGTCCATTATCAGCTCAACCACCCATCTATGTTTTACTCTTTGCATGTAGTTGATTTTTTATTTTTTCCCTAAATTATATATTCATAATTAGTATAAAACATAATCTAAAGTATATATGAAGTAAGTTCCTTTTTTTTTTTTTCTATTTTTTTGCTTATGAAAGTTCAGTGCTGGATCCGACCCATTACCATTTCCTAAGTATGAAGAGAATAATCATAAGTGTAACCTGATGGATTCCTCCCCCCTCCAAAGATTCCCATCATAAATTAAAAGAAAAACCCTCTTTTCCACGTATCAAAGTTCATCGTTTTTCCTTTTAGGGAAGTTCAAGGTTTTAAATTGGTGAACAAGAAAACTTTACAACACAAATTCCAAGCACAAAAACATTCAGAAGAGAACAAAAATTCCAAACTTTCAAGTACAAGACTTTCAACCATTCTGGGGCCCAAGAACGATTCGTGCCAATTCATGAATTTTCTTTTCAATAGCTAGCAATCCAATCCAATCCACATCATGAACTGTTTCCAGTTTCAGCATATAAAAATAACAGTAAAACAATCCAAACCATTCAAAATCGAGTACTAAACAAAGAAATTTTAACCTCAACTTGTGTAAAAAGGGGCTGAAATCCTTGAACTTGGTAGAAGTAGTCAACGGCGTCGTTGTGGGAACCACCATCTGCCCCGCCGCTGGCCGCCATGGGACCTCTCTGGAGCCCACCCACTCCCTGCTTTCCTCCCTCCACATCCGAAAAGCAGTTCCCCATTCTCTCTCCTCGATCGAATTCCAACTCTGTCTCCAGAATATCTTGCTTCGTACTCGATTTCAATTTCCCAGCAGAGTACAGCTTGAAATTTATATCTATATATAGCTGAAATTCCTAGAATTCCCCTCAATACTATAATTTTTTCTAGCCTACTTGGAATATTCTATAAAATTGGGCACAACAAAATTTGCAGAAGATTCTGTTCAAAATATAATTTTCAATTCTCTGTTTGGGTTTTCTCCGATGGGGAGGAGATATATTGAAATTGTTGCCAAATATTGGGTAAGATGAGTGGAAAATGAAAAGCAATTTCTTTTTTAGGAAAAACAAAAAAAAGACTTATATGAACCACACTATCTTAGTCTTTAATATATTATTATAGCTATATATACTTTTCGTTGAATATTATTAATAAGCATTATTATTAATATAAACATAAAAAATATGCTAATTCTTGGTATAAAAAAACTAATTCTTGAATAAAATAGGTTGACCGTCATTAATAAAATAAAATAAAATAAGTTGACTAATTAATAGTTATCTTGGTGAGATTAACTCCGCTTGTTATGTTGATGATCAAAAAAAAAAAAAAAAAAAACTACGCTTGTTATGGATAAAAAGTATAGTGACATATTTGATAACGTTTTTGAAAGTTATTACCTAATTTTTTTCTTTTAAACTTAAATTTCGTTAGATAAGGCTTAGCACCTCATTATACACAAAAAATTTTAGTGAATATCTCCTTCCTAATTGGTTTATATAGATACATATCATTCAAATCAGATGTCCTTGTGATTGACTTAAACTAAATAAGTGATATTAGAATATTGATAATTTACTAGGTATAAAGTTATGAAGAATATTTTGGAACCAAAAAAACGTAAAACGCTACTTTTAAAACATCAAAAACTAATTTTAATATAAAGAAACATAAATATAACTCAAAACGCCGAACATTCTTAAAGAAAAATGCTCGTATAAATTATAGTTTACCAAATAATAAATGTTTGACTAATTAATATTTTAACTTGGTCCAGGATGTTAAAGCCTCCTCCAAATATAATTGCCATGCATTATGCAAACGTAGTCTAAAATTTAGTTAATAAAATAATTAACAAACAAGAATTAGAGTGTTCTTCACACGGTTAAAAGGAAAGAGATTGGCGTGTAAGAATCAACGATGGACCGGTGAATCGGTCAGTCATTATTGCGTTGTTCGTTGCCGATCATATTCTACCGTACACGCAACTCTTGGAATATAAGTAAAGTAGCTATCAATAAAAAAAGAACAAAAAAATTTGTGTTGAAAATAAATAAATTAAGAATATCTTAACTTGTCTACGTAAGGAGTTTGAAAACTTAAGTCATTTCGAATCGATAATCATGTCGAATTCACTTTTCGAGTTCGAAGACTTCAGTTATTTCGGATTAATAATCATGTCGAGTTCACTTTTCGAGCTCTTAGGCTTTTCATTGAGGAGACTTAGCCATGTCATACACTGATACACGTGATGTTTAGTCAGAGGAGCACCAGGACATCATGTTGGTGATGCAGGGATGACTAAGTAAGATACGACTTTTTCTTTGTTTATAAAGACGCGTAGCAACTATAATCTCACAGTTACGAGAATCTTTGAAAGCAAAAGGCAACTTAATTGCCTGGAAATCCCGCAAAAGTTAAGAATACCCACAACTATGCTTCCTCATTGTTTACAATTTAATACGCAGAAAGTGCACATACAATTGCAACCTGCAGAGGGGGAGGGGCGGGGGAGAGAGAGAATGAAGCCTTGAGCTGAGTGAGCCCTTTGAAAGACCATGAGGTGGTCTATCAACTGCGAGGCATTATGTCTCTGTATCTGTCCCCTGCCCAAATGCAACAAAAGATTCGAACCCGAAAACATACTGTTATGTTCCACAAATATGCTGTTTTCAAAATATTGCGAGATGTAGAAGTATAAATAAGTTCCTAGTTTATTTGCATGGCTTCGAGCTCATTCTAAACCAAATAACTGACAGCTATCTGCTTCTGATCCTGGGACAACTACCACATCTATGTACGATGAGTACAGAATGGCCTGAGGTTAGAACTTAGAAGTGAATGTAGTATCTCATGAGAGCTTGTGCACCATGAGTTGGCTTTGCACCAAAATCAAAGAGTTCAACTTGAAAAGGCTTGACTTAGTTAGCTAGCTAGCTCATAAAGAGGTTATGATGTTGTCTTGTAAGTTCTTAATAATTTTTGGGATCTACTAGGTTTGATCTAGATATTATCTTATAATACTAGAGTTGATCCAGCTATTATACTTAAGTTCAGTTCTAGGCTTGGGAAGTCAAGAGTGAGCTGAGCTGAGATGAGCTCACGTTGGTTCATCTTCAACTCCTATGACAAGCGATGAGTTTGTCCTTCCTACAAGTGACAGCAGTCAGGAATTCAGCCTTAACAGATGCGAATTTTTGCCTATCGGTATGAACCTTATTGAATTTATTTGTTTTCTCTATCTTGGTGATGTTAACTCTGTCGATCTGAAGTCTAAAATTACAAGGTAGTTCCTGTACTTGGCCAACTGAAGAACATATGTCTCATATCTACCTCTTCTAAAATCCTGGTGATTTAACTACAACTTCTTGAGGCAGAAGTGCAGCTACTCTTGTTGCTCAGTAGGCCGAGTTCTGATTGGCAAAACGAAAAATAGAGGGAAAAGTGCTATTCCTAGTTTTACTGAGTGAGAATGATGCCAATATGTATAAAACGGGCATAATCAATGGTCCACGAACTATCCAACAAGGGTATGTGTCTTGGTGTATGCATTCACTTATTTTGGTCTAGAATGAAGAAGAGTCAAATATCTATATGCATCTCCGAGCATTCGATGTCTCATACTTGAGGAGAAATGTCTGAGTAACATAATAACAGTGTTGAAAGTTCCATTGCTATCTAACCTGAAAAGACGGAGAGAATCAAACCATCGATTCGCAAAAGATAATGAACTAATTCATGACAGCATTGATTTAATGCATTAAATGTTCAAATGCCATATTGTATCACTACTTCATAGTGCTGCTCCAAAAATATATGTATGTAGGGTTCAAACTTACCATGCACCTCACGCATTGGAACAAACTGTACTATGTCCTGTCTACCTAGCTGTCCTGTTGAACTCTTTTATGGGCGACCATTATCACCATCAAGAAACTATCCAATATATCAAACATGTATTAGATGTGGGGAAAACTAAATCGTGTCTTGCACTTGAACAGGCAACAGATGAGGCCAACCACAGCCATAAGACGTAGAAAATAGGAAGTTTAAAATTAGATTGAGGACTTTTACCTTCATCTCCGTGAAACCTCCAACTCCAACTACAAGAACTGATAAGGGCAAGTCAGACGCATTCACAAGGGCATTAATAGCATCTTGAAGATCGGTTAGCACTCCATCCTATATATTGGGGGGAGGACGAAAATACTCAACTCATTGACTGTGTACCGTAGCACAGGGTGAGGGAAAAAGAAAGAAAAGGTGCAAATCACATCAATCTCCAAGCTTACCGTGACAAGAAGCAACACACAATACTTGCGATTATTCTGATACAAGGATTGTGTGGCAATTTCTGAAGCTTTGTTGATCACTTGACCAACTAAGGTTGGTCCAGCAAGTGCCACATTGTGGAGAGCATGACCGTACACAGCCATAATTCCTTCAACACCGTTAACCTGCCAGGAAAAGGATATTAACTTTTTTAGTTATAAAACACTTTTGCACTCAAGTTTTAATGTCTTTCGCTAATAATTTGCAAGAAATGAAGGAAATACTACTTATGGTCATGGAAACATGACCAAAATTGAGTTGTCTGAGAGCTGCATATATCAGAATAATTTAATTTTACTGTAAAGGAATGAACCATACAAAAACAAAGTAAAATAAAATATGTTTGCTGTTTCAGAGCCTTCGTATGCAGTACTCCATGAGTATATTAAGCACCAGTTAATTAATCAGAAACACAAGGACAAAGGAAGAAAAGAAAACGAAAAGATCAATAGTAAACCAAGCCCCGGGTTTTGGGGGGTCGGTTGTTCAAACATATACAACCTTGCACCTCCAACTTCCTAATGGCGACTCATTGAATATGACAATATGACTGCTATCTAATAAATAACAAAAGTGACGTCTATTTTTGGCCCAAACATAACTACCTCTGACAAAACACAAGTAGCTTCCCCAATGAAGTCTTGTTGATTCAAATTGAGTTCCTGCAATTAAATAGCTGGCAGTTAAACCTTGTTTTCTGTAAAAATAACTTTACTCTGGTCTCAACATGCTCTGAAGCAGACTAACAAATGCCTGAGTAAACCTGAACATACCTTTACTGAATGTTCAGATAGTGTCCATATCATATGTGCGAAATCTGGATGAGAGACAGTGAAGGTAACACAAAGTTCAGTTAAATGATTAAGCTTAAAGATCTGTTTGCACTTATTGAAAAAATGAGGGGCAAGAATCAGATGATTGCTATTCAAACGCTGAAGTATAAATCTTACACCAAGGGCTGTACAATCTCAAAATTGTAAACAACAGGTATTTTTCCAAATTCAAGAAGCATTCAATCTGTTCTTTCCAACTTCTGTCCGGCCAAGTTTGTCAAGCCTTCAATCTCTTTTTTCACGTAAACCACAGCCATTGGATCACTCTACAAAAGTTGAAACAATGCAAATCATCACCATCATGTTATCAAAAGGTGTCATGAAACTGGTAAGCAGCAAAAACAGAGCATTCATGCGATTAGGCAACAGGCTGCCCTTTATTTATCTTTACCATAATGAAACATATGCTATCTGAAATAAGCTAACTTATCGACAATGATGTGATTATAGTTACAGCTGAACCATTTGACTGTCTCTGTAATTTGTAATTTTGAAAAGCACTTGTTGATCATTCCTGTGATCAGTCTCACAACACGAAGGAGACTGTGGTACAAATATATAAAATAAACAATAAAGCATGATTCATGTGATCAGTCTCACAACACGAAGAAGACTGTGGTACCAAAGTGGATGGATGAGGAGTTGAAGACTAATCATATATCACTAGCACAGAACTTTAATTCCACAAAAGAAAACCTAACCTTTGTCATTAAACCCAACACTGTACCAAACCCATCCTAGAATATTTGGCCTTTGAAGGAGCGCTATACCTTTGACGGGATGTCACTATCAAGCAGCTTTGTAGCTAACAAAGATAACTGAAAAGGAAAAATGTAGGGAGAACAGACACCAAGTTAATACTTATATATACACATGTCATGTATCCATTTAATAGGTATCACAAACAGTTAAAATATGCCTACATTCTGAGCAAGGAGAAAAACAGGAAAAGGGGACATCTAAATGTACAATGTGAAACTTGTCAATTATGTAATAGTACTCATATTATTAAACTGACTTCATTCTTAATCTAATTGACACCATTGCACACAAACACAATATGAAAAACAGCAAATTTGGTCCTAAATTTAGAGGATTGTAAAGCTAACCAGCAAATGATGCATATTGAAATGACTATTAATTAACCACGTGTAAAATTTAAGGACAAGCTCAAGTAAATGTTAAAAGGTCAAGAAATGTAAGTACAAAATTGTACCTAGTAGGTTTCATATTGCACCTGACATGCCCCAAATACAAGCAATATATTGCATGATTATACATATATGGCCTCCCCTTATTCTTAGGATTATAATTAAATATTTGGTGATCTTGATATCTGAATGGGGAGACCTCTCGATCAAACAGGTTTTGATATCATGTCAAGGGTTCAACTCAACCGAAAGTTTGAACTCATGGTTAAAGATCCAAGAATAAATTTTAGATTGTGGTCCAACAAAAAATAATGTAACAGTGATCACCAACTCTAGGGGAGATACCATTAAAACCAACACAACACTTAATTCTCTCCATTTTTCCCCGAGTGAAAAGGGAGTGATAACCCTAGGATTACATAATGAACCATCCCCATAGCCCATATTTTCCAATAAAATCCAAATGTTATAAACATACAACTTTGTCAAGACATTAATGCACAAAATCAGAAGTAATAGATTTGAATGCCTAGCACACTTGGGTTGGGTTATCAAATGGAAGCAAACCCTATTTTGTTAATCTTAGGGATCAAGAAATCCATCTTCAAAGTTCAAACCAACAAATCAATACACAAGCCAATTTACACCCATGATACTGTAGATAAATCAACAAACAAATCACGAGAAAGATCTTAAATTTCCAAATTAAACTCGATCAGTTGGATGAGAACATATTGTTAGAATCAGCACCAAGCTTAGTTTAAAAAAGCTCAAGGCGCACAAAAGAGCCAAGGGTCCTAGGGCCCGAGCAGCGGCCTTCAAGGCGAATGCGCGGGCTTTTTGGAACGAGGCACACTTACTAAAAAATGCTTGAAAATCATTACCAAACAATATTTTTGTCGAATATGCTAGATGATGACATCAAATAAGTAATTATCATTGTAACTACGAAAAATACGACAAAGAGCCTTAGATTGTGATAACACAATGAATTTGCTACGATTTCACTGAAAAAGCAAGGAAAAAAATAGCACCAATTGAAAAAAAAGTGCAACTAAGCCACTTACTCACAATCTAACAAAGATGGGGACAAAAGAAAGAGAAGGGGGAGGGGAGACAAGAAAATAGCAAATAGCACAAAAAAGCACATTGAGGCACGCGTGGCGGACGAGGCGCAACTGCATTGGCTGAGGAGTAAACTGAGGGCCTCAAAGGGCTTTTAGAGGGGCTGGGCTTCACCCCTTGCAAGGCGCAAAGGGGGTGGTCTTTGGGCTTTTTGAGCCTAGGCACACACTCGGGCGCTTTTTTAAACTAAGTTACTACTTATGACTTTGGCATTCTCTCTTGGATTTTAGTGTTTTGATAGTGCACAATAGTGTTGAAATGATTTAAAATGGTCCTAAATTAGCCAAGAACTTTTTGAATTATCACTAGGTTCGTTAAAATATTATTTTACAACTTTTCGAAAATTTTCCAAAATTTGAAAAAAACCATGGATGATAGCCTTAATTTTTGGGCCTTAGAAGGAGTTAACCCCTACGCCTCTGAAACCCATTGGAACATTAACAATATCCACTTTATGAATTTAGAAGATCTTGATAATTATTACTTACAACGTTTAAATTGTCTTTTGGATCTTATAAGGTGATCCAAAAATAGTAAAGAATCAGCAAGATTTTAGTGTTTTGGTGGTGTGTAATGTTGTTGAAACGATTTAGAATGAGGTTAAAATAGCCAAAAACCTTTTGAATTATCACTAGGTTTGTTAAGACATTATTTAATAACTTTCCGAAATTTTCCAAAAAAACCATGGAAAATAGCCTTCAATTTTCGGCCTTGTAAGGAGTTGACCATTATGCCTCTAAAACCCCTTGGGACGTTAAGAGTATTCTCTTTATGAATTTAGATAATCTTGATGATTACTACTTATGATGTTGTCATTGTTTTTTGACCTTAGAAGATGATTCAGTGAAGAATGAGTAAGATTTTAGTGTTTTGCTGGTGTACAATGTTGTTGAAATGATTTAGAATGAGCCTAAAATAGTAAAGAACCTTTTGAATTATCACTAGGTTTGTTACAATATTATTTGACAACTTTCTAAAAATTTCCCAAAAATGGCAAAAACTCATGGATAACAGCCTTTATTTTTGGGTCTTGGAAGAGTTGACCACTATGCCTCTAAAACCCCTTGGGACGTTAAAAGTATTCTCTTTATGAATTGAGATGATCTTGATGATTACTATTTACGACTTTTCTATTGCTTTTGAATCTTATAAGGTGATCCGAATACAGTCAAGAATGAACAAGATTTTAGAGTCTTAGTAGTGTGCAATGATGTTGACATGATTTAGAATGGGCATAAAATAGCCAAGTACCTATTGAATTATGGGCATAAAATAGCTAAGTACCTATTGAATTATCACTAAGTTTGTTAAGATATTATTTGACAACTTTTCAAAAATTTCACAAAAATTGCATAAAACCATAGATAATAGCCTTCATTTTTGGGTCTTGGAATGACCTGGCCACTACACCTCTGAAACCCCTTCGGACGTTACCAGTATCCTCATTATAAATTTAGATGATCTTGATGATTACTACTAATGACGTTTACATTGTCTTTTGGATCTTAAAAGATGATTTGAAAGCAGCCAAGAATGAGTAAGATTTTAGTGTTGACAGCCAGAAACCTTATGAATTATCACTAGGTTTGTTTTTCTTAGAAGGTGATCTTAGAAGGTATTTTATTTTAGTGTTTTTCTGATGTACAATGCTCCTAAAATTATCTAGAATGGGACTTAAATAGCAAAGAACATCTTCAGTTGTCAGTAGGTTTGTTAAAATATTATTTGACAACTTTCAAAATATTTCCCAGAAATTACGAGAAAATCATTATTCCTCCGAAACCCCTTAAGAAGTTTACAGTATTATCTTTATGAATTTAGATGATCTTGATAATTACTACCTATGACATTGCATTATCTTTTTGATTTTAGAGGGCGAATCCAAAGCAGTCAAGAACGAGCATAATTTGGGTGTTTTATTTTAGTATTTTTATAGTGTACAATGCTTTTAAAATGATCTAGAATGGGCCTTAAATAGCCAAGAACCCCTTGAATTGTCAATAGGTTTCTTAAGATATTATTTAAACATTTTCCGAAATTTCCCAAAAATTGCAAAAAATCATGGATAGTAGTCTTCATTATTGGGTCTTGGAAGCACTTGACCATTGTGCATCTAAAACTCATTGGAAAGTTCCCAGTATTATCTTTATAAATTTAGATGAAATTTATAATTACTACTTATAACATTGCCATTGACTTTTTGGTTATATAAGGTAATCCCAAAGTAGCCAATAATGAGTAAAATTGAGTATTTTATTTGAGTGTTTTTCTAGTGTATAATGCTTTTTAAATGATCTAGAATGGGCACTAAATAGCAAGGAACATTTTGAATTGTCATTATGTTTATTAATATATTATTTGACAATTTTTCAAAAATTATTCAATAATTGCAAAAATTGTGGATAGTAGCCTTCATTTTTGGATCTTGGAAACACTTGACTACTATGCATTTGAAATCCCTTGGGAAGCTCCGTATTCTTGTTATGAATTTATATGATCTTGATGATTTCTATTTATGACATTGGTATTGTCTTTTGGATCTTAGAAGGTGATCCCCGGCAATCAAGAATGAGCAGCCAAGAATGAGTAAGATTTGAGTGTTTTATTTCACTATTTTGGTAGTGTACATTGGTGTTGAAATGATCTAAAATGGGCATTTAGCCAAGAACCTGTTGAATTGTAAGGAGGTTTGTTAAAATTATTTGACAACTTTTAGAAAATTTCCCAGAAATTGCAAAAATCATGGATAGTAGCCTTCATTTTTGGGTCTTGGAAGCATTTTACCATTGTGCCTCTGAAACCCTTTGTGAAATTCACGGTATTATCTTTATGACTTTAGATGATCTTAATAACTATTACTTACGACGTTGCATTGTCTTTTTTTATTTTAGAAGGTGAACCCGAGACAACCAAGAATGAGCATAATTTAGGTGTTTTATTTTAGTTTTTTTCTAGTGTATAGTGTTCTTAAGATGATCTAAAATGGGTCTTAAATAGCCAAGAATCTATGGAATTGTCAATAGGTTTGTTAAAATATTATTTGACAACTTTCCGAAAATTTTCCAAAATTGAAAAAAAACCTTGGGTAATAGCCTTCATTTTTGGGTCTTGGAAACATTTGACCATTATGCCTCTTAAATCTATTGGGAAGTTCATGGTATTATCTTTATGAATTTAGATGATCTTGATATTTACTACTTATGACATTGCCATTGTCGTTTTGATGTTATAAGGTAATCCCAAAGGAGCCAATGATGAGCAAGATTGAGTGTTTTATTTGAGTGTTTTTCTAGTGTATAATACTTTTGAAATGATCTAGAATGGGCCTTAATAGTAAGGAACCTATTAAATTGTCAGTATTGTTAAGATATTATTTGACAACTTTTCAAAAATTTTCCAAAAATTACAAAAAATTGTTGATAATAGTCTTCATTTTTGGTCTTGAAAGCACTTGACCAATATGCCTTTGAAACCCCTTGGGAAGCTCATAGTATTATATTTATGAATTTAGATGATTTTGATAATTGTTACTTATACCATTGTATTGTCTTTTTGATCTTAGAAAGTGAACCCAAAGCAACCAAGAATTAACATAATTTGGGTGTTTTATTGAGTATTTTTATGGTGTACAATGTTCTTAAACTGATTTAGAATGGGCTTTAAATAGCTAAGAACCTCTTGAATTATTAATAGGTTTGTTAAAATAATATTTGACAACTTTCAGAAAGTTTCCTAGAAATTACAAAAAACCATGGATTATACCTTCATTTTTGGATCTTGCAAGCACTTTACCATTATTCCTCCGAAACCCCTTGGAAAGTTCACAATATTATCTTTATGAATTTAGATGATCTTGAAAATTACTACTTATGACATTGCATTGAGTTTTTTATCTTAGAAGGTGAATTCAAATCAATCAAGAATGAGCATAATTTGGGTGTTTTAGTATTTTTCTAATGTACAATACTCTTAAAATGATCTAGAACGGGCATTAAATAGCCAAGAAACTTTGGAATTGTTAGTAGGTTTGTTAAGATATTATTTGAACACTTTCTGAAAATTTTCAAAAATTACAAATAACTGTGGATAATAGCCTTCATTTTTGGATCTTGGAAACACTTGACCATTATGCCTCTGAAACCCATTGAGAAGTTCACTGTATTATCTTTATGAACTTAGATGATTTTTATATTTACTACTTATGACATTATCATTGCCTTTTTGATCATATAAGGTAATCCCAAAGTAGCCAATAATGAGCAAGATTTGGTGTTTTATTTGATTGTTTTTCTAGTGTATAATGCTCTTGAAATGATTTAGAATGGGTGTCAGTAGTTTTGTTAAGATATTATTTAACAACTTTCCAAAAATTTTAAAAAATTTAAAAAAATCATGGATTATAGCATTCATTTTTGGGTCTTAGAAGCACTTGACCACTATACCTCTAAAACTCCTTGGAAAGCTCCGTAGGTAAAAACCTCTTGAATTATCCGTAGGTTTGTTAAAATATTATTTGACAATTTTCAAAAAAATTTCCAAAATTGCAAAAAAACCATGGATAAAGTCTTCAATTTTTGGCCTTAGAAGGAGTTGCCCACTACGGCTCTGAAACCCCTTGACACATTAACAATGTTCTCTTTATAAACTTAGATGATCTTAATGATTATTACTTATGACGTTGCAATTGTCTTTTCAATCTAATGAGGTCATCTGAAAGTAGTCAAGAATGAGCAAGATTTTAGTATTTTGGTGGTGTGCAATGCTATTGAAATGATTTAGAATGGTCCTAAAATAGCCAAGAATCTATTGAATTATCACTAGGTTTATTAAGATATTATTTGACAACTTTATGATAATTTCCCAAAAATTTCAAAAATTATGAATAATAGCCTTCATTTTTAGGTCTTGGAAGTAGTTAACCACTCAATATTCTCTTTATGAATTTAGATAATTATAACGTTGTCATTGTCTTTTGAATCTTAAAAAGTGATCCCAAAGCAACTAAAAATGAGGAAGATTTTAGTGTTATTCCTGGTGAAATGATTTAGAGTTGGCCTAAAATAGCCAAAAAGCTTTTGAGTTATCACTAGGTTTATTAAGATATTATTTTATAACTTTCCGAAAATTTATCAAAAATTGCAAAAACCATAAATAATTGCCTTCATTTTTGGGTATTAGAAGGAATTGACCACTACGCCTCTAAAACCCCTTGGGACATTAAGGGTAATCTCTTTATGAATTTACATGATCTTGATGATTACTACTTAGACCACTATGTCTCTCAAACTCCTTGGGATGTTAACACTATCCTCTTTATGAATTTAGATGATCTTCATGATTAATACTCTTAGTTTAAAAAGCTCAAGGCGCACAAAAGCGCAAAGGGTCCCAAGGTAGAAAGAGGCGCACTGACTAAAAAAATGCTTGAAAATCATTACCAAGCAATATTTTTTGTCGAATACGGTAGATGATGACATCAAATAAGTAATTAGATATCATTGTAACAACGAAAAATACCACAAAGAGCCTTAGATTGTGATAACACAATGAATTCGCAACGATTTTCACTTAAAAGGCAAGCAAAAAAAAAGAAAAAATAGCACCAATTGAAAAAAAGGTGCAACTAACCCACTCACTCACAATGACAGATAAAAGAAAGAGAAGGGGAGAGGGAGACAGGAAAATAGCAAAAAACAGAAAAAAGCCCTTTGAGGCACGGAGGCGGACACTGAGGCCTCAAAGGGCTTTTGGAGGGCCTGGCTTCACCCCTTGCAAGGCGCAAGGGGTGGTCTTTGGGCTTTTGTGAGCCTAGGCGCGCCCTAGGTGTGCTATTTTAAACTAAAGCACCAAGTGGCTTAATTTCTTTGCTCCGCATGTAAGTGAGGAATTGGTTAGGTAGTTCTTCCAGAAGAGACTGAACCATGGACTTTTCCCCAGCTACCTCAACATGAAAGGGAGAGAGGAGGAAAAAAAGGAAGGTTAGACAACAATTTCACATAGCAACACAGACTGATTCAAGCTTAAATGTCATGATTGAAAGATATTTCAAATAAGACTGCTATTTTCAAAAAATCACCAGAATGATACTCCATAAATGCCAACACGGATTGATTGAAGTGGTTTTTCCCATTTGTTGCCCTGAAGCAATGTCTTAGGCTCGAGCCATATTAATGGAAAAAACCAGTGCGAAGAGAGTTGTACGCCTTACCAAGAGTAGCTCACTTCAGTTATCGAGGATCAAAACTAATACTACACAAATAAATAAACTAAAAAGACTTCAAAGCAAAAACATCCAGAATAACGACAATTATTAGGATCCTGAACCACCCAGGAAATGGATCTCAATACTGGAACATGGATCAGCCAGAAAAAGAACATGGGTCAATGGGGGCTTTGAATGCTTCTACCGATAATAGGCACAACAACAATGAAGATTTCCAGTTCTAGTTGAAGCTAGCAATAAGAAAGACAACCATTTTCATTTTGGCCTAATACAATGTACTGATGACACAGGTCTGAGTCTGAGTTAGTGTATTATAATATTCAGAATGCTATAATATGTAATACTATCAAACATTTCCGCGGAATAGTATGTAAGATCCAGACTTACCTTCAACCTCAAGCATTGGAACAAACTGTACAATGTCCCGTGTGGCTAGCTGCCCTGTTGAACTCTCTAATGTGCGACCCTTATCTGCGTCAAGAATCTATCAAGAAAAAAGAGGTCAAACACACACACACACACACATGTGTGTATATATATATATATATATATATATATATATATAATTCAAGCAAAAATGGAAAGTAGAAAGTCAAAAGCAGCATTACTAACAAGTTTTACCTCCATCTCTGTAAAATCCGCATTGCCAACTCCAACAATGAGAATTGATAAAGGCAGATCAGACGCCTTAACAATGGCATCTTTAACTTCTTGAAGATCAGTTAGCACTCCATCCTGAACCCCAGGAAAAAAAAAAAAAGAAAGGGAAAAAGAAGGAAAAGAAAAGAAAAAATGAAAAAGAAGAGAAGGACAAAGGAACAAATCACCGTGAGCGTTGAGACGAGGATGCATACAGGAAAAAGGAAAGGTAAAAAAGGGAAAATTTTAACTCATTCACAGGCCTACCGTGATGAGAAGCAACACATGATACTTGTGGCTGTTATGAAATCGGGACTCAGCAGCAATTTCAGAAGCTCTACTGATAACTTGGCCAACAAAAGTGGGTCCAGCGAGCGCTACATTCTTGAGAGCATGAGCATAAGCAGCCATAATTCCTTCAACTCCATCAACCTACCAGGAAATGCATTTCAACTTCTCAATTCGAAAACATTTCTGCTGCTCAGGTTGTATTAAGTCACCTTTTTACAGCTAATTGCATAGGAAGAGAAGGAAGCACAAATGACTCGAGGGTAAGGTGGTTAGTGGAATTATCCTACTTAGAAAATGCATTAAACTAATTTAGTTTATCCTTAGATAAGAAAACCATACAAAATCGCAACTAAATAAAGTATAGTCACCATTCAACTATTCAGGTAAGCACTATTTGATAAATTTATGTAAAAATACACCGCTATTTTATAAGAAATATAATCTTGATTAACTTTACCTCTGAATTACGTGGATTCAAATTCAAATTAAAACAATAAGACACATCCCCGTCTGGTTTCTTTCCTCCAAAACCCCATGCAGGGAAACGCT
Source organism: Talinum fruticosum (assembly GCA_021018815.1). Taxonomy (NCBI): domain Eukaryota; kingdom Viridiplantae; phylum Streptophyta; class Magnoliopsida; order Caryophyllales; family Talinaceae; genus Talinum; species Talinum fruticosum. The sequence continues at coordinate 1,028,647 of JAITYX010000103.1, forward strand.
TGTCTGAGTCATAAAATTGTAGGACCTCTCCAGCATCTAATATAGCCTGCAGAGTAACCATTGCGTACAAAACGATGTGAGCTTCTCCTAGCTTAAGAAAAGAAATGGATGGGAAAAAACTACTTGATTAAGTAGTAGCAGCATTGCGCTGTCAGACTGTCAAAAGCATCTTTGATCAAAACCACGTAGGAAGTCTACCAAAACATTCATTAACAAGGCAGATGATATAGCTATACCCGTTGGTAAGAATTAAGGTGTCCAGAGGGATCAATATAATGCAAGGATCGTGGATACCTCGGATTTCCATTTGAAGCTGCAAAAGAGAGAGGATCATAAGAGAATGATGGGTCCAAATTTGATAATAGCACAAAATAATATCACTAACAGGCCATTTAACGTTGAGAGGATATACTAGTAAAATCAATGGCAACCACGAAGTTAAGTTCAAATCCACTTGAGATGTAATCAAGAAAGGTATAAATCTGCGTCTCATGACACTTGTCTACAAGTAATTGACTCTTCAGGACCTACCAAACAGAGAAAGTAACAAATAAGCATCACCGAGATATCGTAAACCACATGATTGAATAACCTTAAGCAATTAATATAAGCACCTTATCACGCCCATGATATGGTCTAACCAAATTGGCGCCTGCCTTTTCATTATGCAGCTTTTCAAGGTCGAGTATTGACTTCTGAAGTTTTCTGGTGCAACCAAATAGGTCACATCAAGTACCAAGCACACGCAGAACAAAAGTAATATTAAAGAGAGACAAAAGTTGAAAATGAGAGGGAAATTACTACCCAAGAAGTTCATGATTGCCACTTGTATTGAAGTCAAAACATTCAATAACCAACGGCCAACTCTGAAAGATGGAAGGAATAAATAGTGTGAGAAACTCGTATGCCTAAACGAATACTCCATGAAGACCTTTGGGCAATGATGAAAAACAAAATATTTTTCTCTGTTAATCTAAGCAGTACAAGCACTTCTTTCCTTCAAGGGATGTATATAGAGCATTGATAAAATCAAGACAAAATTATGTACTTGCCTTGGATCCAGATATGTAAAAAGACCTCCATGTTGGATTTAAATTATTGTTCACAACTTCAGTCTTGTAAATTGGAACAGTCCCTCCATTCTCAACAACTGTAGATATTCTCAAGAAAGGATCCTAAATGGAAGAACAGAAGTCAGTGCTCGATAGGAAAACTGGTCTAGCAATAGGAATGAAGAGCACCAGTTTCCGCAAACCTACACACTGTTCACTTACACTTTTTGAAAGCATGTCTTTGTTCTCGAGGTTCACACAACGGAGTACAATCTCCACAGAATTTCTGGGAGCAGCAAACTCTAGCGACTGGATAGTTAACGTGCCTAAAACATTTGGATCCCCGTGCTGATTTTTGTTATGTAGATTTAAAGTCAAACGCTGATTTTGTTTGGTGACAAGCTGAAACAAATACAACTATTAATGATCCTAGCTTCCTCACAGAAAGACAAATTTAACACACATAAACTATTTACATTGCAAGGTGCAAACCACAAGGAGCGTTTCCAAATGCCGTGACAAAAACATTTTCTGCCCTTAAGCAAAAAGTATAATTCACAAAGCAAAACTAGAACAGTACACAGAAAAGTAAAAAGGGTGCGCAGCAATATATACCTTAACAACAATCATCTGTTTATGTCACACTGTCCGTAAAAGAATCAATATTTGGTAAGGATTCAGCTTTGAATTACAGAGAACTGAAGTACAATGTCTTATGAGACTGTCATCAACATCTTTGATTATGGAATAATAGACCATCAATGCCATTCAAAATGAGGTTCCAGCAGACAAAATCTTCAGTTGTAAGGGCTAAAGTTGTGTACATGTAACCCCCTCCCCCAACAAACACACACACACACACAAAAAAAGGGAAAAAGACCCTTCTTCCTGCTAACCCTGAGTGGTACGTTAGGAATGTGATTTGATACAGTCACCAGCTATTTCTGTTAAGTGCACCCAAATAGCTTACACAAGCATAATATTCAATAGCATATACATGGCCAAGGGCAAGAAATGAGCTGCTCGCTTTATTTACCTCTGACAAAAAACAAGTAGCTTCCCCAAGAAAGTCTTGCTCGCTCAAAATAAGTTCCTACAATGTGATACTTAAGAATTATGAACCTTGGTTTCGAGTAAAACTAACATTGACTCTAATACCACCATGGTTTAAAGAAAATACAAGAAAAAAGGCTGGCCAAGGCTGGCAATTACCTTTACAGGTATGTTGTGATATTTTGTATCAACATCATAGACACGAAATCTGGATGAGAGAAAATGAACACACACAAGTCCGAGTCAAACGAACATGGTTTAAAGATCCATATGAAGTCAGAACAAATATGTTGACCCCACATGCATTATTTTTGAAACATTAAACAGAAATCTTACACCAAAGGCTGTACGATCTCAAAATTGTAAACAACAGGTATTTTTCCAACCCAATTAGGATCCAAACTGTTCATAACGACTTCAGTCCGGCCAAGTTCTTCTAATGTACCATCTCTTTTCTTCATGTACACCACGGCCATTGGATCACTCTAGAAAGAATGAAAACTAAAAGTCATGATCATGAAGATTTTTGAAAAGGGCCAAACACTATTATGCAAAAAAAAAAAAAAAAAGAAAGAAAATTCCCAGTACTTATGCAACGAACTTCCCTAGTTTACGATTTGATTATATATTAGAGTCGTACATGTCCGCATTATACAGAAAATTGTAGATTGCAGCTTCTGTCTAAGTAATTTGTAATTTTGCATAAAGCATATATATTGCCTATCTTGATATATTGCCTATATTACTGTCGAGAAAACTTGATATTACACGTGAGCAACTGATAAATCAAGATGTTTATTACTGAGCCTCGCAAGTTGCAACACAAGAAAAATGGATAACTAAGTAGATTCACGATGAGACTTATATACATGCTAGGTTTGAGGTCTTATTAGCTTGATTGTTTGACATAATGATGGCTCAAAAATGGTGCTTCAGTATGGAGCCTAATATGGGGATATTTTCATTAGATGAAAATTCATAAAAAATTATACCTTTGAGAGGATGTCCCGATCACTCAGCTGCGTACCCGACAAAGACAACTGCAGTGAAAGGAGAAACAGGACAGAGGAAAAAGATATGAACATGTTAATGATCATATGAGCATGAATTCTTTTAGTAAGTCTGGAACAGATAAAATGAACTACATTGACAACAAGATAAAAGCGTAAAAGAAAATAGAACAAAAGAAACAGCTCAAAGGAAGCCAATTCACATGATAGCTTGTTACTTGTTGAGAGCTTAAACCTAGCCCTTGGCAAAACCCTCTCATGGACTAAAAACTCCAGAGAATAATATGGACCAAATCACAAAATAACCAAATAGTAGAACACAATTGATCATGTGGTTCAACCAAACCCAAAGGCCATAATTAGCCTACATACACAGGAACCGCCTAGAGAAATACACTATACTAAATTTGGAGATAAGAAACATAGGAACAACTTTTCTTATTACTTGATCAATCCCAACATCCAAAGATATTCACGAATCCAAGACAGAAATTTCCTCTCGAGCTGCTGAATTTTTCAGTGCGGTATCGGTTCTATGGTCTACCTGTTTTCTTCTCTCTTAAACGCTTATCACTGTAGGCTTCACCAAATTTTTGGTTCACGTTTGACCCTCAATTACATGTGTAGATGGAAGCATCTGCTGTATTGCATTGCTCTCCAATACATTACATGTCTCCACTCTCCGCTCTCCACTCTCCGCTCTCACCTATTGGCATTTTATACCCAAGGAGTTAGAAAGTTCATTATGGTCCAATGATATCCCAAAAACCATGCGAAACTTAGACTCCAAGTGGATGATGCCACTTTCTTTAATTTCAATTGCCACAATTTCCTAACATTACATCCATTAATTTGATTATGTCAATGGTACAACTATTATGAAATTGACTCCCCTTACATGGTATTTGCTTCCAGCATTACTTTGTCAGGCTGACCGGTATGGATTTGAGATCCAAAACAGGCATGCCTATAAAACTGGTAAACAAAAACCAAGTCAGCATCATTTCGTAAGATTCAACTTTGATTAAGGTATGGAGTATTATGCAATCCTGAATCATTCACATTAGAATATTAATCTAAAACCTCCGAAAAATTCACACAGACAAAGCACCTTCAAACTTTGCAACAATAAGTAAAAACAATGGATGTTGCTATCTTAATCGACAAACAATGGAAGATCCAACAGTGAATTTTATTAGGGTTAGAATTCGAATTGCCGAAACATAGAACGACCCTCCAAATCAATCTGATTCTCACCCAAGTTATAAGAATAGACTATCATGAATATGATTACTTTATGGTTAAGGCTTGGAATGACAATGACCAAAACTAATAAATCTCAGCCAACTTGGCCATCTACATAGATTCTTCACCATCAACCAGCAAAAAAGAATCCATGCGGGAAAGACACAACAAAATTCTAAGCTATATGAATTCAATCCTCTCCACTTTTCTTCCCCTTCTTTTTCTTTCTCAGGGGAGAGAAGGAGGGAATACCCCTGGACCCACGACGAATTCAATGCAAAGATTATCAAACAAAACTAAACACAAAAATGCACTACAAAGGTCCAGAGCATTTATTAAACAAATCAAAAAAAGAAAAAGAAACTCAAACATCCATATAGTATGACACCAGAATATCAAGTCAAACAACACAAGAAATAGTTTTGCAATTAACAACCTGGAGTTGGGTAAAAGGGGCTCAAATCCATGAGACTGAAGAAAGAAGTCAATGGCATCATTGTTAGCTCCCCCATTTGCAAAATCTGCATCCGTTATCTCTCCAGCTGCCTGTTGTCCACCCTTTACATCAGAGAAACATGCCCCCATTTTCAAAATCTTAACTTTGCTAATGCCCAGAAGGGAAAACAAAAATCCTTTCAATCCCTAATCCTTTTAGGGTTTCTTGCTTTGAGTAAATTCTTTGATCGATGAGTTGAAGTACTTAACAGAACAGAACAAACCCAATCTGGGTCTGAAAATCAAACAAGAATTCAGTTGTGGGGGATTAGATTTGGCACAGAAAGAGAAGTTTTGCGAAGGGTTATTGCCGCCAAGACCCAATATCCGCCATTTTCGTCCCTTTCTTTATAATCGGAAATGATCATGGCTCCCTAGTCTCTTCCCGCTTGGGGAACTGGTAAAAAGATTTAAAGTTGACAATGAGTTGAATTGTCACAAGTCAAATCAGGTATGGTCTTCCACTCTTCCTCAGCAATGAGAGAGACAGAGAGACAGAGTACAAGTAGTTTTACATATTCTAATCTAAATCTATAATCAATAATTATAGACTTTTTTTTTTTAATGGGAAATACCAATATCATAAATAGAAATTATATTCTAAGACAATACCAATATCATAAATAGAAATCATCAAAATCATGTAAATTTATAAAGAGACATGGAGCTTTCTAAGGGGTTTTAGAGACATAATGGTAGACCGCTTCCATGACCACTCAAAAATGAATGCTATCATTCACGATTTTTTGCAATTTTTGGAAAATTTTCGAAAAGTTGTCAAATAATATCTTAACAAACTTACTAACAATTGTAAATGTTCTTTGCTATTAAGGCCCATTCTAGATCATTTCAAGAGCATTATACACTAAAAAACACTCAAATAAAATATTCAATCCTGTTCATTATTAGTTGCTTTGAGATTATCGTATAAAATAAAAAAGACAATGGCAATGTCAAGATCATCTAAATTCATAAAGATAATATTGTGAACTTTCCAATGGTTTTTAAAGGCAAAGTGATCAAGTGCTTCCAAGGCCTAAAAATAAAAGCTCGTTATGGACGGTTTTTGCTATTTTTGGGAAATTCTCATAAAGTTGTCAAATAATATCTTAACAAACCTTCTGACAATTTCAAAGATTCTTGGCTATTTGAGGCACTTTCTATATCATTTTAAGAGCATTGTACACCAGAAAAACACTAAAATAAAAAATCCAAATTATGCTCATTCTTGGCTGTTTTGGGTTTACCTTCTAAGATCAAAAAGGCAATGCAATGTCATACGTAGTAATTATCAAGCTCATCAAAATTCATGAAAATAATATTGTGAACTTCCCAATTGATTTTAGAGGCATAATGGTCAAGTGCTTACAATACAAAAAATAAGGTTATTATCCATGGTTTTTTGCAATTTCTGGGAAATTTTCTAAAAGTTGTCAAATAATATTTAATAACCCTATTGACAATTCAAGATGTTCTTAACTATTAAAGGCTCATTTTAGATCATTTCAGCAGCATTGTACACCACCAAACACTTAAATAAAACACTCAAATCTTGCTCACTCTTGGCTACTTTTGGATCACTTTCCAATATGCAAAAGATAATAGCAATGTCATAAATAAAAATTATCAAGATCATGTAAATTTATAAAGAGAATAATGTGAGCTTCCCAGTGGGTTTTAGAGGCATAGTGGACAAGTTCTTTCAATTCCCAAAAATGAAGGCGATTATCTATGATTTTTTTGCAATTTTTTAAAAAATTTCAGAAAGTTGTCAAATAATCTTAACAAAGCTACTCGGCAATTCAAAAGGTTCTTTGTTATTTAAGGTCCATTGTAGATCATATCAAGAGCATTGTACACCAAAAAACATTCAAATAAAACACTCAAATCTTCTTCATTCTTGGGAGCTTTGTGATCACCTTCTAAGATAACAAAGACAATGCAATGTCATAAGTAATAATTATTAAGATCATCTAAATTCATAACGATAATAATGTGAACTTCCCAAGGGGTTTCAAAGGCACAGTGGTAAAGTGCTTCCAGGACTAAAAAATGAAGCTATTATCCATGGATTTTACAATTTCTCAAAAATTTTATGAAAGTTGTCAAATAATATTATAACAAACATACGGACAATTCAAGATGTTCTTGACTATTTAAGGTCCGTTCTAGATCATTTCAACAACATTGTGCATCACCAAAACACCGAAATAAAACACTTAAGGCCATGTTCGGCAAAATGAGTTGTTTGAGTAGCGGATAGCTGTTTGTGTAGCTGATAGCTATTTAGGTAGCTAATAGCTGTTAGATTTTAGCTGTTAGCGGATAACTGTTCAATTGAGCTGTTGAATAAATGTGTTCAGTAAATTTAGCGGTTCAGCTAGCTGATTATTATAAATTGACGTAAAAAGATATAAATAATTTGTCAAATATAAATTATTGAAGGGATTTTTTTGTCAAAAAATATGAAACGCTACTTTCAAATGTGAAGAGCTACTATTCTTAACTTTTCAGAAATACTACTTGAAACGCCAAAAGTTACTGCAAACGCTAGTTAAAACACTACCTTACCGAACACAAATATTTGGTTGATTAGTGTTTTGATTTGGTCCAAACGCTAAAAGCTACTCCAAACACTATTGCCGAACAGGGCCTGAATCTTCCTCATTCTTTGTCTGCTTTGGGATCATTTTCTAAGATCCAAAAGATAATACCAATGTCATAAATAGAAATCATCAAGATCATGTAAATTCATAAAGAGAATATGGAGCTTCCCAAGGAGTTTAAGAGCCATAGTGGTCAAGTGCTTCCAATGTAAAAAAAAAATACTATTATCCACAATTTTTTGCAATTTTATGGGAATTTTCGGAAAGTTGTCAAATAACATATTAGCAAACCTACCAACAATTTAAAAGGTTCCTTGCTATTTAAGATCCATTCTAGATCATTTTAAGAGTATTATACACTATAGAGAGGTTTCAGAAAGTTGTTAAATCACAATAGTGATCAAGTGCTTCCAATACCCAAAAATGAAGGTTATTATCCATAGTTTTTTGTAATTTTTGGGAAATTTTCAGAAAGTTGTCAAATAATATCTTAACAAACTTACTGACAATTCAAGAAGTTATTTGTTATTAAGGCCTATTCTAGATCATTGCAAGAACATTATACAATAGAAAAACACTCTAATAAAAGACCCAATCTTACTCATTATTGGTTGCTTTGGGATTACCTAATATGATAAAAAAGACAATGGCAATGTCATAAGTATAAATATCAAGATCATCTAAATTCATAAATATAATACTGTGAATTTGTAAATGTGTTTCAGAGGTATGGTGGTCAAATGCTTACAAGACCCAAAAATAAAGGACATAATCTATAGTTTTTTGCAATTTTTGGAAAATTTTCGGAAAGTTGTCAAATAATATCTTAACAAACTTACTGACAATTCAAGAAGTTCTTGGCTATTTAAGGCATATTCTAGATCATTTTAAGAGTATTGTAAACCGAAAATACACTAAAATAAAACACCCAAATTATGCTCATTCTTTGCTACTTCGGGTTCACCTTCTAAGATCAAAAAGATAATGCAATGTCATAAGTACTAATTATTAAGATCATCTAAATTCATAAAGATAATATTGTGAACCTCTCAAGGGGTTTGTTTCAGAGGAATAAAGGTAAAATGTTTCAAAGACCCAAAAATGAAGGCTATTATTATCAATGTTTTTCTTACAATTTCTGGGAAATTTTCTGAAAGTTGTCAAATAATATTTTAACTAATGACAATTCAAGAAGTGATTAGTTATTAAAAGCTCATTCTACATCATTGCAGCAACATTGTACACCACCAAAACATTGAAATAAAACACTCAAATCTTGCTCATTCTCAGCTACTTTTGAATCACCTTCTGAGATCCAAAAGATAATAGCAATGTCATAATTAACAATTTTTTTTAAAAAAATAAAAATTCTTTGACCTGCCTAGTTTTGCAGCACACAAACTAGAAGCTTGTGGATGCCTTGCCAAACTGTGTTTCACTTGAGCGCAGTTTTTGTGATTCATTGCAACTTCATAGAAAGGCAAAATGCACCTGCTGATTCTTCCAAGAAGCTCTTCTCTGCTGAATTAGAGAAGTGCAACGTTGACTGGGTTGTTACTGCTTGTGGTATCTTACGTGGTAACCTATTCTGTCTATTACTGTCAACTGTTGTTACCCAGGAAAATTTTCTCAATTTCTGTTACCTTACTTGGTAAACCAAAAAAAGGGGGAAAATGATAGAACAGCCTGTAATAACAAGCATTGAGAACCATGCTTTCCGTGAGTCCCCTTCGGCTTAGCTTGTTATTATAGCAGCTACTACTGACTGGATGACTATAATCCCTTTTTTATTCAACTGTTGGATAACCTCTGTTTGAGGAGTTGTTTCAAGATGAGTGTCTTCCTCTTGTAGGTGAAACCACTGCTAGCTGTCACGACTGTCCAAGCCATCAAGGGAAGAGGGTCATTCATCCCACCTGTGGATTTCGTTTTGGGCTTTACCCCGAAGTTAAATGATGCCTGCGTCGCCCTTGCTAAGGCTGCGTTGGTCATTTGCATAGGTTCTTTCGTGAGACCTTTGTTGGTTTACTTCCAGTGCAACTTTTGAAACTGTGAAATTGTAATCTTTGTATTTATTGGCTTGTATGTTTGTTGCTAGTTCCTATATCATGAGCATCTATGTGAGTGTGGCAAGGGATCTGTTGAATGCCTTCCATGGAGATTAAATATATTTTAAAAGGACACTGGAAGTTGTTAATTAATATGGCGTTTATAACGCTGGAAATCTGGAATATTAATGCAAGCAGGAGACACTATACTTGTGCAAAACCAGTGCTATCAACGAGTATTACAAATTGTAAAATTTAATAAACAATACTTAGAGCATGTTTGGCCTAATTTTTAAAAATTTGTTTTTGTTTTTAAAAAGTGTTTTTTTGAAAATTGCTTTTGAGGAAAAATTTGTACTGTTTGGCCTAAATTAAGAGAGATAAAGATAGAGGAGAGAGAAAAATTAGAATAACGTAAAAAGATAAGAGACACATAGAGAGAATGAGATTCTAGGTGGTTGTTATGGAGTTTTTCCAAAAATTAGAAACAGAAACATGCTATGGGGAGTTTTTTTCCAAAATCGTTTTTGAAAAATAGTTTTAATTTTTTAAAAATTAGTGTTTGGCCTAACTTCAATTTTTAGAATTCAAAAACAGTTTTAAAATCTAGGCCAAACACGACACCCACTTAATTTAGCAATTCTAAAAATTTAATTCAATAAAAGATTAAATATCACTCGATAAGTTTCTTTTCCCTACTGAATGGAGGCCCAAGCCGCAAAAGCTCGAGAAGTTTTTAATTAAATGTTTGATTCCAATGTAAATAGGTTGTGTATGTAACCTATATAATCTTTTAAAAAATTTAAAATATTAATTTTATTGTTTTAATTTAAATGCATGTCATTGATTTGGGTTGAAGGTCAGAATCCTTGACTCTGACCCGAGCCTCATTGAAGTCAAGTACCCTCATTTTAAGGGTCATTTTGGGTTCAGATTTTTTTAAAAAAACTTATCCAGACTCTCATTTTTGCATGTTGGATCTGTGCCAATAGGGGTGAACAAGTGGAATCGAATACCTGATTTCAAATCCGAACTCGGTTTAGATTCGGTGGGTTCACACTTGAACCCAGTCAAACCGGGTCCGGATATGGTCCAATTTTCCGGACCCGGTTGGAATTGGTCCGAGACCTATAGTGAAAAATTAAACTTAAATTGCGGACCCATTATCCGTATACCCGGTCTAGATATTAAAATATTTGTCGTAAAATAATAAATTTGTTTTAGAGAAGAAAAAAGGATTACTTGGGTTGATTAGAAATACCATGATTTTGATTAAAATACATCAACAAAAGGGTTATATGTTGTTGTTTGCTTGGGTTGATCATCGCCACTGTCAAGCCACGTGTATGTCAATATCACTGTAGAATTTGGTAAAGATGAGGGAAGATTGGGACCCCAAAAAAAAAAAAAAAAAAAAAGTGGGGGTGAGGGAATGTTGTAACAAAAAGTAAGCGGCCCAAGTCGTGTCTAGACTTTACAGACCTGTCGGGTCCAGGTCGGATCTGGTTATAGGTCCAAAAATTAAATGGGTAAGCGGCCCAAGTCGAGTCTAAACTTTACAGACCTGTTGGGTCCGGGTCGGATCTGGTTATAGGTCCAAAAATTAAATGGGTCCGGGTCCAGTCGGACCCGACCCAAATCTGACCTATTACTATCCCTAATTAGGCCTTAAAATATAGAAAAAAAAAGAAAAAGTTACAGCATCGAAACATCGTCCCACATCGTTCCTGCAGCAAATCGTTTGAAGGGGGCGAGTCTATATAATGCTGTACTTGATATCTACCACCACATTTTTGAGCTTTTGAAAAATTACTCTGGGGAATCAGGTAGCGCAAATGTTAAATCATCACTTTTTACTATTTCTTTAAATTTAGATTAGATCTCAATGGTAATCCCCATTAAATTATTGCAGATTATATGTGTCTGACAGTCTGTTCTACAATCATAGGTACTTACGGCGATTGGCTAAAAGTATCAGCTCTGTCGCCACTCTTCGTATCCCTTGGGAAAATGGCAGCAGCTTTGCAATCTATCCTCGGCGATGGAGTTAATCTGTAAGATTTAATATGTGATTTTTTTCTCCTCTTCAATTTAGTGTTTCTGGTGTCATAGGTAAGTTTCGAGAATCTTCACAATTTTATGCCTACTTGGCTTTGCCTTTATGTGAGATTGTGAGGTTCCTGATGGATGCTTGTGCGCTAATTTCGTATTCGTTTTTAGTTTCTATTTGCGTTTCATGGTGAATCTGCTATTCCTCAGCATGCCAATGTTGATGGGTCGGGGTTTCCTCTTTTGTATTCCGGTAAAAAATTTTTTTGATGGAATCAGAATTGGATGTTGTTGTTGTCATTACTATTTTGCATTTGCCTTAAATCAAAGTCACGTAATTCCAGTGTGATTGATGAACGCATGATGAAGTTTGGATCATCTTCTGTGCATCAACTAGGGATGTCAGTGTTGTTTCTGTGTCGGGTTTCCTCTTTTGGGTTCTGAGTAAGTGAAGTAGTAGTGGGTCTTTGAGAATGGGAAGCTAATGTTCTTGTTTTGTTGGAGTAAAATATCCTTTAGGTTGACACATACCTATATATGTAAGTGATTGATTGCCAAATATCACATGTTGCATTAGACCAAGATCAGATTTTGCCTATCATCATTGTATTTGCACTTGTGCGTTCTTCATGAATTGGCATTGTAACCTATGAGTTCATCATTCAGATGTTGGGTTTGGCTTCTGTTTGATGGAAACTGTTTGCTTGCAATTTCTTCATATTTTAGGCCACATGACTTACTGCCCGATGATGCCGTGCTTTATAATGCATCTGGGAAAGCAGTGCTACAGATTGACTATGATGACCCTGATGATGAATTGGCTTATAATAGTAGGCAACGCAAACGCTACATTGGCCTTGCTTTGGCACACTTCAATGCCAAAAACGTTGGTGAAACTTTTCTCAACTCCATTATTCAATCTGTGTATTGCAGCTCTTATTTTGATCTTTTTTTTGGAAAATTGGATAAACCAATCTTTGGGGCAATTGGACGAACATATATGAACTTTTTTCTTGGATGTTAGAGGTGATTGTCATCCAATTGCCCCAAAGATTGGTTTATTTTCATCTAATTTTCCTTTTTTTTTTGCCATACACTTCTTTCAATTTTTTTCAACTTATTGGCTTTGCAGCACACTGACTATAAGTACGACGCAATTGCGGAAGACAAGTGGTGTTTGCATGGACAAAGTGGCAAAACCATGTTGATTCATTGTGGTTTCACTGCCGTATCAAGTGCAGCTGCAGATTGTGAGCCCTCTGCTAAGCACTTCGTAGCTGAATTGCGAGCAGAGCGTGATGGTGAGGATGGTGAGGAGGTTGTCAGTTCTTGTCGTATTGTAGATGGTGAGAACTTGTACAATATTTTATCTATCGCTTGACTATGCTCTCTGTACCTATAATAATACATCTTGTAGCATCCATTTAGACATTTAGATGGATCTTTGCAACATGGCGTGTATACTATGTGGAGAGGCTTTGACAAAGCTATTCTTGTGAACTTAGTCTGCTCTGTCTTGCTTTTGTAGATTGTGGCATTTTCTGTTACCCTGTATCATTTTAGGGGCAACTATCAATGAGATAGTGTTTGTGTTTAGTTGTCCTGCATGTTGCAGGCTTTTTCTTTGTTCACTATTTGTGTCCTCTGTTTTTCTTTTGCAGGTATTAAAACCGTTGGCTGTGAGTCCTGTGACATTTCTATGTGCAAACCACGTAACCCAAGCACAATGGATATGGAGGCGGATGACACAGATTCTTTGTATGTGACCTTCTCTTGTCAGATTTTGCTGATGGCTGTGACTCTTATTCTTGCAATCTGTTTGGCAAGCTCTCGAGTGTATGCCCGTCTCTGTCTATCTCCTTCAATCTTTGGATGCTATGTTGCATTTGAGCCATCATAATCACATCACGTGGGTTTTCTATACTAGAATAGCACCAGCTTAATCCTGGCTCTCTTGCACATGTGTTCAATGTTTAAATACCTGGTTGACATGTGCCATGATCTTTTGTGTATCTGTAGTGTCCCACCTTTTGGCGGGCATGCAATGTTGCATTGGAATGCTGCTGCTGTTAGAATTAAGCTGGGTGCTATTCTAGTATAGATAACCCACTTGATTATGCAGTTATATGTATTAAATCTCGAATCCTATGCTTGAAGATAGTAAAATTGGATAGGTGTTGCTGTACCCTCTTGATTTTCCAGGTCCTAAAGGTTGATTTCTTGTTTATTTAGTGCCTAGGTTTGCATATTTATTTGTTTTTGTGCTTTTGCTCTTTGTTATTAAATCAATGATACTGTCTATTTACCCTTTTAAATACATAGGGAAGATGATCCACATCCATCTGAGTATTCCCATTGTTTGGCTGATGGGGTGACACTGAGTGAAAAGGCAAAGTTCAGACTTCCTTTTCCAGTGCTTGCATTGGCGTTTTACAACAAGAAGCATGTACGTGGTTTAAATTCTTTTGAGCCAATGTAACGTTACTTTTTGCCATTTCTAGTGAATCTCATCCTCACAATTTGCTTTATCTTGTCATGCTTCTTGCATTTGCAGAAGAAAGACTATAAGCTTGTGGATGCCTTGCCAAACTGTTTTTCGCTTGAAGAAAGCTTCGTGGTTCATTGCAACTTCATAGCAAGGCAAAATGCACCCTCAGATGATGTCTCCAATAAGCTTTTCTTTGCTGAATTAATGAAACCTGAGGATGACTGGGTCGTTACTGCTTGCCGTATATTGCATGGTACCAAATCTCATAAGTTTTATGTTCTATAAATTGTCAACTATTGTAACCCACCTCCCTCCCCCCCAAAAAAAAAAAAAAAGAAAAGAAAAAAGGATTAAAGAAGTAGAGCTCCTTGGAAATGCCCTAACAATCTCATAAGGCTTTTATTTTTCGACCAGTGGATGTGAAATCAAACTGTTTGAAGTGTCGACCCCCAGTCCATATGATTTCTGAATTGCTATTAACAACTAGGTTCACTTACTAAAGCACGGCCAAAATGCTTTCTGATTCAATTGTTCTTTTTATAAAGATGCGTGTGTTTTATCCTTGTAGGCTGTAAAACAACTGCTGGGTGCTACTACTGTACAAGCCGTCTAGGGAAGAGGGTTGTTCATCCTACTCGTGGATTTCGTTTTGGGCTTCACCGTCCTGTTTATCGACAATTGCGTCGTCGATCCTAGAGTTTTCTTGGTCATCGGCTTTGGTCCTTGCTTGAAAACATTGTTGGTTCATCAAGTTATCTTGGTCGTTTGCTTATGGTCCTTGCCTAAGACCGTTGCTTATGGTCCTTGCCTAAGACCGTTGGTTTATTTGTACTCTTTGACTTCTGAAATCGTGTGTGTTGTGTTTATTGGCATGTATAAACTATTTGCTGCTCTGTAGTGTTTTGGACACCTGCACAACCAATCAATGGTAGTTGTCAATCCTCTTTCATGGAAAAGTTAATTTTTGTTTTTTTGGGGACAATTCTAAGCAAGCACCAAACCTTTGAAAATCATTTTAACAAAAGACACGTGCAGTACTAAGATGTTCATAAGTCTGCCCATCTCCCACCGTCTCCCTGCTAATTCCAAGTACTGATGGCTGCGTAAGGATGTTATTTTCACCGTAAAGTCGGCTTGTTGGCCGGGTAGACAAGGCATATTTCACTTCGGTTGGCCAAGGTCAATGTGTAATGTCCCGGCTTCTTGCTAAAGATGTCACATAATTAGGATTTTTCTTAAGGATCTTTAAGGTTAATTTAGGGAACAATTTAATAAACATAACATATTTTTAAGGTTAATTTAGGGAACAATTTAATAAACGTAACATGTTTTTAAAACAATTGGAAGTTGAGTTAGCAACCTTTTTTTTTATAAATAAGTTACAACGAGCCTTGAGCTCACACGGCTTCAAAGTCAGTTAGACTGTTGGGTTCAAACAATTGTATACCATAAAATACAGTATAATGATAATGAAATCTTGGTAGTGACTATCGAGGCTAAATCAGAGTGTTTATGAATGTTAATGTATTTCTAGCTACAAATGTGCTCAAACACTAAATAAGGTTTAAATATCAAGTTTAAAGGTAAGCAGCCCATGCATATTAAGTTCTTTGTGGCTAAAAATCGTTCAAACAGCCTCCAAAATGGTAAAGCTTGCCAAAAACCTAAGTCTTATTTTTGATCTGAAAAGATGTATAAGTAGAGGAATGAGCAACCACAACTCAATGTTGCCTCCCAAAAGCCAAAATAATTTTATACATATATAATAACAATTATACTAATAATGATATTAGCAATTGAGTAGTATCAGAACATAATCTAGGAGAGAAAGTCAGGTCGAAATAAGTCACATTCTTAAATTTTGTATTCTGATGCATATGAGCCAACCTAACATACCATGATACAGGGATTCGGAACGACTCACGGTAAAGTAAAGTTTCGTATCCGAGAGGACTCATGATCTAGAAGTGAAAATCGCTGCCCTCAGGCCAAAATAAGTCACCTTCCTAGATTTTGTATTTTGACACCTATGAGTCGATCCAACGTACCACAGTAAAAGAATTCGAAACCACTCACGCGTATACTCAAGGTTACTACCCGTAATGACTCATGATCTAGGAGTGAAAGTTGCTCACCCTTAGGCCGGAATACATCAAATTCCTAAATTTTATACCGGTAAAGTGTTCAAGCACAGAGAATTAACTTTTCAATTCGCATTATGGTTTTTTATCTCTCTCGTTCCTTTATACGTATATTGATTAAATTGTCTGGTCAGGCTCGAGACGACACTTTAAAGTCTTAAACTCGTTTCCTGACACAAAATACAAGGTTCACAAACATCCCAAGAAAAGGCCTGCAGAATATGAGAGTCCAAAATTGCTGTCAAGACTACCGCGGACAGTAGGGGTCAATAGTTGGCTCCATAATTCATCACGGGAGTCCGCATGGCCAGTGGGTGCTTCTGTTGGAAATCACGGGCTGTCCCACGGCCTGTGGTAGCACCCGTGGTGAGTTTTTTCTGTCCACTTTAGTCACTGCTGGCTACCACGGCCTGCCCCACCGGTTGTGGGGGCACCCGTGGTGGGTGGCAATGGCACCAAAACTCTAATTTTTTTATTTTCTTATTTCTTTTGCGTTTTTTTGGTGGAATATCTATGAAGTACTTGTTTCATTAAATTTTCCAGTCTTCTAACACATTTTAACTCAAAAGAAAATTATTAGGAACTTAGTCTTTTTCATTAGGAGAGGCCATGCTCTTGTTGATCTCATCTTGGAAGACATTAGCCTTTTTCATTCACTACTTGCTTTCCATATTCAGAGGAGTTGTACACTTGATAATATGACTCAGTCCTGATAATGAGTTTGAATAATTGTATTGTGAGACCTAAAAAAATTAATTTAATTCAATAAAACCCCTTTTTTATTAAAAAAATTCATAGTTGAAATTAGGTTACTCTAATCAAAATCCAATTAGGTTCAAGTGATTTTAATCAAATACTTACAGAAGAATTAATTTTTTTAATTTTTTATAATTCTAACTAAGCACTTGTACTGAGATGTCCTTAACTACATATGTAACAGACTGATAATAACAATTTTTCCAGAATATCATAGAATATGGAAATCAACAAGTACATCATACTATTTGTAATTGTCATGCACACAAATGCCCACAGTATTTCAAAGTTTTGGAGAACTCAAAAGCAAGAGTAACAAAGATGCAACATAAGATAACCAAACTAGTCCTACAATCAAACTGCAAGAATTTCACAGTCCCCATGTGCTTGATGGCCTTTGGCTGACAAAATTCTGCAATATAAGAAAACAAAGTAAATAATTAATTATAGATTTAAAGTGAAACTGATATATTAATTAAAATAATGACATATGTATATTACCTGAAACTGGTTGAACTTTGGGCAATGAGTGACTAACCTAGGAGATAGGTCCATCAAGCTCAGAAGGCAAAGGAACTGAGAGTTTGTATATTTTGAGCAAGACACTAATATCCCCCAAGTTTCTTCCCATTCCCAACAATCCAACATTGGCCGGCCCTCTAGAGTCTTGATACACAAAATATACTCCGGATGTACAACCAAGTGTAAGAGCTTGTGCATTAGAAACATATTTCAAGCCAAGAATCACCACAGTGTGAGTTCCTTGAAGTTCCTTCTCTCTTCCCATGTAGACCTTGGCATTGGATGATCTATAATCCTTCTTTATTGCCATGGTTCCGAGCAAAGGACCACTTTGCAACCATGTCTTTAAATGACTCACTTTCTGCCACTTTCCCATTTTGTCCCTCATTCCGTGTCCATGCATACGATCCTCTTCAGCAAATGTCTCGTTTAGAAAGGAGGATATTTTGAAATGGAGACGGTTCCATAGAGGAACTCCATTTGTTTCAGAGAATGTCAGAAGTGTGGAAAGGTTTGAGTTTGGTGGCGTTGAACGTTCATACTCCCCCTCAATAAGACATGATTCACTATGTCATCGTCTACTAGATATACGGGATTTGGATGTGCATCTGCGTACTGTAGACGGAGCTGATACTCGATGCAACGAGCCAATGCCGCAAATGTACACCCACCTTAAACCAACACAATATATACTAATTAGTGATTAACAAAATAATACTTAAAAATATATACTAATTAGTAATTAACAAAACAGTACTTCATATTTAAGTAGAGTAAAATCCATAACTTACCTTTTGTTTGTTGTAAAGGCTCACGTATTAGGGGTATGTTGTTTTGAGGCCCGAAAGTTGTCCACTCTTTGTAAGACATGATTCTGTGATCAATGAACAACACTTGATCATTTAAGATTAAAATAGCTTTTTTCTTCTCTCTAAAATACAACATAATAGAAGAAAAACTATAATTTGATATTTAGTATTCATCACACTTAACGTATGAAAGTTGACAAATAATTCTTCTAATCCCTTATACCACTTGGGAGGCAGAAGACATGATTGAGAAGGATCAAGGTGTTCAGAGGAAGAGCTTGGTTGTGCGAGACTTGTTGTGTTCGTGATGATGTAGATTTGATATTAAAATTCCCTCGTGGCTAAGAAATAAATTATTATGTAGTTGATATTTGAAATAATGTGAGAATAAGAGAATTAGAGGTGACTTAATACACTCAAATTCGGTGTCTTAAACTTACGAGCAAAGGGAAGAAGGAAAAGGACCACCACAGGTAGCTCCTTGGCCATCACCGGTGGTCCCTTAGCAGCCACAGGCCGCGGAAAGGTTCAGCAGAGGCAGCCAGCAAGTTCTGGCTGCCACGGTCACCACCACAAGCAGTGGTGCAGACTGCAGCAGTGAAATTGGCCGCCACAGCTTGTGGTGCTGACCATGTATGGGGATAAGACATTTGGTTAAAAATAAAAGAAATAAATATGTATGTGCCTAATATGGATGTTGAGATGTAACTATATACGTATATAGAATGGTGAATGTGTGTACAAGGTGAAAAAATACTAAGTATACGTGAAGATTATGTATGTTGAACTAGTAAGAATTATATTTCACAGGATGGAAACAAATAAATGTAAAAGACAAACAATACGCACGTATAAAAAAATAATAATTAATGGTAACCTTGTGGCTTGGTACGTACGCATGTATGGATGTAAGAGTGATTCATAGATACAAATGATTGGCGTAGGCTATGAACGATGACGGTTATATATGTAGATAATGTAAAAATTTCATGTGAGATAGAATCCTATCAGACTTCCTTTGTATCTTGGTAATTCAAAAGGCAAAAGGGATAATGATATGGTAGATATACATACTTTTAGATCACGTGAAAGGTTCACGTAATATTGATCAAGTCTTGGTGAATTTCTCCTACTAGTCATATGAAAAAGAATGAGGTCAAGCATAGTTCAAAGTGCATAGGATAGGTAATGATGGATGTCAGGAGTATACATCTGGGAACGCTATGTATATCAAGAAAAAGAATGTGTTTATCTACAGGGGAGCTGTGACTGCGGAAATAGTGGACACTGACTAGAGATGGACACATGAGTTGGATCGATTAATAAGGAAACGATTGATGGGAAATCAGAAAGTGTCGACAGATATGGGCGAGATTAACCAAGGTACCACAGACATATGGGTTAGGAGGTTGTATACATTGGAAAAAAATAGTATACATATATACAAGAGGTGAGGTGTGGTTCAGAAAGTAATGAACCTTGGTTAGACAAGGACATAGGTGATAAAGGGAAGACGAGTAAGGATTGACAAAACTCTCATAGGATAGACGAGAAACTAGGGATGAAAACTATAGAAGAATATTCAAGCATGCGATGGTCCATGTGTTCTTAGGGGGCTAACTAAAAGGTGATTAATTGACCTTTTCAATTATGTTTAAGTGGCCCCCAAGTAAAATACACTGGGGTGAGTGCGCATGCAGAGCCAGTTCCCAAATAGGTAGTGGAGTACATGGAGGCACCCTTAGTATTTTATTGTTATCTATTCATGGTCTTCACTAAGTAAGATCAGAGCCATGCCTAAAATAAAGCTTGAGACGTGTTGTGTGTGTGGACCGAATTCAAATAGGCACTCCAAACACACATAGAACATATATGTACAGACTTATCACAAAAATATATGGTGTTTGCTCAGGCTCATCACAAAAATATTTCAAATAGACAAATAAAATATTATTCTACTTGAGTGAATTTTAAATTATTCTACAAAAATGTTGTCTAATAACAAGAACAAATGGTCTTTCACTATAATACGATACGAGACATACTTCTATCAATTTGGGCAACTCTTTGTACACATGTAGAATCCACTTATTTTTCCATTTTTTTAATTAAAAAAATAAAAAAATGGTGGCAAATGGATCATTCAATTTAGGTTCACATTAGATTAAATTAATAGGCCATATAATGTTCGAGTTGATAACACCAAGATATAAGTAACATGTATTTATATTTTCCATAGTGTCATGTAAGGGTTAGGTCATGAAGATTAATTAGGCAGGACTAACTTAACCCTCATGTGGATTGACATAGCCCTGACCTAAATTTGACCTTGCGGGTACCCTCTGTTGAGCTGTTTAGATTCGAACCTCATGCAATCTTATACACAAAGTGACATTTCACGTAAAGTTTCATTTCTCTAGCGAATAGCCTAAGATCGACATCTAAAAGGAGGCTCATGAAACAAATATAATGATTAATTTAGCAAACAACACTTAGTTTGGCAATTATTAAAATTTTCAATAAAAGATTAAACATCGTTCGAGACCCTCGACTCTGACCCGACCCTCGTTGAAGTTGAGTACCCTCATTTTAAGGGTTGTGTTGGGTTGATAGTTAAAAAAAAAAGCCCTCATTTTTTCCGATTGGATGGTACCCAACCCTTTTAATAAGGACTAATCCTGAGTTACCTATTATTCATTTACCCTAATTGAATATAATATAAATATCATTTAAAATTCTTGTGAGAAGTTCCATTTAAAAAAAAAAAACCCTTATAGGAACAAATTCATACTATTCTTATATTTACAACTAAAAAAACAGTTGGGTTTTGGCTTTAAAGACAAACAAGTTAGACATGTATGAAATTGTAGAAAGAATTTGTCCAGAATCTACTTTAGATTTGGTTGGAATAGGTTGAGACTAAATTCATACTAAAATTAGATATGAATAATAGAAACTTAAAATAAACTACTCAAATTTACAATTTTTATTTAAATTGCTTTCAATTTTCTTACAACTATGATATTAAATTAATACATTTCGTGATAGAATTGAACAAACATTTTCTAGCACGGTGGAGAATAGAACAATCTGAATGTGACCTGGAAATGTGTTGTTAAAAATGAAATTCAAATTGTCATCAATTTTCAAGAAAGACTAGGGCAAAAATTGGAGCAAATTAAGAAAGACTAGCCTTGGGCATCATATCCTGGCTTCCATTTTCAAACCCAGATGATGGCCTTTTAGGCTGTAGAAAGTAATAAGGGGTAAAGGGTTTGCAACTTTTGAGAATTTAAGCAAGTCCATTAGCTAAGACTAAAAAAAAAAAAAAAAAAAAAGGGTTTCTCAACATTTTGAAAAATGGGGTTTACTTGAGTGAATTTTAAATTATTCTACAAATATTTGCTTTACTTGACTGATTTTTCAATTCAGGTGTGCAAGTAAATTAAATGACAGATTTTTCAATTCAACCATTTCAGTAGAGGATCTTTGCTCAATAGCTGTAGGAAAACATGACAGTGGCGTTCATGGAAAAGGGCAACCCCAATGTATAAACATGGTATATTCAATTTCGTCCACAAGAAACTCAAGTAAATCATACAAAAACAAGAGAGAGACCATACCTTGACAAGAAACTCCCAAGCTAGCAGCTCCTCTCTTCTCTCTCTCCCTTTGTCACTTTCCTTCTCTCTCAGCTCTTCTCTTCTCTTTCCTTTTTCTCTCAGCCTCACTGTGGTGTGTGGTGCATTCCTTTATCTTTTCCTAGCTTTTATCTAATTTTTCTCTCTCCCTCTCTCACTCTTTCAGCTTCTCTCTGTGTCGTCCGTACGTCAATGCAGTGCTGGGCAAAGGCCAATGCCACAATGGTGCAAGCCCCTTGGAGTTGGACCTCCCCTTCCCAACAAAAGCAAAACGCCAAAAAGATATGATTTCACATTTCCCTGCACACAAAATTATTGTGAAATGAAAGAAAATAATTAAATTTAATTTAGTGTAATATATATATGTACATATAAATTATAATCACCTACATAAAGTAAATTAATGAGATCAATTATTTCATATACTCCTTGTGTTTTATGAAAGTTGTCAAAAGTTTTTATTTTAAATATCTAATAATATTGTTAAAAATTATGTATATAATAAAAAAGGTGACCTTTCATTTAAAATATGTGAGTGATAAATGATGTCTCTTTAAATTTTTATATTTCTAAAGTTTGATAATTTTTAGGGGCGGAGGGAGTAAGAGTTAATATTTTTACAAGTTATCCAACCAAAAAAATCCATCCAAATTTATGGACAGTCATATATGTTTGGGTACCGTTTTTAGATTTGTTTTTAGCATAATTACAATCATACCTATTTCACCCCTAATAAAAAATGTAAAATCATTTTATTTGAAAAAAATGAAAAATATATTGGTTTTTATTGATACAGAAACTCAAATATATCCATCGTATTCGTATTTAATCAGTCCGCCCAAATTGACAAGTTTTTTACATACTATGCCCACTGAATGTAATTAATTATTATTTTGTGTAAATTAATATTTTTTCAAATTAATAAATATACGAGGTCAATATTTGTGTGAAAACTAGGGATTCAAAAAAATGACCTATAGCCTATATGGAAGAGGGAACAACCATTTGTGTGAAAAAGACCCTTCATAGCCAAAATGAAAAGCGATGCACTATTTTGATTTCCGCATGTTAAAAAACCCTAAAAGCAAGACAAATTTCAAAAAGCAACTTGCCTTTTTAAATGCAGTGTAAGAGATTGTTCTGAAAAAGACAAAAACAAATGGAACAAAAATCCTTTTACTATGATATGAAACATAGTACTCTTTTTACAAATATAATTAAATAATATCTACACTACATATTTTTAATTTGCTTAAAAATGAATTGTGGATTGATTAATGTATAGGTGAATCAATCCAAGGTTAAAGAATTAGACCTCATAAATTGATCGTTCAATTTAGACATGAGTCGTCTTAAATTCAAGATGAGTCATATTTTACGTCAATGATATTTCTTTCTGATCGGCTTAGATAATTTTCAATTTGGATTGATTTTGGGTTATGTTGGACAAATAACATGTCTTACAAAATAAGCAACTTGTACGAAAATTTTCTAATATTAGTCAATTTAGTTCAGATCAAATAGTTTTGCGTTTATTTTCGAGTGTCAAGTTGGAGATGGGTACGAAATGTATTTGAATTTTGAGCAATTTTTTATAGCGTTGTCCGCATAGAATGCTCTCTGAACCATGCATAGCATAACATATATAGGAAGACTCACAAGATTTATTCATTTTTTTATTGGTCAATAAACTAATATAAGTATATATATATATAACTTCATATTAGACTAACATTATAATTTGATAGCAAAACTAACCCAACAAACAACTATAAAAAAAAAGTTTGATTCTTTAGTAGCCCAACTAAACTCCCATGGACAAATAAGATTGGACTAGATTGGCTTTTTTCAATGGAGATCAATTCATATAAGCCTTAATTAGTATTTCTTTTCAATTGTTCCATAAAGGGAAAATCCACCCAAATTCATAGACATTCAAATGTATTTGGGGTTCATTTCTCTCATTTGATTTTTGCATAATCGCATATCTTGTGAACTTAATGCATTCCCTCCATTTTATTCAATTTGGTATTAAATCTTCCTAAACATCTACTAATCAAACTCTCTTAATTACTAGAATTTAAATTTAGTAAACATAACGTTACGTTATCTACGTAAAATATTTGCTTCCTCCTTATAAAGTCACAATCTTTCTATACATACAATATATATATATATATATATATATATATATATATATATATATATATATATATATATATATATAATTTCAATTTTCTTATTCATTTTAATTGAACATGATATAGATTGTTATATATAATTGATCATTAACAAATGTCGGGTTAATAACCTTAAATTTTCTTCTTTTTTTTTACATTACTAGATTCTTTCAAAATGAAATGGTGAAAAAGAAAGAAATGGTAAAGCTAAAATAGCCAATTCTCTCGCCTACTCATTCTTGATACGAGATTTATTAATTGTCATGCACAATTATTTATATTTCTTAAAATTTTTAAAATAAAATTGGTAAAAATACAATATATTATTATTTTTATGTAAATTAAATTATATCAAATTAATAATGTTCAATGTCAATATTATGGAAAAAAAAAGAAAGAAATTGACACTGAGGAAAGTATATTTGGGGTGAAAAGAACCCTGACTCTGATAACTAACATAAAAAAGGAAGGTACTTTTTGTATTTGTGGAAACAAGCAATACCCAAAAGGGAAGCTAATATGCAAAAAGCTGGTTGCCTTTTAATCTACTAGTGCTGCGTGGTAGCTTTTGGACTGGTTCCCCTGTTTTGAGCAGTTCTCAATATCTGTATCTTACTTGCTAAACCAAACAAAGGGGGAAAAACAATAGAACAACCTGTATACAACTAACAAGTATTGAGAACCGTGCTTTCCGTAAGTCCCCTTCAGCTTAGCCTGTTATTATAGAAGCTACTGCTGACTGGATGACTCTCAAAACACCATGTCGTATGGAGAACGAGCCAGTTAATATGGACCTTGCCATTGTTCTTATCTTCAACAATTGATAAGAAACTTAGTTATTGGAACCACTGATACATGTGAATTGTGTTGCTATTTATGAACCAATCAATTAACTAAAGGTCCCTTTTTTATTCAACTGTTGGATAGCCTCTGTTTGAGGAGTTGTTTCAAGATCAATGTCTTCCTCTTGTAGGAAAAACCATTGCTGGCTGTCATTACTGTTCAAGCCATCAAGGGAAGAGGAGAGGGTCATTCATCCCACCTGGGGCTTTTGTGATATCTTTTCACTCCTCTTCCCTTGATTTGATCTTTAGCAAGAGAAAACCGTTCAACTTTGTTGGAGAACCACCACCAGAACATGTTCCATAATGCATGCCCTCATGCACTACCTCCATCTCATTTTGTGATATCTTGAATTTCTGAGTGACAATTTTGTAAGTCTCAAGTTTCAAGGATGTGAAACATTTGGAAACAGAACAGTATCAAGCACTTGCGCTCTAGGAAGAGAGTGTTTTCAGAGATTCAAAACAACAAAATAGGACAAGATTTCATCAGGAACGTAGTTTTTCTCTCTTATTTTATCATGATCTTTGGATACCAGTCATTTTAGTGACCAAGCATGGAATAGATCTTTCATGTGGACTGGTAGCTTCATCAAGTGAAAAGTCAAAATGGTGAAACTGTCGTCAAATCAGGTGAAACTTTATACTCACCCAAACCGCAACAAGCAACATCAGTGTTTCGGGCATGATGAAGAGAAACTACAATATAGTTACCAAAACCGTAGAGTTTTCCGTGGAAGTTGGGCTTCACATCCATAGTAAAATGGCTCTCCAACCAATAGGTCAACCTAGAAACAAATAAGCACAATTACTTAGCAGTTTGGATTGACTTTTGTAGAGGCAAAAGCTCAGCTACTGCTAAAGACAGAGAAAGCAAGGATCGGTAACTCCTCCAAGAGCGGGTCCCACTTTGGTAGGGTCTAAAGAGATCCAACTGTAGGTAGCCTAGCCTATGCAAGCATCATTTCCATTGGAGAGACCAATTCCAAGAGACACATTAAAAACAGTTTGAAAAAACTTTTTGAAGTTGAAACTCTCTTGAAACACAAAGACTAATATATGTACATTAAATAATAATGTCAAGTGTGTATGTGGGTCTGTGAGAGTGCGTGTGTGTGTGTGTGTGAGAGAGAGAGTGTATGTGTGTGTAGAGACAAAAGCACAAGCAAAAAGAAACAATGCAGCCCAAATTGATATATTTGATTTGAAATATAAAAATGACACAACAATGAGCTAAAATGCAAAGATCAGTCTGACACACAAGAGAGCAGTAAACACGAGATTGCCAAATTGCTTCTAAACTTATATCAGAATACAGTTCATACACCTAATCTCAAATTTCTCTATCCATTCCCACATTTTCCTTCTTGGTGTAATTTTCACAAGAATTATGAAACGGAATTAGTGGGATTACTTGTTCTTTTGTCCATGCATTTTTTTATGACTTCTTCCAAAATTAAAGTTTTACGGATAGTTGTCTCCTTCTAAAGTGGAAAAATAATAGGGGTTTGGGGAACCCATGGTATGAATAGTCGTCCCCTTCTCAAGTGAAGTGCTTATTTACTTTAGGTGCATGAGTTTTTTAAAATAAATATGAATTTAGTAATAAAAGTTAAAATACTTCAACTTTATAATAAATCATATACAAATAGAAGGTTTTTAGCCTTCCTAATTCATCACCAGCAACTCTGTCCTTTTCTTCTCTGCCCGTGGAAACACCCCCCTCCGGTCTTTTTCTCTCTGTGTCAGACATCTGTCAAAAGAATCCGGCGTGTGCAATTGCCTCTGAGTAGCCATCCCCAACATCACACTTGTTGCTATGTTTTTCTCTTTTCTTTTGATAATTTGTATCACAACCAGGTGAAATCAACCAATCCAAAAAAGCCATCTAAGAGGGCTGTCCCAAACAAAACACCCAACAATACATATCAGCAAAAAGGAAACAAAATTTTTACCAAATACAGCACAAACAAACGCATCACAGAGCACAGAATTTCGGTTGAATGCAGATATACATCAGCAGTCATCTTGTTTCTGAGTTGTCACACACAGATAGAGAGATGGAGACAGCAGGGAAGTGTAGGCGACCAACTAGAGACAGATCTTTTCATTGGCAAGAGGAGTGGGAAACAGAAATAAGCTACAGTATTTCGATTTTGATTTTTAAAATATATGTCAGCATGTGTGTGTAACAATTCACCAATGCCAAGTAAAATTCTGGTGAAAATTTGTGCCATGGAGTAAGGTTTGAGCTTAATATCATACCAGAGGAAAACAAAAAGGCAATTGATAATTTAAGAGGTTCTTGACTATTTAAGGCCCATTCTAAATCATTTCAAGAGCATTGTATATCGGAAAAACACTCAAATAAAACACCCAAAAATCACTTTCTAAAATTAAAAAGAAACAATATTATGGCTATATCATAAATAGTAATTATCAAGCTCATCTAAATTCATAAAGAAAATATTGTGAACTTCCCTTGGGGCTTAAGAGACATAGTGGTCAAGTGTTTCCAATACCCAAAAATAAAGGCTATTATCCACGAATTTTTACATTTTGTAGGAAATTTTAGAAAATTTGTTAAATAATATCTTAACAAAACTACTAACAATTAAAGAGATTCTTGGCTATTTAAGGCTCATTCTAGATCATTTCAAGAGCCTTATACACAAAAAAAAACACTAAAATAAAACACCCAAGTTATGCTAATTTTTTGCTACTTTGGGTTCGCCTTCTAGGATCAAAAAGATAATGCAATGTCATAAACAATAATTATCAAGATCATCTATATTCATAAACATAATATTATCCATTTTTTTGCAAGTTTTAAAAAATTTTTTAAAAGTTGTCAAGTAATATTTTAAAAAACCTACAGACAATTCAAGAGATTCTTGACTATTTAAGGTCTATTCTAGATCATTTCAACAACATTTTACACCACCAAAATACTAAAATAAAACACTCAAATCTTGCTCATTCTTGGCTACTTTGGAATCACCTTCTAAGATCCAAAAGACAATACTAATGCCATAAATAGATATTATCAAGATCATGTAAATTCATAAAGAGAATATGGAGCTTTCCAAGGGGTTTCAGAGGTATAGTGGTTAAGTGCTTCCAAGACCCAAAAATGAAGCCTATTATCCACGATTTTTTGTAATTTTTGGAAAGTTGTCAAATAATATCTTAACAAATCTACTTACAATTCAAGAGGTTCTTTGCTATTTAAGTCCCATTCTAGATTATTTCAAGATCATTATACACTAGAAAAACACTCAAATAAAATACTCAATCTTGCTCATTATTGGCTGCTTTGGGATTACCTTATAAAATCAAAAAGACAATGGCAATGTCATAAGTATTAATTATCAAGATCATCTAAATTCATAAACATAATACTATGAACTTTCCAATGGGTTTTAGAGGCATAGTGGTAAAGTGTTTCGAAGACCCAAAATGAAGGTTAAAATCCATGGTTTTTGCAATATTTGGAAAATTTTCTAAAAGTTGTCAAATAATATTTTAACAAGCCTACAGACAATTTAAGAGATTCTTATCTATTTAAGGCCCATTGTAGATCATTTCAGCAGCATTGTACACCACTACAACACTGAAATAAAACACTCGAATCTTGCTCATTCTTGGCTATTTTGGGATCACCTTCTAAGATTCAAACGACAATGTCAATGTCATAAATAGAAATCATCAATATCATCTAAATTCATAAAGATAATACTGTGAATTTCTCAAGGGGCTTTAGCGAATAATGGTAAAATGCTTTCAAGACCCAAAAATGAAGGCTATTATCCATGATTTTTGCTTTCTGAAATTTTTTTGAAAGTTGTCGAATAATATTTTAACAAAGTTATTGACAATTAAAAAGGTTCTTAGCTATTAAAGGCTCATTCTAGATCATTTTAGCAGCATTGTACACCACCAAAACATTGAAGTAAAACACTCAAATGTTGCTCATTCTTGGCTACTTTTTGATCACCTTCTGAGATCCAAAAATAACAGCAATGTTATAAGTAGAAATCATCAAGATCGTGTAAATTTATAAAGAAAATACTGTGAACTTTCGAAGGATTTCAGAGGCATAGTGGTCAAGTGCTTGCAAGAGTAATGCTCTAATCCACAATTTTTTGTAATTTTTGGAAAATTTTCGGAAAGTTGTCAAATAATATCTTAACAAACCTACTGACAATTCGAAAAGTTCTCGGCCATTTAAGGCCCATTCTAGATCATTTTAAGAGCATTTTACACCAACAAAACATTGAAATAAAACACCCAAATGTTACTCATTATTGGCTACTTTTGAATCACCTTTTGTGATACAAAAGATAATAGCAATGTCATAAATAGAAATCATCAAAATCATTCAATATATAAAGAGAATATTGTGAGCTTCCCAAGGGGTTTCAGAGGCATAGTGGTCAAGTGCTTTCAAGACCTAAAAATGAATGCTCGTATCAACTATTTTTTTGCAATTTTTGGGAAATTTTCGGAAAGTTGTCATATTATATCTTAGTAAGTCTACTGACAATTCATAAGGTTCTTTGCTATTTAAGGTCCATTCTAGGTCATTTCAAGAGCATTCTACACCAGAAAAATACTCAAATAAAACACCAAAATTTTCTTCATTTTTTGCTGCTTTGAGATCACCTTATAAATAAAAAAGACAATGCAATGTCACTAGTAGTAATTATCAAGATTATCTAAATTCATAAAGACAATATTCTGAACTTCTCAAAGGGTTTTAGAGGCATAGTAGTAAAGATCTTCAAGACCCAAAAATGAAGGTTATTATCCATGGTTTTTTGCAATTTCTGGGAGATTTTCTGAAAGTTGTCAAACAATATTTTATTAAACATACAGACAATTCAAGAGGTTTTTGGTTAATTAAGACTCATTCTAGATCATTTCAGCACCATTGTACACCATCAAAACACTGAAATAAAACACTCAAATCTTGCTTTTTCTTAGCTGCTTTGAGATCACCTTCTAAGGTTTAGAAGACAATACCAATGTCATAAATAGAAATCATCAAGATCATTTAAATAATGTGCTTTATTTGTGACAAATATATGTGTGGCATTAAGTGTGTCCTTTGACTCGTAAGTGATTACCTAGTCAACTTAGTTGAATTAGTTGATTGTAAATTGCCCATTAAGGTGATATGTGAATGACTTGTGTATGTTGAGTGTGTGACTTAGTGTGGTTGGATTTCTATTTCTGTTTCACTATTCGTTGATTTCGTGGTGGGACTACTCTGAACTAGAGACCTCTACCCCTAAGACTTACACAAGTATTCAACATTTTATTGAGTATCCTTATATACATCTAATGAACCTATGTAATGTAGACTTGACTTTAAACCTCTAAAAGAGATAAAAGAAAAGGGATATGGTACATTGGCGTAATGGAAAAGAAGTAGAGAATTTAAATTATGTAATTTTCGGACTAAGGCTAGAAACTGGAGCTTGTTTTGGTGATATTTAACATTTGTTTAAGCATTCTTTGATGGTAATTACGGTACGTAGTTTAGGTTGTACGTAAACCCACATAATCAAAATTATAGTGGAGACCAAAGTTTGAGCTTGAAGTACACCCACCGTAAATGAACTATGTTGGTGAATTGGTGGGTCAGGAAATGTAATATTGGAAATTTAACGACATATATTAGCCTGTGGCTATTTAGGGTACGTGAGAGGGGAATCAAATGTTACGAATCCCTATCGATTGATACTCAACGAAGGTCTGTAAGTAGAAAGTTAGTATTAGTTTGTGACCGATTATGGTTTTAAGGACTCATGTGGAATCAAATCAACAAAGAGGGAGGTTAGAAAGAGGTAATAGGAGCGAGTAAGCTTGATGATGACAATCCATGATGATTGGGAATTTTATGGCTAAGTGTGTTTGGGAGTTGGATATCGAGATGGGAATTATTAAATGTTTACTAATTAATGGGATTAGCTCTGGGAAGATAAGAAACGAATCGAATTCTTATTATTTGAAATCAAATATTGAGGACATTATGATTTGGCTAAGCATGTGACATTTAGACCCATATTTTCATGCATACCGGACTATGATGCCTTATGGATGTTTGAAAGTCCAACGCGCTATTTCTAAAGGGGATTTGTCATGATTCAGTTTAGCTGAAATCTCTTTGTTTTGAGAAGTTTTTGCTTTTAGAGAGAATTAATTTTTGAAGATTGCATTCAAGTTTTCTATAAGTATGAGGCATGGTATGCTGAGTTTAGGAAGCATTATGGGGATGGATGCTTGTAAACGGTAATAATATTTGGATTTACAATTGAGGATATTTTTGGTTATATTTGGGAGCCATGGTGAATGAACAGTTGATTTAGCGATTTTCTCTATTTCTACCTGAGCTTTTGGTCGACCAAACGGAGGATGCATTAGTTATAGAGACCTCTACATTAGTTCCAATTCGAAATTCAAAAGGCTTGTGAGAATAGGTCTAAAATAAGCCAGAGTATGAAACCAGAAAGATCTAATTGATTAACATTGAAAGTTGTGCTTTTCACTATTTTGAGTTGCATTGACGTAACTGTATCCCAAGAAGAGTTAATTGATGGATGCTGGAAGCATGCTCTCCGCGGTTTTGAGTTTATAGGTGGCGATTCCTTGTCAGTGACATAAATCTTTTAGAGATAATTCTTCGGGTTCTCTATAAACCTTGGGCGTTGATAAAAATCTTTTATGTTGAGTGCCTTGTTTACAAATGGAGTCTAGAAGTTGTTTTATCACTGGCGTACTTCATTTGGAGTTCATTTGTGTTTCCGGATTCTCGTTGGAGTTAACTATAAGATACTTGGGAGTTAGGTATGCTTAAGTTATACATAAAAAATCTTAAGTTGAAACTTAACTTCCATAAGGAAGAGGTCTCCTGCCACCTATTATAGCTACTATAAGTTGCTAAAAATTCTTATTGGTTATTCTCACGTATTGAGTTGCCGCTCTTAGATTGCTATCTTACTTGGGTGTGACTTCAGTTTTAACTCCTCCATCTTGATTCTTTTCCGGTTTCCATTTATTGTCTCTGACATCTGCCTAGTATACACGTTGACATTACAATGTTGAGTATCTCTCTACTTTCGTGCATTGTGCTTGCCATTGATACAACTACGGACAATTGGTTGAACTAGCTTGACCAGAAACCCTGTTTAGTTTTAGAAAATAAAAGGCAAGAATGTGATGTCAATGTACATAATTGGAATATATTTGGACTTAGTAAGCTTATGTTTCTAGGTTAATAAGTAAATGAGGGAATAGTTAGTTTCTGTATGCTTTGCCTTGACTACATTGACAGGAGTTGGTTCATGTTACTGAATTATTATTAGATCATTGGGTATGGGAAATCCTTAAATATGAAGTATATACCTATGCATCGCTAGAAAGTTAATGTGTTGGTTGCTTAGGTATTTGATTGAGATATTAGTGTTCAATTTAAAACTGAGTGGTGAAATTGTAACTCCCAAGCCAACTTTTTTCCCTTTTCTGGTACGATTTGCTCGTCGAGCACCATAATTGAGTGAGCAGATGCGCAAAAATGATGGTAAAGAGGAGGCTAGAACCCATTAACTTTATTTAATACTTTTAGAACTCACTTTTGTTGACTCTGAAACGATTACCGTTCATATTCCATTAGATTGGATTTGGGATTTCTCTCTAACTGAAAGCTGCTCGAATGATACTTTGAATATTATATTTGGAAAAGGAAATTATACTGATATATAGAGAACTTTCGTATGGAATCCAATAATTGTGATTGAAAATCACTGTTTGATTGAGTTCTATTCCATGATAAGTATACTAGTGTAGTTCTTGTATTTGCGTTTATACTTTACTTATTCTATAGGCTACCTACTCATTACAAATTTAGGGGACAAAATTCTTTTAAGGGGGAAGAAATGTAATACCCATAATCTTATTTGAGGCGCTTATATGAGTTAACTTAGTTAATTAGTTTTAATTAAATAAATTAGGTCGAATCACTAAAATTTATACGTGAATATTTATTCGTGATTTTATTTAAGAGAATTATTATTAGTTTGCGTGATTATGCTTAGTGAAATATATTAATTCCCTCCCCTTAATTTTTTACTCGGACCCAATAATTAAAACCTGAGACAACTTATATTAGTTATTTTTATTTTTTACATAAGATAATCCTAACTAAAAATATATAAGGAAAGAAAAGGAAAAGAAAAAGAGGACTAATTATAATTACGTGGGGGTTAGATAGGTAAGGTGAATGATAAGTGTAAAGGGAAGATGTGAGAAGTGCAAAGGGAAGATGTGCTGGCGTTACCTGATGAAGCCACAGCAAAAGGGAAAAAAAAGAGACTAAGGGGAAAGGGAGGAGGAAAGGCTCGGGGAAAAGGAAAGAAGAGGAACAAAAGAGGGAGCTGGGGAATGAGAGAAAGGAAGAGGAGAGGGAGAACAGAGAGAGAGGGAGAGGAAGCGAGTGCGAGGATCAGAGAGAGGAAGAGGAGGCGGGCGAGCGGAAGAATGGCAGCCGGAGGACCAGAGGACAGCGGTTGGTGAGTGAGAGTAAGCGACAAGCGAAGAGGAAGGCGACGAAACTGGGACCGGAGCTTGCAGAAAAAGAGGAAGGGAGAGGAAGAGAATGACCTAGGTCTACTAATTTAGCAAACCTTCGATCTCTAAGGAATCAAGGTGGGTGGTCTTATACTCTAAAGCTAATAATAATTTCGAAACCCAATTGACTTTATTTGTGAATATTGAATATTTGTGCTATAGGATGAATTTAGGAAGTTGTTATGGCTGAATTGGGACATGAGAAAATTTGCTTGAGCTAGTTTGTTAAGGTCTTATGGGTGATATTGGAAGTTTAATTAGTGACAATGGAATACTTGCGATTTTAGGTGGAGATTATTGGTTAGTGTTTTAGTAGAACCATTTGTGACTTCCTAAATTTTCTGAGTTGAATTCTAAGTAATTATATTGCGAATTAAGGATTTGGAGTATAAAGAGGGAGTATGAGTTCATCTTGATTAATGCACAATTGATGTATGGAAGTAGAAAGCATGTGATTGTTGGGTGAAATTGAGTTTGAAACATATCTGAATCTTTGATATTGAACTGAACTTAAAGATAAGTAGAACTAAAGAAATTTGATTGGTGAAATGAAATTTGGTGTGTTTGTTTCAGTGGAAAATATTTTCTCGTAAAATTATCATTCTATTTTCCTGCGTTTGGTAGCATAAGTGGTGGATAAATATTTTTGGAGGAAAATTGTATCAAGGGAAAATAAATTTCCTTTTATGAGGAAGGAAGTTAATTTTCCTCTTCCTCAATCAAGGGAAAATAAAGTCTTATCAATGGGAGTTTAAGTTCTAAGCTTCTCTTACTTTGCCACCTTTAATTTCTCTTACTTTTTTACATCGATAAAGAGATTGCTAAGATATTCGAGGTTGATATGATAATTGACGATTCTGACAAAATTAAAGAGAGACAAACACAATTCAAATAATTTCCCATCTATTTATTACATAAATTTTCTTCATAATACTCTTTACAAATTAATTATAACTAATGTTTAATATATGATAATAGTTTATTGTATAACTTATATAAGTAATATTCTCTAACTTACCACTCGGTCCCCCGATAAAATTTTCTGATTGCGCCCTTCGTAGCAGGTCACGAGGTCCTCGTGTATCAGGATGCCCATCAACCTTGCGAGCTCAGGTTGATTTTTTCCTGACGAGAAAAGTGGAGCCTTTCAAGAGTTTACTAGAGATAGGTCTTGGGAGCCTGAGTCATGGAGTAGCGCCCCAAAGAAACTGTCCGGTGCTATTTCAAGTCTAAAGTCCTAAAAAGATATTCTGTTTCCGACTGAAAATATTTGAAAGAAAGTGTTGGTGGTTTCACCCCCTTGTTCAAAGTTGATTAAAACATTTATGGCTCCAAAGAATTTCATTAATGAGTATTTATGTTATTATCATGCTATTTTTATTTTCTCAATAATTATTATTGGTAGTACGTGTGAAAAACTTTCCGTTTTAAAAGTGTAGAACTTTTCACGGGGAGGATTGGTGCTCACCCCCTCCCCCACATATTTACTTTGCAGATGCAGGTACCCCATGAGATGGTTTGTTCCGCCCCTTTCCTTGATAGAAATGCCTATGCTTTGGTGGTGGCTTGATGATAGAAGTTTTGTTTTGTGTCTTATGATTCCAACATGTTGCATATATTTAATTACTTATGTAAATACTCAAGGGATATACAGTATAATTGGACTAGTATGTAGAAACCTAGACTAGCAGCTCTGATAAGCCAGGAGCTGGCAATTTTTGTTTTGACTAGGTCATCTATAAGGTTCAACCTCATCCTTGAGGGAGTTGACTTGAAGCGTGTGGCCGTTGAGTTGTATACTCTATGCGTGTGATTTGTCGAGTCCTATTATGGGTTTGGTGCAAGTTTTAAGGCTTTTAGCTAAGGATTAGGCCATATTACGAACAAAACTTTGCCGAAATTTTTAGAAAATTTAAAAACCAAACGAGAAATCACATTAATTAACCTTGGGAGTTCCTTTTGAGAAACTCTGGCCATGTAATACTCCTAGGGTATGAACTGGGGTGTTACAATTATCCACCGTTTTTTGTAATTTTTGGGAAATTTTTAGAAAGTTATCAAGTAATATTTTAACAAGCTACTGACAATTCAAGAGGTTCTTGGTTATTTAAGGCTCAATCTATTTTAAGAGCATTGTATATCAGAAAAACACTAAAATACACCCAAATTATGCTCATTCTTGGCCGTTTTCATTTCACCTTCTAAGATGTTAAAAACAACGCAATATCATAAGTAGTAATTATCAAGATTATCTAAATTCATAAAGATAATATTGTGAACTTCCTAGTGGGTTTCAAAGGAATAATGGTAAAGTGCTTCCAAGACACAAAAATAAAGATTATTATCCATGATTTTTGAATTTTTGGAAAATTTTCTAAAAGTTATCAATAATATTTAAACAAACCAACTTACAATTCAAGATATTCTTAGCTATTAAGGGCCCATTCTAAATCATTTAAGCAGCATTGTATACGACCAAAACACTGAAATAAAATACTCAAATTTTGTTCATACTTGGCTACTTTTGGACACACATTCTGAGATCTAAAAGACAATAACAATGTCATAAATGGAAATCATCAACATCATGTAAATTTATAATGAGAATATTATGAGTTTCCCAAGGAGTTTCAGATGTGTAGTGGTTAAGTGATTTCAAGAAAAAAAAATAAGGCTCTTATCCATGATATTTTGCAACTTTTGGGAAATTTTTAAAAATTTGTCAAATAATAATCTTAACAAATCTACTGACAATTCAAGAGATTTTTGGTTATTTAAGACCCATCCTAAATCATTTCAACAACATTGTACACCAGAAAAATACTTAAATAAGACACCCAAATATTCTTCATTCTTGCTTGCTTTGGAATCACATTCTAAGATCAAACAGACCATGCAATATCATAAGTATTAAGATCATCTAGATTCATAAAGATAATATTGTGAACTTCCTTAGGAGTTTCAGAGGCACAATGGTAAAGTGCTTCTAAGACCCAAAAATGAAGGCTACTTTACATGGTTTTTTTGCAATTTATGAAAATTTTTTTGAAAATTTTCTAATAATATTTTAACAAACTTACAGACAATTTAAGAGGTTTTTAGCAATTTAAGAGATTTTTGGCTATTTAAGATCCATTCTAGGTCATTTCAACAACATTGTACGCCTCCAAAAACTTAAATAAAACACTCAAATCTTGCTCATTCTTCGTTTTTTTAAGATCACCTTCTAAGATGCAAAAGGCAATATCAACGTGATAAATAAAAATCATCAAGATCTTGTAGATTCATAAAGGGAATACGAAGCTTCCCAAGGGGATTCAAAGACATACCTGTCAATTGCTTCCAATGGCCAAAAATGAAGGCTATTGTTCACAATTTTTGTAATTTTTGGAAAATTTCGAAAAGTTCTCAAATAATATGTTAACAACCCTACTCGACAAATAAAGAGGTTCAGTGTTATTTAAGTCTTATTCTAGATCATTTCAAGAGCATTATACACTAGAAAAACATTAAAATAAAACACCCAAACTTGCTCATTATGACTGCTTTGGGATTACCTTATTTGATCAAAAACACAATGGCAATGTCATAAGTATTAAATATCAAGATCATCTAAACTCATAAAGACAATAGTGTAAACTTCTCAATGGGTTTAAAAGGCATAGTGGTCAAGTGCTTTCAAGACCAAAAATGATTTCAGAGGTTCTAGGTTATTTAAGGCTCATTCTAGTTCATTTTAAGAGCATTGCACACCAGAAAAATACTAAAATAAAACACCCAAATTATGCTTATTCTTGACTGCTTTGAGATCACCTTATAAAATCAAAAAGACAATGCAATGACATTAGTAGTAATTATTAGCTAAATTCATGAAAATAATATTGTGAACTTCTCAAGAGGTTTCAGAGGAATAATGGTAAAATGCTTTCAATACACAAAGATGAAGGTTATTATCCATGATTTTTGATAATTTTTGGGAAATTTTCTGAAAGTTGTCCAATAATATTTTAAAAAACCTACCGACAGTTCAAGATGTTCTTAGCTATTAAAGGCTTATTCTAGATCATTTCAGCAACATTGTACACCACTAAAACATTGCAATAAAACACTTAGATCTTGCTCATTCTTGACTACTTTTATATCACCTTCTGATATCCAAAAGACAATAATGATGTCATAAATAGAAACCACCAAGATTATTAAATTTATAAAGAGAATATTGTGAGCTTCACAAGGGGTTTCAGAGGTATAATGGCCAAGTGATTTCAAGACCCAAAAATGAATGTTCATATCCACTATTTTTTGCAATTTTTGGAAAATTTTTGTAAAGTTGTCAAATAATATCTTAACAAACCTATTGACAATTCAAAAGGTTCTTGACTATTTAAGATCCATTCTAAATCATTTCAAAAGCATTATACACAAGAAAAACACTCAAATAAAACACCGAAATTTTATTCATTCTTGGTTGCTTTGGGATCACCTTCTAAAATGAAAAAGACAATACAATGTCATAAGTAATAATTATCAATGTCATCTAAATTCAGAAAGATAATACGGTGAACTTTCCAATGGGCCTCGAAGCATAGTGGTAAAGATCTTCCAAGACTCAATAATGGAGGCTATTATCCATGATTTTTTGCAATTTGTGTGAAATTTTATATAAGTTGTAAAATAATATTTTAACAAACCTACGAGACAATTCGAGAGGTTCTTGGCTAATTAAGGCCCATTCTAGATCATTTCAGCTGCATTGTACACCACCAAAATATTGAAATAAAAGACTCAAATCTTACTAAGTCTTGGTTACTTTGGGATCACCTTATAAGATCCAAAACACAGTAACAATGTCATAAATAGAAATCATCAAGATCATGTAAATTCATAAAAAGAATACAGAGCATCCCAAGGGGTTTCAGAGACATAGTGGTAAATTGCTTCCATGACCCAAAAATGAAGGCTATTATCCACAATTTTTCGCAATTTTTGGGAAATTTTTAGAAATTTGTCAAATAATATCTTGACAAACCTACTCGACAATTCAAGAGGTTCCTTGCTATTTAAGGTCATTCTAGATCATTTCAAGAGAATTATTGGCTGCTTTGAGATTACCTTATAAGATCAAAAAGACAATGGCAATATCAAGATCATCTAAATTCATAAAGATAATATTATGAACTTTCCGAGGCATAGTGGTCATGTGCTTCCAAGACACAAAAATAAAGGCTGTTATCCACGGTTTTTTGTTATTTTTGAAAAATTATCAAAAAATTGTCAAATAATATCTTAACAAACCTACTGAGAAATCCAGATGTTTTTGGCTATATGTCCCATACTAGATCATTTTAAAGCATTATTCACCAGAAAAACATAAAAATAAAACACGCAAATTGTGTTCATTCTTGGCTACTTTGGGTTTACCTTCTAAGATAAAAAAGATAATGCAATGTCATAAGTATTAATTATCAAGATCATTTAAATTTATAAAGATAATACTTTGAACTACCCAAGGAATTTCAAAGCAATAATGGTAAAGTGCTTCCAATACCAAAAAATGAAGGCTATTATCTATTTTTTTTAATATTTATGAAATTTTTTCAAAGTTGTCAAATAATATTTTAACAAACCTACTGACAATTC
The DNA here is from genome assembly GCA_021018815.1 of Talinum fruticosum. NCBI lineage: Eukaryota > Viridiplantae > Streptophyta > Magnoliopsida > Caryophyllales > Talinaceae > Talinum > Talinum fruticosum. The sequence goes on from JAITYX010000103.1 coordinate 1,067,855, forward strand.
AAGAGGTTCATAACTATTATAGGCCCATTTTAGATCATTTTAGCATCATCACACCACCAAAACACTGAAATAAAATACTCAAAATTTGCTCATTCTCGGCTACTTTTAGATCCCCTTCTGATCCAAAAGATAATAGCAATGTCATAAATAGAGATCATCAAAATCATGTAAATTTATAAAAAGAATAATGTGAGCTTCCCAAGGGGTTTAAGAGGCATAGTGGTCAAGTGCTTTTAAGACCAAAAAATGAACTTATTGACGATTTTTGCAATTTTTGAGAAATTTTTGAAAAGTTGTTAAATAATATCATAACAAACTTACTGACAATTCAAAAAGTTCTTTGTTATTTAAGGCACATTCTAGATCATTTCAAGAGCATTATATACAATAAAAACACTCAAATAAAGCACCCAAATCTTCTCCATTCTTGGCAGTTTTGGGATCACCTTCTGAGATCAAAAAGATAATGCAATGTCATAACTAATAATTATCAAGATTATCTAAATTCATAAAGATAATATTGTGACATTCCCAAGGGGTTTCAGAGGCACAATTGTAAAGTGCTTCCAAGACCCAAAAATGAAAACTATTATCCATGTTTTCTTATAATATTTATGGGAAATATTCTGAAAGTTGTCCAATAATATTGTAACAAACCTAGAGACAATTAAAGAGGTTCTTGGATATTTAAGGCCCATTTTAGATCATTTCAGCAGCATTGTACACCACCAAAACACTGAAATAAAACACATAAATCTTATTCATTCTTGACTGCTTTGAGAATACTTTCTAAGATCCAAAAGACAATACCAATGTCATATGTAGAAATTATCAAGATCATGTAAATTTATAAAGAGAATATGGAGCTTCCCAAAGGGTTTCACGGGCATAGTGGTCAAGTGCTTCCAAAACCCAAAAATGAAGGCTCGTTATTCATGATTTTTGCAATTTTTGAAAAATTTTCGGAAAGTTGTCAAATAATGTCTTAACAAATCTACTTACAATTCAAAAGGTTCCTTACTATTTAAGACCCATTCTAGATCACCTCAAAAGCATTATACAATATAAAAACATTCAAATAAAACACTCAATCTTGCTCATTATTGGGTGCTTTGGGATTACCTTATATGATTAAAATGACAATGGCTATATCATATGTAATAAATATCAAGATCATCTAAATACATAAAGATAATATTGTGAATTTCTCAATGATTTTCAGAGGCATAGTGGTCAAGTGTTTCTAACACCCAAAAATAAAAAAGCTATTATCCATATTTTTTGTAATTTTTGAAAAATTTTTGAAAAGTTGTCAAATAATATTTTAACAAATCTATTGACAATTCAAGGGATTCTTGGCTATTTAAGGCCTGTTCTAGATCATTTTAAGAAAATTGTATACTAGAAAAACACTAAAATAAAACACCCAAATTATGCTCATTCTTGGCTGCTTTGATTTCACCTTCTAATATCAAAAATACAATGCAATATCATTAGTAGTCATTATCAAGATCATCTAAATTTATAAAGATAATATTGTGAACTTCCCAAGGGGTTTGAGAGGAATAATGGTAAAGTGTTTCCAAGACCCAAAAATAAAGGCTATTATCCATGATTTTTGTAACTTTTGGGAAATTTTCTAAAAGTTATCAAATAACATTTTAACAAACCTACTGAGAATTCAAGATGTTCTTAGCTACTAAAGGTCCATTTTAGATCATTTTAGCAGCATTGTACACCACCAAAATACTGAAATAAAAAACTCAAATCTTACTCATTCAAAAGACAATAGCAGTGTGGTGAAGTGATTGTACACCTTCTAAGATCTAAAAGATAATAGCAATGTCATAAATAGAAATTATCAATATTATGTAAATTTATAAAGAGAATATTATAAGCTTCCCAAAGGGCTTTCAGAGGCATAGTGGTGTATTGATTTCAAGATCCAAAAATGAATGCTCTTAACCACGATATTTTGCAATCTGTGGGATATTTTCTGAAAGTTGTCAAACAATATTTTAACAAACCTACTGACAATTCAAGAGGTTCTTAGCTATTAATGGTCAGTTCTAGATCATTTCAGTAGCATTGTACACCACCGAAACACTGAAATAAATAACTCAAATATTGCACATTCTTGGCTATTTTTGGAACATCTTCTGAGATCCTAAAGAGAATACCAATGTAATAAAGAGAAATCATCAAGATCATGTAAATTTATAACGAGAATACTTTGAGCTTCCCAAGGGGTTTCAAAGGCATAATGGTAAAGTGATATGAAGACTAAAAAATGAAGACTCTTATCCACGACTTTCTGCAATTTTTGGGACATTTTCGGAAAACTGTCAAATAATATTTTTAAAAACCTACAAACAATTCAAGATTTTCTTGGTTATTTAAGGCCCGTTCTAGATCATTTCAACAGCATTGTACACCACCAAAACACTGAAATAAAACACTCAAATTTTGCTCATTCTTGGTTGCTTTGGGATCACCTTCTAAGATCCAAAAGACAATACTAATGTCGTAAATTGAAATCATCAAGATCATGTAAATTCGTAAAGAGAATACGGAGCTTCCGAAGGGGTAATCAAGTGCTTCCAATGCCCAAAAATGAAGGCTATTATTGTAATTTTTGGAAAATTTTCAGAAATTTGTCAAATAATATCTTGACAAACCTACTGATAATTCAAGAGGTTAAGGTGCATTCTATATCATTTTAAGAGCATTATACACTAGTAAAACACTATAATAAAAAACCCTATCTTGCTCATTATTGGCTGCTTTGGATTTACCTTATAAAATCAAAAAGACAATGGCAATGTCATAAGTAGTAAATATCAAAATCATCTAAATTCATAAATATAATATTGTGAACTTCCCAAAGGGTTTCAGAGGCATAGTGGTCAAGTGCTTCCATAACCCAAAAATGAAGGTTATTATCCACGATTTTTTGCAATTTTTGAAAAATTTTTGTAAAGTTATCAAATAATATCTTAATAAACCTATTGACAATTCTAGAGATTCTTGGCTATTTAAGGTCCACTTTAGATCATTTCAAGAGCATTCTACATCAGAAAAACACTAAAATAGAACATCAAAATTATGCTCATTCTTGGCCGCTTTGAATTCACCTTATAAGATCAAAAAGATAATGCAATGTCATAAATAGTAATTATAAAGATATTCTAAATTCATAAAGATAATACTGTGAACTTGCCAAGGGGTTTCAGAGAAATAATCGTAAAGTGCTTACAAGATCCAAAAATGAAGTCTATTATCCATGGGTTTTTGTAATTTAAAATTTTTTTTTTTAAAATTGTCAAATAATATTTTAACAAACTTACATACAATTCAAGAGGTTCTTGGCTATTTAAAGCCCATTTTATAACAGTTCAACATACATTGTACACCACCAAAACACTGAAATAAAACACAAAACTTGAGAAACTATGTAGAAGAAAAATACAGTATTTAATTTTACTAGTTAGTGTCAAGCATTTATTTTTGTTAATTTATATTAAGAAAAATTACATTCATAATGAATTGAAATTTATTGAGAATTTCCATTAAACAAAAAAGAAAGATATCGAGAGGATCTCGACTTAGTCAATTTGCCTTTATATCTTGAAATGTTCTATTATAAGAGTGATTATTTTTTATTTTATTTTTACTTATATAACTGTTGGATTTTAATTTTAGTTCATTCAATTTTCGTCCTGTAATTGTCCTGATTATTATCAGTTCTAAAAATAAAAGGAAGGAAATTTAAACGTCTACGTAATTAGAGTGGCACATTTTGAAAACCTTTTACTTTTAATAGTTGGTTGAGATCAGTAGATGAATTTATCAATATCACCCAAGTAATCGATCACATAACATTTGCATTAATTTTGTTTAAATAGTGAGATCATTTTTTTTTTTCTTGTATGAAAAATTATATTCATAATGATCGAGTAGCATGTATGCAGTTCAAAGGCAAGAAAAGGCATGGTTTGCTTCAACGACATTTACCTCTGACAGATAACAAGTAGCTTCCCCAAGGAAATCTTGTTGATTCAAATTAAGTTCCTGTTTATAATAGCTGTTAATTATGAAATTCTCTGCTCCATAAAAAGAACTTTGATTCTAGGCTCACCAATGTTTCAAAAGACTTTAAAGTAATCCAGAGATACCTTCACCGGAATATTGTGATATTTGGTGTCGACGTCATATATGTGAAATCTGGATGAGATCGAAAATACACAATTTATATTCAAACGATGGGGTTGTAGAAGATCAAAATGTGATGATATTTAAAAGCCGAAATAGGAACCTTACACCAAAGGCTGCACAATCTCAAAATTGTAAACAGCAGGTATTTTTCTAATCCAAGCAGGATTCAAACTGTTCATCATAACTTCTGTCCGACCAAGTTCCTCAAGCCTTCCATCTTTTTTCTTCATGTAAATCACACCATTGGGTCACTCTACAAAGATGAAACATAAGGTTCATGATGATATTTCAGAATTAGTCAAGGCATCAATGCATTAAAAAAAGGGACAGGGAATGCCCAACATTTAAAATGCAAGTTTTGCTTATTGACATACTGGAGGTGACATCCAATTTGGCTCCAGATGAAGTGTTCACAGCATTAGAAATAGCTAATCATGGAATGGCACTTGTAGGAAAAACGAGAAGCCATGAACATGCCTAACGGCCCTGCCACCCTGTAAATTCAATGCTGAAGCTCCCAAATGTGGAGGAGTGTGTTCATTAGCACTCTGCGAATTCCTTCTTCGAGGAAACATGCTAATTGGTCGTTGCATGGGATAATGATATACAGGACTGGGCATTAACCTAGCCTTGAGGATGTGGGCAACACAAGGTGGCTTTATTTTATATTTCACATCATGAAAGTGGCTAATATTACTTTAATTTGTAATTTTGCATAGCTCATCTTCTCAAACTCAGTTCTTCAAGAATCATGTCTAAATAATATGGTGATATGGAAGTGTCAAATCGAGTTGAAATATTCTAAAATGCTGAAGGAAATAACTAATGATCAATATTTCACTAGTCAATCCCCCAACACAAAATAAAGCACAGGAATTGCCAAATTGGACGCATTAAGAGAACTATTATATATGCTAGCGCACAATGAATTTTCCAAGAGACACCTTAATCTTGATGAAAATGCATACATTCTCTCAGCACAAAATAAAGCAAATGGTGCAGCCAACTTGGAGGCATAGGGAAACTAGTACACATTCCAGCACACAATCAATATTGCGGAAGAGAGAGAAACTTATCTTGGATTCTCGATTGCTGAAGGAAATTCATAAAATCCCATACCTTGGAGAGGACATCACGATCAAGTAGCTTTGTAGCCGACAAAGATAACTGCAGTGAAGGGAGCATCAAGAGAGGGAAAAGAAGTGGTCCACAAGTTAGTAATCGCGAATAAATATATAATTCTTTCAGTAGGTATTAAAAACAGTCATATATCGACTACATTGTCAGCAAAATGAGGAAAGGAGGTGAAGGGAACTGCTCAAAACAGGGGAACCAGTCCAAAAGCTACCATGCAGCTCTAGTTTATTAAGTAAATAATTACAACTGCCATGAAATTGACATGTTATTGACATGGTTATTTCTTATTTAGTATTACTAATCATGATGATTTGTACAGATTAAGTTGCATAGAAGAATGATTCTAACACAACCAAGAATAAATCAGCATAAAATCTGTATGAATCAACTTTTAAAATTAGGCAATTCCCATCATCAGCTCCGACTATGAATTTGAGAGGCCCTTTAAAGAGTATCATGCAATGATCATGGAATGAAGAAAATATAATCCTAATTCTTGGAAGAACATGCACAATATACATATATAGCCAAGCCCCAAACTACATACACATGACTATTTATTCATCCCACAGGTGAAAGCCACAAATGATAATGTAACGCCATCAAAATAACGTAGAGAACAACATAACAACATTGAATAATACATTCATGTTACACGTACAATGTAGTATGACTTCCAAACACCAACCATAATCAAATACTAAACTAGCCTTTGATTTGGAAGCAAACACTACAAAACTTGAATATGCACAAATAATGGTAACCACGACCACCAAGTCTTACCCCCTCGGACGACCTCCAAGACAAAATCAGTAGTGACTATATATTTTCACCATCAAAGAAGAATCCACTCTGGACAGATCTAACGAGCTTCCAAGGTAGATGGAAGATCATAGATGTTAGCTAAACCTCCACCGCCCTCCTTTCAAACTTCTTCCTAAAACGAAATACTCCGCAAAGATCCTTCAATATTTTTCTCCTTAACTTTTTAATGTCTTTTACAGGATGAAGTTGATACCACAAAGGTTTACATAAATTATATCCAAATTACCAAATGAACCCACATACATAGGTTTCCCAAGAACAACATTATCAAGCAAATTAAATCCAGCAAATGAAGTAACAAAACCCAAATAAGCAATTACCCGGCAAACATGAAAATTCAACATCCAAAATTCAAACAGTAGTTGAATTAGATGATAGAAATGAGCAGTGATCAAATGAGTTTGGAAAAACCTTGAGTTGGGTAAAAAGGGGCTGAAGACCACGAGCCCTGTAGAAGAAATCAACAGCACCATTGTAACCTCCCCCATTTCCAGAATTCGACGATGCTCCAATCGCTTCTTGCCCACCCATTACATCAGAGAAACATCCCCTCATTTTCAAACCCTTCTTTTGATCCTTGTTAATGGGTTTGCTTAAATTCCAAGAGTTGAAGTACTCGGAAGAAGAAAGGCCATCTGGGGTTAACAATGGAAGTGAGAGGCTCGTCTTTCTCTCAGTAAGAAAAATCTCTCTTTGCTGCCAAAGTCTCTTAATTTGCTCCAATTTTTGCCCCTCTCCCCCAACTGAACGTGCCCCCACAAAAAGCCAAGGGAGAGAAAGAGTCTTTAAAATTTGAATGTCATTTTTAACAGCACATTTCCAGGTCAAAATGTTTGTTCAATTCTATCACGAAATGTATTAATATCATAGCTGTAAGAAAATTGAAAGCAATTTAAATACAAATTTTAAGTGTTAGAAGTTGATTTTAAGTTTTTGTTATTCACGTCTAATTTTAGTATGAAGGTATGAATTTAGTCTTAGCCTATTCCAACCAAATCTAAAGTAGATTTTGGTTAAATTCTTTGTACAATTTCATACATGTCTAACTTGTTTGTCTTTAAAGCCAAAACCCAACTTTTTTTAGTTGTAAATATAAGAATAGTATGTATTTGTTCCTATAAGGGGGTTTTCAATGGAACTTCTCATAAGAATTTTACATGATACTTGTATTATATTCAATTAGGGTAAATGAATAATAAGTAACTCATGATTAGTCCTTATTAAAGGATTGAGCACCATCCAATCGAAAAAATAAGGGTTTTTTCTTTTAGTTTTGACCCAACATGACCCTTAAAATGAGGGTAGTCGACTTCAACGAGGGCCGGGCTAGAGTTAAAGGGTTCTCACCCTCGACCCGAATAGATGACCTATATTTAAAACAATAAAATCAATATTTTGAAATTTTTAGAAGATTATATGGGTTACATACACAACCTATTTGCATTAGAATCACACTCAATTAAAAACTTCTTTTGTGGTTGGGGCCCCATTTAGTAGGGAAAATAAACTTCTCAAGTGATGTTCAATCTTTTATTGAACTAAATTTTTTATCCTTGCTAAATTAAGTGTTGTTTGTTAAGGTAATCATTATATTGTTGCATGCGCCTCCTTTTAGCAAGTATATTTGATGTCAATCTTAGGCTTTTCGTTAGAAAAATGAAACTTTATGTGAAATATCGCTTTGTGCATAAGGTTGCATGAGGTTCGAATCTAAACCACTCGCGTACCTACAAGGTCAAACCTAGGGTCAAGGGTACGTCAATCTACATGAGTGTTAAGTTAGGATTGAGTTAGTCCTGCCTAATTAATCTTCACGACCTGACCCTCATGGAAGTAGGTAGGGGACAAAACAGCCTGTTATTGTCACTGTAAAGCCATATGAAAATATCCCTTACTATATCATATGCTTGATGCCATCCTCCTTCAAGAACCAAGAATCCTGCGCATCTTGGAGAGCTTCAATCCTGCTGATACGATGCCTCACTATGCCAGTTAGATGGTAGTTAGATGATAATATTTAGCATTATGATCACCACCTCGTATCGCTTCAATTCTGGACTTTTTGGAGCCTGAAAGTATTGAACTGAGCCAGAGTTTCATCAAGCTCTTTCCGAAGTTTAGCTTTTAACTTCACTGATGAGAAGTTTAGCTTTTAACTTCACTGATGAGATTCATCGAGCACCTCTGCACTTTTGGAGCCAGAACGTATCAAGCTGAGATTCTGCCAATTTCTTTTGAGTACCCTCATTCCGAGCCCAGAGAATGGGAGCGTTTTGGGCTGAGCAGAATCGAGCAGTTCCTATGAGCATTATTGTGTAAAGCCTTGCAGAAGATGATTTAAGGAAATCAGATAACCCCTCTAATAAGGTTCACAAGTCAGTCGTTATTGTCCAACAAATGGGCATCGTGATGAACAAAAAGAAAAAGAAATAGAAATGGATATACATCATCTTAAAACTACTGAACAAAGAGCAACAAGCCTGTTGGACAACAATAAGAAAAACCCACAAAATTAATTCCATATGTAATAATTCAAGTCCATATGCAACAATAAATTGAGCAATTCTGTATGTAATAATCACGTGCAAAAACACTACCAAGTACCATCCGAACAAAATTAATCAAGTCCATGGAACCAAAACCGAAATAGTAATAACATTGTGCAGTCGAAGAATGTTTCCAGCCAGTCTGAAAGCCATTGCACTATACAACGCCCTTTTCGACAGTATTGGAAATACAAGCTAGAAAGTCTCCACATTAATATTAGTCGATAAACAACAGTAATCACGGTCTCAGAAAGAGCAAATTACAAGTCTACAACGAAAGACCATAGACAATGGCCAACATCATTCTGACCAAATTACAAAGTTGTCAACAACGTCCACAATCAATGGCCAACATAATTCTAGCAGCGACGACGAAGACGTCGAGACACAAGAGGATAAAGCCCAAGACGGAATCCACGAGTTGGATGAATAACCCTCTTCCCCTTCCGCCCTATACATATATGGCAGCCAGCAGTGGTTTTACAACCTACAGGGGAGAAAAATGGCACAACATCATTAATGATTGCTGCATGCATATCAACACAAAGACATCTCAAAAACTGAAAGCATCATGACAAAATTGTCGAAGGAGAATTATAGGAGGAGCTTATAAGAGTTGGTACCACGTAAGATTTGACAAGCAGTAACAACCCAACCTTTCTTGCCCTGCTCCAGTTCAGCAAAAAGAGCTTGTCAGACGCATCATCGCCAGAAGCATTTAGCCTTGCTATGAAGTTGCAGTGAATCATACACTTCATCCCCATCGAAAAACAGAATGGCAAGGCATCCACAAGCTTGTAATCTTTGTGCTGCAAATAAGAGGGGGAAAAGATTAATAAAGAGTACTGCGCTAAGAAAAACGACAAAGATGTCCTAATGGGAAGGATCATTCCACATACATGTCTTCTGTTGTAGTAAATCAATGCCTCAAATGCATATGGAATCCTCAACCGAGCCTTTTCACTCAAGCTAACCCCATCAGCCAAACAGTGGGCATATTGTGATAAAACAGCATGGCCATCATCTTCCCTGCATCCGAATTGTTAAAGGGACTCCATCAATCATTGCTCGAGTACAAAAGAACACAAACACAAAACAAATACACCACAAAGACCTCCGCAAGGAAACTATTTGATTTCACTCTAAGAGCATAATACAGGATTGAAGGTGATCACATGTTTGTTTTAGTCTTTAATATAATAGTACAATACAATTCCTAGGCCACTACACATTCTAATGAAATGAAACTGCGTTCTCACCACAGAGGTTAACTCCACTAATAATAGACATTACTTAGAAATGGGTGAAATATAGGATTATACACATTTCAATTAACAAACATGATTCCGACATATTCATTGAATCCTGCCACATAAGACAGCGGTCATCCAAGTCACAGCCCAAAACAGAAGATCAAAAGGAAAGAAATATAGCATACCGACGTTTTGAAGCCTCCTCCTCCTTTTCATACCACCCCGGATCAATTGGGCTACGCAGGGTGATATCGCATCTCTTACAACCAGTGGTTTTACGACCTTCGCAAAAAAGAATGGCAACAGGATAGTTACATCAGGAAATTTGTTTAAATGGATATATAGATTCATCTTCAATGAGCATGCGAGACAACAAAAACACATTCACTGTTGATTGTGCAGCATCTTCGGGCATGTTTGGCAAGATTTAACAGTTTCCTCATCATGATTAATTTCTAAAAACTATACTTCTGCATACGTTCCTTAGTTTCTCAAAAAATTAAAAAAAAAACAAATTTGTAAGCATTCCCACGGGTTCTTAATTTACAGATTTCTAAAAATTTTTGAAGGATTCCTAACATATTTTCTCTATATTTGTACACTTATCTTATTTTCTACATATTTCTACAGATTCATACAAATTTCCAAAAATTTCTGCATATATGTTCACTCTCCACATATTTCAAGCACTGGGAGCACAAGATGATGTCTCTAAACGCCGGTCCATTCCTTATTATCCACAAAACATAAATACTGCGAGCAGATTCATTTATTTATGTCCAGTTATTTATAAATACCAAAAAAGGCAGAAAATGTTACTAGACCCAGAGGTCAATAGTTATGGATGGATGATGTATTGTAAGAGTCCTCACCGTCTGCAATGCAACAAGAAGAGACAACCATCTCATCGTTGTGCGGATCGTTGTCGTGTTTCTTCTCCACCTCCAATACAGCAAAAAAGTCTTAACTGAGGACTCACACTCCACTGCTGTTGTTTGTGCAGCAGTGAAAACACAATGAGTTCTCTTTGAAGAATGCTCCAGAGACCAGTTGCTTCCCGGAAATGAGACTAACTTATATTCAGTGTGCTGCAATAAAAAATAAAAAAATAAAAATAAAAAAACGGGAGGTAAAGCAGAACATCAGAGCATGAATGAGACATGGAAAACAAGATTCTCAACATTAGAAATGACTATGCAAAGGAATTAAAGGAGGTAAAGGGGATTGGAGACATCAACATGTTTGTCATTGTAGTATGCCACAGCAAGGTTAGGGCAGCGATCGTAAAATTTACTGTCAGCAACAAATTCATCATCAGGGTCATCATAGTCGATTTCTTGTATTGCACGCCCACACAAATCATACAGCAACGTTGTATCATCAGGAAGAAAGTCAGGCGGCCTGAGATAGGAGGACATTTTAACAAGAGTCACCCTCAAAACAAGAGCCAACTCCAATACATGAAACAATAATGATCTCGGCAAATTGGGAGGAATCCATAAGTGTATCTGTAATGATATAAGGCAAAATTTGATATAGATTCAATAAAATATCTTATTTTTGGCAAATCAATCATGAGCACAAATATATGTAAATCAGAATAGTTTCTTTTCGCTAGGCAAACAATACCACAACCAATTTTAAAAGCGCTATCACAAGAGCCCAAGAGAAGAAACTCTAGTGCATAAGATATATTGGATCTGCAGTTGAGGCACTTACAGAATGACTCCTTCGCAGAGCACAGATGGCACAGTTGTTGACATTAATCTAGCCTTGATGACCTATTAGAGTATGAATCTAGCCTTGATGACCTTCAACAGCTTTCCCCTCGATTTTGCCAAAATGACCAATACTCCTAGCGTTTGTTTCAATATAAAAGTTGGCTGTTGGTATACGTTATGCTGAAAGAGCGATGTGGGACAAAGCTCCCCTCCCCTTAGTGTATCAATTACCACATTTATTTTACTTTATTTTTGGATAAAATAGACAAGTCCTTATTACGGTAATTGTCCATGGCATGGGGCGGTAGGAGGCTTAAGAAGTACTGTACAAAATTCTATTATGTGTTTTCAGATAATTAAAAAATTAGTATCTATTTTCAGTGGCGAAACCAGGTCCCCCATGATTTTGGGAGTTTTTGTTTTTATTTTTTGATGAGTTTTTTTTTATTTTTATTAAAATTTAACTTAAAAAATAACTATTAAAAAATATATAATTTAGATTTTGAAAAATTTTAGTAATATTTATCTTTAAAAAAATTAAATATTTAACATCGGAAGAAAAAAGATATGGTATAAGTTATTGTATAATATATAATCGTAAGATTGTTAATTTTTTTAATGTCATTGTCTTTCTCTCGGCCTTAGTATTATTCTTTCTCTGTACCCTTTAATTTAAAATAGTGTAAATTTTATTTTCAATTAGCAATTTCCAAAAGAAAGACAATTTTTTGGCTTGATGAGGCTTCCAATTGTATATGTTTAGCATTAATATTATATTTCTTTTAGTGAATTAATTGTTATTGAATTTTTATATTATTATATTAATTAATATAACTTATTTGTAATCAATAATGCGTTGGGTGAAAATATTGACTTTTTGTCAGACTAAACCATTGCACTACTTTCCAATTTCCTCCCTGGCAAAACCCTAGGTCCTCGTGTACCTGCGCCTGTGTGGAGTTCTTTGCCCTCGTCCTGTAGGGATTTTGTTGATTGGTTCGCCTCTTCTTTGGATTAATTATCCAGGAGTGAGGTCTGTGATTGGGAGTAGAGTTTGTTGCGTAGACGTGAAGTTAGGGTTTAAGGTTATTATGGTGACGCCGATTGACTTGGAGATGAAGAAGATGAGTCTCACGGCAGAGGAGGAGGAAATTGTTGATCTCACTGAGCCGGATGAGGAGAATATGGACCCCAACTAGCTCTGTCTGTGGGTAAACTCCATACGCCCAATTCGTTCAACGCTGATGCCCTAAAGAATACTATGAGGAATATATGGCGACCCCCAAAGGTATTATCATCAAAGATCTTGATAAAAACCTTTTCGTATTTCAATTCTTCTCAAACTCTGACAAAGAGACGATGCTTAATGGTAGGCCTTGAGCGTTTGATGGGTGTGTGCTTTTGTTGAAAAAATGATTGGGCATGAACAACCTTCGGAGATGGACTTCTCTAAGGTCCAGTTTTGGGTGAAGGTGTGTGATCTAACCATGAAGAAAAAACTTTTGCTTTCGCTAAACCTCTGGGGAATACGCCTCTGGGCAATTATGTAGGTGTGGACGAGGACATCCTTGTTCCATCGAAATATCTCAATCTTCGAGTTGAAATAGACATATCTAAACCACTGCAGCGAGGTATTTGACGCAATGTTGGTGGTAGACCGAAATGGGTGGATGTGAAGTATGTTAAACAACCCGATTATTTCTGTATTTGCGGTCTTCTAGGCCATGTCTTCCGTTGGTGTGACCTGTACAGTGATAGTATGGTAGAGGAGGAGTTACCGTACGACCCTAACCTTAGGGGTTCACCATTGGAACGGAAAAGGTGAGGCTTGGAGGAAGATTGCAAAGAGCAGAACAGGAAACTGTTAGGAGTTGAGGTGTGAAGGTAGTGGGAGTAGATTGGCTGGTAAGCTAACATTTGGGTATCGTACTAAATCTATGGAGTTAGCAAAGGGGAAATCGAGTGAAGAAGAGGCCCAAATGATGATAGATTCTACAGTGGGTGGATGGAAACTCAACTGACTGACTCAACTGCTTAAGAGTTGAAGAGTTGGGGAAAGAAAGCTTCGTGTCATGGAAGACAGTTCAATGCATAATACCGAAGTAGTGGCGAAAATGAGCATTATATGCCTTAACTGCAGCGGGTTAGGCCGACCGGAGGCAGTAGGCGACCTTGGCTGACCTATATCGTAACCTTTGTAATATGCTATGAAGGATTCGGTCGAGGGTGGTTTTCCTCTCGGAAGTTTGTATTCTTCCTCTTACTGGATATATAGACATCCTTGATCACCGACTGGACCTCGAGCTTCACAGACTGGAGCTCAATTTGGAGGTGTGGACATTGTGAGCTTGTGGCCCTCCAATGGGCCTTCAAGTAATCCCTGTTGGGCTTATAAATGGGCCAAGGAAATGGATAATAAGAGTTACGTATAAGTTGAATGCAATTTTTTACATTTTACATTTTACATTTTACATTTTACATTTAAAATTCCGTATCCATATCCAACAAAAACTAATATATTTTAGTAAAATGATTTCAAATTTAGATTAGGGGTGAATAAGTATGATTGCAATTATGCTATAACCAAATATGAGAAACGATTTCCAAATATATGTCAATGTTTATAAGTTTGGATGAATTTTTTTTTGTATAAGTTGTAAAAAATATTAACTCTTATATGAAATAATCAATCTCATTAATTTACTTTCCCTAGATGATTACATCTACATATAGAATGCACAAAATTTCCCAGTCACAATTTCTTTTGTTTTGTTTGGGAGAAGGAAAATAATTTTCTAAAAATTTAGGATTAAAGTCCAATCCAACACATAAGTTTAAATATAAACACCAACTTCTAAATCACTCTCATTCCAAATCAACAACTTAGCCCCAATTCTCTCTCCCTCTTTTTCTTTCCCTGATTCAGAGTATTGCATGTTCCAAATGTTTCATCGTCTCCGACTCGGTTCCTCCATGGCTGTTCGGTTCAAGTTCAGGAGTTCCTCTATGTTTGATTCCGTTGACATCGGTAGCCTTCATTTCAATTCGCGATCTCAAATTCGAAATCGTCAAGAAAAACCACCATTGGCAGACCAACAGAGAAGACAGGAGGGAGAGAGAGAGAGAGAGATTTTCTTCACCAATGTGATCAAATTATTTTTCACCTTTTACTACGATTGTTATTAATTTCAGTTCTTTACATGTATTGTTCAGTGTGTCCCAAAACCACACTTTAAAACTCAAATCACTTCCTTACATAAGGCTAACAAGCACCCTAGGTTAAGGCCATGAGCCAAGGGATTAAGAATTTACGTTAGAGGCCACCCCAAACCTCCCCACGGGGTAGTGGGAGGTTCTGGCAGCCACCACAGGTAGCTCCACCGTCTATGGGGTCACCCGAGATGTTGAATCCTCCTGCTGGCAGCCACCACGGGCTGTCCCACGGCCATGGGAGCACCTGTGGTGGGCGGCAGCGACTCCATAACTTTCCTCTCTTATTTATTTATCTTTTATTTTTGTCTCTTCTGCATTTTTTCTCCGTGGGTCATCTCTGGGAGGTTGTTTAAGGAAATCTTGAGCCATCTAGACATTAAAATAACACATGTTAGATCAATGAAAAACTATTAGAGCATTCATATAAGGGCAAATAATTCTCAAACAAGAGTTAATAACTCAGGCTAAAAGTTTCCATTCATTATTCACTAAAAACTCCACAACATGCATATATCATTGGTTTGCATCCAAACTACAAGAAAAATTATAATTCTACTGAGACCTAAATGTGGTGGTAAAACATTTATGTGCATGCATAAAAATCACGACAACAGAGATAAGCTCAACTAGTTAGATGGTAAAATTTATATTTTCACTCTTTACTCTTTAAAACTTTTTTCCCTGCATATATGTATAATATTAACAGTGAAACAATGTAAAGGTGAATAAATAAAACAACGAATAACAATAATAACCTTCATTAATAATTAAAGGCTTTAAGAGCCATTTATTGCCTCAGACTATAATAATCCTTCATAACCTAAAGGCTTTAATAGTCATGCATAACTTATGGTTTTAAGAGCCATTACATTAAGTACAAAGATACATTATGAAAATCTACTACAATTACTAACCAATCATCTTCTCACGAAAAGTTAATCCCACCTAGACCTTGTATGAGTAAAACCTGAAGAGCTACTACCTGATCCAAAAGGACTTGCATCATGGTCACATCTCCTCTGTCGTTCAGCTAATGTATAACCACCAGTAGCTAGATCTCCGAGAAGCCAAGCACGATATGATGGATCCATTATCTTGTCGATAAGAGCAGGGAGAACAGAAATGGGGTTCCTTCCATGCCAGATTGAATGGAGGTCTTGGAAATTTGAGCCAACGATGGCCTTGTTGTGGCATTTTGGTAGGCAACTGGAGCATCATTTGGCAATGCCCAGCTTGGCGAAGTACTCTCCAAGGATAATAAAACGTGATATAGTTCAAGGCTGGTAAGACTACTCCATTATATGGCCCGGTGGTGATGATCACCTCACTCATATTCAAATGAGTACTGAGCCATTCAACATCTTCCATGTCAAACACTGACTGCCAAAAACCCGATGATTCAATGGCCAAAAATTTTTGAGACCTCCCTCTACCAAGAAAATGTTTTGGAAGGTAGGGAGTTTTGGGGGCTTTACTAATTTAAACTTTTCACTAAGCCACATATACACCAGTAAGGGGCAACCCTTGAGGAAAGAGTTTCCCCCTACACATGCGTCCAACCCAAGCAAGGTCTCTCCTAGTACAATAGGACCCAACCTCCCTCCTCTTCTAAGAGGAACAACCAAACTAAGACATTTCAAACTACACATCCCAACTTTTTCCCTAAACAATAAGATCCCAAGGATCAATAAGAGGCATGCATTTTCCCTAGCTTCTTTATATTCTATCTCACAGGAACTCATATAGGTAGGCATAAATACTTCAAGAACATTCTCTAATAGAATAGCATTTTCATGCACATAGTTCCCATAAAAATTCCTAGGAACCCCAAGTATCCCTGCCAACTCCCTTGCCTATCCATGATAGCCCCAGGGACAATCAAAGGACTATTAGAGTTCAACCATAGCATCATCTCAATTTCTTCCACTAAAGGGCACATTTCTTCTTCCCCAAATCTAAAAATATGTCTATCTGCATCCCAATACGGTATACAAGAATGAACAAGAGACCAATTAATGCTAACACTTAACATAGATTTCATGTTTTCAATAAAATAACGTGACGCTGAGGTCCTCTTATACCTGAAAGAGTTCATCATCTCCTTGAGCCTTCGCTTAAATTGATTATCAACATCATTACCGAGATCCATTTCTCAAAGAGTTCTTTTAGAAAGAAATAAGAGGAAAAATAAGCAGATGATATTTCTTTTGTACGTCTGATTACGAAGACTTGAGAACCTAATTTATAAGCAAAGGAAACCTTTGCATACTCATACTCTTCAATTCAGTTTGCAATTCCACACATTGCAAAAACTTCATTTGTCCAATGCACAAAACTCTTTTATCCAGCATACATATACATGCAACGTACCCCTTTACCCGTCATACAAAAGCAAGTGAAACACTCTTTGATCTAGCATACAAATGCATGCAACTCACCTCTTTATCCATTGTAAAAATACCTTTCTACCTACTGAAGAAATACATGTGAAATATCCTCTTATCTGTCACGTGACTATATGTATCGCATCAGTTATATTGATACATTTCCTTTTTAAGATGCTAACCAAATACTTTGCAAAAAGTAGAGCGCTAATCAAACTCACTCTGAACTAGTTACAAAGCTAAGTACCTAATCTTCGAATATTTCTTGCATCCAAGTGCCTTAATTTTCAAAACTGAATTTTATGATTTCACTATCATCATGCAAATTTGTTGACCCTGAGTCAAACACAATCCAGAATTATTTTGACCCTAAGTTGTATTTGATTAACCCAAAGTTATTTTTGACCCTAAGTCAAACGTAATCCACAGTTATATTTTGGCCTTGAGTCATATTTAATTAACCCAGAGTTATTTGTGACCCTGAGTCAAACGTAATTTAGGATTATACTTTTTTTTTTTTTACCCTGAATCATATGTGATTAATCCAGAGTTATTTTTGACCTTGAGTCAAATGTGATCCAGCGTTATTTTGACCCTGAGTCATATTAAATTAACCTAGAGTTATTCTTTAACTCTAAGTCAAACGTAAACCAGAGTCATTTTGACCCTGAGTCGTGTTAAATTAACCTTGAGTTATTTTGACCCTGAGTCATATTTATTTCACCCAAAGTTACGCTGACCCGAGTCTTATTCTAATAAAAGCGGAGTTATTTTGACCCTGAGTCGTGTTTGATCAACTCAGAGTTATTTTGTGACCCTGAATTATACCTAATCAATTTAGAATTATCTTAACCTCATTCATGTTGCAACATTAAATAATTTGATCGAGTTGCGTTTTTTCTTTCTTTATCTAAATTTAATTAGTGAGTCAAAATTTGTGTCTCTTATGACGTTGATCATCACTTTTTTCAAAGCTCAATCAACGAGGGGCAATATGTAGACACCAAATTTTGACTCTTATATATTTAATATGTTTATTATTAACATTAATTTTTTATTAAAAAATAAAAAAATATATGTTAAGCATACAAAAATATCAATCAAATTGTGACAAAAAAAAATTAAAGATGATAAATGTTCAGTTACAAAAACAAAACAATGCATCAAAATATAAAATTAGTTTCTCATTACACAAATACCATGAAATCTTTGAAAATTATTATCAAAGAACTGAGTTATAATTAAGTAATACTTCATTTTAGTGTGAGAACAAGACACAAAGTCGAGATAGACAAGTATGAATCCAAATCTCAGATAAGTTATAACATTTAGTATATTTGAATGATAATGATGCATTGATATATAGTATTAAGGGAAGGATTAATATGTTAATTTGAGAGGGCAGAAGGTGAGGGAAAAGGTGGTGGGGGATGAATTCTGCAAAGTGGTATAGATAATTGTGCTAAGTGGCAGTGACTTGCAAGTGGGGAGAAGTGTTTTTATTGAGCACTTTGAAGATAAGGACAATTGGTGTGCCCAAATGAGGGCCCTCCCTTCAGTTTTATCACCAATAAGGTGAAGCCTTACAAAGTTCACACCAGTATTGTCTATATGCAGCTTTTCTGATGTCTGAAACTGGCTGTTAGTACATCGCATATGTTAATTGTACAAACGAACGTCAGAAAAAAGAACGAAAAAATAAATAGGATATTCTTACCCAAGAATTGTATAATTCCCGCTACTGTTAAAATCCAAACACTCAATGATCAATGGATTATCCTGCAACAACGATAATAGTTAATAAAAATGAAAGTATATTCATCAACATATTGTTAAAATCCAAACACTCAATGATCAATTGATTATCCTGCAACAACGATAATAGTTAATAAAAATGTAAGTATATTCATCAACATATTCTCAAGTCCTACGTATAGAGACATGTTTACCGTCCATATATAACTCCCTTTTTAAGGGGCAATTCACATATGGTCATTTATCAAAGATCAAACAATAGCTATTATCACCAAAACAAAGAAGCAAGGCATTACTGTCGCAAAGACAATTCAACAGGAACTGTACAGTAAATTAGTTCATCAATACTTGAAATTTTACTAAAGAAAAGAAAATGTATGTTTGTTTTCTTAATATCATCACAGGACTCAGATAAAAAAGACAATAAACTTACCATGCTTCCAAATTGTTGCATGGTTAGACAAATAGGCCTCCAAACCGGATTCAAGTTATTGTTAATAACTTCTGTCTTGCAAATGGGATTATACCCTCCCGCCTCAACTATCCTTGACATTCGTAAGAAGGGATCCTAGAAACAAAGGGTAAAAGTCAGCGTGCAATGCTAAAAACCTAAAAATGGATCCTTATTTCTAAAAACGAAAGAATTTCCTACACTTTTGGAGAATAGATCCTTGTTCTCTAGGTAAGCGCAACGGAACACAATCTCCATAGCACTTCTTGATGCAGCTGATTCCTCTACATGGACAGTCAATGTGCCCAACCTATTTGGATCCCCAAGCCAGCTTTTGTTATGGATACTCAATGTCAGTCGCTGGTTTTGTTTTGTGACAGCCTAATGCCATATCAGATAGTAATTCAGTAAGTAAATTTTCAACGGGAAGACATTAACAAACAGTGAGATGAATTACATTTTAAGGTAAGTCCATGGATTTATAAATCATCAGTATAAGCCAAACTCATCAGATATACAGAAAGGAAAAAGGTAGCTATAAAGCGACATTCAAAAATCACCTAAAGCTAAAATAAATGATTGACACATTTCCTCGATCACAAGCAATTTCTATTAAGTGCATGGGAAAAAGAAGACTTAAAAGCATGATCGAGTAGCATGTATGCAGTTCAAAGGCAAGAAAACGCATGGTTTGCATCAACGACATTTACCTCTGACAGATAACAAGTAGCTTCCCCAAGGAAATCTTGTTGATTCAAATTAAGTTCCTGTTTATAATAGCTGTTAATTATGAAATTCCCTGTTCCAGAAAAAGAAACTTTGATTCTACGCTCACCAATGTTTCAAAAGACTTTAAAGTAATCTAGAGATACCTTCACCGGAATATTGTGATATTTGGTGTCAACGTCATATATGTGAAATCTGTATGAGATCGAAAATACACAATTCATATTCAAGGAATGAGGTTGTAGAAGATCAAAATGC
Source organism: Talinum fruticosum (assembly GCA_021018815.1). NCBI lineage: Eukaryota > Viridiplantae > Streptophyta > Magnoliopsida > Caryophyllales > Talinaceae > Talinum > Talinum fruticosum. The sequence goes on from JAITYX010000103.1 coordinate 1,088,339, forward strand.
GATGATATTTAAAAGCCAAAATAGAAACCTTACACCAAAGGCTGCACAATATCAAAATTGTAAACAACAGGTATTTTTCTAATCCAAGCAGGATTCAAACTGTTCATTATAACTTCTGTCCGGCCAAGTTCCTCAAACCTTCCATTTTTTTCTTCATGTAAATCACAGCCATTGGGTCACTCTACAAAGATGAAACATAAGGGTCGTGATGATATTTCAGAATTAGTCAAGGCATTTTGCTTATTGACATACTGGAGGTGACATCCAATTTGGCTCCAGATGAAGCGTTCACAGCATTAGAAATAGCTAATCATGGAATGGCACTTGTAGGAAAAACGAGAAGCCATGAACATCACGAACGGCCCTGCCACCCTGTAAATTCAATGCTGAAGCTCCCAAATGTGGAGGAGTGTGCTCATTAGCACTTTGTGAATTCCTTCTTCGAGGAAACACGCTAATTGGTCGTTACATGGGATGATGATATACAGGACTGGGCATTAACCTAGCTTTGAGGATGTGGGCAACACAAGGTAGCTTTATATTTCACATAATGAAAGTGGCTAATATTACTTTAGTATGTAATTTTGCATAGCTCATCTTCTCAAAATCAGTTCTTCAAGAATCACGTCTAAATAATATGGTAATATGGAAATGTCAGGAGTTGAAATATTCTAAAACACTGAAGCAAATAACTAATGATCAATATTTCATTGGTCAATCCCCCAACACAAAATAAAGCAAAAGGCATTGCCAAATCGGACGCATTAAGAGAACTATTATATCTGCTAGGGCACAATGAATTTTCCAAGAGAAACCTTAATCTTGATGAAAATGCATACATTCTCTCAGCACAAAATAAAGCAAAATGTGCAGCCAACTTGGAGGCATGGGGAAAACTAGTATACATTTCCAGCACGCAATCAACATTGCGCAAGAGAGAGAAACTTATCTTGGATTCTCGATTGCTGAAGGAAATTCATGAAATCCCATACCTTGGAGAGGACATCGCGATCAAGTAGTTCTGTAGCCGACAAAGATAACTGCAGTGAAGGGAACATCAAGAGAGGGAAAAGAAGTGGTCCACAGGTTAGTAATCAAGAGAGGGAAAAGAAGGGAAGGGAATTGAAGACATCAACATGTTTGTCATTGTAGTATGTCACAGCAAGGTCAGCGCAGCAATCGTAAAATTTACTGTCAGCAACAAAATCATCATCGGGGTCATCATTGTCAATTTCTTGATATGCACGCCCACACATATCATACAGCACCGTTGTATCATCAGGAAGAAAGTCAGGCGGCCTGAAATGGGAGGACATTTTAACAAGAGTCACCATCAAAATATGAGCCAACCCCAATATATGAAACAATAATGATCTCGACAGTTACACTTGGAATTCAGAGGAATATATAAGTGAATTTGTAATGATATAAGGCAAAATTTAATATAAGTTCAATGAATTATCTGATTTTTGGCAAATCAATCATAAGCACAAATATATGTAAATCAGAAGAGTTTCGTTCCTCTAGCAAAACAATACCACAACCAATTCTTAAAAAGCGCTTTCACAGGAGCCCAAAAGAAGAAACCCTAATACATAAGATATATTGCATCTGCAGTTGAGGCACAAAATTATACCAAAATTACCACAAGTGCAAAATTAGATCAATACCAAACTGGATAGATGATCAGTTGTTGGCCAACATCTGACCTAAACAAGTTAAAACTCGATCTTTGGCAAATAGTGGCAAGTAAAAATAACATCTTTTTATGAAGTCTGATTGATTACAAAACCATGAAAGGTTTTACCTTTCCGGAAAACCTACTCCTAACAATTGTGCAAATTCCCAAAACCCTAACAATGATACTACGACCAATTTAACCACTGACAACGATACAACCCAAATAGAAAAACTGAATTAAACAACAAAATTCCAACAACCTCTTGAATTGTCAGTAGATTTGTTAAGATATTATTTGACAATTTTTCGAAAATTTCTCAAAAATTGCAAAAATCGTAGATAATAGCCTTTATATTTAGGCTTAGAAGCACGTGACCCCTATGTCTCTTAAACCCGTTGGTAAGCTCACAGTATTCTTTTTATAAATTTATATGATCTTGGTGATTTCTATTTATGACATTTATATTGTCGTTTGGATCTCATAAGGTGATCTCAAACTAGCCAACCATGAGCAAGATTTGAGTATTGTTTAAATATAAACACCAACTTCTAAATCACTTTCATTCCAAATCAACAACTTAGGCCCAATTCTCTCTCCCTCTCTTTCTTTCCCTGATTCAGAGTATTGTTTGTTCCAAAGGCTTCATCGTCTCCGAATTCGGTTCCTCCATGGTTGTTCAGTTCAAGATCAGGAGTTCCTCTACGTTCGATTCCGTTGACGTCGGTAGCCAATCTTTCATCTGAATTCGCGATCTCAAATCCGAAATCGTCAAGAAAAACCACCATAGACAGACCAACAGAGAAGATAGGAGAGAGAGAGAGAGAGAGAGAGAGAGAGAGAGAGAGAGAGAGAGAGAGAGAGAGATTTTAGAGTTAAGAAGAGTGGGAGTTGAGCGAGAGAGGAAGGTAGAGGATTTGAGTGAAAGTTGAGCAGTGCTGGGAAAATTAAATTCCCTCCTAAAATGAGATAAATTATTTTCTCCTAATTAAAGGAACATATTTTTCTTGGAAAATCATTTTCAAATTTTTATGTACCAAACAGTAGAAAATAGAATCATAATTTTCAAAGAAAATATTTTCCTTCCAAACGAACACACCCTTAGTATTTTGGTAGTGTACAATGTTGCTGAAATGATCTAGAATGGGCCTTTAATATCTAAGAACCTCTTGAATTATCAATAGGTTTTTTACAATATTATTTGACAACTTTCAAAAAATTTCCCATAAATTTCAGAAAACTATGGATAATAACCTTCATTTGGGTCTTGGAAACACTTTACCATTATTCCTCTAAAACCCCTTGAGAAGTTCACAATATTATCTTTATGAATATAGATGGTCTTGATAATTACTACTTATGATATTGCATTATCTTTTTGATCTTAAAAGGTGAGTCCAAAACAGTAAAAAATGAGCATAAATTGGGTATTTTATTTTAATGTTTTTTCTAGTAAACAATACTCTTCAAATGATTTAAAATGGGCCTTAAATAGTCAAGAAACTCTGGAATTATGAGTAGGTTTGTTAAGGTATTACTTGACAACTTTCCGAAAATTTTTCAAAAACTGTAAAAAATCGTGGATAATAACCTTCATTTTTGGGTCTTGGAAGCACTTGACCACTATGCCTCTGAAACCCATTGGAAAGTTCACAATATTATCTTTATGAATTTAGATGATCTTTCTGATCTTATAAGGTAATCCCAAAGCAGTCAATAATGAGCATAATTTGGGTGTTTTATTTAAGTATTTTTCTAGAGTATAGTGCTCTTGAAATGATATAAAATGGACCTTAAATAACCAATAACCTCTTCAATTGTCAGTAGGTTTATTAAAATATTATTTGACAACTTTCCGAAAATTTTTCTAATATTGCAAAAAATTGTGAATAATAGTCTTGATTTTTGGGTCTTGGAAGCACTTGACCACTATGCCTCTAAAACCCTTTGCGAAGCTCCGTATTCTCTTTTTGAATTTACATGATCTTGATGATTTCTATTTATGACATTGGTATTATCTTTAGGATCTTATATGGTGATCCCAAAGCAGCCAAGAATGAGCAAAATTTAAGTGTTTTATTTCAGTGTTTTGGGGTTGTACAATGCTGCTGAAATGATTTAAAATTAACCTTAAATAGCCAAGATTATCTTGAATTGTCTATAGGTTTGTTAAAATATTATTTGAAAATTTTTAGAAAATTTCCTAGGAATTGAAAAAACCATGGATAATAGCCTTCATTTTTGGATTATGGAAGCATTTTACCACTATGCCTCCGAAACTCCTTGGAAAGTTTAGAGTATTATCTATATGAATTTAGATGATCTTGATAATTACTACTAATGACATGCATTGTCTTTTTTAATCTTAGACGGTGATACCAAAGCAGTCAAGAATGAGCATAATTTGGGTGTTTTATTTTAGTGTTTTTCTAGTGTACAATACTCTTAAAAAGATCTACCATAGGCCTTAAATAGCAAAGAACCTCTTGAATTGTCATTAGGTTTGTTAAGATATTATTTGATAACTTTCCGAAAATTTTCAAAAAATTGTAAAAAACTGTGGATAATAGCCTTCATTTTTTAGTCTTGGAAGCACTTGACTACTAGACCTATGAAACCCATTAGAAAGTTAACAGTATTATCTTTATGAATTTAGGTGATCTTGATAATTACTACTTATGACATTGCTATTGTGTTTTTTATCTTATAAGATAATTTCAAATCAGCCAATAATGAGCAAGATTTGGTGTTATATTTGAGTGTTTTTCTAGTATAAAATGTTCTTGAAATGATCTAAAATGGGCCTTAAATAGCCAACAACCTCTTGTATTGTTTGTAGATTTGTTAAGATATTATTTGATATAATAGCCTTCATTTTTTTGTCTTAGAAGAACTTGACCAATATGCCGCTAAAGCCCCCTTGGGAAGCTTACAGCATTCTCATTATGAATTTGCATGATCTTGATTATTTCAATTTATGACATTTCTGTTGTCTTTTGAATCTTAGAAGGTGATCCCAAAGAAGCCAAGAATGAAAAAGATTTGGGCATTTTATTGAGTGTTTTTGTGGTGTACAATGCTCTTAAAATAATCTCCTTAAAAAGCATAGAACCTCTTTAATTGTCAGTATTTTGCTAAGATATTATTTGACAATTTTGCGAAAATTTCCCAAAAATTGCAAAAAATATGGATAAGAGCCTTCATTTTTGGGTCTTGAAATCACTTCATCACTATGCCTCTAAAACCCCTTGGGAAGCTCACAATATTCTCTTTATAAATTTACATGATCTTGATAATTTCTATTTATGACATTGCTATTGTCTCTTGGATCTCATAAGGTGATCCAAAAGTAACCAAGAATGAGCAAGATTTGAATGTTTTATTTCACTATTTTGGTGGTGTACAATGTTGCTGAAATGATGTAGAATGGATCTTTAATAGCTATTCACAGAAATTGCAAAAACCCATGGATAATAGCCTTTATTTCTAGGTCTTGGAAGCACTTTACCATTATTCCTCTGAAACCACTTGAGAAGTTCACAATATTATCTTTATGAATTTAAATGATCTTCATAATTACTACTTATGATATTGCATTGTCTTTTTGATCTTAAAAGGTGTTAGGATATAAGCCTAACGAGTTTGGAGCGGAATCAAATTAAATATAGGGTGAGGGGATATCAAGAAATTAAAGGCAAGAACAATAACGAAACTGATAGAGGGAAGACTTGGCACTACCGTAAACCGCTAGAAATGAAGAACTGCAGGAAAAAATAATGGCACGGTCATGCCAAGGTAAGGCACGGTCTCGCCATATGGCACGACTTTGGCCGTGCCTTACTTCTGCCCTACATCCGTTGTGTAGTCCGGTTGAGCAATCTTCCACGGGATGTGAGTCTTCCTTTGAGGAGTATATGGGCTTAAGTTGATCCAAGTCTTGGTTCGTAGATGGATTTTGGGCCGCACCCAACAGAAGGTAAACTCAAAGCAGCCAAGAATGAGCATAATTTGGGTGTTTTATTTTAATGTTTTTCTGGTGTACAATACTCTTAAATTGATCTAGAATGGGTCTTAAATAGTCAAGAACCTCTTGAATTGTCAGTAGGTTTGTTAAGATATTATTTTACAACTTGTCGAAAATTTTTCAAAAACTGCAAAAAATTATGGATAATAACCTTAATTATTGGCTCTTGGAAGCATTTGACCACTATGCCTTTGAAACCCATTGGGAAGTTCACAGTATTATCTTTATGAATTTAGATGATCTTGATATTTATTACTTATGACATTACCATTGTCTTTTTTATCAGATAAGGTAATTCCAAAGTAGCCAATAACGAGCATTATTCGAGTGTTTTATTTCAGTATTTTGGTGGTGTACAATGCTGCTAAAATGATCTAAAATGAGTCTTAAATAGTCAAGAATATCTTGAATTGTCTATAGGTTTGTTAAAATATTATTTGATAACTTTCTAAAAATTTCCCATAAATTGCAAAAAAACCATAGATAATAGCCTTCATTTTGGATATTGGAATGCATCCTACGTTTGATCAACCCAAAAGCTCAGGTAGAAATAGAGAAAATCCCTAAATCAACCGTTCCTTCACCATGGCTCCCAAATATAACCGAAAGATATCCTCAATTGTAAATCAAAATATTATTACCCTTTACAAGCATCCATCCCCATAATGCTTCCTAAACTCAGCATACCATACCTCATACTCATAGAAAACTTGAATGCAATCTTCAAAAATTAATTCTCTCTAAAAGCAAAAACACCTCAAAACAAAGAGATTTCACCTAAACTGAATCATGACAAGTCCCCTTTTAGAAACAGCGTGTTGGACTTTCAAACATCCAAAAGGCATCATAGCCCGGTATCCATTAAAATATGGGTCTAAATGTCACATGCACAGCCCAAACCAAATGTCCTCAACATTTGATTTCAAATAATAAAAATTTGATTCGTTTCTTATCTTCCCAATCTAATAGAGCTCATCCCATTAATTAGTAAACATTTAATAATTCTCATCTCGATAACCAACTCCCAAAACACAGTTAGCCATAAAACTCCCAATCATCATGGATTGTCATCATCAAGCTTACTCGCTCCTATTACCTCTTTCTAACCTCCCTCTTTGTTGATTTGATTCCACATGAGGCCTCATAACCATAATCGGTCACAAACTAATACTAACTTTCCATTTATAGACCTTCGTTGAGTATCAATCGATAGGGATCTATAACATTCCATTCCATTCTCAATTATCCTAAATAGCCACAGGCTAATATATGTCACTAAATTTCCAATATTACATTTCCTGAAACCCAACCAATTCACCAACATAGTTCATTTACGGTGGGTGTACTTCAAGCTCAAACTTTGGTCACCATTATAATTTTGATTCCGTGGGTTTACGTACAGCCTAAACTACCTACCGTAATTACCATCAAAGAATGCTTAAGCAAATGTTAAATATCACCAAAACAAGCTCCGGTTTCTGGCCTTAGTCCGAAAATTATATAATTTAAATTCATTTTTTCTTTTCCATTATGCCAGTGTACCATATCCCTTTTCTTTTCTCTCTTTTAAGGTTGAAAGTCAAGTATACATTACACAAGTTCACTAGATGTATATAAGGTTACTCAATAAAATGTTGAATACTTGTGTAAGTCTAAGGGGTAGAGGTCTCTGGTTCAGAGTAGTCCCACCACGAAATCAACGAATAGTGAAATGGAAATAGACATCCAACTACACTAAGTCACACACTTAACATACACAAGTCATTCATGTATCACCTTAATGGGCAATTTACAATCAACTAATTCAATTAAGTTGACTAGGTAATCACTTACTAGTCAAAGGATACACTTAATGCCACACATATATTTGTCACAAATGAAGCACATTATTTAAATGATCTTGATGATTTCCATTTATGACATTGGTATTGTATTTTGAATCTTAGAAGGTGATCTCAAAGCAGTTAATTAAGAAAGAGCAAGATTTGAGTATTTTATTTCAGTATTTTGATGGTGTATAATGGTGCTGAAATGATCTAGAATGGGTCTTAATTAGCCAAGAACCTCTTGAATTGTCTTAAGCTTTAATAAAATATTGTTTGACAACTTTCAAAAAATCTCTCAGAAATTGCAAAAATTATGGATAATAACCTCCATTTTTGGGTCTTGAAGATCTTCACTACTATGTCTCTGAAACCCCTTGAGAAGTTCATAATATTATCTTTATAAATTTAGATGATCTTGATAATTACTACTAATGACACTGCATTGTCTTTTTTATTTTATAAGGTGATCTCAAAGCAGCCAAGAATGAAGAAGATTTTGGTGTTTTATTTAAGTGTTTTTTCGTGTAAAATGCTCTTGAAATGATCTAGAATGGATCTTAAATAGCCGAGAACCTTTTGAATTGTCAGTAGGTTTGTTAAGATATAATCTGATAACTTTTCGAAAATTTTCCAAAAATTGCAAAAAAAAAAAATAAATTGTGGATACGAGCATTCATTTTTACGTCTTGAAAGCACTTGACCACTATACCTCTTAAACCCTTTGGGAAGCTCACAATATTCTCTTTATAAATTTAATTTAATGATCTTGATGATTTCTATTTATGACATTACTATTGTCTTTTGTATCTCAAAAGGTGATTCAAAAGTAGCCAATAATGAGCAAAATTTGACTATTTTATTTCAGTGTTTTGTTGGTGTAAAATGTTGATGAAATGATCTAGAATGGGAATTAAATAGCCAAGAAACTCTTGAATTGTCTGTAGGTTTGTTAAAATATTATTTGACAACTTTTAGAAAATTTTCCAAAAATTGCAAAAAACCATGTATATTAGCCTTCATTTTTGGGTCTTCGAAACACTTCACAACTATGACTTTGAAACCCAATGGAAAGTTCATAGGATTATGTTTATGAATTTAGATGATCTTGATAATTAATACTTATGACATTACCATTGTCTTTTTTATTTTATAAGGTAATCCCAAAGCAGCCAATAATGAGCAAGATTAAGTATTTTATTTGAGTGTTTGTCTAGTGTATAATGATCTTCAAATAATCTAGAATGGGCCTTAAAAATAGCAAAGAACCTCTTGAATTGTAAGTAGATTTGCTAAGATATTATTTGACAACTTTCCGAAAATTTTCCAAAAATTGCAAAAAATCGTGGACAATAATAGGCTTCATTTTTGGGTCTTGAAAACACTTGACCACTATATCTCTGAAACCCCTTGGGAAGCTCCATATTCTCTTTATGAATTTACATGAGCTTGATGATATCTATTTATGACATTGGTATTGTCTTTTGGATCTGAGAAGGTGATCCCAAAGCAACCAAGAATGAGCAAGATTTGAGTGTTTTATTTTAGTGTTTTGGTGGTGTAAAATAATGTTGAAATGATCTAGAATGAGCCTTAAATAGACAAGAACCTCTTGAATTGTCTGTAGGTTTTTTAAAATTTTATTTGACAATTTTCAGAAAATTTTCAAAAATTGCAAAAAACATAGATAATAGCCTTCAGTTTTGGGTCTTGGAAGTACTTTACCACTATTCCTCTTAAACCCTAGTTCACAATATTATGTTTATGAATATAGATGATCTTGATAATTACTATTTATGACACTCGCATTATCTTTTTTATCTTAGAAGGTGAACCTAAAGTAGCTAAGAATAAGCATAATTTGGATGTTTTATTTTAGTGTTTTTTGGTGTATAATGCTCTTGAAATGATTCAAGAATCTCTTTAATTGTCAGTAGTTTTGTTAAGATATTATTTGACAAATTTTTAAAAATTTCCCAAAAATTGTAAAAATCATGGATTATAGCCTTTATTTTTGGGTATTGGAAGCACTTGACCACTATGTCTCTTAAACCCCAAAGGAAGTACCCGGTATTATCTTTATGAATTTAGATGAGCTTGATAATTACTATTTATGATATTGCCATTATTTTTTTTATTTTAGAAGGTGACCCTAAAGCAGTGAAAAATGAGCAAGATTTTGGTGTTTTATTTGAGTGTTTTTCTGGTATACAATGCTCTTGAAATGATCTAGAAAGGGTCTTAAATAGTCAAGAACCTCTTAAATTATCAGTAGGTTTGATAAGATATTACTTGACAACTTTCTGAAATTTACCAAAAATTACAAAAATTTGTGGATAACAACATTCATTTTTGAGTCTTGGAAGCAGTACTTGACCACTATGTCTCTGAAACCCCTTGGGAAGTTCACAATGGGCCTTAAATAGCCATTTTCAAGAAGCTTGTACCAATGTGTAGATATTTGAGAGTTTGAAGAAGCTTTAAATTGGAAAAATCTCATAACTGTATTTCTGCTCTACTTTTGTGGATGCTGACCCTTTACAAGTTATAGGAATGTGATTAATAAAGGATAACTATATTAGGCTTTTGGAAATACACGTGGTTTTGGTTGTGAAAGTGTTAAAAGGTTTTTAATTATTATTTATTTATTTTTTCTTGATAAGGGAAATAGAATCATATTGTACATAGTATGATCAAAAGGTTGGATGCAAAGCTAGCATCCAGTGTAACACCCAAATCCATAGTAAAAGAATATTCTAGTCTCTGATATTTGATATCTTCTTGAATATTGATATGTACTGTTTGAAACTCAGTAAAAATATGATGTCAGTGTTTTCATAATGTACTATATTCATGCTGGTATGCTTAAATTGCATTAACATAAATCCTCTTGGTTTCAGACGTGATGCGACTACAGATGAGGGTCTTTAGTCGCTATGGTTTGATATATCGTACCATATTTAGCGACCACAAATCGTTTGGGGGATAGTTAAACTTTTTAAGTTTATTCCTTTGATAATGATTACTGTTATCTACTCACCAAAAATGCATGTCGCTGGATAAAAGATTTCCGTTTGTGTTTTGTTGCTGATGATAGTATTTCCTAGCAGCAGCCATTTCTCATCTTTGCCAAACATCAGAAATAATGTTATTGTTTCCTGGATATAGAGAGAAAGGTTTCAGTATCTGCAAGCTATTGCTAATGCAAATGGGTTTTCAGTAGACCGTCTGAAACTGCTGGATCATCAGAAACACTGTATAACAACAAATGATACAGATGGGAAAAAGGTAGTTTCTGCCCAAGAAAATTATAATTTTTCCCCATAAATTCCAACAATTGTGCAATGCAACTCTTAAGTTTTAACTGTAGCTAATTGCCTTTTTGTTTTCCTCTGGTATGATATTAAGCTCAAACCTTACTCCATGGCACAAATTTTCACCAGAATTTTACTTGGCATTGGTGAACACACATGCTGACATATATTTTAAAAATCAAAATCGAAATACTGCAGTTTATTTCCTAAACTATGCTCAATCTTTTGCTGATTAAAATCAAAATACTGTAGTTTATTTCTGTTTCCCACTCCTCTTGCCAATGAAAAGATCTGTCTCTAGTTGGTCGCCTACACTTCCCTACTGTCTCCATCTCTCATCTGTGTGTTACAACTCAGAAACAAGATGACTGCTGATGTATATCTGCATTCAACTGAAATTCTGTGCTCTGCGATGCGTTTGTTTGTGCTGTATTTGGTAAAAATTTTGTTTGCTTTTTGTTGATATGTATTGTTGGGTGTTTTGTTTGGGACAGCCCTCTTAGATGGCTTTTTTTGGATTGGTTGATTTCACGTGGTTGTGATACAAATTATCAAAAGAAAAGAGAAAAACATAGCAACAAGTGTGATGTTGGGGATGGCTACTCAGAGGCAATTGCACACAGGTTTATTACTCCGGATTCTTTTGACAGATGTCTGAAACAGAGAAAAAAAGACCGGGGAGGGGGTGTTTCCACGGGCGGAGAAGAAAAGGAAAGGACAGAGTTGCTGGTCATGAATTAGGAAGGCTAAAAACCCTTTTTGTATATGATTTATTATAAAGTTGAAGTATTTTAACTTATATTACTAAATTCATATTTATTTTAAAAAACTCATGCACCTAAAGTAAATAAGCACTTCACTTGAGAAGGGGACGACTGTTCATACAATGGGTTTCCCGAACCCCTATTATTTTTCCACTTTAGAAGGAGACAACTATCCATAAAACTTTAATTTTGGAAGAAGTCATAAAAATGCATGGACAAAAGAACAAGTAATCCCACTAATTCCTTTTCATAATTCTTGTGAAAATTACACCAAGAAGGAAAATGTGGGAATGGAGAGAGAAATTTGCTAAAATTTGAGATTAGGTGTATGAACTGTATTCTGATATAAGTTAAGAAGCAATTTGGCAATCTCGTGTTTACTGCTCTCTTGTGTGTCAGACTGATCTTTGCATTTTAGCTCATTGTTGTGTCATTTTTATATTTCAAATCAAACATATCAATTTGGGTTGCATTATTTCTTTTTTGATTGTGCTTTTGTCTAAAAACACACACACGCACTCTCACACACCCACATACACACTTGACATTATTATTTAATGTACATATATTACTCTTTGTGTTTCAAAAGAGTTTCAACTTCAAAAAAGTTTTTTCAAACTGTTTTTAATGTGTCTCTTGGAATTGGTCTCTCCAATGGAAATGATGCTTGCATAGGCTAGGCTACCTACAATTGGATCTCTTTAGACTCTGCCAAAGTGGGACCCGCTCTTGGAGGAGTTACTGATCCTTGCTTTCTGTTTTTAGCAGTAGCTGAGCTTTTGCCTCTACAAAAGTCAATCCAAACTGCTAAGTAATTGTGCTTATTTGTTTCTAGGTTGACCTATTGGTTGGAGAGCCATTTTACTATGGATGTGAAGCCCAACTTCCATGGAAAACTCTACGGTTTTGGTAACTATATTGTAGTTTCTCTTCATCATGCCTGAAACACTGATGTTGCTTGTTGCGGCCTGGGTGAGTATAAAGTTTCACCCTGATTTGACGACAGTGTCACCGACTTTTCACCTGATGAAGCTACCAGTCCACATGAAAGATCTATTCCATGCTTGGTCACTAAAATGACTGGAATCCAAAGATCATGATAAAATAAGAGAGAGAAGAACTACGTTCCAGATGAAATCTTGTCCTATTTTGTTGTTTTGAATCTCTGAAAACACTCTCTTCCTAGTGCGTAAGTGCTTGATACTGTTCTGTTTACAAATGTTTCACATCCTTGAAACTTGAGACTTACAAAACTGTCACTCAGAAATTCAAGATATCACAAAATGAGATGGAGGTAGTGCATGAGGGCATGCATTATGGAACATGTTCTGGTGGTGGTTCTCCAACAAAGTTGAACTGTTTTCTCTTGCTCAAGATCAAATCAAGGGAAGAGGAGAGTGAAAAGATATCACAAAAGCCCAAAACAAAATCCCCAGGTGGGATGAATGACCCTCTTCCCTTGATGGCTTGAACAGTAATGACAGCCAGCAATGGTTTTTCCTACAAGAGGAAGACATTAATCTTGAAACAACTCCTCAAACAGAGGTTATCCAACAATTGAATAAAAAAGGGATTATGGCCACCTTTAGTTAATTGATTGATTCATAAATAGCAACACAATTCACATGAATCAGTGGTGCCAATAACTAAGTTTCTTATCAATTGGTTGAAGATAAGAACAATGGCAAGGTCCATATTAACTGGCTCGTTCTCCATACGACATGGTGTTTTGAGAGTCATCCAGTCAGCAGTAGCTTCAATAATAACAGGCTAAGCTGAAGGCGATTTACGGAAAGCACGGTTCTCAATACTTGTTAGTTGTATACAGGTTGTTCTATTGTTTTTCCCCTTTGTTTGGTTTACCAAGTAAGATACAGATATTGAGAACATTTTCCTGGGTAACAACAGTTGACAGTAATAGAAGGAATAGCTTACCATGTAACATACCACAAGCAGTAACAACCCAGTCATCCTTGCACTTCTCTAATTCAGCAAAGAAGAGCTTGTTGGAAGAATCAACAGGTGCATTTTGCCTTGCTATGAAGTTGCAATAAATCACAAAACTGCGCTAAAGTGAAACACAGTTTGTCAAGGCATCCACAAGCTTCTAGTTTGTGTGCTGCAAAACCAGGCAGGTCAAAGAAAAAAAAATTTTTAAATTGAGTGATGAAGTTAGCAAGAAAATGCAAGAAGATAGAAGTTAAAAGGCTGAAAGGACACCTCCTTGTTGTAACATGCCTATGCAAGCAATGTATAACGAAGCCTCAACTTCGCCTTTTCACTCAGAGTCACCCCATCAGCCAAATAATGACAATATTGAGATAGAGGTGGAGCATCTTCCCTAAACACAAGGTGGAAAACAGGCACAATCATTGCCCAAATACCAAAGAATACATACACAAAATAAATAGATTAAACTACGCAGAAAAGTTCAACACCAGTTGTTTAGGAGCTGGAAATCAGGACAGCAACACAACATATTTGATTCTAGTCCATCTGCTTTAAGTGCAGGATACAGATTGCATTAGATCACATGCACTTTCTACAAGTAAACAGTAACAGTTAAATTCATACATACACCCATAGACATTCTAATACACAAACATTGCATACTCGCTAGAGAAGTCTGGACACTGAAAGTAATAGGTGATCATGGCATGAGTAAAGCAGAGCTTGAAGCATGGGCATATGTGAAAGAAAGCTAGACATTGTGCTAGCAAGAGAAACTTTATCTTGAATTCTCGATTGCTGAAGGAAATTAATAAAATCCCATACCTTGGAGAGGACATCACGATCAAGTAGCTTTGTAGCCTACAAAGATAACTGCAGTGAAGGGAGCACCAAGAGAGGGAAAAGAAGTGGTCCACAAGTTAGTAGTCACGAATAAATATAGAATTCTTTCAGGGGTATTCAAAACAGTCATAAATCGACTACATTGTCAGCAAAATGAGGAGAGGAGGTGAAGGGAACTGCTCAAAACAGGGGAACCAGTCCAAAAGCTACCATGCAGCACTAGTAGATTAAAAGGCAACCAGCTTTTTGCATATTAGCTTCCCTTTTGGGTATTGCTTGCTTGCACAAATACAAAAGGTACCTTCCTTTTTATGTTAGTTATCAGAGTCAGGGTTCTTTTCACCCCAAATATACTTTCCTCAGTGTCAATTTCTTTTCTTTTTTTTTCCATAATATTGACATTGAACATTATTAATTTGATAAAACTTAATTTACATAAAAATAATAATATATTGTATTTTTACCAATTTTATTTTAAAAATTTTAAGAAATATAAATAATTGTGGATGACAATTAATAAATCTCGTATCAAGAATGAGTAGGCGAGAGAATTGGCTATTTTAGCTTTATTTCTTTCTTTTTCACCATTTCATTTTGAAAGAATCTAGTAATGTAAAAAAAATTATCAACAATGCTCGTGGTAAGACTATAGGTATTATCCTATTTCCACCAAATACAATTAAGAAAACATAAAACTATGAGCATTGCGATGTTATTTTGAGAATCATAATCAAAGAAAAATAAGAAAATTTAAGGTTATTAACCCGACACTTATTAATGATCAATTATATACAACACAAAAAGACAATCTATATCATGTTCAATTAAAATGAATAAGAAAATTGAAATTATAATACACAAGTTTACAATTTTATATTTTATGTTAATATTTATTAATGCAAATTGAAATTATATATATATTATATGTATAGAAAGATTGTGACTTTATAAGGAGAAAGCAAATATTTTACGTAGATAACGTATGTTTACTAAATTTAAATTCTAGTAATTAAGAGAGTTTGATTAGTAGATGTTTAAGAATATTTAATACCAAATTGAATAAAAGGGATGGAATGAATTTTAAAATCTTACTTTAAGCGGAATTAAACGTGATATAAGAAAGATGTTAAAAATTCAAATTGAATAAAATGGAGGGAATGCATTAAGTTCCGAAGATATGCGATTATGCAAAAATCAAATGAGAGAAATGAACCCCAAATACATTTGAATGTCTATGAATTTGGGTGGATTTTCCCTTTATGGAACAATTGAAAAGAAATACTAATTAAGGCTTATATGAATTGATCTCCATTGAAAAAAGCCAATCTAGTCCAATCTTATTTGTCCATGGGAGTTTAGTTGGGCTACTAAAGAATCAAACTTTTTTTTTATAGTTGTTTGTTGGGTTAGTTTTGCTATCAAATTATAATGTTAGTCTAATATGAAGTTATATATATATATACTTATATTAGTTTATTGACCAATAAAAAAATGAATAAATCTTGTGAGTCTTCCTATATATGTTATGCTATGCATGGTTCAGAGAGCATTCTATGCGGACAACGCTATAAAAAATTGCTCAAAATTCAAATACATTTCGTACCCATCTCCAACTTGACACTCGAAAATAAACGCAAAACTATTTGATCTGAACTAAATTGACTAATATTAGAAAATTTTCGTACAAGTTGCTTATTTTGTAAGACATGTTATTTGTCCAACATAACCCAAAATCAATCCAAATTGAAAATTATCTAAGCCGATCAGAAAGAAATATCATTGACGTAAAATATGACTCATCTTGAATTTAAGACGACTCATGTCTAAATTGAACGATCAATTTATGAGGTCTAATTCTTTAACCTTGGATTGATTCACCTATACATTAATCAATCCACAATTCATTTTTAAGCAAATTAAAAATATGTAGTGTAGATATTATTTAATTATATTTGTAAAAAAGAGTACTATGTTTCATATCATAGTAAAAGGATTTTTGTTCCATTTGTTTTTGTCTTTTTCAGAACAATCTCTTACACTGCATTTAAAAAGGCAAGTTGCTTTTTGAAATTTGTCTTGCTTTTAGGGTTTTTTAACATGCGGAAATCAAAATAGTGCATCGCTTTTCATTTTGGCTATGAAGGGTCTTTTTCACACAAATGGTTGTTCCCTCTTCCATATAGGCTATAGGTCATTTTTTTGAATCCCTAGTTTTCACACAAATATTGACCTCGTATATTTATTAATTTGAAAAAATATTAATTTACACAAAATAATAATTAATTACATTCAGTGGGCATAGTATGTAAAAAACTTGTCAATTTGGGCGGACTGATTAAATACGAATACGATGGATATATTTGAGTTTCTGTATCAATAAAAACCAATATATTTTTCATTTTTTTCAAATAAAATGATTTTACATTTTTATTAGGGGTGAAATAGGTATGATTGTAATTATGCTAAAAACAAATCTAAAAAACGGTACCCAAACATATATGACTGTCCATAAATTTGGATGGATTTTTTGGTTGGATAACTTGTAAAAATATTAACTCTTACTCCCTCCGCCCCTAAAAATTATCAAACTTTAGAAATATAAAAATTTAAAGAGACATCATTTATCACTCACATATTTTAAATGAAAGGTCACCTTTTTTATTATATACATAATTTTTAACAATATTATTAGATATTTAAAATAAAAACTTTTGACAACTTTCATAAAACACAAGGAGTATATGAAATAATTGATCTCATTAATTTACTTTATGTAGGTGATTATAATTTATATGTACATATATATATTACACTAAATTAAATTTAATTATTTTCTTTCATTTCACAATAATTTTGTGTGCAGGGAAATGTGAAATCATATCTTTTTGCGTTTTGCTTTTGTTGGGAAGGGGAGGTCCAACTCCAAGGTACTGTGCACAGGGGCTTGCACCATTGTGGCATTGCCCAGCACTGCCTGCAGATTGACGTACGGACAGAGAGAGAAGCTGAAAGAGTGAGAGAGTTAGAGAGAGAAAAATTAGATAAAAGCTAGGAAAAGATAAAGGAACGCACCACACACCACAGTGAGGCTGAGAGAAAAAGGAAAGAGAAGAGAAGAGCTGGGAGAGAAGGAAAGTGACGAAGGGAGAGAGAGAAGAGAGGAGCTGGGAGCCTGGGAGTTTCTTGTCAAGGTATGGTCTCTCTCTTGTTTTTCAATGATTTACTGGAGTTTCTTGTGGACGAAATTGAATATACCATGTTTATAATTCAAGAGATGATTTTAGAAAATGATTCAAAAATAAGAAACTAAAATGAATATACCATGTTTGTAACTCTCATGAATTCTGCAAATAACCAGTAGCTGCTCAGCGTGTGTAGGAATACTAAGGGAACTCTTTTGACAGGATCCTGTGTTTGCAAATAATAATCCGAGGGTTTGTCTTGTTTTTTGTTACTACTGTCATGGAAAAGGATGAAATGGAAGGCGGAGTTGTTTGTTTAATCTTATTATGCATTTAGAAGACTGGGCGCAGTATTTTCTTTTTATTGTGTTAGAACTCTGGTTAGTTTAGTTTTGCACTTGTTGAGCCTGCGAAGACATAGTATTGGTCACATATGTCAATTCCGCTATTCATAACCCCTTGAGTTTGAGCCTTGATACAATTGTAGGTTACTGTGTTATAATTTGGAGATCCCAAGCTCATGTCATTGTTGAATTGTTTCCTCTCCACCTAGGACAAGACTGCAAACATTCAATGCCCATCTGGGCTGTGGCTCTCCAAAGTCCAGACCAGTTTTGGCCAGAGCCTTTCCGTTGGGTTGCCCTTTTCCATAAACACCATCATCATATTTTCCTACAGTTCTGGAGCAATGATCCTCCACTGAAATGGTTCAGTTATAGAGTATTTGCCATCTGACTGACTTATCCACCTCTAGACCTGCTTTGGCAGGAGCTTTCCATTGGGGCTGCCCTTTTCCATGAACTCCATTGTCATGTTTTCCTACAGCTATTGAGCAAAGATCCTCTACTGAAATGGTTGAATTGAAAAATCTGTCATTTAATTTACTTGCACACCTGAATTGAAAAATCAGTCAAGTAAAGCAAATATTTGTAGAATAATTTAAAATTCACTCAAGTATGTATTTGTTCCTATATGGGTTTTTTTTTTAATGGAACTTCTCACAAGGATTTTAAATGATATGTATATTATATTCAATTAGGGTAAATGAATAATAAGTAACTCATGATTAGTCCTTATCAAAAGGGTTGGGTACCATCCAATCGGAAAAAATGAGGATTTTTTTAGTCTCGACCCAACACGACCCTTAAAATGATGATACTCAACTTTAACGAGAATCGAGTTAGAGTCAAGGGTTCCAACCCTCGACCCGAATCAATGATATACATTTAAAACAATAAAATCAATATTTTGAAAATTTTAATAAATTATATAGGTTACATACACAGCCAATTTGCATTGGAATCAAACACTCAATTAAAAACTTATCAAGCATTTGTGGTTCGGGTCTCCATTTAGCAGGGAAAACAAACTTCTCGAGTGATATTCAATCTTTTATTGAATTAAATTTTTATACTTGCTAAATTAAGTGTTGCTTGTTAAGTTAATCACTATGTCGATCTTAGGCTCTTCGCCAGAAAAATAAAACTTTATGTGAAATGTCACTTTGTATATAAGGTTGTATGAGGTTGGAATCTAAAATGCTCACCAGAGGGTACCCCCAAGGTCAAATTTAGGGTCAAAGGTATGTCAACCTACATGAGGGTTAAGTTAAGGTTGAGTTAGTCCTGTCTAATTAATCCTCATCATCCAACCCTCATTTTAATAATTCAACTCATGATACTATGGAAGATAAAAACACATGTTACTTATATCTTGGTATTGTTAGCTCGAACATTATACGATCTATTTATTTAATCTAATATGAACCTAAATTGAATGATTTATTTACCATCTTTTTTTTTAATTGAAAAAAAGGAAACAATAGTGTATTCAACGTGTGTACAAAGGAGTTGTCCAAATTGATAGAAGTATGTCTCATATCATATCATAGTGAAAGACCATTTATTTTTGTTATTTTTTAAAACAATTTTTTGGACGACATTTAATTTAAAAGAAAAGGATGGGATTAAAAAAAATTAAAAGGAAAAGGCAACCAACTTTTTGCATATTTGCTTCTCTTTTTGGTATTGCTTGCTTGCACAAATAGAAAAAATACATTCCCTTTTTTTATTTTTACGTTGGTTATCAGGGTCAGAGGTATTTTCACTCAAATATACCTTTCCTATGGTTTGTACGTTAATTTCTTTCTTTTCTTTTTTCCCATAATATTGACATTGACCATTTATTAATTTGATAAAATTTAATTTACATAAAAATAATAATTTATTATATTTTTTACCAATTTTATTTTAAAAATTTTAGGAAATATAAATAATTATGCACGGCAATTAATAAATCTCATATCAAGAATGAGTAGGCATGTGTGCCTAACACAAGTGACACAAACCATTATGCAAAAGCCAATAAGCACCAAAAATAATTATTCAAAAGCTAATTTAGATAAATTATTTTTCTTTTTTTTATTTTGGGCAACAGTCTAATGTGGAGTTCTATTATAAAATACTATGAATTTAGTAAAGGATTTTAATTTCTATTATTCCTACGTAGTTATGTTATGAAATACTATGAATTTTGTCTTAGTTTATTCCACCACAAAACAAATTAGGTATTGGACAAAATTTTTATGCAACTTTCTATATGTCTAATTTGTCTATTTTTTCAACCTAAAACCCAACTTTTTTTTTTTGAGTGGTAATATAAAGAATATTATGTATCTCTTCTCATAAGACATTTTACTTATATTATACTAGTTTATGTCGTACTTATAAAAGAGCATATAAAATTTGAAAAGTTATACTATCTCTTAAATGATGCAAAATTATTTTTAAAATATTAATACTTTAAAATTTATTTCAACTCTTTTTCATCATTTTTCACGTTCAGTAAGAGTTTTCATATTTGATTACAATTTAAAAACATAAAAACTCACTTCAAAATTAAATTGATAATTTTAAATAGAAGAACATGATTTAGGATAATAATATGAAAATTAAATTAATTTTTTAACAATTTTAACTTACTTGAACATATGCCTATTAAATTTCATATTGGTAATATGACATGTAAAAAATGTAAAATTATTTAAGCTTACTTATGTATAATATTAATTTTAATTATTATTTTAAAAAATAATTCTAACTTCTTACAACCTTGGGCAACAATCTAATAATAATTATTTTTAACGATTTTAACTAACGTGGAAAACGCTTTTGTCTCATTCTCGCAGTCTCTCTATCGCCATAGCTGTTCTCTATCGCCGGCGACAATCCTACTCTCACTTTCTTATTCTGGGTGCTCTCTCTCGCGCTAGCAGCTCGACAGTGGTGTTCTCATACTCTCGCGTCGCTAGTTCTCTTGCCCGTCTTCGCACTCAGGCGACCACACTTAATTCGTCACGCAGCATTTCTCTCTATCGCCATAGCTGCTGTGTATCACTCTCAGGCAACCACACTTAATTTGTCTCACTCTCTCAGTCTCTCTATTGCCATAGCTGTTGTGTATCCTCTTGCCCGTCTTCGCACTCAGGCGACCACACTTAATTCGTCACGCAGCATTTCTCTCCAAGTCCAAATCTCTCTGCACCTCCGTCTTCACCTCCGAATTAGCGGCTGAAGAAGTACGATTTTCTATCTCCATTATTTTGCTCCTTGTGTTTTTCAACATCATTTGGATTTTGTTGACAGTGTTTTGTTGATGATTGATAACTTTTTTTGTTTGTAGGAATTCAACATTGAGAAGTTGTAATTAGTGGAACGCAAGGAGAAGCAAGTTCAAATTCGTTGGAAAATGTAATTTCTCAACTTATTCTCCCACTTTTCATGGTTATGTTGTGATTTTATGATTGGCTTGGTTGAAAAATGTGTGGGTAGAACAGTAGGTGTTGTTGAAGTTTGTGTTAGGAATAGGAGAAAAACTACCGCTGAGGTACTAGAGTTGTTGTCAAACTATTTTTTAGACCCAAAGTTCGGAAAAATGATTCTAAATCCCCTAAATTATGGTGCAAACTATATTAGTGGCCCAAATCCGGCTGATGACGTAAGAAAATCGAGTGTTTAGGCGGGATTTATAAAAATTAGAGTTGGAAGCCCCAAATTACCGTTAATGAGGTGTGATAGCTTAAATTAAATCCCTAAAATCTCTCTCTCTCCAACAGTAATGTTTAGAAATTATAAATTCTTTCTATTCTTGTTCTTCATTCATCTTCTCCATTGTTGTTCTTCATTCTTCTTCTTTTTCTCTGCCCTCTTCTTTCTTGTACCTTGGTGTTTAATATTTAGCTTTGTGAAAGCTTCATCAAAAGCTATTACGTATTCTACCTTCATCAAAAGGTTGCTCTGAGAAAGCTTCAAAGCTCACTGTTCAAGGCTTTCAAAGCTCATCAAAAGCTATTACGCTTTCTACCTTCATTAAAATTCACCATTAAAACAAAATTACAAAAAATAAGGCCTGAGAAAACACCGACAATCATATCCAGAACATATTCGAAAACAAAAACATCACTCGAACATCGGTTAATAATTTCACAAAAACCCTAAAAATTTTGATTTCAAAGATAATAACTTCATGCAAACCCACGAATTATTCATCATAATTTCAATTAACTTTATAATTCTCATATGGATCCTTCTCAAACAAATTATTCCACTCAATCAAAACAAAAAAACCCACCGATTTCATAAAACCCCTAAAATTCGAAGATGAAATTCGAAAATGCCCAAGTATACCCCCTAAAAAAAAATGAAATCGCACAACATTTTCGTCTTCCTATTCTTCACTTTCTGCTTAACTTCAACTTTCTTCTTTGATTTCGCTTGCTATGCTTGATCAAAAATGGCAATGATTGAGATTTCTCAAAGCAAAATCGTCCAGCCAGATGAGAGATAGAGTGAAAGATAGAGAGAAAGATGCAGAGTTACAGAATGGAGGAGAGAGAGTGAAACATGATGGACACAATAGACATTTCACACCTCTGTTAACCCCTCCGGGCCGGACTTGGGCCACTAATATAGTTTACACCATAATTTAGGGGGACTTAGAATCATTTTTCAGAACTTTGGGTCTAAAAAATAGTTTGGAGGTACCTCAGCGTAGTTTTTGGAATAGGAGCCACAACAACCAATAGAAAATTAAGGTAAAGAGAAAGAGAGAAAACTGAGACACAAGTTTTAATGTGGAAAAACCCAAAACCGGGAAAAAACCACCAATAATCCACTAGATATTTTGTTACAAGGAAACCTTTTGAGTTTTGTGTGTAGTGCAACAATGGAGGACCTTAGGAGTGAATATATAGCCTAAGCTCTCATAAATCAGCACCAATACACATTTAACCGGACAAATAACGCATAACCGAAGAAGAAAATGAGCAAAGCATGGCACGGTCCTGCCGGGTGGCACGTTCATGACCGTGTCACCTTGCAGTTTCGTTTCCTGCAGTTTTGCTGAATTCGCTGCTTGCTCGTGCCATGTCTGTCATGCTCGTGCCAACTCCATCTTTATCCGTGCCATCTTCCTCCAAGCTTAGCAAGCCTTAATTATCATAGCCCATGATTGTTAGGCTCCACTCTCAACAATCTCCCTCTTGGAGACTATCAATCACTTCCTCTTTGAACACATCTAGTATATCAAACATCATCCTTTGCTTTAACAAGAAAGGCCAAATGAGGTTTTGCACAACCTCAATTTCCCGACATCCACTCCTTTGGTTAGCATATCTGCCGGATTTTTACTACCCATGATCTTCTTAAGTTGCAAGTCTCCACTCTCCATCAAGCTTCGAACGAAGTGAAACTTGCGTCGGATGTGCTTGGTTTTTGAATGCAAGACGGGATTCTTGCTCAATTGGATTGCACTTTGACCGTCACTGTAGAGCACTCCGTTCCCTTGCCTTTGGCCCAAAACTTCTTAAAAGTCGTGCAACCACACCATCTTCTTTCCAACTTCTGACATTGCCACATACTCGGATTCGGTAGTGGACAAAGCAACGCATTTCTGGAGCTTTGACACCCAACGCACGGCTGTACCTCCAAGTGTGAAAGCATAGCCTACGAGTGCTTTTGCTTGTGTCAAAATCTCCGCTCAAATCGGCGTCCACAAAACCTTTAAGATTAAGACCACTTTCTTGGAACACTAACGATGTGTTAGATGTTCCCTTCAAAAATCTTAAAGGCCACTTCATAGCTTCCCAATGCTCTTCTCCGGGATTGGACATGAATCTTGCCACCGCTCCCACTACGAAGGCTATGTCCGATTTTGTGCAAACCATTGCATTCATGAGGCTCCCAATGGGGGAAGCATAGGGAACTTTGAGCATATGTTCCTTCTCCTCTCTTGTCTTTGGACATTGCTCCTTGGTCAGCTTTACATTATTTGCAAGCGGGGTGTTTCTTGGTTTGGCATCACCAATGTTGAACCGCTCCAAGACTTTCGGTACATATTCTTCTTGTGACAGCTTTAAGATCCCTTTCGGCCTATCTCTAGTTATTCTCATTATGAGAATTTACTTTGCTGGGCCCAAATCTTTCATCTCAAATTCTCTTGACATCTTCTCTTTCAATTTATTGATTTCATCCATACTGGAACCTACAATCAACATATCGTCCACGTAGAGTAGTAAAATGACATAAGAATCAGTGAAGTTTTTGAAGTACCAGCACTGATCCTTATCACTTCTTAGAAACTCGTTGTTGCACATGAAGGTGTCAAATTTGAGATACCACTGCCTCGGTGCTTGCTTCAAACCATATAGGCTCTTTGTGAGCTTACAAACCAAGTATTCCTTCTCTGGAACCTTATATCCCTCCGGTTGTAGTATGTAGAGATCTTCCTCCAAATCCCCATATAAAAATGCCGTTTTCACATTTATTTTCTTTAAGTGAAGATCATCAGCTGCAACCATGCTCAAAATGATTCTAATAGTGGTTAGTTTCACAACAGGAGAAAATATTTCAAAATAGTCAACGCCCTTCTTTTGTGAAAAACCCTTAACCACTAATTGAGCCTTATATCTGGTATGACCACTAGGCTCACTCTTAATCCTATACACCCATTTGTTTAAGAGAGTTTTCTTACCAACCGGTAACTCAGTCAACCCCCAAGTTTGATTCTTGTCCAACGATGCCATTTCCTCGTCCATGGCTTGCTCCCACTTGGACCAATCACTCACTTGCATTGCCTCGGTGTAGGATTCTAGCTCACCAGCATCGGTCAGCAAAAGATAATGTAAGGAAGGAGAGTATTTGTGAGCCGATATACCTCTAGTTGACTGAGCTGACCTTCTCAAGGTGGGAGGAGTTTGGCGCTCAACTTCATGAGAAGTTTCTGGTTCAAAGAATGGTTCATCAACCGCTACTTCAACTTGTGGAGCTCGAGATTGTGTGTTTCTCCCTCCGAGAGAGACTTCAACGACTTCATTGTCTTCCACACTCATTCAACATGTCTTTGTACAAAACAGACTCATCGAAGACAATACCAACATGTCTAAACACCTTTTGTCCATCCCAAATTCGATACCCAAACAAGTTATCACCATAACCCAGAAAATAACATTTCTTGGATTTAGCATCGAGGTTGTCCCTTTTGTTAGGCTCAACCATAATATATGCAATACAACCGCAAACACGAAGATGGGATAAATTTATATCCTTACCACTCCAAACTTCTTTCGGAATTTTGTTGCCCAATGGTGTAGATGGTCCCCTATTGATCAAATAGGCGGCGGTGTTGACTACATCTGCCCATAGAGATTTGGGCAGCCCGGCATGAATACGCATGCTCCTTGCTCGTTCATTGAGTATACGATTCATTCTCTCGGCTACACCATTTTGCCTTGCCTTTCTCGGAACCGTTCTTGTCAACCGAATTCCCCCTTGAGCACAATAAACCTTGAACTCATCCTTCTCATACTCACCACCATTGTCGGATCTCAAGCATTTGATCTTCAACCCTATTTGGTTTTCAATTTCTGCTTTCCATCTCAAGAAAGTGTCGAAAACATCAGATTTATTTTTCAAAAATAAATCCACACCTTCGTATCTGTGATCATCGATAAAGGTGACATAGTAGTAAGCGCCACCCATGGATTGAATAGGCGAAGGACCCTACACATTGGTGTGAACTAACTCTAGTTTGTTTGCCTTTGGTTCCCTACCAACTTTGGAGAAAGTAACTCTCTTTTGTGTCCCGAGAACACAACTCTCACAAAGTTCCAAATTAACATCAACCAATCCCGGCAAAGCACCCCTTGAAGCCATAATCTTTATTCCTTTTTCACTCATGTGTCCAAGTCTATTATGCCACAAAACTTAATTAGAGGACTCGTTGTCAACATTAGCAAGCAAGTTTGTACAACCAAAAGTAGAGTACAATGACCCGGATTTAACCCCTTTTGCAATTACCAATGCCCCTTTCACAATTTTCCAACGCCCGTTCCCAAAATGAGTGAAATAGCCATTTCATCTAATTGACTTACAGAAATTAAATTCTTGGCGAATCCCGGTATATACCAAACATCCTCTAATTTCCAATAACCCCATTAGAGATTTTGATGTTTACATCACCTGTCCCCAAGATTTTCAAACATTCATCATCAACAAGATATACTTTACCAAAGTGTCCATTCTCAAAGTTATGGAAAAACTCTCTACATGAAGAAGAGTGAAACGAGGCACCTGAGTTTACTATCCAAGACTCAATTGGACTATCTACACTCAAAATAAGGGCATCACCAATGTCCTCAGCAGAATTAACAGAATCTCGATCATCATGATTATTGTCCCTCCCCTTATTCTTAGGTTTAGGACAATTCTTCTTATAGTGACCCTTTTCACCACAGCCCCAACACACGGTTTCCTTGGGGTTTTGAGATTTACCCCTAGCCTTTGATTTAGACCGACCCCTAGACTTGTTCTGTTCTTTTTGTTTCCCTCTACCTCTAACATGCAATGCATTCCCAAATTCACCCGAGTCCTTTTTGCGAATACTTTCACTTAAAATGACATCACGGATTTCATCAAATTTCAAAGCATTTGAACCTTTAGCACTATTCACAGTAGAAACAATAGTGTCCCAAGATTAGGTAGAGAAGACAATAAAATCAAAGCTTTCACTTCATCCTCAAAGTTGATATTAACCGAAGCAAGCTTAGAAATGCACATATTGAAGTCATTTATGTGGTCGGCTACACTAGTGGAATCATGTATTTTGAGATCAAACAAACGGGGCATAAGGTATACCTTGTTCATTGCCGATGGTTTCTCATACATGTTGTACAACACTTTCAACAAAGTCTTTGTCGTCTTTTTCTCCATGACGTTGAAAGCAACGTTCTTTGCAACGTCAACCGGACGGTCGCAAGTGCTTGACGATCGAGCACGTCCCAATCCTTTTGTGCCATCTCCTCCTGCTTCTCTCCAAGAGGTTAATAAAGCTCCTTTTGGTACAACAAATCTTCAATTTGCATTTTCCAAAATGCAAAGTCTTCTCCATCAAACCTCTCGATCTTTGCCTTTCCACTCTCCATTTCGTTGTGACTACTAACCTTAGCTCGATACCAGCTGTTAGGAATAGGACCCACATCAACCAATAGAAAATTAAGGTAAAGAGAAAGAAAGAAAATTGAGACACAAGTTTTAATGTGGAAAAACCCAAAACTAGGAAAAAACCACGAATAATCCACTAGATATTTTGTTACAAGGAAGCTTTTTGAGCTTTGTGTATAGTAGCAATGGAGGACCTTAGGCCTCAATATATAGCCTAAGCTCTCATAAATCAGCATCAATACACATTTAACCGGACAAATAACGCATAACCGAAGAAGAAAATGAGCGGTCGGGCTGAGCAAAGCATGGCACGGTCGTGCCGAGTGGCACGGTCATGACCGTGCCACCTTGGAGTTTCGTTTCCTGCATTTTGCTAAATTCGCTGCTTGCTCGTGCCAGCTCCATCTTCTGTCCGTGCCATCTTCCTCCAAACTTATCAAGCCTTGATTAGCATAGCCCATGATTGTTAGTCTCCACTCTCAACAGTTTGATAGAACACTAGGATGCTTATATTTCTTTGGTTTTTATTCAATTGAGACTATGTTTTTGATACTTTTGATTTGACAGTAATGTAACCCTAATTTCAACATTTCATTAATATTATACTTGAATCCATGTTAGCCGTAAAAATCGCCCATTAACATCTATCACATGGTCAAACCCCCAAAAATGCCAATGTGTTAAGTTCAACTTTTGATTTTTAGCACACTTGGTGTACATCGATTAGATTTGATTGGTTATCCATGAAGGTGAGTAGATATTATTTTTCCACTGTGGCCTTAAGGCTGGATGTGTTGTACTATCACTTTAGGCATTCTTGGCCAATGGTAGTGCCATAATAATCTCTTTTCCCTGATTTGAGTTCTCATTTTGAAACCCTTGTTCATGGATCGTTTATCTTTGTTGCATTGATTGGACTGGAATACGCCAGGAAGTCAATTAGTTCCTTTTGTCTTTGTTGTTTACATGGTCTGTTGGCCTAATCACACCTTGCCTTTACATTCTAGCTTTCATGTATGTATACATGGTTATCATTTTTTATTTAGGCACTTAGGAGACATTCCTATTTCATCATTTTCATGAGAAGGTGAAAAAGAGGGAAACAGTTTAGGGAGTTCATGGCTTAATCATGATATCTACGGTGATCATTTCTTAGGCAGCTGAAAATCCCTAGTGAAACATGTATTTCTGTATTTATATTTATTTAAGTACCTCCCTACTTTTGTAATAATGCTATATTTTCTGTGCTCAAATGTAATATCTATGTTTTCCTTCCGATTGTGTGGGTTAGCTTTTTGATCCCTTTGCAACTTCAGGATGAACTCTAGGGAATGGGAGAGGTTTGGACCTCAAGATAGATTCCCCCTTCGAGGACGCCTCGAGGCGGAACCCTAGTGAGTATAACTGTTTGTATTTTATATTTGTTTCTCATATTGAGTAAATTGCATATTTTTTAAAATATTTTTTTATCACTAATGATAACTTGTTTGATGTTAAAACAAACAGGTGGATGTATTTATGCGGCTCTCGCCAGACATATGGATTATGAGCTTCGAATCAAGTACGGGACTGTTCTCCCGAGCCTCGTGCTTTTGAGGGACGTTGATCTGATTGATCAAACACAGTTGAGGGACAATTTTCTGCTCTCCAGGCCACGTAATTCAAAGCTTTCATCACTACTACAATTTGTGGAGTCAATGGGAGCTCCTCTATGGAACTCCCCGACTCTCATGATATCTCGCACGGATGACGAACCATATGCTTACATGAGGGGTGCGAGTATCGTGAATATACTTACTGAGGCCCAGAAAGTAAGTCATTTGTGTGGATGGTTGGATCAGGGCACTCGTCTTGGGGACGATGCTGATGAAAAACGACCGTCCCGAAGACCATGAGCAGAGGGTTTACTTAGGTAAGGGCCAGCGCTTCTTAGGCAATCATATCGTCGTTATACTTGGCCTCGGATGGGTTGGGGTACAAGCTTCTCACCTATATGGGTGTCCACCTGGATATTACTTTGTCTATCAAGATTCCAGAGGACCGGGGTATGTGGGACTATTCGGAAGGGGACGGCATCTTGCTGCACTTGGAGTTCTCGCTCAAAGTCTATAAGGTCGAAGTCTCATTACCGAATGAGTTATGTGGACCTAGGCCGTAATCTGCTTTTAAGGTACTGTATCGCAAACCTCTCTATATATGAACTTAATTCTTGTCATCTAAAGTTTTTTTTTTTTTCTATTTCATGTAGCGGTTACGATTTTAGTCCTCGGGCTTTTTGTTTGGCCATCCTCCTTCAAGAACCAAGAATCCTGGGCATTTTGGAGAGCTTCAATCCTGCTGATACGATGCCTCACTATGGTAGTTAGATGATAATATTTAGTATTACAATCACCACCTCGTATCGCTTCAATTCTGGAGTTTTTGCAGCCAGAAAGTATTGAGCTGTGCCAGAGTTTCATCAAGCACTTTCCGAAGTTTAGCTTCTAACTTCACTAAAGAGATTCATTGAGAACCTCTGACTTTTGGAGTGGCACATTTTGAAAAACCTTTTAATTTTAATCATTAGTCGAGATGGGTAGAGGAGCTTTTTGCAACTAGAAAGTATTGAGCTGAGCCAGAGTTTCATCAAGCTCTTTCTGAAGTTTAGCTTCTAACTTCACTTAAGAGATTCATCAAGCACCTCTGACTTTTGGAGTGGCACATTTTCAAAACCTTTTAATTTTAATCATTAGTCGAGATGGGTAGAGGAGTTTCTCAATATCATCAAGTGATCGATCACGTAACATTTGCATTAATTTTGTTTAAATAGTGAGATCATTTGTTTACTTGTATAAGGTATGAAAACACGAGTATTCAAAATATACCATCAAAATTCCCTTATATCAAATGTATCATGATCACTGGATCAAAAAAAAAAAAAAGTGTCAGGATCACTTTACCATCAAAATTTGAGTGGCTTTTACATACAATCATTGGTTTTCAATCAGAACCATATCTATGGAGGGAGATAACAAAATCACCTCTGAAAAATGGTGTTAACCGCTCGCTGAAAATCCACAATATACAGTTCTGAATGTTCACAAAATTGAAATTAGATTTTTCAAACCAACTTATTTATACCCAGCTCGCAATCTCAAGTGGATGAAAACATATTGTTCGGGGCAGCATTCAATGGTTTGACGTCTTTGCTTCGCACGAACTTGAGGAATTGGCCCAGCAGTTTTTCTAGCAGAGATTGGACCATCGATTTTTGCCCGGCTGCATCAAGGAAACAACAAAACCATCGAGCTTGAGGGAAATAGTCAATTTGAGACACCTAGATTATGAATATAAGGGGTGCAAACAAAAGAAATCTTTCAGAATAACCCCCGAGGGATCTGGGGTTGGGAGAGGACATCGAACAAGACCAAGTTCCGTAAATCTTGTTTATGGTGCAACAACAATGATGAGAAGCCAATTTCAATTCCAACACATGGAAGTCTAGAGAGGGTAAAATTTGCACACTAATATAACATAACTGAGTGTTATTAGAGAAGTTGTCTCTAGATTGCAAAACCGCACAACAGTGCTGATATAAAATATGCATGGAAGAAATGCAAATTGCTGACAGTTATGAACCCGTTTGACATTTACCTTTCACCTCACGCATTGGCACGAATTGGACAATGTCTCGTGTAGCTTGACGACCAGTTGAGCTCATCAACCGGCGCCCAGTATCAGCATCAAGTACCTATCACAGTAAACTTTTGCCACGGATCAGTCAAAGTTATCAATTTACCATAGTTTCCTAACTGCATCCGTGTTTGTCCACTCAATCACCTTTTCATTTTTTTTTCAATTTTATCATGCTGTATCACTTCCAATTTCCAAAGTGGGATGAGGTAGGCATTCTTCAATTCGGAGCACAAGTTAAACAAAATTTAAGAATTGTGTACATAGATATAAACCTGAGTTAGTGAGTATTTCATCATTGTTTATATCATTGATATGTTCCCGCGAATATAACTACAAGTCGACAATCAACTAATTCATTTAAGCTTACCTCCATCGCCAAATCAGCGTTCCCCACTCCAACTATAAGGATTGAAAGAGGTAAATCAGAGGCCTTTACTATAGCATCTATGGTTTCTTGGAGATCTGTAACAACTCCATCCTGAAAATAGGGCAACATAACAGTTTAATTGACCTTCAAGACATGGGAAATGTCAACTTTAACTAGTCCAATTTGTTCAACACTTACTGTAATGATCAGCAATACATAATACTTGCTCTGATTTTGTGAGAACGATTTGCCAGCAATATCTGCAGCTTTGTGGATCACTCTACCAAATAAAGCCGGACCAGCAAGCACAACATTTTGGAGAGCAGTATTATAGGATGCCATGATTCCTTCAACTCCTTCGACCTATCCATGGGACAGAGATATAATAACTCCGAATAATCTACATTATGGATGGAACAACTATAGGCTCAAATGCAATGGAACCCAAACTTGCATTATATGATCGTGATTCACAATGTTGAAAGAGGTCAAACATAACGTAAATTATGATCCATTAGCAATTGGATTGAATTAAGGAAACTCCAATGTCACCAATGGTTGAAAGATTAAGCTTACGGTTAATACTTACTCGAACTAATTTATCTTAATATTGTTTCAATTTTGCTACTTGTAATTTTTACGTTAGAAATGAGGCAGACAATGTAGTACATCTTATAACATGATAAATAAGCTTATGAAGTATTGGGAGGGAAATCATCAGGATAATTGTTTGCTTAGGTGTAAATTTTTAAGTAATATCTAATCTCGACATCTTGAATGAGACTGACCCCCCCTTCCTCTATTGTTTTTCTGTGTGGGTGGTCGGGAAGGGGGCGGGTAACAAATTGGAATAACCATGATACCAGCATACCTCACTATCATATATACTTCCATTCAAGTTAAAACAATAGGATATGTTGCCATCCATTGTCCTCCCTCCAAAGCCCCATGCAGAAAAACGCCTATCAGAGTCATAAAATTGTATTATCTCTCCAACCTCCATTATAGCCTGCATGAAATCCAAGTATGAAAGCCAGTAATGCTAATATCAGATGGCCAACCAAAAGCCAATTTGTTCTATCGAGCTCGAAAAATATTTCTACACCAAAAACAAGAGAGATACATATACCAAATACATGGAACAACATTTTAGTGGTGATAAATTACACTCTCGCACTTCACATTAAAGCCAAAACTGGAGGTGACGGCTAAGGATTAAACTAATAATATAACTAATAATGTTTAAAAGATGAAATCTTACTCGCTGATAAGCATTTAAAAGGCCAGAAGGATCAATGTAGTGCAAAGAATCTGGACATCTCGGATTTCCAATTGAAGCTGGAAGAAAATAAAGAGAAGATCAAACCATAAATATTCAAAATGAAAAATAAGCTTATCAATAAACATAATATGAGGAAGATCACTCAAGCATCAAGGATGGTATTGTACCAGTAAAATCAACAGCAACCATAAAGTTGAGCTCAAAACCACTGGAAATGTAATCAAGAAAGCTGAAAAGTTGTTGTTCCTGGAATACATCCACAAATAGCTGACTCTTGAGAACCTGCATTAAGAAATAGTTAGTGAAGTAACGAAAGATGCAGGACACCTAGGGACGAAAGGAAAGTTTCATTATTGGATTAATTTAAGCACCTTCTGATGACCATGGTGTAGCCTTACAAAGTTCACACCAGTTTTGTCTATATGCAGCTTTTCTAAGGCTGATATTGATGTCTGAAGCTGGCTGTTAGTGCATTGCATATGTTAATTGTATAAACAAACGTCAAAAAAAGAGATGAAAAACATAAATAGGATATTCTTACCCAAGAATTATATGATTCGCGCTACTGTTAAAATCGAAACACTCGATGATCAATGGATTATCCTGCAACAACAATAATATAGTAATAGTTAATAAAAATGTAAGTATATCCGTCAGCATATTCTCAAGCCCTATGTATAGAGACAAGTTCACTGTTCATATATAACTTCTTTTTTAGGGGCAGTTCACATATGGTCATTTATCAAAGATCAAACAATAGCTATTATCATCAAAACAAAGAAGCAAGGCATTATTGTCGCAAAGACAATTCAACAGGAACTGTACAGTAAATTAGTTCATCAGTACTTAAAATTTTACTAAAGAAAACAAAATGTATGTTTAT
The DNA here is from genome assembly GCA_021018815.1 of Talinum fruticosum. Lineage (NCBI taxonomy): Eukaryota > Viridiplantae > Streptophyta > Magnoliopsida > Caryophyllales > Talinaceae > Talinum > Talinum fruticosum. The sequence continues at coordinate 1,121,621 of JAITYX010000103.1, forward strand.
TTTCTTAATATCATGACATGACTCAGATCAAAAAGACAATAAACTTATTAAGGGCAACCGCTAGCAAAATCGTAAATTATATAATCTAATATATCAATTTATTATTGTTATTTAAAAAATAACTATTTTTTAACTTATAATTAATTTTTACTGTTATAAATTAATTAAAAATTATTAAATTAAAAAATTATTAAATTATTAAAAACTTAGGGGTCTAACCCTAGTAATAATAATAAATCATCCTATTCTTTTTTGTAGTTAACTAGGTATTTGAATCCTTTTTTTGTAATAAACTAGTTATTCAATATATTAATTAACTAATTTAATTAAATAAATAAATGATAACAATAATAATAATAAATTATAAAATTATCATTAAAAAATAACAATAATAAATAAACAATAAAAATAATAATAAGTCATAATCATATTCTTTTTTGTGATTTTATGTTTATAAGTTAAACCAACAGTTGATTTAACCCAACACATTATTGATTACAAATAACTTTTTTTTATGAGCCTATAACCTAGTGTAAGTGTCTACCCTTTTGGGGTTGGACCTCCCCCTTCCCAATAAAAGCAATAAGCAAAGAGATTTGATTTCATATTTCCTGCAAAATACCACTTCAATTTACTGTAATTTATAATTACATTTGAGTAAAATTTTATTTTCAATTAACTCATGATTGCAACTAAAAGGACAAAAATACCCTTCTATATTCCTCTTCTCCCCTTCCTCTCTCTCTACTGTCAGTCCCTCTCTCTCTCCTCCGCTCTATATATATATATATATATATATATATATATATATATATAAGGGTTCAAGTAAGCACCCTTTTATAGGTACACTCCAAATTATAGATAAAATACTTTTAATCTTAATCATTAAATCTTGATCTAATCGGTGAACGCTCTACATATATATGTTTGTTGTTCAATAGATAGCAACTTGCCTTTTGAAAAATCTCTAGTTTACACCCCTGCCTGCTAACTTGAGTCCCCAGACTGCTTGTAGAAGTCATGTATGACTTGATCAATCTCATCTGGACTATGAGCCACAGTCCCCTCTTTGTCCTACAATTCCAATCACTCCTGCCATTTTCCTTTTTCTGACTGTTGCAAAAAATATTTGGTATATTGGTCTCCCATATTTACCCAATCAATTTTGCTTTGTTGTTTCATGTGCGAGGCATTCAGTAGGTGGTTGTACTCCTCTCTTGATTGCTTTTCCTCTCCCTACAGTTGTATATTGGAGGGGTCCTTGTGAAGTTTTTCTTGAATTTCGAGTAATTGACCCCTGGCACTGTCTCTCATACAGTGAACATCTCCAAATTTCCTTTTATTTAGCCTTAGCAGGGGTTGTTGCAAATCTTTCAGACACTTGACCAATTGAAACATTGCAGTGCCATAATATTTCCTCTCAAACCGATTCTTGACAAGCTCCACAAAGTCCTCTTCCTTACCCCACATTTCTCTGTTTGAGTTTTAAAGGGCAATGGTCAGATAACGTCTTTGCCATGTACTCCACAATTACATCCCCATACTTCAGACACCAGTCAACATTTAGGAACGCCCTGTCAATCCTTGAATATATCCTGTCACCGTTTTCTTGTTTGTTACTCCACGAGTTGCAACTTTTCATTTCCTGAAGTTCACAATCATCTAAACACTCCTGAAACTCCTTTATATCTAAATCAGTTATAGGGGATCTTCCCAATCTGTCTTGAAGTGCAGCTAGTCTTGTTGTTCACTAGGCCGAGTTCTGATCGGCAAAATGAAAAATAAAGGGAAAAGTGCTATTCCTAGTTTTACTGAGTGAGAATGATGCCAATATGTATAAAACAGGTATAATCGATGGTCCATGAACTATCCAACAAGGGTATGTGTCTTGGTGTATGCATTCACTTATTTTGATCTAGAATGAAGATGAGTCAAACATCTATATGCATCTCCGAGCATTGGATGTCTCATACTTGAGGAGAAATGTCTGAGTAACATAATAACAGGTGTTGAAAGTTCCATTGCTATCTAACCTGACAAGATGGAGAGAATCAAACCATTGATTCGCAAAAAATAATGAACTATTCATGACAGCTTTAATTTAATGCATTAAATGTTCAAATGCCATATTGTATCACTACTTCACAGTGCTGCTCCAAAAATATATGTATGTAGGGTTCAAACTTACCATGCACCTCACGCATTGGAACAAACTGTAGTATGTCCTGTCTACCTAGCTGTCCTGTTGAACACTTTAATGGGCGACCATTATCACCATCAAGAATCTATCCAATATATCAAACATGTATTAGATGTGGGGAAAACTAAATCATGTCTTGCACTTGAACAGGCAACAGATGAGACCAACCACAACCATAAGATGTAGAAAATAGGAAGTTTAAAATTAGATTGATGACTTTTACCTTCATCTCCGTCAAACCTCCAACTCCAACTACAAGAACTGATAAGGGCAAGTCAGACGCATTCACAAGGGCATTAATAGCATCTTGAACATCGGTTAGCACTCCATCCTATATTTGGGGGCGAGGACAAAAATACTCAACTCATTGACTGTCTATCGAGGCACTGGGAGAGGGAAAAAGAACGAAAAGGTGCAAATCACATCAATCTCCAAGCTTACCGTGAAAAGAAGCAACATAATACTAGTGATTATTCTGATACAAGGACTGGCAATTTCTCAAGCTTTGTTGATCACTTGACCAACTAAGGTTGGTCCAGCAAGTGCGACATTGTGGAGAGCATGACCGTAAGCAGCCATAATTCCTTCAACACCATTAACCTACCAGGAAAAGGATGTTAACTTTTTTAGTTATAAAACACTTTTGCACTCAAGTTCTACGTCTTTCGCTAATAATTTGCAAGAAATGAAGGAAATACTACTTATGGTCATGAAAAAGTGACCAAAATTGAGTTGTCTGGGACCTGCATATGTCAGAATAATTTAATTTTACTGTAAAGGAATGAACCATACAAAAACAAAGTAAAATAAAATATGTTTGCAGTTTCAGAGCCTTCATATGCAGTACTCCATAAGTAAATTAAGCACCAGTTAATTAATCAGAAACACAAGGACAAAGGAAGAAAAGAAAACAAAAAGATCAATAGTAAACCAAGCCGCGGGTTGGGGGAGCCTGTCGGTTGTTCCAACATATACAACCTTGCACCTCCAACTTCCTAATGGCGACTCATTGTAACTGCCAGCTATCTAATATGACTGCTATCTAATAAATAACAAAAGTGTCGTCTATTTTTGGCCCAAAAATAATTACCTCTGACAAAATACAAGTAGCTTCCCCAGTGAAGTCTTGTTGATTCAAATTAAGTTCCTGCAATTAAATAGCTGGCAGTTAAACCTTGTTTTCTGTAAAAATAACTTTACTCTGGTCTCAACATGTTCTGAAGCAGACTAACAAATGCCTGAGTAAACCTGAACATACCTTTACTGAATGTTCTGATAGTGTCCATATCACATGTGCAAAATCTGGATGAGAGACAATGAAGGTAACACAAAGTTCAGTTAAATGATTAAGCTTAAAGAAGATCTGTTAGCACTTATTGAAAAAATGAGGGGCAAAAGTCAGATGATTGCTATTCAAACGCTGAAGTAGAAATCTTACACCAAGGGCTTTACAATCTCAAAATTGTAAACAACAGGTATTTTTCCAATTCAAGTAGGATTCAATCTGTTCTTTCTGACTTCTGTCCGGCCAAGTTTGTCAAGCCTTCAATCTCTTTTTTCAAGTAAACCACAGCCATTGGATCACTCTACAAAAGTTGAAACAACGCAAACCATCACCATCATGTTATCAAAAGATGTCCTGAAACTGGTAAGCAGAAAAACAGAGCATTCATGCGATTAGGCAACAGGCTGCCCTTTATTTGTCTTTACCACAATGAAACATATGCTATCTGAAATAAGAAAACTTATCAACAATGATGTGATTATAGTTACAGCTGAACCATTTGACTGTCTTTGTAATTTGTAATTTTGAAAAGCACTTGTTGATCATTCCTGTGATCAGTCTCACAACATGAAGAAGAATTGATAAAGGCACATCAGACACCTTAACAATGGCATCTTTAACTTCTTCAAGATCAGTTAGCACTCCATACTGAACCCCAGAAAAAAAAAGAAAGGGAAAAAGAAGGAAAAGAAAAGAAAAAACGAAAAAGAAGAGAAGGACAAAGGAACAAATCACCGTGAGAGTTGAGACAAGGATGCATAGAGGAAAAAGAAAAGGTAAAAAGGGAAAATTTTAACTCATTCACAGGCCTACCGTTATGAGAAGCAACACATGATATTTGTGGCTGTTATGAAATCGGGGCTCAGAATGACGGGTCCAAATTTGATAATAGCACAAAATAATATCACTAACAGGCCATTTAACATTGAGAGGATATACTAGTAAAATCAATGGCGACCATGAAGTTAAGTTCAAATCCACTTGAGATGTAATCAAGAAAGATATAAATCTGCGTCTGATGACACTTATCTACAAATAATTGACTCTTCAGGACCTATCAAACAGGGAAAGTAACAAATAAGAATCACCGAAATACCGTAAACCACATGATTGAATAACCTTAAGCCATTAATATAAGCACCTTATCACGCCCATGATGTGGTCTAACCAAATTGGCGCCTGCCTTTTCATTATGCAGCTTTTCAAGGTCGAGTATTGACTTCTGAAGTTTTCTGGTGCAACCAAATAGGTCACATCAAGTACCAAGCACACGCAGAACAAAAGTAATATTAAAGAGAAACAAAAGTTGAAAATGAGAGGGAAATTACTACCCAAGAAGTTCATGATTGCCACTTGTATTGAAGTCAAAACATTCAATAACCAACGGCCAACTCTGGAAGATGGAAGGAATAAATAGAGTGAGAAGCTTGTATGCCTAAACGAATTTTCCATGAAGACATTTGGGCAATGATGAAAAACAAAATATTTTTCTCTGTCAATCTAATAATTACAAGCACTTGTTTCCTTCAAAGGACGTATATGGTGCATTGATAAAATCAAGACAAAATTCTGTACTTGCCTTGGATCCAGATGTGTAAAAAGACCTCCATGTTGGATTTAAATTATTGTTCACAACTTCAGTCTTGTAAATTGGGACAGTCCCTCCATTCTCAACAACTGTAGATATTCTTCAAAAAGGATCCTAAATGGAAGAACAGAAGTCAGTGCTCGATAAGAAAACTGGTCTAGCAATAGGAATGAAGAGCACCAGTTTCCGCAAACCAGCACGCTGTTTACTTACACTTTTTGAAAGCATGTCTTTGTTCTCGAGGTTCACACAACGGAGTACAATCTCCACAGAATCTGGGAGCAGCAAACTCTAGCGACTGGATAGTTAACGTGCCTAAAACATTTGGATCCCCGCGCTGATTTTTGTTATGTAGATGTCAAGTCAAACACTGATTTTGTTTGGTGACAACCTGAAACAAATACAACTATTAATGATCCTAGCTTCCTCACAGAAAGACAAATTTTAACACGCATAAACTATTTACATTGCAAGGTGCAAACCACATGGAGCGTTTCCAAATGCCGTGACGAAAACATTTTCTGCCCTTAAAAGCAAAAAGTATAATTCACAAAGCAAAACTAGAACAGTACACAGAAAAGTAAAAAGGGTGCGCAGCAATATATAACTTAACAACAATCATCTGTTTATGTCACACTGTCCGTAAAAGAATCAATATTTGGTAAGGATTCAGCTTTGAATTACAGAGAACTGAAGTGCAATGTCTATGAGACTGTCATCAACATCTTTGATTATGGAATAATAGACAATCAATGCCATTCAAATTGAGGTTCCAGCAGACAAAGTCTTCAGTTGTAAGGGCTAAAGTTGTGTACATGTAACCCCCCCCACACACACACAACAAAAAAGGGAAAAAGATCCTTCTTCCTGCTAACCCTGAGTGGTACGTTGGGAATGTGATTTGATACAGTGACCAGCTATTTCTGTTAAGTGCACACAAATAGCTTACACAAGCATAATATTCAGTAGCGTATACATGGCCAAGGGCAAGAAATGAGATGCTCGCTTTATTTACCTCTGACAAAAAACAAGTAGCTTCCCCAAGAAAGTCTTGCTTGCTCGAAATAAGTTCCTACAATGTGATACTTAAGAATTATGAACCTTGATTTCAAGTAAAACTAACATTGACTCTAATACCACCATGGTTTAAAGAAAATACAAGAAAAAAGGCTGGCCAAGGCTGGCAATTACCTTTACAGGTATGTTGTGATATTTTGTATCAACATCATAGACACGAAATCTGGATGAGAGAAAACGAACACACACAAGTCCGAGTCAAATGAACATGGTTTAAAGATCCATATGATGTCAGAACAAATATGTTGACCCCACATGCATTATTTTTGAAACCTTAAACAGAAATCTTACACCAAAGGCTGTACGATCTCAAAATTGTAAAAAACGGGTATTTTTCCAACCCAATTAGGATCCAAACTGTTCATAACGACTTCTGTCCGGCCAAGTTCTTCAAATGTACCATCTCTGTTCTTCATGTACACCACGGCCATTGGATCACTCTAAAAAGAATGAAAACTATGAGTCATGATCATGAAGATTTTTGAAAGGGGCCAAACACTATTATTCAAAAAAAAGAAAAAGTCCCAGTACTTTTGCAACCCAACTTCCCAAGTTTATGATTTGATTGTATATTAGAGCCGTACATGTCTGCATTATACAGAAAATTGTAGATTGCAGCTGCTATCTAAGTAATTTGTAATTTTGCATAAAGCATATATATTGCCTATCTTGATATATTGCCTATATTGCCGTCGAGAAAACTTGATATTACACATGAGCAACTGATAAATCAAGACGTTTATTACTGAGCCTCGTAAGTCGCAACACAAGCAAAATGGATAACTAAGTAGATTCACGATGAGACTTATATACATGCTAGGTATGAGGTCTTATTAGCTTGATTGTTTGACATAATGATGGCTCAAAAATGGCGCCTCAGTATGAGGCCTAATAAGGGATATTTTCATTAGATGAAAATTCTTTATATACCTTTGAGAGAATGTCCCGATCACGCAGCTGTGTACCCGACAAAGACAGCTGCCGTGAAAGGAGAAACAGGACAGAGGAAAAAGATATGAACATGTTAATGATCATATGAGCATGAATTCTTTCAGTAAGTCTGGAACAGATAAAATTAACTACATTGACAACCAGATAAAAGCGTAAAAGAAAACAGAACAAAAGAAACAGCTCAAAGGAAGCCAATTCACATGATAGCTTGTTACATGTTGAGAGCTTAAACCTAGCCCTTGGCAAAACCCTCTCATGGACTAAAAACTCCAGAGAATAATATGGACCAAATCACAAAATAACCACATAGTAGAACACAATTGATCATGTGGTTCAACAAAACCCAAAGGCCATAATTAGCCTACTTACACAGGAACCGCCTAGAGAAATACACTGTACTAAATTTGGAGATAAGAAACATAGGAACAACTTTTCTTATTACTTGATCAATCCCAACATCCAAAGGTATTCATGAATCCAAGACAGAAATTTCCTCTCTAGCAGCTGAACTTTTCAGCGCGGTATCGGTTGTATCTTGTATGGTCTACTTGTTTTCTTCTCTCTTAAACGCTTATCACTGTAGGCTTCACCTAATTTTTGGTTCGCGTTTGACCCTCAATTACATGTGTAGATGGAAGCATCTGCTGTATTGCATTGCTCTTCAATACATTACATGTCTCCACTCTCACCTATTGGCATTTTATACCCAAGGAGTTAGAACGTTCATTGTGGTCCAATGACATCCCAAAAACCATGCGAAACTTTGACTCCAAGTGGATAATGCCACTTTCTTTAATTTCAATTACCACAATTTCCTAACATTACATCCATTAATCATGGTACAACTATTATGAAATTGACTCCCCCTTGACATGGTATTTGCTTCCAGCATTACTGTGTCAGGCTGACCGGTATGGATTTGAGATCCAAAACAACAAAGACCAAGTCAGCATCATTTCGTAAGATTCAACTTGGATTAACGTATGGAGTATTATGCAATCCTGAATCACTCACATTAGAATATTAATCTAAAACCTCCGAAAAATTCACACAGACAAAGCACCTTCAAACTTTGCAACAATAAGTAAAAACAATGGAGGTTGCTATCTTAATCTACCAAATACAACCGCCCATCATCGGAAGGTAAAAACTGCAACATCTAAAATAGTTAACAGCCTGCCCCAGGTGCTGAGCTAGGACTCCAGAAAATAGGCTTATAGTGATGACACTTCATTAACCCCATAGGCAAAAATGTAGGTCATGTAACTGAATTAACACCGACAACAGCTACAAGCAATGGAAGATCCAACATTGAATTTTATTAGGGTTAGAATTTGAATTGCCAAAACATAGAACAACCCTCCAAATCAATCCGGTTCTCACCTAAGTTCATAAGAATAGATTATCATGAATATGATTACTTTTTGGTTAAGGCTTGGAATGACAACGACCAAAACTAATAAATCTTAGCCAACTTGCCATCTACATAGATTCTTCACCATCAACAGCAAAACAGAATCCATGCGGGAAAGACACAACAAAATTCTAAGCTATATGAATTCAATCCTCTCCACTTTTCTTCCCCTTCTTTTCTTTCTCAGGGGAGAGAAGGAGGGAATACCCCTGGACCCACAGTTACCAACGAAGTCAATGCATAGATTATCAGACAAAACTAAATACAAAAATGAACTACAAAGGTCCAAAGCATTTATTAAACAAATAAAAAAAAAGCAAAAAGAAACTCAAACATCCATATAGTATAACACCCAGAATATCAAGTCAAACGACACAAGAATCCACTATTAGTTAAATAGTTTTGCAATTAACAACCTGGAGTTGGGTAAAAAGGGGTTCAAATCCATGAGACTGAAGAAAGAAGTCAATGGCATAATTGTTAGCTCCCCCATTTGCAAAATCTGCATATTATCTCTCCAGCTGCCCGTTGTCCACCCTTTACATCAGATAAACATGCCCCCATTTTCCAAAATCTTAACTTTGCTAATGCCCAGAAGGGAAAACAAAAATCCTTTCAATCCCTAATCCTTTTAGGGCTTCTTCTTTGAGTAAATTCTTTGATCGATGAGTTGAAGTACTTAACAGAACAGAACAAACCCAATCTGGGTCTGAAAAACAAACAATAATTCAGCTGTGCGGGGATTCGATTTGGCACAGAAAGAGAAGTTTTGAGAAGGGTTTTTGCCGCCAATACCCAATTTCCGCCATTTTCGTCCCTTTCTTTATAATCGGAAATTATCATGGCTCCCTAGTCTCTTCCCGCTTGGGGAACTGGTAAAAAGATTTAAAGTTGACAATGAGTTGAATTGTCACACGTCAAATTATACATATATACAAAGTAAATTTTTTGAGTTTACTTTGTTTTTTTTCCCTAAAAGTATGACGCTCGCTCATACAATTGTATAAATATTGCTTGTATATAATGTGTTATAAAAATGTTAACATTATTCCTTCTATTAGCAAAAGATAAAAGGTATGTTATTTTTAATACACAAAATATATGTATAATTTTTTGATGGTTAGTTCTATTTTTATTCTTTAGCATATTATTTAAAACTTGAACCTATGTCTCCGACAACATTTTACATAAATTTGAATTTAAATTAAAATTTTGATCCTAATGGAATGTATAAAAATACAATACAAAAACTAAATTAGAAGAATAATAAAGACCCGATTATCATATAAATTATGTTTATAATTATATATTAATGTGACTTCAACTCAACCCAAATCTTAAATTTTTTTTATTGAAACCCAATCTTAATTAATTTGTTAAGGCAATTTGATTTTTACAAAAATTAATTATGATGATAGTTGGAGAGTTGGAGTTATACTCCAGCAATAATACAAAGAAATTAAAATTGAGAAGGGAAAAATTAATAGTGTATCCATTTTTTCTTTTCTCATGAAAAATTTTATCCTTTTTGATTTTTTTTGGGCAACGAAATTCTATCTTTTTGGAAGTCCAATTCATAATGTAGTTTGCATAAACTAAGCCTCCTATAATTTATCTATAATAATGTATTTTAATAGTTTTAGTATTAGTATACATAAATTATATATATAATATTTTTCTTGATTCAAAAATTATAGATAAATTAGCAGCGCATTATTATAGATAATTTTTCATTTCCTTAATTACATATTTTCATTTCCTAATTATTTTGATTTTTCCCTTATCTTCTGTCTATGTCCCCGTTTATAGTATTTTTTTAACAGACCATAAAATCAACTATTTTTAACAAAAGTTACAAAATTTGATTTTATGGGTCATTTTTATATATAAAAAGGGATATCTAATACTATAATTGAAACGTTTTTTTGAATATTTCCTTACACCACATTTAATCATGCCAAACAATTTATGCTAGAATCCATTTTCTCCTTTTTATTCATTTCAAAATTCAAATTAAGAAAAAAGCACTACATATAATTCTTAAATTGGGCAACTAATATTATTATTGCTACTTTGATATCTAATCATAGTTAATGCTTTTGATCTGATATTATTTTTGTGAGTTTTCCATAATGTTGCCTAATTAAGAACCTTAGCAATAATAATAAAAATAATAGCAACATCTATCTCCTTATGAGAAATTTAAAAATATATTACTCTATATTTGCTTCCATAAATATAAGATTGACATTGAGATTGAGATTAATTTACAAATTCTCCCACTTCTTTCAATAATCATACGAGTATATATATGTGAACAATAGCATGCTTGCATTCTACATATTTTGAGTACAATTTCAGGCTATCCACATCAAGATCAAGGGAAGCAAATATTTAGAGTTAAATCTTTTATAAATCAAGTACAATTTATAAGCTTCAACCCAATGTACTAAGGTGTTATTTCCTTAGGGGTGAGAATTCGAGTGATCTCAATGTATATGTTTTTATCATACAACATACCTTTTTTCATGTGGCCTATTTTTTTTATTTTTTAATTATTTATATTTGAATGGTGTTTCTTTGCCTAATTTTATTACCTATATTAGCCTTATAATAAATTTTTTGAGCGTTTAAAAAAATTATCATGCCTTTTAATGTTCTTTGTTGTATTGTGCCATGGCTTTTATCATGAAAAAACTGTTATTATTTTAGGTGAAAACTAGAATTTCTTTTTAATAAATTAGATAATGGAGTTACAAAGTTTATAATTACAAGATCACGGTCGAATAAAAAAGATAATTTTGGCAAACTCCATCCACACTTTCACTTATACATTTAACCTTGATATTCATCGAAAAAAGTATAGACATGAATTTCAAGTTATATATCCATAATTAATACATCTAATTGATAATGTTAGTCAAAACTGTTTTAATTTTTTCAGGGATGAGGATTGTTATTTTTCTAAATATATTACATCTTATATTAAAATCTATCTTTTCTTCTTTTGTTTTTTATTTAGGGTGTGTTTGGTTAGAGGGACAGTATAATTTTTTTAAAATTATTTTACATGTTTTTGGGAAAAATATTCAGAAATATTTGTAGGGAAATACAATTTTCTTAAGTAAAGGATTTTTTTTAAAATTTTAAAATAGAAAAGCAGAGGATATTTCATTGAAATCCCAAATAGTGTTCAAATCCAGTATAATTTTAGTAGCACTTAGATTTCTTCATAAATTTCTAAAAACTACCAAAAAAAAAAAAAAACATAGTTGATTAAAACTGTGTGCAGTATCTCTTGGAACTAAAGCCACATTACAAAGCCCGATTGGGTGAAGTTGAGTCACAGATTGGGGTTTTCCTTCGAGATTAGTACAGGAAAAGTGTCATTGAAGGCCTCTGGGAAATCGCTGCCTTCAAGGATATTAAGAACCAGATGCATGAAGTTACCTCCCATGAGTTCCCAATTTATTTTTTATGCATGAAGTTACCTCCCATGCGTTCCCAATTTCTTTTGAAAAACAACGCTTGGTAGCCATAGAGTCCGGGAGCCTTATGAGCTCCAATATCAAACAAAGCACGTTTTACTTCGCATCTCGCATCCCACATAGGGCCTTCTAAGTCGTTGTAATTCAGCGGAGTTTAAGCAGGGAAATCGATCGCATGGAAGTAGGCAAAACGGCCCGTTATTGTCACCGTAAAGCCATATGAAAATATCCCTTACTATATCATATGCTTGATGCCATCCTCCTTCAAGAACCAAGAATCCTGGGCATCTTGGAGAGCTTCAATCCTGCTGATACAATGCTTCACTATGGCAGTTCGATGGTAGTTAGATAATAATATTTAGTATTATGATCACCACCTCATATGGCTTCAATTCTGGACTTTTTTGGAGCCGGAAAGTATTGAACTGAGCCAGACTTTCATCAAGCTCTTTCCGAAGTTTAGCTTTTAACTTCACTAAAGAGATTCATCGAGCACCTCTGCACTTTTGGAGCCAGAACGTACCAAGCTGAGATTCTGCCAATTTCTTTTGAGTACCCTCATTCCGAGCCCAGAGTTGCTAGTCACACAGAATGGGAGCGTTTTGGACTGAGCAGAATCGAGCAGTTCCTATGAGCATTATTCTGTAAACCCTTGCAGAAGATGATTTAAGGAAATCGGAGAAGCCCTCTAATAAGGTTCACAAGTCAGTCGTCATTGTCCAACAAATTGGCATCGTGATGAACAAAAAGAAAAAGAAATAGAAATGGATATACATCATCTCAAAACTACTGAACAAAGAGCAACAAGACAGTTGGACAACAATAAGAAAAACCCACAAAATTAATTCCATATGTAATAATTCAAGTCCATATGTAACAATAAATTAAGCAATTCTGTATGTAATAATCACGTGCAAAAATACTACCAAGTACCATCCGAACAAAATTAATTAAGTCCATGAAACCAAAACCGAAATAGTAATAACATTGTGCAGTCGAAGAATGTTTCCAGCCAGTCTGAAAGCCATTGCACTATACAACGCCCTTTTCTAACAGTATCGGAAATACAAGCTAGAAAGTCTCCACATTAATATTAGTCGATAAACAACAGTAATCACGGTCTCAGAAAGAGCAAATTACAAGTCTACAACGAAAGACCATAGACAATGGCTAACATCATTCTGACCAAATTACAAAGTTTTCAACAACGTCCACAATCAATGGCCAACATAATTCTAGCAGCGACGACGAAGACGTCGAGACACAAGAGGATAAAGCCCAAGACGGAATCCACGAGTTGGATGAATAATCCTCTTCCCCTTCCGCCCTATACATATATGGCAGCCAGCAGTGGTTTTACAACCTACAGGGAAGAAAATTGGCACAACATCGTTAATGATTGCTGCATGCATATCAACACAAAGACATCTCAAAAACTGAAAGCATCATGACAAAATTGTCGAAGGACAATTATAGGAGGAGCTTATAAGAGTTGGTACCACGTAAGATTTGACAAGCAGTAACAACCCAACCTTTCTTGCCCTGCTCCAGTTCAGCAAAAAGAGCTTGTCAGACGCATCATCGCCAGAAGCATTTAGCCTTGCTATGAAGTTGCAGTGAATTATACACTTCATCCCCATTGAAAAACAGAATGGCAAGGCATCCACAAGCTTGTAATCTTTGTGCTGCAAATAAGAGGGGAAAAGATTAATAGAGACTACTACACCAAGAAAAACGACAAAGAAGTAGTCCTAATGGGAAGGATCGTTCCACATACATGTCTTCTGTTGTAGTAAATCAATGCCTCAAATGCAGATGGAAGCCTCAACTGAGCCTTTTCACTCAAGCTAACCCCATCAGCCAAACAGTGGGCATATTGTGATAAAACAGCGAGGCCATCATCTTCCCTGCATCCGAATTGTTAAATGGACTCCATCAATCATTGCTCAAGTACAACAGAACACAACCACGAAACAAATACACCACAAAGACCTCCGCAAGGAAACTATTTGATTTCACTCTAAGAGCATAATACAGAACTGAAGGTGATCACATGTTTGTTTTAGTCTTTAATATAATAGTACAATAAAATTCCTAGGCCACTACACATTCTAATGAAATGACACTGCATTCTCACCACAGAGGTTAACTCCACTAATAATAGACATTACTTAGAAATGGGTGAAATATAGGATTATACACATTTCAATTAACAAACATGATTCCGACATATTCATTGAATCCTGCCACATAAGACAGCGGTCATCCAAGTCACCGCCCAAAACAGAAGATCAAAAGAAAAGAAATATAGCATACCGACGTTTTGAATCCTCCACCTCCTTTTCATACCACCCCGGATCAATTGGGCTACGCAGGGTGATATCGCATCTCTTACAACCAGTGGTTTTACGACCTTCGCAAAAAAGAATGGAAACAGGATAGTTACATCAGGAGATTTTTTTAAATGGATATATAGATTCATCTTCAATGAGCATGTGAGACAACAAAACACATTCACTGTTGATTGTGCAGCATCTTCGGGCGTGTTTGGCAAGGATTAACAGGTTCCTCATCATGATTAATTTCTAAAAACTATACTTCTCCATACATTCCTTAGTTTCTCAAAAAAAAAAAAAACCAAAATTGTAAGCATTCCCATGGGTTCTTAGTTTACAGATTTCTAAAGATTTTTGGAGGATTCCTAACATATTTTCTCCATATTTGTACACTTATCTTTTTTCTACATATTTCTACAGATTCATACAAATTTCCAAAAATTTCTGCATATATGTTCACTCTTCACATATTTCAAGCACTGGGAGCACAAGATGATGTCTCTAAACGCCGGTCCATTCCTTATTATCCACAAAACATAAATACTGCGAGCAGATTCATTTATTTATGTCCAGTTATTTATAAATACCAAAAAAGGCAGAAAATGTTACTAGACCCAGAGGTCAATAGTTATGGATGGATGATGTATTGTAAGAGTCCTCACCGTCTGCAATGCAACAAGAAGAGACAACCATCTCATCGTTGTGCGGATCGTTGTCGTGTTTCTTCTCCACCTCCAATACAGCACAAAAGGTCTTAACTGAGGACTCACACTCCACTGCTGTTGTTTGTGCAGCAGTGAAAACACAATGAGTTCTCTTTGAAGAATGCTCCAGAGACCACTTGCTTCCCGGAAATGAGGCTAACTTATAGTCAGTGTGCTGCAATAAAAAATAAAAAATAAAAATAAAAAAACGGGAGGTAAAGCACAACATCAGAGCATGAATGGGACATGGAAAACAAGATTCTCAACATTAGAAACGACTATGCAAAGGAATTAAAGGAGGTAAAGGGTATTGGAGACATCAACATGTTTGTCATTGTAGTATGCCACAGCAAGGTTCGCGCAGCGGTCGTAAAATTTACTGTCAGCAACAAACTCATCATCAGGGTCATCATTGTCGATTTCTTGTATTGCACGCCCACACAAATCATACAGCAACGTTGTATCATCAGGAAGAAAGTCAGGCGGCCTGAAATAGGAGGACATTTTAACAAGAGTCACCCTCAGCACAAGCCAACCCCAATACATGAAACAATAATGATCTCGGTAGTTACACTTGGAATTCAGGAGGAATCCATAAGCGTATTTGTAACGATATAAGGCAAAATTTGATATAGGTTAAATAAAATATCTGATTTTTGGCAAATCAATCATAAGCACAAATATATGTAAATCAGAATAGTTTCTTTCCTCTAGCTAAACAATACCACAACCAATTCTGAAAAAGCTATCACAGGAGCCCAAGGGAAGAAACCCTAGTGCATAAGATATATTGCATCTACAGTCCCGAATTACCACAAGTGTAAAATTAGATCAATAACAAACTGGATAAATGATCACTTGTTGGCAAACATCTGACCTAAACAAGTTTAAACTTGATCTTTGGCAAATAGTAGCAAGTAAAAACAGCACCCTTTTATGAGGCCTAATTGATTAAAAAACCACAAAAGTTTTTACCTTTTCAGAAAACTTACTCTTTAACAATTGTCCGAATTCCCAAAACCCTTACAATGATACTACGACCCAATTTAACCTCTAACAACTATACAACCCAAATAGAAAAACTGAATTGAACAAAATTCAAATAAAAAACTCTTACGGAATGACTCGCATGAGCACGGATGGCACGAGTTGTTGCCATTTCCTCACACCCCAATCAAGAGACGTGATAATTGCTGCCAAAGTAAAAAAATAAATAAATTAGTATTCCAATGGGCGCAAACCAAATACGTAAATAAGGATGTTACATTAACAACGACGACACAGTATAATCTAGCCTTAATGACCTATTAGAGTATGAATCTAGCCTTGATGACCTTCAATAACTTTCCCTCGATTTGCCAAAACAACCGATATATTTGGGGTTTGTTTCAATATAAAAGTTCGCTGTTGGTATACGATCCGTTGAAAGAGCATGTGGGACAAAGCTCCCCCTCCCCCTTCGTGTATCAATTACCGCATTTATTTTATTTTATTTTTGGATAAAGTAGGCAAGTCCTTGGTACGGTATTTGCCCATGGGGCGGTAGGAGGCTTAAAAAGTACTGTACAAAATTCTATTATGTGTTTTCAGATAATTAAAAAATTAGCATCTATTTTCGGTGGCGTAACTAGGTCCCCCATGATTTTGAGAATTTTTGTTTTGATTTTTTAATGATTTTTTATATTTTTATCAAAATTAAACTTAAAAATAAATATTAAAAATATATATAAAAATATATAAATTAGATTTTGGAAAATCTATACTATATATAATAGCAATCTTTTTCAAAACTGAGAGTAACTTTAGGAGTTTCATCTAATAAAAAAATGATAATTTATTCTTGAAAAAAATAGATTTTCACTCATTTATGGATTCTCCTTTACTTCTTGCCAAAATCAATTTAATAATCTATATACTTGTATATAATAGCAATCTTATCTTGTCCAAAGTATGACATGGTGGACTTAGAGTGACTTTAATAATTTCGTCCAATAAAAAAATGATAATTTATCCTTGAAAAAAATAGATTTTCACTCATCTACTGGATCTGTCTTTTACTCCTTGCCAAAATCAATTTAATAATAATAATAATCATTATAATAATAATAATCTATAAAAATATAATAGTAGTATTTTTAAACTAATCAAATATTGCGACGGGAGTGATAGTAGGAGTTTAGGGTAATCTTAACCACAAAAATTATTTGTCCATTAAATACGAGCAGTTAATATAAATAATTACATAAATAAAAAATATAATTTACCCAAATTAAAAAATTTCTTTTATAAGTGGACTCTCCTCTCCTTTTTTTTTTTTTATATGTGATAATATAGTCTTATTAGTATTTTTTTTCATAGCAATTGAGAGTAACTTTAGGAGTTTCGTCTAATAAAAAATGATAATTTATTCTTAAAAAAATAGATTTTCAGTCATTTATGGATTCTCCTTTACTCCTTGCCAAAATCAATTTAATAATCTACATACTATTTATAATACCAATTTTATCTTGTCAAAAGTATGACATGGTGGACTTAGAGTGACTTTAGAAGTTTTGTCCAATAAAAAAAATGATAATTGATCCTTGAAAAAAATAGATTTTCACTCATCTATGCACTCTCTTTTACTCCTTGCCAAAATCAATTTAATAATAATAATAATAATCATTATAGTAATCATAATAATAATAATAATAATAATAATAATAATAATAATCATCTATAAAAATATAATAGTAGTATTTTTAAACTAGTCAAATATTGCGACGGGACTGATAGTAGGAGTTTAGGGTAATTTTAACCATAAAAATTATTTGTCCATTAAATATGAGCAGTTAATATAAATAATTACATAAATAAAAAATATAATTTACCCAAATAAAAAAATTTCTTTTATAAGTGGACTCTCCTCTCCTTTTTTTTTTTGTGTATGTGATAATATAGTCTTATTAGTATTTTTTTCTCCTTCATATGTTGAAACAAATGTTAAATAATGGTAATTGATTTACGTGGACTTAATATTTCATCTTTCACGTTTCATTTTTACAGTTTCAAGATCTTAATTTAGGTTATTTTAGTTTTAATTGTTTGCGATATAAACATAATAAGTCGTCATTTAGGATCAGCAAAATTTAGGAACAAAAAAAATGACATATTTGTAATGATAAAAAGACAAAGGGGTTATAGAAATACTTGGAAAACGGGTCGAAGGTGTGTGACTTTGAGTTATAGATGCCTAATTCTAAGAAGCTTGGTTGCTTTGGCAATTTAACTTTGGTATTTCAGCATCTCTTGATTTGCCCCTAAACGAATAATAGCATTTACTTTAAATTGGAGAGGAGTTTGAGATGATGTCTCGATTGACTAACAATAAATCCTTGCAATTAATTTTATCTACATTTTCTTCGCAAATATAGGGTCAAAGAATAGATATTAGATGATCAAGGTTGTCATATAATGTTTAAAATAAATTGAATGCATTTCAATAAGTTACCTCAAATATATGAGATATCTTCATTATATGATTTTTTACCTAACTTGGTAAATTACACCAACCCCAAAAAATAAAAACTATCTTAAGTTACTTAGAAATCATTTTCTTAGAAATCATTTTCTTAGTTCACTACCTACTTGATCATTAATATAATTTATGAAACCTAATTTGGTAATTATTAAGTTGAATTTTATATGCTTCACTTGCTAATTTATGCACAAGTTTGTCATTCTTCCTCACTACATTTCTATGTTAAATGATTTTAATATCTATATAATTTTGGGTAAGTTTGCAAAATGAATTTTCCTTCACCATACTTTTATCATTGCGTGTGAATGTTTAAAATCAATAAATTTATTCTTTAATGAATTTTCTCATCCACTTTTAGATGACTAGGATGTTATAACTTTTAGAGAGAAAATATAGTTGCAAATTAAGTTTTAAAAGTGCCATAAATAATGCTATAATATGTTAATCTATTTCGTAAACCGAGTTGAATGTTAAACAAATGATTGTAAAATACAAGCTGATTTAAGGATGCAAATGTAAGAAGATAAGGGGTGGAGTCTCAACATAAAGTTATTTATGATTAAGAGGTGGAGTCACAATTTGAAGTTATTTATAATTAAGTTCTATTGTCTATAACCTCTTGAGAATGACCGAAGAATGTAGGAGGAAAAGGGATTGCCTTTGTGTGCAGAGGTAAGTAAGAATATGTAAATTATCATATTCACCCCATAATTTTTAAAAATGAGATCCCATTATGGGTATATATAGGGGTGAGCAAAAAAGTTGGATACGAGGTAACCGGTTCGGACCCAGCGAGTCCGGAACCGAACCAGTTGAACCGGGACCAGTTCCAAAAATTAGGACCTGGGTCCAACTATTATGGAACCGGCCCCGATATTGTTACCCGGTGCCCAGTCCTCTTTTTATCCAAAAAAAAAAGTTTGATTTAATATATAATGATTTATAAAGTGAAATCCTACGCACTACTCTCAGCCTCCCTCTCTCACTCAAACCCTTTACTATCTCTCATGGCCACCCTCTCACTCGTCGCCTCCCTCCCTCACTTAGACCCTCCCACTCTTTCTCTGTCTCTGTCTCTCTCTCATGGTCTCCCTATCTCACTTAGATCTCATAAAACTCACACTTGAGCCTTTATCTCTCTCTCATCGCCTCCCTCTCGCTCTTGCCGTCCTCCACCACCTCTCTCATCACTCTCTTTGTTTTCATGCTAGCAACGGTAAGATTCTTCCTCCATTTCTCGATCTCTTGCTATGTCACCCTCCTTCTCTCTCTCGCACTGTGTGTGTGTTTCCAATTTCTTTCTCAGTTGCTAAATTATAGGTATCTAATTTAAGATGATCTTAATAAATTATTGATATATATAGATTCATTCATTATTGAGATACTTGTCCCAAATAATTTTAAGACCAGGAAAAAGTAATGCAGAACATTGTATGAAAATTACTACAAATATATTAATTTATTTTATATAGAGTTACATCTAAAATAATTTATTAATCAAAGAAGAAAAATCTACCAGTAATGAAGATATTTTGACCCCAATGATTTCTCATTATCCATTGCTACTCCGTGGCCTTTTACATGCAAGTTGACATGCATCAATATCCCAACAAAAGATAGTTTAAAGAAAAATGGTTTCCATTTTATTATAAGACATGATTTGATGAAAGTCAAAAAAGGATAAAAAGTTGTGCCAAAACGTTAGGTATTATGAAAGTCAAAATGGAAATAAAATTACAAAAGTTTTATTCTTATTAACAAAAGGTATAAATAAAGCATAGTGCGATTTGGTTTATTTAAGGTGATATCTTTAATTTAATTAATAACGCCATCATTTTAGAAAAAATTTCGATATCCATTATTTATGTATGTCAAACTTTTATCAATTCTTACATTATATTCAATAAGGGCAAACAAAAGATATGTCACTTTATTCATATATTTGAATGTTTACACAATATATTACGTGAGTGTATATATATATACTAAAGTTTCTAGTAGAAACTAAAATAGCCCAATAATACGTGAGTATATATATGCAATTATGCAAGATTATGCAAAAGTCAAATGAGACAAACAAACCCTAAATAGATTTGAATATTTATGAATTTGGGTGGATTTTTCCCTTTTGGAACAACTTAGAAGAAATATTAACTAAGGCTCATATGAATAGATATTAATTATTAACGTCTAATATCATAAAACAAAATAAGAGAGTATTAAGTTTGAAATTGAGATCGCACTAAAAGTTTTAAGCACTAATATTTCCCACAAAAAAAAGAAATATGAATTAATACAAATTGCATCATGAATTTAACCAATTACATGATAAATTAATCAACAATTTAAAAAATTTAAGCATTTCTATGTTAGAATGGTGGATATAATCGATTAAATTTTACTTATTTATTGAAAAAGAATGGATTTAAGGTGGACGAATTCATTCAACACTATTGTCAATAAAAGATTGTATATGTAATTTAGAAGCAAGAAAATTTCTATTAATGTGTTAATTTTATATTAAGTATGATATCATTATTTACGAGTGTCAATCTATTGAATTTGATAGTCTTGTTATTCATTTAACAACTAATTATAGAAAAAATTAAGACCAAAAAATTGTCTAACTCAAAATCACTATCATCTCCATTATATTCAATCCGTCTCCAACAAATTATATTGTGATTTCAGGTCTTTAAATCCAATTATAAAAATTGTAAAAATTTATATATTTTTAATAATGTCAAACCCACCATCTCTAATCATGTGCCTTCCAAAATGTGATAAATATAGAGTAGTAAAAAAAAGGAAGTAGAAAGAGTACAAAATCATAATTCTTATGTTTAGGTGTGCACTACCAAGAGTAGAGCTGAGCAAGATTTACATTTCACCACTATTTGTTTACTAACTCGAAGAGTGAGAAAAGAAAAGAAAAAAATATTGGGGAAAGAAGATAGAGAAAGAGAAAATATTAAGGAAAGAGGTTTTGAGGGGAGCAAGAGAAGAGCAGAGGCGAAGATATTTGTTCTTGTCAAGGTAATATTATCTCATTTTTTCCGTTTCCTCATTTCCGACATCGTGACGTTTTTCTTGGTCTATTTTGTGGAAATTTTGTGGGTTTGGACAATGAATTATGCTGTTTAAGTAGAGCCTTCTTTACTTTATTGCTCGTATTGTATTTAATGGAATTGAATCAAAGGCCCGTTCTTCTTTTGTTCTTCCGGGTTTGTTTCTTTGCATTTTTTATTGGATTAATCTCACTTATTTGTGCTTGAGACGATCTATTTTAACTTACATTGCGTAATTTTTTAAAGTTCATAGGGTTTTTTAACCAAAATTTTGGGTTTCTCGGGGCCTGGATAAGAAGGCTGATAAACATGAATTGTCTTTTGATACACATCCACAGAGGTAGATTATAAGGTGTGAGAAGGACTGGCAACACGAATAACTTTGTCCACAATGCGCAAATGGAGCAAAGTTGTCGGTATACAATCCTAATCTCACATTGCGAGGCTCATATGCAAATTCACATAATGTAGTGTCCAAGTGCTTCCATGCCTCTCCATCACTCGGATGTTCCATAACGCTCTCTGTACGTGGGTGTTCATGATGCCACATCACATGCTCAGCCACGTTTTTATGTTACATATATTGTTTGTAATCTAGGACCTATGGGAAAATAGATTAGCACTTTCTTAGGAATTTTTGTTCCTCTAATAATACCTCTCAGTGCCACAAAATGAACATACATCCAATTGTTTAGCATCTTTCCAAGACAGCATGCATCCTTTAGAAGATACATGGATTCAACGATGCGCAACAGCCTCTTTATTTCATAGAAGTTTGTTGTCATCTCATTGCCATTCGGACATATGTCCTTCATTAATGAGGCAGCTCCATAACCTCTGCAGGAGATTGAATTCACATTTTAGACTAGTTAGCCGAGCAACCGCTTTCAAAAGGGACATTTCTGAATCCTCGTATAAGGGCTTATCAGCTCCTTGTACTAGCTCAATGAATCTTTTTACTTCTAGAATAGGTTCCTCTTCATCCTCACTCATCCCTTGACCAACTATGATTGCGATTATCGGAGCAAATGCGTCCAATATCATTTCTTGCATAAGGTTTTCTCCAACTTGTTGATTGGATGAGCTACTAAGATATAGATGTTTGTAAAAATCTCTCTATTATAAACCCACTTGTAATAATTACGACAAAATCCTTGCTTGTACAAATGGAGTTTGACGGTATCCACATCCATGTAAGGCCTATTCCAACACCTATTGCATGGACACTTTATCTTATTCATAGTTTGATACACCTCTTGTTAAGTGGTAAAAGCAATGAATTCCTGAACTTTTCGATGAAAACCGTGCTAAGATAACCATTTACATCGTGTCTTTGGTATATCCAATCTCGACTTGGATCCATTTGCTTGTTATTTCTCTAATTCCGACTGTTTGAACATATAAATGTTTATATATTTTTAAATGTCCTGAAATGTTAGATATGACCTAAGCTCCTCCTAAAGGCTAAGTGGTCCTAAACCCATTCAGGAATCACAAGTATATGGTGAAGTAGGCTACATTCTTGCGTATCTGCCGAGAGCAGCATTTCCCCGTAGTTCTCCAAGCACGTCTCTAGCTAATAAAGTCCAATATTCATGGTCCTTATTAGCAAAATCGTGCCCAGATAACATATGGGCAAACACCACCGAATCTTTCTAGCGCATATGCAAGAGATATTGTAGCCATCAACCATATACCTTATGATTCCCAAACTGTCCAACATGGACAACTCAAGATCTTATACATATCATACTCTTATATTAACAAGTTACTTAAGGATATATGTAAGCTGAATCAACCTATTAACATACTAATAGGATGACCCAACATAGAATATCAATAGGTAACTTGCTCTTATAAGTTGGATGTGTATAACATTTTGAACCCGTATTATATGTTTACATATGAAGTACTAATCTGTATCGCTATCTAGGCATGCCAAATGCAAAAATAAATTTGCACATAGTTTAATCAGATAGAAGAGCTAACCGATGAGTCTGTGAACGAAGAAGCACAGATAGCAGAAGAACCAAATAAAGAGAAAGGAAGGAGCAGAAGAACCGTCCCGGCACTAGCAGTGCTGCCATATCAAAAGCCAACATCAAAGCACATCTTAGAGTCTCTATTAGTTACTCCCGGGATATAAACACACAACGAAAAGACTAATTGTAAGAATTAGATAATTTGGGAGAAAAGTTTCTGTAGGTTACTCCGTGGACCTTCTAAATAAATCATAATATAAATTTGTAATCACTTACTCTATTTCTTAATCAATATAATTCATTTTAAAATAAAATGTTTTATTTATAAACAGATTTATTTTAAAATCGTATTCAGTCAACTAACCAAAATAAGATTTACTTAGTTTTAACTCTAAGCTAATGAAAATTAAGTATGACTCTGAAACTTCTTATTGTTGTTGCTTCTATTTGTTGAAAACACATTTAAGATTGACCCAATCTAATCCAAGTCAATGTAAAATGCGACTAAATTATAATCCACTAATGCAAACTAACCTGAACCGAAATTAATCAAGAGTGCGAACAACTAGCCTTGAATCTGGCCAGTTTTTCAGTCACATGAACAGTAAGCCTTCCCCAAAGAATATACAACATAGACACAAAAGGAAAAGGAAAAAGGTCTTGATTACATTTCGCCAAGAAACAGTTGTTTACTGAGCACTTCTGATAGTAAACGGAGGATTTGACAAGGGAGAAATAGGCCAGAAAAAGCTTGAGGATGCTAAGGATAAGTGAAGTCAGCAACAAGGCTCAACCATCCCTGAATCAGTCCAAAACCATGATCTGCTCAAACTGTACTGTAATTACAGTTTTCTGGCCCGGTTTCTCGTGACCTTTTCTATAAGTTAGAGAGATCCATTTTGTGTAGAAAAGGTATAATTAGAAAGCTTAGGAAGTTTATTTTATTCTCATATAACGTAAATTGGTCTAAGTCAAGTGCTAATGGTAGAAAAGGCCAACGTTCGAAGCTTCCAGTTTTACTGTCTGAACATACGACATGATTTCTTGAAGCTGAATATGCACAATGTAGTCCAAACAAAAGGAACGAGACCAAAGCATAAAAGCCCAAAACTATCCAATTCAAAACTATTAATGGTGGATAAACAGGAGTCATAATTTGCTCAGTTGACCTCACAAATCATTCAGGCTAATCCAGAGTTAGTCTAATTTAGGCTTCAGATAGGTGAATCCCATACCACAAATCACAGGAAGAGACAGAATAGGCTTGACCATTATCCGGCTAAAATCAGAGCAAGCAAGTATGGAGGAATTAAGTAGCCTTATTATTAGTATTTCTTTTAGACTTTGACCTGAATGCTGTCATTACTCCTTGTTTGAGATTTCTCAGATGATGGACCGATACTGAAATTTCAAGACTTGGAAGAATGTATCTCTCTCATCAATTACTCAACACGGAATGGTTTGACCATTATCCGGCTAAAATCATTCTCTATTGGACAAGAACACTTTGATGCTCGACACACGCTTGAAGAAATACATACATATGGCAGCTACTTCACTACAGAGTAATGGCCGACGAAATCAAAATTAGAACGAACGAAACCCTAGGTTGGATGAAAACGAAACGCGAACGAAATTTAGAAATTATACTCACCGGATTCAACAATTGTGCTCGCTTCAGCAGCTCTATCTCTCTTTCAGGGAGAAATGGCGGACAAAAGAGAGATGAATTCCAAAGAAATAGCACAAACCTTCAATTTCAGCGACAAATTCCTGAAATTCAGAGAAGAACGAAGGCCATTAGAGAAGGTGAGAGGGATGGAGCATGAGCGAGAGAGAGAGGGGCGGAGGAACAAACGTTCTCGCCGGAGGGTTTCGCGCGGGGGGGAGAAGATGAGTCCCAGGCCTCGCGGAGAAGAAGGTGGTGTTTTGATTCTTATATTTAGCTACGAGATTTTGATTTGAATCAGACAAACAATTTCGTTTTAATATTTCGTTGTAAATAGTAATTCAGCAACGAAATTTTCTTTTCGTTTTCTAAATTTCTTCGCTATAATATATTAAGTAGGTGTTTGACTCTAGATTTTAAAACTGTTTTAGAATTTAAAAAATAGAAGTTAAGCTAAACACTAGTTTTTTAAAAAATTAAAACTATTTTTAATAAATGATTTTGAAAAAACTCCCAGTAAATAGAAATAGCGAAATAGTTGTTTCTATTTCTAATTTCGAAAAAACTCCGTAATAACTACCTAGAATTCCATTTTCTCTCTGTCTCTCCTTTTTTTTTATGTTATTTTAATTTTTCTCTCTCCTCTCTCTTTTATTTTGTTTTTTTATCTTATTTTTACCCTTTTAGAAATCTTGGCCAAACAAATTAATTATTTAAAAAACACTTATATAAAATTTAGGCCAAACACTTCAAATTTTTCTTTAAAAATAATTTTCAAAAAATACTTTTTGAAAACAAAAATAATTTTTTAAAAATTAGGCCAAACATAAGTAATATATAATATTAAGGCGTGCCTTGAATGTTGCAATTTGTGAATTTTGTGAATTTTTATAAAATGCAACTCATTTTTAGCTTATTTCTTGAGGAGATTTGGTCCAAGAAAAATTAAAATGTTAATTGCGCAAGTTCTACAGATATAAATATGTAAGTCTTTTGTTTTTAGGTATACATAAAATGTAAACATATCCTAATTTTAATCGAAATATATTAATCTAATATAGCTTAAGGCTCATATCCTAAAAAGAATTTTTTTGGTGTAGATGAGCCACAAAAGGACAGATACAATACGGAAGAATATTGTAATCACTTAGTTACACTTCATATTATATGAGAACATAATCTAAAACAGCTCGGAAACAACTTTATTATTAAAAGTAAGTTAAGATATGAAGTTGAAATAAAAAGGGACGGGGTCAATGATAATAATCATGTAAATTGAATTATTTTGTGGTTATTTGCTTATAATACATGATTTCATAAAAGTTAGAAAAGCTAAAAAGTTGTACTGAATTGTGCACATACTTATGTATCTTAAATATTGACATACATAAAAAGAGAAGTTAGGGCTAAGGAATGCACCACCGTTGAGGCTGAGAGAGAAGGACAGAAAGAGCGAGATAAAGAAGAGGGGAGCTGCGAAAGGTTAAGAGAGAAAGAAAGAGACAGGGAATATAGTTTTTTGTCAAGCTATGTTTCTCTCTTGTTTTAGAATGAATTATTCAAGTTTAATTAAAGAGATGTTTTTGGTCAATTATTTTTGTTTGAAAAAGATAAGTACATCAACAAAAGGCAATGCTTCTCTCAAGGGTTATGCCTAAGTTATCCTTCATTAAATTAAAATGGAGATGAATGAAGAAAAAGGAATAAAAGAAGAAATATAATTGTCGAACTTGGCTACCCAGATCAGCTACTTTATTACCTTCCCTCAAGGTATGACAAATTGACGCTTGACGACATCGTTGAAGAAATAATCGAATGTCACAAATAAGGTTGTGAATTTCCCATGGTATTGACAGGCCGCAAGCGCACGGTGTATGATTGTAGCTAGCCAAAGTTGATCCCACAAGAATTCGATCTAGCAACAAACTAAACTAGTCCTCTACTCAATTGCTAAGCTAATCGGGTTTTTGGAGTTTGCTTCTCTAAACTAGTTCTAAATATTAAAATCTAGGGATTTGCTTTCCTAATAATGAATTTAATAATTTAAAATAAATTGTGCAATCATTCTTTCAAGTAAATCAAGGATCGATAATCACAAAATTCTACTGCTCTTTCGATGCTTAATAGAATTACTCTAATTAACCTATCAAACAACTTTCGTATGCCTTTTAAGTTAATCAAAGTTAAAGATTTCAAAGTATCAAAGTGATCCCCTAATTTACTATTTTTTTCTCAAATTTTATAAATTGGGTAGAAAGGTTGGTTGTCGGATTACTCTATTTCACTTCGTAATGCCCCCAATACGTAAATACATAAATAAGTAATTAACAGCGGAAGACTTGTAAATTGGAGACGTTACCGCCGTTTTCATAATGAAAACGAGGCAAGTTCATTTGAGCAATTTAATTCTGAAAAACAATTTATGTAACAATCCAACCCAAATTTTTTTTTCTTTACGTAAAATGAAATTTCAAAATGCCGAGGATCAGCTGGAGAGGAATCATGAGCCATGAGACCGAGGAAGGGACTAACATGTATGGGGTCAAGACGAACAGCCGAACATTACTTCTCCTGACCAGCTTTATCTTTTCTTCACCTTTAAACTTTGGGTGTGATTGAGAGGGTCCGCCATGCGCTCGACTTCCTAAAAATTTTAAAATATAAAACAATAGACATGTGAGCTAGAAGCTCAATGACGTTACCGTTATAAAATAAAATTGCGATTTAGATGCTATTAAATCATGCATATCTTAAATCATCTTTCTTGAATACTCGGCTTGCGAACTTGTCATTTTCTGATTTGCTTTTTCGATTTAGCCAAACTTAGGACCCGTGCTATGGAACAATCAATCATGGGATCCGACTCCTAGGTTCATTGAACCATAAGGCGATCGGCCGTGAACATTTGAACGATTAAACGGTTAAATGATTATTGATTCTCGTGAACAATTGAATGATTAACGATTCCGTACACAATTGCACAATTAACGATTCTGTGCACAATTGAACGATTAACGATTCTGTTCACAATGGAACAATTAACGATTCCGTGCACAATTGAATGATTAACGATTCTGTTCACAAGGGAACAATTAACGATTCTGTGCACAATTGAACGATTAACGATTCTGTTCACAAGGGAACAATTAACGATTCCGTGCACAATTGAACGATTAACGATTCTGTTCACAATGGAACAATTAACGATTCTGTGCACAATTGAACGATTAACGGTTCAATGCTCTACTAGCGAGCAACGTTGTCCAGGCGTCCCCGGATCAACCATTTACGATTACAATTACGATTATGATTATGATCACATTCATTCATGGATCGTCATACGATTATGATTACGATTACGGTTACGATCACATTCATTCATGGATCGTCATACGATTACGATTTCGATTACGATCACATTCATTCATGGATCGTCATAACGGTTAACGGGTCCTTTGCATGGCCAAATCATGATAAATTGTGAAAACTTATTTATAAATGCAATGAATTGGAAGCACCAGCTATTAATCTGTAAAACTTTTACTATTAGTATAAATGTAAAGGCAATAACGTACCTCAGCATGCCGAACACCTCAATTGCTGATTGTTTCGCAATACAATTTCAATTCGATTTCTATTTCCAAAACGAATCTACTTTCGTAGATAACTATCTTTTAACAATATTTATATGCATTTACGATCAGCAGACTTTTACTCTTCGCGTACCTATCCATATTGTTTCCTTTTGATCTCGATATTCATACATTTCCCGAATTAAGCTATTGATGATATAGTTTGAATTTGTATATAACAATTGATGAGTTTAACTCTTCATTCTTTTAACCAAACTCAAGTTTGATCTAGTATGCTCTGTGAACCAAATATACTTTCTACTTCCCACCAATTGGCTCCTTGACTTGGCTAATCTAAATACCTTAACTTCCTTCCGTGATTAGTCATTTATAAGATTACTTACTTCCAAACCACCACCAATTCATTTCATCGAGGTAATCCGGATTCACTCAATTAAGGAATTCTTATTGGCATCACTATCACACTTGAATTATGACCCTATAATCGCTTCAATTTCCTTTCACAATCTAAGTTATATTATATACTTTGTTGCTTTAACGCTTTTGCACCGACAATCAACACTCTACATCCTCTATTTAAGGTGTCGATTTGTTTTTCTAATTTTCTAAAAATTTCGGCAGAGTTTCGTTTGAAATATGGCCTAACCATTTGGCTAAAAGCCTTAAAAACCTGCATAAAATCCACAAGTAAAACTCAACGAGCCACACGCTCGGAGTATACAACTCAACGGCCACACGCCGAAGTATATTTACAACCACAAAAACTAAGTTTCAAACCAGTTTATAAACCAAGTTACGATCTCGTCAATATTCCCATTTTCTTGTGCCCATGAACTTTTCGATTTTTTTTATCAAGACAAGAACCTTCATACATATATATTTATAGCTAAGGCTTCAGTTAAGCAATTTAATCATAAAAATTCCGATTATCGGGAAATGGCCCCGTACGATTAATTTCTTTATGAGTAGTACCCATAATCGGTTAACGATTTAGTAGATCGAAAACAAAATAGTGAAACTCATTAATATTCTAACATGTTAACATTTAAATATTTTGAAAAGTATAAATAGTAACGTACCTGAGGTAGCTGTTCGTTTTCCTTTAAGTATTGTTTTTCGTTATTTTCTTCGATCATGTCCATCTCCATCGATTTTCTGTTTTCAGGTAGTAATTTGATTTATGCATTAATAAACTTAATAGCTACTCTCTATTTGTACAAACTTCTCACATTTGACTTCCTCTAATTCCCCACTTATTACTCAAATTCATTTGAATCTTTAACTCCCTTTAATTCTGTAAATTTCTTTTCCCCATGATCCTATATCTATAACATCACCCACTTTCTACATTTCAAATAATTTCGCACTTGCACAATTAGGCCAAAACTCAATTACGTTAATTTACTCAAGTTTAGCACACATGCAGCAATAAATTCAATCCTCCATCAATCTTCAATGTCCCCTTTACGCATTCTTGAAACTAACTCCCAAAATTATGTATATGCTCATATTTCAATCATCCTCGATATTTTTCTTCCAATTCTTCCACCGCCAAACAATTTATTCATATTTATATAAAACATAAACAAGCACATCCACAATTATAAATAATCCCAAATCAATTTCCAATTCCATATCTACACATATCAAACCCTAACTCCAATTTCAATTTTCCCCCACAATTCCTTCACTTCCACCGTAATCAATTCACAATTCACATATAATTGCCTAATTGTTCAATAATAACATGAATTTGTGCTAAAATTTGCTTAGAAATTAAGGATTGGAGATGTGGAGATATACCTCACAAGTGGTCAAAAGTGGAATTAAGTAGTGGTGGCTCGTTGGTGGCGATACGGTGGCTCCGGCAGTGGCACGACACACTGGTCGGCGGCGTCGAGCGCCGATTGATGACCAGGGACGGCGGCCGTGGTGGCACGACCGTGCAGCAGCAGCAGGGGCGGCTTTGCGCTGCCGGCGCAAGACAGGGGGAAGAAGAGAGACTGGTGCGGGAGCAGTGGCAGCGGCCCGGTACGCCGGCAGCGGCCGAGGAACGGCGGCACCAGCCCAGTCCGGTGGCGGTGGCAGCCGCAAGGGCGAAACGGCCCTGGCCCCTGTGCGGCGGAACAGAGTGGAGAGGAAGGAGATGCGATGGAGGTGGTTGGGTGGTGGCCGAGGCGCCGTTGGCGGCTGGAGGCCCGGCCGATGATCGGCCGGTGGCCGGCGACAGAGCGAAGCAGCAGGGCGAGAGGAGAAGAGAGGAAGGAGAGGTGAGAGAGAGGATGAATGTGTTAGCTTGCCTTTGAAACACCCCCTCACCGATATATTCCCGATCCTTCCACCATCTTCCTCTCCCTTTTTTTATTTATTTATTTCTGTTATAATAATTTGTCTATATATGTATATTGTTTT
This sequence comes from Talinum fruticosum, assembly GCA_021018815.1. Classification (NCBI taxonomy): domain Eukaryota; kingdom Viridiplantae; phylum Streptophyta; class Magnoliopsida; order Caryophyllales; family Talinaceae; genus Talinum; species Talinum fruticosum. The sequence goes on from JAITYX010000103.1 coordinate 1,152,908, forward strand.
ATTTTATTTTATTTTATTTTATTTTATTTACTCATTAATTTAATTTATTCAAATTCAGAATAAAATTATTCGAACATATATACATTTCGCAAGTACAAACGTAAATTTGTACGAATTACCCCTTATTATTTGCGATTATCAAATTTGTTCGCATATTTTATTTCAGTTTCGTATTTTGCGCGACTCAAAGCTCTTAAACAATATTAAGATGATAAAATGCAAAAAAATTAATTACGATTAAGTTTCGGGGTGTTACAACTTGTTAGTACATGATAGATTAATCTCTAAACACAAGTATTATAGGCCTTCAAAAACACTCATGAATGTGATAAACACAACCTTCTATTGATCAAAATCGGAATTCAAACACAAGTCATAGAAACCTAATCAAACTTCATTGTTTCGGATTACAAATTCCTAGAAAAACTAAACTAATCACACATTATTGTTGAAAGCTTAGATAAAATCCAACACATGGAAATCAAACCTCAAATAGTAAGAAACGAACAAGTAGATGATAGACTCGAAGAACTCTACTTGAATCTCTCGACTTCGAATGGAATCCCGCAATCGCTTCAATCTTCTTCTTCGATCTTCAAAATTCAGTTTGATATGGATGAATGAAAGAAGGAAAAATGGTGATGGATGAGTATGGAGTATGAATGATGGATTATGGACTGGATAGCCTCAAGATCATACGAAAATCAGATTAAATAAGCCATTAAGAGGCAATCAAGAGCTGAAACCGTCAAAATTGAATCGTCTCGACATAATTTACCTCCAACACGGGTCGTGTCCTCCGACACGGGCTGCCCGTGTTGGCTGCTGGCATCTCAAAACTGGATAGAAACGCCGAAAACGAGTCATGGTCAATCGACACAGCCTGCCCGTTCTCAATGCAAAAGCTCATGGGAAAGCTTACCTCCAACACGGGCCGTTTCCATGGACACGGGTGGCCCGTGTTGGTTCCTGGAAATGCATACTTCGATAAATCAAGGGGAACAATCGTTTTGACTGCAAAGTTGGACCGTGTTGTCCTTCTTAATACTTGAAACACTCACTAATCTTAGGAATACTTGGTATTGGTGATCAAATCTGCACAATCATCTCAAAACACCAAAACACAAGCGTAAAACCGAAAAATGGTGCATAAACACACTCCAATTAACCGATTTTCCCAAAGAAAACCATCAAAATGCATAAGAAACTAAATGCATTTCATGCACTTATCCACCTTAATTATTTTGATAACCGAAAAATTATCCCCTTCTAAGATAATGGACTGATGGTGTTCTTCAACTCGTTGCTCGACACCTTTTCTTATAGTTGTTCCTTCTGCTACAAGCACCGAGGCCACCCATATTAGAACTCCCTGCTTGAAGAAATTTGTCGTCCCAACTTCTAATGACGAAGCCCCCTGCCGTTATAGTGGTTGATTTAGAGCCATCGAAATTAACCTTGACAAATCCCCGGAGGTTTGTGCCAGCGAATATGGTGTGGAGTGTTAGCAACGCGGAGAGCTGGTCGATCAGGAGAAGGTTGGAAAAGAAGATCTAGTCTCGCCTCGGCACGCCATTCAACCCAAATTGATTTGGCACATAGAACAAGTAGCCATTGGGTTAAAAACCTCACTATTGAAAATAATGTCATTCCTAGCCTTCTAAATACTCTATAACAAATGTATCTTCCTAACCATTTGTGTAGGTTTTTCAACCTTCTAAAAAGGGAAAAAATAAGATTCAAGAATAGATTTTGGGTATAATTCACATTAATCTCCAACCATTTGTGTTGATATGCCACTTTCCAATTCTCTTTAACACAATTGCATTGAGAAAATAGATGATCAATCTATTCCCGCTCGGCTTGACAGACCGGACAGCTTGATATCTACATTCACCCCTCTCAAGGCCAAGTTGTCCTGTGTTGCCAAAGCTTTATGCCCAATTTGCCATGGAAAATTTTCAACTTGGACATAATATCAAGATTCCATATCCAAGCAAAATCCCAAGTTGAAGAGTTGATGGGAATATTGTGAGCATTCCAGTGGCCGATTTAGTCGTAAAACTTTCCTTACTAGATAAACCCCAACACCCCGAGTCCTCCATATCATGAGAAGGAAACGGTATATCTTTAATTTTCTGACAAATATTTTCGAGGTTTTAGTCAATTATTTAAATATAAGAAACCAAAAGCTTTATCCTAAGTTGTATGTTTTTATTTCTAAGTATTTATAAATTAGAAAAAAATAATATTGAATCATTAATAAATATAGTGTTAGATCATTATATCTCGTGTAACAACTCGACCCTAAATCACATTATTCATTTTATTAATTACAATATAAGTGAGCGCGTGTACTTCAATTCGATATTTTGTATTTACATTACCCTTATACATGTGTTATGCAGCTAAGGCAACGAAGTGGCCCTAATAAAAATCTCATAATAAGATTATAATTTGTGAACATCGTTATTAAAATAAAATTAAAAGTAACAATAAAAGAAAAGAAAATAAATAAAATAAATAAATAAAAATAAAATTTTCAGATTTTTTGAAAGAAAAATCCAGAAACGGATTTTTCTAGAATTTTACATAAAAAAAAAAGAGAGAGAGGCGGTTGAGACGCAAACAAATCGGGACCTCAGTGTGCTTCCCCGCTTCCTCTCGCTTCCTTCCCTCGTCCCTTCGCCTCACGCCCTTCGCTTCCGGCTCACAGCCCGGCCACCGGACGCCACCAACGCCGGCCGAAGCCGGCGCTAGGCGCCGCCCGGCAGGCGCCCTCTCACTCTCTCTCTCGCAATGGGTCTCTCTCTCCCTCGCGTTCCCCCTGCTTCCTCTCCCCTGCCTCCACTTGCGGCCTTGCTTTCGGCCCCCAAGCGCCACCGACGCCGGTCAGCAGCGGTGCTGGCGTCGTCGGGAAGACGCCCGGCGTCTCTGTTCCGCGCCCTCTCTCTCTCGCTCTCTTTGTCGCGCTGTCGCGCTTCCTCTCTTTCCGCGTGGCCCGCCCTGCTTCCTTCGGCCACTCGGCGGCCAACCGCCGCAACCCCGACGCCGAGGCACGTCGTCGGCCACTCCCAGCGAGTCGTCATAGCGGCAGCCGCACACCCAATCCTCTCCTTCCTCTCGTTGACGGGTCCTCTCGTGAATTTAAAGGTAAAACCCTAAACCCTAAATTATCAAGTTCATTATTTATTTAAGCAATTGTAATTGTAAATTGAAGTATATGATTTAGGAATATGTTTATGGTGTGAATTCAAGGTTTGAATTTGGGAAAATCTGAATTGTTGTGAATAATCGAGTGTTGGCATTTTGATAGATTGGTTGTGTATGAATGAGAACGAATGTGATTCTCATGGGGAGATTATGAATTAGTGAATGAGTTTGGGAGATGTTTTATTATAGAATTGGGTAAATTGAGGGATTTGTTATATGTTGGAAATGGTTATATTGAACAAACGAAGGGGAATGCATATGTAGAAGTTGGAATTCGGTAATGTACAAGTGTACAGGTGTGAGGAAATACGAGCTGTAAATATACCTAATTGTGGTTGTGAAGGTGAATTGTGTTGAGAGAATAATGTTCATCATCTTAACATGGTGTATGTACGGGTTTTGAGCAATTCGGTAGATTATGGAACCTTCCTGGGGAAGGCATTTGATGGGTTAACTAATTACTTAACTATAGGTTTTGAATGTAATGAAGGGAGAAGGAAGGAATAAACTATGAATAAGTGTTTGAATATATATATATATATATATATACCATTTTCAATCCAAGTTAACTAATGAATTGAATTACATGAATGTCATTGGCCATTTGATTAGCCTAATTAACTTCCTTAATATGCGTTGTAGTCAATGTTCGAAATGGAATTAATGCAGTAAAGTTATGTAAGGAAACGTAGTTTAGCTGATTACGTAATAAATACGTAAAATGAAATAATTGTCAATGCTTATACAAGTTCAAATATTAAAACTCAAGAGATACATTATTAACAACAACAACCTATTTGAAACGGAACTCGGGCCACTTCATTGCCGACGAGCCGGTAACTTGGATTTTCATAAAATGGGAGAAACAAATATTCTCGGTTCAGTGACGTTCATTGCCCGTGCTTTTCGAAAACTCACATGTTTCATCAAATCTCAACATTTCTCATATATATAACTAATAATGAATCATTTGCAAATCAAGTTTTGCCACCTAATTAAGTGGTCCCCGCCCAATTATCAATTATCGTGGCTTATGCCCATCAATTATCAATAATCGTGGCTTATGCCCAACTCGCGCGGCTTCAACTCGGGTTCTCGATCGGCGCGGGAGGTGTGCACCTTACTAAGATCTTATCATTTATCAAGGGGTTCCACTTCCGGATAATAACCGGCAAGCAAATTTTACTTATATTCTCTCCCCCGATTTCGAACTAAAATGAATTGAAATGCGCGCGTCAATTAAAATATTTTTCAAAGTTGTTTTACAGATGCAGGGATGTACGTACTGAGTTTGACTCATTCTTCGAAATATTTTACTGTTTTTCTTTTAGGAAGAAGCATTGGTGAACTATCAATCACTTACCAAGTCCGACAAAGGCGGACCCTAGTCACCACGTTGCATTTGTAATTCGAAGGTGCATAGATGCTCACAGAGTGATTTTACCCTCAACCAGGGTTTAGGTATGACCCTCGGAATTGTTGTACGTTGTATATTATCTTGTGGAATAAACAAAGGTCTAGGTTGTATAAATATTATGTTGCTAAACCAAGTAAACCGTATTTTGGGATGACCTAACTACTTGGGTAATAAGTAATTACTCCTAACAGGATCATTGTAAATATAATAGTGGATGTACCAATTGTATTTCATTTTATTTCAATTATTTAGCCTTGTCCTATTTTTAAGACGGCGGTAACGTCTTCAATCGGTACCTTCCGCTGCGACCTTACGTATTAGTCCCTAATGAAGGGATTATTAAGTAATGGTGATTGGAGGCGTTACAATCTGGCTAAACACCATTAACTCCCTACTAATCATCATAAAATATTCAATCACGGCCATTGCTTTACTCATCGTCTGATCTTTGTCTTTAATTTTCTCTTTATTGTTCTTTCTTACTTGAACAACACTTGAATAATTTACAAAATGTTGCTGTTTTAAATTAATTTTTACTATATATTTATTTTCATTTTCAAGCTTGCAAATTCAAGCAAAAACATGATGGAACAAATGATTTTGAGAACAATGCGAACACGCAAGCCCCCTTCAACATATAGAAAAGGGATAGACAGATTCTAAAATAAGAGTATTGATTTTTTTTTTTGTAAAATAATTTAATTCGCTCAAGTAAAGAAATTATTGTCAAAATTTATGCCAAATGGGTTGTTTTTAGAAATATTTTCGTGATAAGTATGGACAAACACTACATAAATGTTTCCCAAAAACAATTTCGGTAAAAATATTTTTAGAAAATTAGAAACACATCAACAAATTTTACCGTCCTTAAGTTTTTCAAAAAGCCGATTGTTGTCTTCCCCATTAAAACTCAAAACTGTAATTCAAACAACTTACTTTTGGAAAAAATGCCAAATCCATTTATCTCTTAGCTACGAGGGAATTTTTAATATCAAATCTACATCATCATGAACACAACAAGTGTCACACATCAAGCCCTCTGAACGTCTTGATCCTTGTCAATCATGACTTTTGTCTCCCAAGTAGTATAAGGGATTAGAAGAATTAGTCAACTTTCATATGTTACGTAAGACGAATACTAAATATCAAATTATAGTTTTTCTTCTATTACATTATGTTTTAAAAGAAAAAAACAGCTATTTTAAACTTAATTGATCAAGTGTTGTTCATTATTCACATAGTCATGTCCTACAAAAAGTGGACAACTTTCGGATCCGAAAAGAACATACCCTCGTATATGAGCCTTTATAACAAATAAGTGGTAAGTTATAGGTTTTTATACTCTTAAATTTGGAGTATTGTTAATTACTAATTAAAATATATATATTTAAGTACTATTTTGTTAATTTTCTAATTAATATATTGTGTTGGTACAAGGTAGGTGTAAATTTGGGGGCTTGGCTCGTTGTATCAACTCCATCTATAGTATGCTGATGCACTTCCGAAGCTCGTATTCCTAATAGACGGTGACATAGTGGATCATGTATCGGTAAGGGAAGAGTTTGAACGTTCAAGACCACCAAACTCAAAGGCTTCCTTGCTTCTATTTTTTGGAAATAACTGTAATTTCTCTATGGAACCATCGCCAATTCAAAATATCCTCCTTTAAAGATCATATATTTCTTGAGAAGGATCTTGTGCATGCAAATTTCAGCTATTATTATATCAATTATTATACATATGTAACATATATAATATATTATGTAATATATAATATATATTATATTACGTAACAAAAATTTAAGGTGATATCTTTAACAAGAGTCACCCTCAAAACACAAGCCCAACCCAATACATGAAACAATAATGATCTCGGCAGTTACACTTGGAATTCGGAAAGAATCCATAAGTGTATTTGTAATGATATAAGGCAAAAGTTGATATAGGTTTAATGAATTATCTGATTTTTGGCATATCAATCATAAGCACAAATATATGTAAATCAGAATAATTTCGTTCGTTCCTCTAGCTAAACAATACCACAACAAATTTTTCAAAAGCACTATCACAGGAGCCCAAGAGGAGAAACCCTAAGATATATTGCATCTGCAGTTGAGGCACAAAAATTATCTCGAATTACCACAAGTGCAAAATTAGACCAATACCAAACTGGATAAATGATCACTTGTTGGCAAACATTTGACCTAAACAAGTTTAAACTCGATCTTTGGCAAATAGTAACAATAGCATCCTTTTATGAGGTCTGATTGATTACAAAACCATGAAAGTTTTAACCTTTGCAAAAACTTACTCTTAACAATTGTCCGAATTTCCGAAACCCTTACAATGATACTACAACCCAATTTAACCGCTAACAACGATACAACCCAAATAGAAAAACTGAATTGAACAAAATTCAAATAAAAAACTCTGACAAAATGACTCATTCGGAAAGCACAGATGACATAGTTGTTGCCATTTCCTCACACCCTAATCAAGAGACACGATAATTGCTGCCAAAGTAAAAAATTAAAAATAAAAAAATTAGTATTCCAATGGGCGCAAACCAAATACGTAAATAAAGATATTAAATTAACAATGATGACGGAGTATAATCTAGCCTTGATGACCTTGAATAGCTTTCCCTCGATTTGCCAAAACAACCGACATATTTGGCATTTGTTTCAATATAAAAGTTCGCTGTTGGTATACGATATGCTGAAAGAGCGATGTGGGACAAAGCTCCCCCTCTCCCTCGGGTATCAATTACCACATTTATTTTATTTTATTTTATTTTTGGATAAAGTAGGCAAGTCTTTACTACGTTAATTGTCCATGGGTCGGTAGGAGGCTTAAGAAGTATTGTACAAAATTCTATATGACAATGGTTCTTACATAAGAACTGTTGTCATAGAGTGAATGATGGTTTTGAACCGTAATAAAAGATGCCACATACAACGACGCCCACATATACGCCGCTTGTTAATCGTAGTTAAATGTCGTTTTTAACCGTAGTTAAAAGTGTTTCCTGTAGTAGTGGATGGTGGTGAGAGATGACCGTTCAAAATATCCTCCTTCGAAGATCATATATTTGTCGGGAGGATCTTGTGCATGCAAATTTCAGCTATTATTATATCAATTATTATACATATGTAACATATATAATATATTATGTAATATATATATTACATAACAAAAATTTAAGGTGATATCTTTAACAAAAGGTATACATAAAGCATACAAATATAATGAGATTTGGTTTATTTAAGGTAATATCTTTAATTTAATTAATAACGCCATTATTTTAGAAAAAAATTGATATCTATTACTTATGTACTAGTCTGGACCCGTGCTATACACGGATCAATGTTGTACAATGCATAACTTAAGAAATTATTGAATTACGCAGCGATATTGTACTTATGAGTTTCTTTTTCTTAATATCATTTGATTTTATTGAATGATTTCATTTTCAATAATATTCTTATACATGTTATCCCCTCATAAAGAAAACGCTTTCGTGACTCATCAAAGTTATCGGAACCCAACACGGAAAAATTATTAGAGCTCAACACACATTTATCTTCCAATCATTCTAAATTTCAAAAGAATAAATAAATAATCTAAAATAATAAATAAAAAGAATGTTAAAAATATTATCAAAGTTTTAAGATTACACATGCGATTTGAAATATTAAGAAGTCATACAGTTATAAAAATAGTGTGACAATAAGTTTGGGTATCAAAAGGTAAATATTAGTAGGAAAAGCAATAATATATGATTGGTAGATATTGAGCTAGATGACCTATAGATGACAATAAATATCATTATGTCACAAATTAATATTACAATACAAAGTACATCAAATTAATAAAATAATATCAAACTTATAACTCATAACTCTTTACAAAGTCAATACTAATTTAACTTAATAAACGCCTAGATAAATATTTATATGCAACCAACCTACTAAAACATCATTGACTTAAATATTAAACAAACTCTTAAAAATATACATATACCCATAATGGGATCTCATTTTTTAAAATTATAAGGTGAATACAATGATTTATCCATTTTTTACCTACCTCTACACACAAAGATAATTAAACATATAATAACTACTTATACTAAGATTAAGAGTAATATTATAATGATAGAAGTGATCCAAATATATTGAACAATAATAGGTAATTTGTATCATAGTAAAGGGTGTGATAGGTCAATTCGTGGCGTATGGTAACAAAATCATCCGTGTTTTGTACTTATATTGAAAATTGATCGCGATTTTAGTAGTGAATCAATGGGGAAAAAATATCGTTACAATCGAGATTTTATAAATACATGTTCTTCTCTTCATCGCTTTTCATCAAATTTGCCTCGAATCTCTCTAATTTAAGCCTGAAAAACCTATAATAAAGAGATTTACGAGCTTAGGTGATGGTAAAGAGAAAATGAGCAAAATCCAACCCAAAACTGAATAAATATTATTGAAATTATCACGAAATTAGGTTAAATAATGCCTTAAAAATCGATAAAAATGAGGTTTAATATTATCTCGTGCCTAAATTTGCACCAAAGTATTTTATTCTTTGAGAACCAAAATTGTTTACTTTCGTAGGTTATTCAAACGAGGTTATCTTATTTTTGAATTACAAAAGTAGCTGGCTTCTAGTCGTCAATCACCAGCAGACATGCTTTATCTACTTCGAACATGGCTCGGACACCGTGTCAAGGTTATCTGTTTCCAAAATTGGAAAACTCTAATGCTAAGCTCAACGGTGGTTTCCACCTTGCTTCTCGGACATCACCAGTTGAGTAGAGCACCTTTAGGAGCAAAGAGCCGTTGCACAATGTTCACATACCAACGGATATTTTGTGAGTGACTCGGAAGAACCGTTACAACGGTCGATAAAGACTTCGTTCGGAACCAAGACACAACGGTCACTCTGTTTGGTCATCTATAAATAGAAGCCATTTCTCAAGATTTGAAGACTGTTGAATCCTTTGTTGGAACTATTGTTGAAACACATTACTTAAGCAAAAGTCATTGTTTTCATATTCAATCTTTAATTTACAACTCCTAGTTTGTAATTATTATATTCCGAGTGGTAAAATCTTGTAATCGGTTACATAATCTTCTTAGTTTCTGAGTAAGGTCCCTTGACTAAACTGTAACTTAGCTCAATTGTCTCTAACCGTAAATGTTAACTCGGTTAGTAAGTACTAGATCGGATAAGGGAACTTCGAGTCTAAGAAAACATTGTAAGGAATTGTCTAAGGGTGCAATTCGGTAGAGTCGATCCGTTGTATTTTGAGGAATCAAAATAGTGGATTTGACTTGGTGCTTGGATTAGCACCGTCTGTGATTTTCTACCCCAGGAGGGTTTCCACGTAATTATGAGTGTATACTTTTCCGAGTCCAATCTAGACTCGGAATCAGCTGTTTATCTTCTACCAAGCAAAAAGTTTCTAAGTTTATTCAAATTTCATCATCATCCTATTCACCACCCCTCTAGGGTGACTTAGACTCTCCAGGAGCAAATCTTCACCTTAGATACCCTTTTTGCAACAATTCCTCTAGATGAACCTTTAACTCCTTCAGTTCCGCGGGAGCCATCCTATATGGAGGTTTAAAAATGGGTCACACTCTCGGTTCAATCTCTATCTCAAAATCATTTTCCCTTTTTGAGGGTAACCTAAGAATTTCACTTGGAAAACGTCAGGAAAATTTTTAACTATAAGGATATCCTCTATTTTTGTCTCCTACTTTTCTTCCATTACAAAGCATAAATAAGCTTCCTTCTCTTGATTAACAAGTCGTCTAAAGACTCTCAACGATACTACGAGTACAATCTCCAACCTCATTGGTACCTTGAAACCTCACTTCTCTCGCCATTCGTACCCTTTAAGGGTACAATCTTCCCCGGCAATCTATTTTTGCCCCATATTTAGACAACCAATCCATACCCAAGATTATATCAAATTTTGACAGGTTAAACTATATCAAGTCACTTCTAAAATTTTCTTGACTCGGGGTAATAGGGCAATTTTTATACATAACATCACATTTTATTGTTTGACTCGTGGGTAGACTTACATATAATTCTACGGGTTGTTTACTCGGTTCCAAGCCTATTTGAGATGCGACCTTTGATGAAATAAAAAAGTGCGTAGCACCGAATCAAATAAAGCGAGTAAGTGGTACTGAATTTAAAAGAGCGTACTGGTTACAACGGTCCCCGAGTGTAACAACCCGACCCTAAATCACATTATTTATCTTATTAATTACAAGATTTATATAATTGAGCTCGTGCACTTCAATTCCACATTTGAATTATTTTTACGTACATAATATGTGGTTAAGACGACGAAGTGGCCTCTAATGAAACTTCATAATAATGATTATAAATTTATGCATATGTCTAATAGAAAATATATATATATATATATATATATATATATATATATATATATATATATATATATATATATATTGTATTAATATATGATACACATAAATGCGAAGGTACATATTTATAAGGCCATTAAAGGCTATATCTTAAAGGAATCGTTATATTTAATAATGAATTGTATAATTTATATGCAATACTATTTAAACGAAATAAAATAGGAATGAAATAACCAAAAAAAAAAAAAAAAACCAAACAAATCAGAATGTGCTAGAGAGAACCGGAAGCAAAGGAAAAAAAGTAATAAAATAATAATAAATTAAATTAAAGCTGATAAAAATTATCAGCTTCAAATTCATCAGGCTCATTCACTCTCCATTCCTTCACCTCTCCCTTGCTTATGCCCCGCGTCCCCTGCCCTGCCTCCTCCAGCCAGCCTGCCGTGCCTCACAGCCGCCCCCATCGTCGGCCATCAGCCACCGACGCCGGCCAGAAAGCCGACGCCGGCCTTCTCCCCTCTCTCTCTCTCTGTTGCGCTCTCTCTCTCCCTCGCGTGCCTCTGCTCCCCTCCCCTGCCGCCACCTGCGGCCCTGCTCTCGCCACCAAGCGCCACCAACGACGGCCAGCAGCCGGCGCCGGCGTCGTCAGGAGGACGCCTGGCGTCTCTCTCTTGCGCTATCGCTCCCTTCCTCTCGCTCTCTTCCTCGCCCTGCTGCGGCCCACTCCCCGGTCAGCCACCAGCCGCAGCTCAATCGCCAGGAGGCGAAGCCGGCGCTTCCCAGTAGCCGCCGGAGCCCCGCTGTCACCACCACCGCTCCTCCTTATCCTTGATTTCCATCCCTCGGGTTTTGAAGGTAAAACCCTAAACTCTAGTTTATCTTCCTTCATCATTTACCTCTTAATTGTAATTGTTAATTGAATTACATTGTTTTAGAAGGATGTTATGGTATGAATTTAAAAGTTGAATTGGAAAAAATTGAGTTATTGAGGATGGTTGTTAACTGGTGTTCTTAGTGGAATGAATTATTGTGAGAGTGAGTGAACGTAATTGCACTTGTGGAATTCTAATTTGGTGAAGTGAATTGAGAATGGTTCAATGTAAATTTTGAGTAAAAATTGATGGTTTTATTGCACTTTGGGGATTGAATATATTCGAGTAAAAGAAAAAGAATGTGTATATAGAGATTGGAGTTGGATAATAAGTAGAGTTGAATGTATATAAAACTTTGAGAAATTTAGCGTACTTCGTTTTGTATGTAGATGTGGATTTTGTTGAGAAAAATATGCATACAAGTTTGAATTAGTGTGTTTTGATGTATGTGGAATTTTAGTAAATTAGTTAGTTTGTGGAGTAAATTGATTAATTTGTGGAATAGATGATAATATGAGGTGAAAGGTGACTTAAGGAGAGGATTGAATGTAAGATTTTGGCTTGATATAATTAATTGAGATAATAATAATAATAATAATAGTAATAATAATAATAATAATAATAATATTAGTTGGAGTCATATTTTTGCATGCCAAACAAGTGGTAATATCTAGAGCATAAGTAAAACTTCAAAATGAGAATATTCTGATCCAGGTAATCAACAAATCAAATTCACGAAAAATCAATGAATCTAGTTTAACAAATCCTTATGAAGTGAGTTATTAGCATTACGCGAAGTTAATTACCAATGGTATTGCAATGAAACTAAATTTAAACATTATTAATAATAAAGACATATTTGAAACGGCAGCCTCTAAATCAATATTTTTATAAAGGGGAGAAACAAAGATTTCCGGTTCGAGTACGTTTATTGCTCGTACCTTGCGAAAACTCACATGTTTCATCAAATCACAACATTTCTCATATATACAAATAATAATGAATCATTTACAAGGCAAGTTTTGCCACCTAAATAAGTGGTCCCCGCCTAATTATCAATTATCGGGCTTAGGCCCACCAATTATACCGCGCACGGCGTCAACTCGGGTTATCGGTCGACCCGGGGGTGACATCTCGTTCAAAGATCGTATCAATTACCAAGGGGTTCCACTTCCGGATAATAATCGGCAAGAAAATTTTACTTATATTCTCTACCCCGATTTCAAACTAAAATGAATTGAAATGCGCGTGCTCAATCAATGTGTTTCAAAATTATTTGATCGTACAGGAATGTTCAGTACTTGGGTGTCTTCTCATTCTTCGAATTATTTTAATGTTTTTGTTTTTAGGAAAAGCATATGTGAACGACCATTTGCCTAAAAAGCCTGACGGGAGCAAGATTTAGCTGGAAACTTCATTATCATTGTTTTAAGATGGGTTAGATGCTCACAGTGATTCTCTTCCTCGTTAATTTTGGGCTTGACCTTGGATTCCTATCGCAGATTATTGTATTGGTCATTAATATCTCGTAAATGTGTAGCGAACCGTACTTTGGGATTGGTTTATTTAAATTGTCGGCATGACACCCGGGATGCGAGCATGTAATGTTTCCACGACTTACTAAAGCATAACTAATAGATACAGAGTTATTATGGTAATTTATTTCAGCCTTGTCCTTTTGGTAGGACGGCGGTAACGCCTTCAATCGTGAACTTCCGCTGCAACCATACCTAATGTTCCCGAATTAGGGAATTATTAAGTAACGGTAATTGGGGGCATTACACCGAGTCGGTAGCTTGCTTTTTACTCATTATATAGGCTCTTCCAACCTGGCTACTACCCATAGATGTTGTTACTTGCCCTTGTATTCCTTTGGGTTTGACTAGGACCTTTACTTGCTTGGGAAAGTCTTGTTGGGCGGTTTTACGTTTTCGTTTGGTACCTCTACCACATTAAATATTTTCTCTATTTGCCTAATCCATTCTTCCAGCATCACTGGATCCATTTTCCCATCATAAGTTTTTAGATTTTGTTTTGCCACCCTTTCAAAAAGTCTACCCTCCTTTCCAGAATTTTCATAGCTAGATTCCTTAAGTTTCTGCGTCACCACAACTATAACCGTCCCTAATAATTCAGGATCTATATCCTTGAGTGTTCTCTTTTATCTAGCTCATTCTTGACTTTTTGCATCTTACTTTTGCCCCGATGTCGGGTTGGAATTGGAGGGGTTTGATTATTTGACTGAGTGTGCAAAGATTCTTAGTCGTTTTCTTGCAATTCATTTTTGGAAAGCACGAGTAATAATTAGTTTTTCTTTTCTCTTTTTTTGGCATCAAAACCATATAATATACGTGTGTGTGTGTATATATATATATATATATATATATATATATATATATATATAACCTTCTTTATTCGTTAAAGTTATATTATACATTGTTCAACCATAGTACTATTGTTCCCTCGATAGGTTTACAAAATGTCCACCCTTAGCAACAAAATGGGTGGCAATTCTAACCCTACGATACCCGCACTTATGCGGCCATACAACTCTGCTCCTTCTCTCTTCCTTTTTTTTCATCGGTTAGTTTATATTAGATACTATTTTACATATTTACATATCCTACACAACTAGTTACTCCTAAATCCATTAACTTCTCCCATTTCAACTCTCACATCATGAAATCGGGGTCGCTATTGTTACTGGTGTCGGGCCTCGAGTCGATGGCTCACTTCCATCCATCTCATCCTCCTCGGGGTTTATCACTTCACTATTATCAAAACTTATCTCGAATAATTTCCGGGGACTCCGGGATATCAACCACACTCACAGCATCACTGGAATCACTACAGGCATCCGCCTCCTAATTGTCCCGTATATCATAATCATCTTTTCCAACCAAAATATTAACATTGTCGGGCTCGGACTCGGGGTCGGTGAATTTGGAGCTACTTGGATTCTCAACATTCACTCGCTCCAAGAAAAGAGTCCCGTAACCATGCAGAGGTGAACCCACCGCGGTCGGCCATGTTTCTAAGCTTTAATTCCTCCACTATGCAATTCCACGATTTCCACAAGTATGGAAATGTGCCCCGTGTTCCCCAACGTTCCCGGTGTCCATAAATTCCCGATATTTAGTTTTAAAGGAAAACCAGGGGTTCAACATCGGGTAAACCCTTTATTAAGCACTCGGGCTTTGACAATAGGGTCAATGAAAGGAGTTTCGGGATTTCTTAGTACATGTTACAAAAGGCAGCTTTTAATGTCTTTATGTAGTCGGTCACCCGCTGACCCAACTTCATTTTAATTTCGTACGGATTCCTTGGCGCCATTTCCTATTATCAACAACAGAACATTAAGAAGCTTGAATATACATTAATATAACAATATCCACTTCAAACTCACAATAATCCTACGTATCCATAACAATGACTCAACCACTACTCAACCATCTCTCTTTATTTTTTTTTCAAACATATCACCCTAATTTCCGTCTTATTTTAGTGTTTAGATATGGAAACAAAATCCTAAGCTCCGATAACACCTCCGTAATGCCCCAACTTATGTCATATCATTAACTAACAAGAATTTCACTTAACCACAATGACTTTGATAAGGAAATTTATGATGTTGGTGATTGTGTTCCGTTTATTAATAATGACGACCTTTGTTATTGATATGTTAGAAGCGGCTCTAGTCAACTACACTTTGTATATTTTGGCCTATTGGCAGCCTTTGTTTATACAAGTATGATGGTTCATGAGGCTTTTACCTTACTCAAATGTGTTGACATTTTGAATGAAAAGAAAATTTAATTAGCGTTGCAACACCAAAATAAGGTAAAATCTATTTGTGAACACAACATATTACAAGTTGTTAACCTACAAAGTAGTTCATCACATGATCTTCTAACAACATATTACAACACCAAAAGAAGAATTAAAAACACTGTCTTAATGACATAATATTCCCACAAATTTGATCACAAAATCTTCCAACAACAAAGATTAAGATGTAAGCCACAATGCACTTCCACTTTTGATGGGTCGAGGACTTAATAATGGATCAGAGGTAGATAGAGGAGATGTAGGGGGAACGGAGGCAAAGGGAGGATATGAAGGGGAGCAGAAGTAGATGGAGCATATGCAGAAGGAGCAGATGGAGACTGCAGATTCATTGCCTTGCCATGAGCTTTGGATGACTTTCCCTTGATCCGAGTAGAAGTAGAGGGAGCGAGAGGTGGAAGGAGGAAGAGTTGTGCTTGTTTGGGTTTTCCTTGGCCTGCCACGAGGTTTTGGCTCCTTATTTTTAGGTTGCCTTTTTCTCTTCCTCAATAATCTTCCAAATTCATCCCTTGCCTTATCACAAGTACGAGAATTGTGTCCAAGCCTAAAGCATTTAGTACACCTATGTAGCAAAGTCGGGTAAAAAAATATTAATATTGGTAGCTATGAAACACTTATGAAAGGAAAAAAACATGACGTTTACCTGGTGGTGCCAGTCCCTTATAGTTTATGTGGGAGTTGGAAATCATGCTTAGGATAGGGTTGTCTCTCTTCTCTTGTATTCCGCTTGCCTGCCAGGCTTAACTTGATGTTGAGGGGGATCTAACTCAGGCAGGTCCCTCTTTTCCCACATAGAAGGATCAACAATAGGATGAACGATGTGGTTGTAGAGGTTTTTGTATGTTTCTATACTTTAACGAGTTCTCCACATAATCATCTCATAACTGTTTCATCCTTGCAATGCACCTTGTTGCATGTTTACAAGTGATTCCTGTATGCTGCCACCTTCTACGATCACAGAGCTTATCATTTAGCCTAACTATGAAGTTGGTTTGTCCCTTTTTACATTAAATTCCCCATTTCCTGAATGAAGTATGCTTGAATAATTCCTAATATCCACCTCTACCTCTCTCAACTTCCTCTCAACAAAAGGCACCGGTTTACCTTGCCAATTTTTTGCCTTTTTATACCTCTTCACAAACCTATGACCAATTAACTTCCTGATTTCCTCAAGCATGGACAAGCAAGGCGGTCCTCTATACTTCAGAATGGCATGATTAAAACTCTTTATGAAGTTATTAGTATTATCCTCACACTTCAAGTTCACATCAAACTTAAATCTAGCCCATAACTCTAGTGGCTCATTGTCTCTAACCCAATGGTATATAGTTGGATCTTGCTTCTTAATTTTCCATGGCCTTTAGATGCACGAAAGTGGCATAGGCATTTGCAGCAGTATAAAAGTATGGAACCAAGCACCTATAGAAAGGAAGTAAATTTCTTAAAGTTATGTCAAAGTATGAAAATACCAAGCATTTATAAAATAGAAATGAAGAATACATTATGCAAATATTGCAAGGATGAAACATTTTGCAAACTTTTGAGTGAAATGGACAACAAATAAGGCATACATTAATGAAAATACTGCAAACTTATAAGGCATACATCTTATATGTATACATAAAATAAGTTATAGTAAATACTGCAAACTTATAACGCATACATAAAATAAGTTCCATCAAGCACAACAAACTTGAGAGTTAAATGGATAGAAAAATATGCTAATGGAAACTGAAGCAGTGAAGAGAAGTTAGAAAAGTATATTGCAAATTTATATGTAAAAACTGTTACTTACCGGGAAAAAGTGAAGAGAAGTTCTTAAAGTAATGGATAATGCATATCCTCCTTGAAGCAGTTGACATGAATTTCAATGCATTTACAAGCCCCAAGTACAACAACATATGTAAAATTAAAGAACTTATAAGAATTATGAATAAAAATAAAATGATATGATTAAAAAAATATTTGAACTATGTAATAAATTTGGACTTACCTTGTGCCTGTCTGACATTATTATATATCTAGACTGATCCTCAACTGCATCAAGTGCCCTTCCAAAGCCAGTCAATAAGAAACCCCATTCTTGTTCATTCTCAATCTCAGCCACTGCATATGCTAATGGAAACTAACCATTGTTTCCATCTAAAGCCATTACAAGTAAGGAGTACTCCCTATAAACTCCTTTAAGGTGAGTGGCATCTATCCCAATAAAGGGCCTACAAAAATACTTGAATGCAGTGATAGCAGGACCAACACAAATGAGCATGTGCTTGAAAACAGGATTTTTAGCAGGGCCTTACTCCAACCAACTTATGGCACAAACAGATCCTGGGTTTTTTGCCTTGAACTCTTCAGCATATTTAGGCAAATACTTGTACCCCTCTTCATGTTTCCCTTCAACAGTTGCCCTTAACAATCTTCTTGCCCTCCAACAAATATAGTTTGGCACAAATGTTGAATACTTGTTCATAATGATTGACTGCATTCCCTTAACATCCAATTTTGGAGAAGTAATGAAATAAGGCAAGAGTTTTTAGCAACCCAAGGTGAGTTTGCCATCCTGTTTCTCTCAGGCCTCTCATACACATGCCTCCCGAGTGTGTGATTTCACCATCCAGGTAGTCTTATCAACAAGGGCACTGCGAGTGAATCCTCCAACTACGCCTTGGATCCTCACATCTCTGTGTGTACCTAATTTCCTCATTTTTCTCTTTCTTCATTATGAATCCCTCTACAATGCAAGACTATCTCATAACTGTAAGTAAGTCCTCCTTAGAATTGAAAATATGACATGCCATCAAACTTATCCTTCCATCCCTATTCCTCTTCCACAAACACCCTTGCCCTATTATCCTATCCATTTTATTAACAACTAAGGTCCTATCTTCATGATCTGTCAATGATTTGGGCACTCACTTGCATCCTCTTTTCATTTCTAACTCTAAGTCTTCCTCTTAATCACTAGAAAATATCTCTTCATCCAGAGATTCCTCTTCGGATACTCGACTTATCCACATTGCCACTCAGGTTGAAATCCTCATCATCACTATCATCGGAAGATGAATAATTATCCCCGAGCACTCGCAACTTGATCCCTATCACCAACAATTTGAACCTCGGTTTTATGACCACCATCCCACTTATTTTCACCATCCCACTGAGGCATTTTTGACAATGACATCACATCAAAATCATCTAACTCTTCCAGGTCCAAGCACAGGGTAGCGATCGATAGCGAGGCTTGTACTTAGTTTTGGGAGAGATAGTTTTGGCTTAGGTTAACTTCTAACTGTGGTTTGTTTGCCTTAACAGTGGGTTGTACAGGGTTTGACCGAGTAGATGAAGATCTAGTATGTGGTTTGGTTGGGCTAACAGGGGTTCTACAAAACTGCCTGTATAGTTTAGTAGATGCCCTTGTTTGTGGTCTGCTGAAAGGAGGAGGTTTTGGTGAAGTTTTAGTGTTGGGCTTTGGGGAGGTTTTAGTTTTGGGCTTTAGTGAGGTAGGCCTCACTGGAGAATTTTCCAAAGATCTTGTGATTGGTCTCCTAGGTATCAACTTAGTTGGTTGAGAAGAGGGGGTACAAATTAGAGTGTCTGCCATTTCTTTGCTTGATCGACTGTTGGGGCCTCATCAAACACCCCAATTTCTTGTTGGGCTATTGAAGGCTGGACATTTCTTAAACAAGCAATCAAATTTTCAACACTTTCTACTATAAGTTGGGCTTCACAAGACTGCTTCAATTCAACCATGTAAATGGGAATACACAGACAAGTTAGGTACGGAACCCAAAGACTTCACTAATGCAGTCCACTCACTATCGGTGTTCACTGCCATTATTTGCTTAATTCTTTTTGGGGATGTCATTCAAACCCAACATACTTGGGGAACTTTACACCATATTTTCCACACCAATGTTTAACATCCTTTATAACTCAGTGCTATTATACTCATCAAGGTCGACCCTAAGAATCTCTATAACTTTACCCTTAAAACAAACCTTCAATTTCACAATTCCACTCCCTGTTTTAACACAACAAAGTAGGATTA
This sequence comes from Talinum fruticosum, assembly GCA_021018815.1. Lineage (NCBI taxonomy): Eukaryota > Viridiplantae > Streptophyta > Magnoliopsida > Caryophyllales > Talinaceae > Talinum > Talinum fruticosum. Next base: position 1,172,717 of record JAITYX010000103.1, read on the forward strand.
ACAAAAAAACAAAAATCTTCAAAACGAACCCAAACAACTCTACAAATCATCATCAGCTAAAACGTAAATGAAAGATTAATAAAAATTAAACACGGATAATCAAAGATTAAAAAACCCTACAAAATTGTATCAAAAAAGTTCTCATGCAAAACACCAAATTTTGTGCAAAACTATAAATTGTCGAAATGGATTTCTTCATTTGAAGATCATTTCACAAAATTATGGTACAAAAATGAATTTTTCAACAAAACCCCCAAATTTAACCCTAAAATGAAATCAAAGCAAAAAATTTAGAAACTTCTACCACTTACCATTTTCAGCCGTCACCTCATTTTCTTCTACCTTCGTCTTCGTCTCCTTTTTTCGTCTATGGAGGTCAATTCTTCCTCCAAAAACGAGTTGCGAGAATAGGGGGTGGAGGAGAGGGAGGGAGAGAGAGAGACATAGAGTGATCGAAAGTAGAGAGAAATGACAGACATGAGTTAAGGCGTGTTATGGAGTTAATTCTCACTCTTCTCGCGATTACAAAAGGATATTTTAGACTTTTAATAACTTTGTTCAAGCTCAGGCCCGGAATTGGACCATGAAAATAGTTGGTCCAATTATTTAAGGCGCCTTAATTTAATTTTTGATAACTTTGGGTACAAAAAATAGATGACCTAAAATTTAAGGTATCTCGGAGTTTTTTTTTGTGTAAAAAAATATCCATGTATCTAGATTTAATTTTCTATACAAATATGGTATATTATTATTTTGTTACAAAATAAATTAGAAAGATGTCAGTGGGCTATTCATAAGAGTACTAGTTTGGTAATAGAGAGGTCAAAGGTTAAATTTTAGTGGCTGTGCATTTTTTTGTTTTTGGCTGCATCAATTTTTTCTGCATTTGGATCGGACAACGCATATTTTTTGTTTTGGACCTGGGGTGTGCACAACGCTCCTATACCCCAGGCTCTACCATATAAGAACTGGTTATAGTGGCTTCCATGGTTATCATTTTGCGGTAACCATTATATCTCGTACTCATGTAAGAATAATATGTATTTGTTCCATAAGGCGTGCTTTTTAATGGAGCTTCTCATATAAGTATTTTAAATGATACTTGTATTATATTCAATTAGAGTAAATGAATAACAAATAACTCATGATTAGTCCTTATCAAAGGGTTGGGCTCCGTCCAATCGGAAAAAATGAGGATTTTTTGAAGTCTCGACCCAACAAGACCCTTAAAATGAGGGTACTTCACTTTGATGAGGGTCGGGTCATAGTTAAGAGTTCTCACCCTCGACCTTAATAGATGACCTGTATTTAAAACAATAAAATCAATATTTTGAAATTTTTAGAAGATTATACAGGTTATATGCACAATCTATTTGCATTAGAACCAAACGCTCAATTAAAGCCTTCTCGAGCCTTTGTGGCTTGGGGCCCCGATTAGTAGGGAAAATAAACTTCTCTAGCGATTAGTATTGAAACTTTATGTGAAATGTCACTTTGTGTATAAGGCTGCGTGAGGTTTGAATCTAAACTACTTGCCAGAAGGTACCCACAAGGTCAAAGTTAGGATTGAGTTAGCCTGCCTAATTAATCTTCATGACCCAACCCTCATTTTGATAAGTGTACTCATGATACTATGGAAGACAAAAACACGTCACTTATATCTTGATTTTATCAACTCTAACATTATATGACCTATTTATTTAATTTAACTAGTGTTATATCCTTGCAAGGATCCTAGTTATTTTTAATTTTAATTTTATTAATATCAATAATTAATAAAATATATAGTTTTAAAATAGATGATAATTTTATAATAAATGTAATTATAATTTTTTTGTTTTATTTTTATATCATTTACTACTTTTTAAATTCTCTGATATGTGATACTTTTTTTTATATTTTTGATAGGCACATGAAACATCTCTTAAATATTAATTTATCTAATAATAATTATATTACATTCTTACTAATTATTATATATATATGCAATTAAAAAATTATTTATTTTATTTAAGTATAGTATTATAGTAAAGACGGACATTTATGTAGTCAAGTAATCCTATATGATTATTACATATGTATTACTCATATAATCATATATATTTCATTTTGAACCACGACTTATACATTAATTCTCTCCAACTTTTATAAATTATGAAAAAGTATACTAATGCACATATAAAATGATAATGTTTGAATGTGAATAAATTAGTTTTTAGCTCAAATAAGTGTTTAATTTACGGTACACAATTTCATATAAATTAATTATTTAAAATATAATTAAATACATATCTTACATAAAAGCTACATTTATGAGATAATTTCACATAAGTATCTTATGTGTCACTCATATAAACCTCCTACCCAACTTTTAATATACATATATATAACAGATCTTTATAAAAAGAACAATTGAATGAGAAAGCATTTTGGACTTGCTTTAGTAACTGAACCTAGTTGTTAATAGCAATTCAGAAATCATATGGACAGGGGTTCGACGCTTCCAACAGCTTGATTTCACATCCACTGGTTGGAAAATAAAAGCCTACGTGGCGAGGTCTAGATGACTAGACCTTCTAAAACGACCAGAGCAAAAATGAAACCCATGAGTAGGATGAATAACCATCTTCCTTTGCCGCACTATACAAATGTGGCAGCCTACAGTGGTATTGTTGAATAGTTAATCAAAGTTGGTGAATTTGACTAGTGTCCCACATGGATAGATTACTAAAGCTTCTAGCTTTTGAAGGAAATAAATAGATAGCTCTTAGTTTATGTCCCACATGGAGAGAATATAATATTCTCTCGGCTCTTTATTAATTGAAGAGTAATGTGAGCTTATAAATAAATAAGCTATATAGTGGGGTAATATGTGCTTGCATTAAGGTTCAATGCGGAGCATTGAACCGCACTACGCACGCGCGGCGTGGGCTGTAGGGCGCTAGAGGCGCTTTTGGCGCTTATTAGGCGCACTTGGCACTTAGGATAGAGTTGGGACAGTTAGGATAGAGCTGTAGGGCGCTAGAGGCGCTTTGGCGCTTATTAGGCGCACTTGGCACTTAGGATAGAGTTGGGACAGTTAGGATAGAGCTCGGACAGTTAGGATAGAGCTCGGAGCGCAGGAGCGAGATAATACAATTTCCTATTTATTTTAATTTTATATCCAAATACAGTTGGGACAGTTAGGATAGAGTTTAAGCTGTTTTGACAGTTAAATTCTATCCTACATAACTGCTACTTGCTCTATCCAAACTAAGCCTAGGGGATTGATTATAAATTAGAATCAATCCGGGAGTTTTGTTGTATCCTGGAGACACGATTTGCATAAGGGCGCGAATCTTGTCTTAAAGAAAGTGATCCTATTCACGCCTCAAAACTATAATCAATCCCATATTTTCCTAACAGGTATTACAACCTATAAGGAAAAAGAGCATATCATTGTTCACTGACAACTATCACCTATGCACAAACACCTAACATGCCCTATAATCAAATTCAAAAACAAAAATGGGACAAACTTCAAACAAGTTAATAACATATATGACAACCTTAAATTTATATATAGGGTGAATTCTGATAACAACTTTTTCTCACATTCATGAGTTTAAAATTTAAATTTAAAAACCTTAAACATGACAAGCTCCGGACTAAATGATTTGCTATCCACAAAAGCTGATGTCATGAGGGACATCATCATTTATAACTGATACGAAACTTGGGAAGGAAACTTGTTAGCACTGTGTAGTCTATTGCTACCTGAGGCTAACAGCAGGAATGGTATTATTGCATAGTGAATGAAACGACCTTAGGAATGTAACATATGTTGTGACTTGGCACCTTTGTCTATTAAACGAATTGATCCAGACCATCTATTTTTTCTATTGTATTAATGACTCTCTTTTATTTGTGATTACTTCAAGGGTGCTTTTGGGTTATGGAGGGGGCATAGTAGGGGATTTGTGGGGTGGTTGGCGATAGTAACCAGTTTGTAGGAGGATAGGTTTGGAACCATTTGAAGTACGCCAGGCAGTCAACCCTGTGGTCTTCCTTCTTCTCTAGATCAGCAAAATAGAGCTTCTTGGACACATCATCTGCAGGTGCATTTTAACCTTGCTATGAAGTTGCAATGGATCACAAAACTACTCTCAATTGATTTACATGATGGCAAGGCATCCACAAGTTTATAGTCTTTGTGCTGCGAACGCATACAGAAATGAGAAAATTAAATAAAGAAATGGAATCAACAAGAAGTAACAAAAAGCTCAGTTATAATGGAAGTGATTCCACATACATTCTTTCTGTAGAAGAATTCCAATTCAAATAATGGATGACGAAGCCTGGACCGCGTCTTTTCACTCAAGTTCACCCATCAGCTAAACAATCAGCATACAGTGAGGTAAATCACCTTCACTGGACACAAAACAGTACAAAGACATTATCATTGCTCACATACAAAACAAAACTTGCACAATAAAAATAAACCACACAAGCGTACGTAACAAAAGATCGAGTGTATGACTTTCTTAGAAGCTCAGAATGAATGAGCGAAAGTACGCAACATTTCATTTTTCTCTATTTAAGTGCATAAAGGCGGGATTAACATGAGCATCTGCATTCTTATATTATACAATGGACCAATAGACATTCTAATGCAACATGATCGAATTCTCGAGACAAGGGCCATCAGTACAAATGATCTTGAGCCAAGCCAAGTAGGCATGAAAGCATTGATGCACAAGAAGACCACAACTACAATTAGTTATTCAAGAACTCCACTGGCAAGGCAATGATGGCTCCAAACCAAAGAATGATGTTAGATAACGAGAGAAATAGGACAATTACAGCAATAATGTATGAACAAAACATCCAATTTCCATGTAAACAAACATGAATAAAAAATAGAAAAACGAAATAAAAACGATGAACTTTGCTGCATAGATAGCATAGATCCAAGTAGCACATCCTGAAGATGACAAGGAAGAAAAACTGCATACCGAGATTTGAATGATCGACTCCCATTTCATACCACCTTGGGTCACAAGGTTTGCACACGTCTAGATCGCAATCTTTGCACCCGATGGTTTTAAGTCCTACAAAAGAACACAAGTGGAAACAAAATCATCAACAATTGGAAAACCAAACTACAAACATAGTATTAATCGTCACTCTAGTACCACAGCACATAGGGCAACAAGCCAAGAAGACACCTACTAACACATACGTAGCAGCCCAAAGGATTACTGTTCTGAGTTTTTATAGATTTGCACATTCTTAATTTCGCCAAACTTTGACCAGATTTTTACAGATTCCAACAAGTTCTTAGATCCTACAGATTTTTTACCATCTCTACATGTTCTGTAATCCTAGCTTCTATACATTTCAAATGCTCGTTTTGTTTATACATATTTCCACAAATTCCTCCACCTTCTGACAAATTTCTACAGGGTAAGGGAGATGGCCATCTTTACTTGAGTCAAAAATGCGCGATGCAGAAACTGTTATTAGATCCTTTGGACAATAGTTACTTATAGATGGATGAAATATCGTAAAGTCCTCGGCGTCAGTGAAGCGAACAAGAAGAGACAACTGCCTCATCTTCAGGCACCTCTTCTTTCAGTACAGCAAAGCAGCTCTTAATCGAGGACTCACACTCTGTAGATGTGGAATGTGTGGTAGTGAAACCACAATGAAAGATGCTGACAATGACAGTAGACATTATATGTAAACACCAGCTTCCTCCCAGAACCGAGACAGCCTCGTCTTTTGGCATGCTCAGTGTTGCAATTCTTCTTTTCAGTTATTTTGCCCTCTACCTGCCACCAAAAACAGTTTGTTTCCCCAAACAGTTGTTCCAAAATTTACTCTAGCAGGAAACACCAAAATAACCTAAAAAAGGAGCCCAATAATGCAAAGAAACAGAAAATTCAAATAAAATAGTAGTCCCTCTCCGTCCCTTGGAGATCTTTTTAGACAACTAAATTTTTTTGTCCAAATTAGCTTTCACAAAAGCTCATTAAATACAATTTTAACCAATTATCTTGTATTATTCTCACTAAATTAATCATCTGTCCGTTGAATAAGGAGATTTAAGTATATTTTTTTCATGTTTAGGAAAAAATAATGAGACGGAGGGAGTAATTTTTGCAAAATCGCAGAAGAAGGATTGCATAATTGACATTTCCACACACCCCAATCAAGACAGAGCTGATAATTGCTGCCAATCCCTATTCATAAATTAACAACATTTTCACAAACTTTGATACCGCGGTACAGGGGCTATAAATGGCTTAAATTATACTCCATTTGTTTTAAAATACGTGTCATTTTCTATTAATTTTTAATAAATAGCTTAAATTGAACCCGGGTGGAGAGCTTGGAAATAGGGTGAGTGGCCACCAAGCCACTCACCTCTCGGCGGAAATCGATTGTGAATGTTGTAAAAGTTCAAGCACAAATGTGGCACCAAATTTCGGTGACCAAGATCTTCAACCAATTATATTATATAATCTACACAAACATGTGCATCTCACGTAAAATCGAAACCCTAGCAGGAATCACAACCCAAAAACAAAGACAAAAAATTTAAGAAACAAAATTCAAGCAATGAAATTCAAACCATACAAATTCAAACCCTAGCAGCAATGAAATTCGTAAGAACGTCATAATTAATTAATTAAAATTTAAGTACAATTTTAATGATCTTTACGGCGAATGAAGCCCAAAAAAATAATTGTGAGTGTTATTATTCTTACAAATGGGTCATTTGGTTTAACTAAAAGACCCATTAATTTTGGGTCAGTACGTAATTGAATCAACACAATTGGATTTGTTTTGAGATCAGGTTGGAATTTTTTGGTCCGACTAAAAAATACGTTAATTTTGAGTCGGAATGTGTTTTCGGATCAACACGATCCAATTTGTTTCGATTTTGGGTTGGAGTTCTCTGATTCGAGTTTTACTTCGGCTTATTCAATTTGTGGTCCAACCAAAAAAAAAAATTCTATTTTGGAATTTGAGGATTCATCATGCCATGCAAATCAAGCATTAATTTGTGTCTTGTTTCTTGTTTCAGATTTCTTTTTTTTTTTTGGGGGGAATTGGAGTTCTCAAAACTCAAAAGGAACATCAACAAGCCGAACTGGAGAGGACCCTCCCCTCCCCCAAAAGTGCCCTGTAGTGAAGAAAACTATGCAATATTGCATTTGTTCATGATTATTGCGGTTCTCATTTGACGCAATAAATCCGGACTCTTCTTAACTCAAACCCAACCAAAAAAGGCAATGTAGAACGGATTGAAAAATTGAATAAACATTGATCACAGTGACAAATTCATCCGCAGATTAGATATCATCCCAACATGAGCTCATCCCAACATTAGATATCATAATATATTTTTTAGTCAAGATAAACTTTGACATCTATACCATTATCAATAAGTGACTGCACTACTGCTCTAATCTTCCCTTCGAACTTGTCCCGAGCCCTTGGAGTGTAAGAAGCTGTGTAAACATCTGCTTCTCTAGCCCGATCAGCCAGAATCCTACCAACGGCCAAACAAGCAGGTATGTCACACCGAGACTGAAGAGCCGCTTTGATGTCCTTGGAATTGGTGCCAGCAACTGCAACTTGCTTGCAAGTCACTCTGTGGGTGAGTGAGGCCTGAACAAACCGCTTAGAGATGAAAACATCAAGGGTAAATGGCTCCATATATGCAACTGTTCTCTGTTTAAAGGAAATGTGCTTGTGTGGATTCTTTGATTTCTTCTCCTTCTGGTATGTATACGGCCTGCTATTGTTATCATCCAGATAATCTTCCACTCCGAAAAAGCTCCTCGGAGAACAGTGTGACTGCAAAGGTGGTCATATAAGAAGGGTAATCAAAATCGTTATATAATCTACAAATTTCAAAAGTGAAGAAGAAAATCAATCTTCATGCCGCCCATCAAGTTCTACTAGGAAGCAGGAAGCCAATTGGTGTAGTCATTCTGCTGCTCGGAATTAACCAGGTGAGAGGAAATTGCAATCCAATGCAGTTAATTGAACAGCACTCTTAAGGCTCAGAAAGAGCTTATGACCCCGAAAGTAATTGAAAACTGAAAAATTGTTAAGTACTTGAAAACTGAAAAATCGTTTTCAGACTGAGAAACCAAAATCACACACGCAAAAGACGTGTTCCAGATACTTTAAGCGTCTGTAAAACTGAAACTAGATTGTCTCAAATATTTCAGACAACAATTATGGGCTATATACGCTGATATAGGGGGCAGAATCACAATATTGCCCAAATAGGAGAACCATGAATAGCCATCTTCATAATGTTTACATCAAACAGGATACACATTTGTTTCAGGACAAAAGGCCTAACTTCACCCCAAAAAAACAAAACCCCTTGAATTCATACTTTTTGAATCAAACTTTGCCCATTCTAAAAGGCCCCCTCATGATAGTTAATAACACATACCAATCAGTGACTACAAGGCCACAGAGTCCAGGCAAATATGGAGACAACTCACATAACCTTTAACTCTCACATCCTCGCACTTATTACTGATGTTGTCAACTGACTTTGTAAGACCACAATGTCTCCATCCCTTACCTCCTAAATGGAACCATGTCTATGATAAAACTAACGTAAAGTGGATATGAATCTCAAACCCATTCGCTTGAAAAAGCATCACACAGCTACATGCAACGACCTTTACACAGGAATTCAGTTTCTTTTTCCTTCTTTTTTTTTTTTTTTTGGGGGGGCTGGGGGTCACATACACTGGAGATACCTATGTGATCATACGAAGAAGCCATACCTGTCCAGTGTGGATGTTATTCGTTAACATGTACAAACAATGCCTACTTTTACTTCCTCCATTGGTGCTCAATCCTTTGCTTAGCAGCGCACCAAACGCACTCTTTAACATCTCCAAACTAAACAACGGTCAGCTTGCAGCAACAAGACAGCCTTCCACTAGGAAAGAGATAGAAACTAGTTAGGGCACATAAGAGCCAGTACTGATACCTCAACTTTCTATTGGCTCTCTGCTTCAGAAGTCAAAGCTATTAACTGACGTCAAAATGGTCAATATATATACTCAAAACTGAAAATTAACAACAAATTTCGAGAAATTTACCAATGCCCATGCGCCTACTATTTCCTCTCAACAATCTTTTTCCAATTTCCAGTGCCAAGACATTTGGTCGAACACTTAACGTGCATTACCAATTTCACAATCCATATTTCGAATACAAAAACACTCCAGCAACCCAATAGCTCAAACGTTCAGTAGGGGGTAGGATATCGAAAACAAAGCATACAAAGAAACAAAATTGGACAAATTCAAAGACTGTTATGGCAAAATTTAGCACTAGCAATTGTTTGCAAAGAAGCGTAATTTCCCCGGTATCTTCTAATTTAAGCAGTTTAGATTGATTCAAATTGAGGAAGAGGTTATCTACGTTTACATATTCGACAATTGGGAAATTCTCACCTGAGGGCTGCGATGGAGAACCAGTGATGTGAATACTCGTGAACACTTCGGGTTGGGGAGAGACTAGCGATGTCAATACTCCAATGACAGTCCCAATAAGCTGACTCTGACGGGGCGGTGAGCAGAGGGCGGTTGGTTGGTGTGGACTCTCGCCGGAGAGAAATGGGCAACGCGAGAAGACGATGAGGAGAGAAAGAGAGAGAGGGAGAGAGACAGAGGCGCACACGCAGTTGTAGGAAGGGAGGGCGGCGCTAAGCGTTACAGGTCCAGCCAACAGAGCTAATAATCAATCTTCAACAAGAAGGGCATTTGGTCTAGTGGTATGATTCTCGCTTAGGGTGCGAGAGGTCCCGAGTTCAATTCTCGGAATGCCCCATTCATCTGTTTTTTGCTGATACCCTCTGAAAAGAAAAGAGATTTTTTTATAAAAAAAATTGGCCAATATTAAAGCATAAAGATTGGTGGTTCATATACAAGTATTTTGTAGTAATAGAAGTTAGATTTAACACAATATGTTCTTTAAATCAGTAAAAAATTGTCAATTGACAAAATTAGAAATATAGTAAATACAAAAGTTGAACTCGAGATATATAATAAATACAAAAATTGAATTCGAGATATGATATATGTACGGTCTAAATCTTAACCATAAATTGATATATTAATTTCTTGAATGGCATGTAATGGCTCATTTAGTCATACATGTTGGTTAGATGTTTGATTTGAACTATGTCAGTAGATCGGCACATACATATGTTTATTTTGTCTTAACTTATAAAGATTTTAGTCAAGTTAATCTTTGTTGCTGGTCCACGTAAGTCCGTATCCATACGTTTGTACTACTACTATATATCATTCTTCTTTCACGATCCCTTCTGTGTCTCCAGTGTACAATTATACACATTTAACCAAACGGATCAAAGAAATAACTATGGAAATGAAGTTATCCCTTAGGGTTCATTAATTGGCTACCTCAATCTAGCGCACGGACCAGTTCATACTCCATACTTAACTGTGAAGGTCTAGGCAAACATTGTCTAATGAGCCAAGTTGAATGAAGTTCACGAGCTAAGCTAAGTCGAAATATGTACCTCGAAAAAGACTAGCCCGAACTCAACTTGGCTCTCATACCAAGCCAAGACAAGTGAGGCCAGATTGATCATCAAATCAAATTAAACCAACCAACATGTGTTGAATTTAGCCCAGACCAAGTCGAACTTTCCAAGTCAAGAGTTGGATTCAAATCAAAGGCCAACCAATGTGCTAAAACTATTTGATTATTTTTTTCAAAAGAACAAAATGTCCTGGAAACTTGCACATCTGAAAGGACCCAAAAATCCCATGTGGAAGCCTCATAAACGCAGTCCTCAACAATCGATGATTGAATTTTTTACGAACCAATCCTCACAATTCTTAACATTTTCGACACCATGGTCAAAAAAACAAATGATCGACAAAAATAGTGCAGAATACAACTGCTATGAAGCTCAGGCAAACTATTCAAACGTTCTCTATAGCCATATCGATAAAAAGGTATTGAAAATAGAGGTTCCATCAAACCACTTGATAGTTCTCTGTATACAGCTGAACTCTCTGGGCAAATTTTGGAGGGGCCCCACCTTTTAGCGGCAAGACATTAACAACCTATATATAAATCACAAATGAAAAAGAAATGAGATAAGAAAAGCTGCAGACGATGGAATAGCATGACAGATTGACGGTTAAGGCCAGGAGACTGAAAAGAAATGATATTTCTGCAAACTATGTTCTCTTCGATTTAAAGTTTCTCATGAAAAATATTTGTCAAAAAATTATAGCAGGGTGATGCTTTCCAAACCTTTAAGTCACTGAATGTCTTTGTTGCAGTGAACCGCACAGAGATGGGAAAGAAGGATGATGGATCTGCAGCTGGAACAACGAACTCCATTGCCCCACTGCAATGTTACAAGGATGGTGATTAGGGGTAAGATGCTCAAACTTAGTAGTATGCACTGGTTATCTTCTTTTGTATAAGTGAGACAGTCTCATCAGTTCACACAATGTCATAACCATGTTGAGAAAGTAAATTCACAATGTAAATCAGTTAGTTACCTGCGGTTAGAGTTATCTATCAGAACAATGGACCACTCCAACATAGAATTTCTTGAGTCATACCTGCCACAAAAGATCAGTTCAGATGACCAATTTTCAGACGCTGTACATGCAGGAAGTTGAATCAAAGCATAATCAAGAGGAATTGAGCACTCTAAATGGCCTGAGCAAAGGGACTATATCTTAGCACTTTCATCACTAAAGGAGGCAAGAAACTCTATCATTGAAAATATCGATAAACATGCATTTCTCATCAGAAATGCCAACAAAGCCAAAATGCCTCAGCAGCAGGCTCTCACTTTTACTGTTTAGATCTCGTTCTTGGAATTGAAAAATGCATGTCATTCAAATTGACTTTACTCACCTCCATTCCCCTTCAATCTGAGTTACATTTGGTGCATCTCTAAGTGCAGGGAGAGGCACTGAGATTACAACATTTTGTAGATCAAACATAGGCGATGCTTCATACTCCATGCTGACATAAGTGTCACCTCCAGAAATGGAAGGCCAACAGTTGACTGCAAATATAAGATGAACAAATAAGATGAGGAGAAATATAACAGAACTTACTTGTCTCCTACAAAAACCTAAACTTACTCGTCAATGGAACAACTGATTCATCCATGCTTTGCATTCTCCACTTTAAGAGCCCAACACCATCTCCTTGGCCACAGGGGAAAGGCCTGTTAGGATCTTTGAGACCCAAAATATTTTCATTTGAGAAAAGCTCCTTGTTGATGTTAGGGTGTGTTTTGAACAGGACATTAGGATTGCCACCAGACTCAACCTGAACCATTTAAGCCAGACAAAATATTAATAAAAAGTACATGAGACTATAGCAACCAATGACAAGACATGCAACCTAAACTACTTTGCTGCAGAACACATATTTTTAACGAAACCCAACACAGGAACAATGTGTGCTCATTTTAGTCCTTAAATTTTTGCCTAGAAGGTTTACATAATTCCATTCAGCAACATATCACAATAAATACCAGCTTTGATATTTGATGAAGAAATGGTGCGATGCATAAGAGCATGCCATAGTTGAAAAGATGGGTTGCCAAGCTTCAGGAACATACTACAGATAACTAAGAAACAAGTAAATTTGTAGGTACCTGAACTTGGACATAAGCATCTTTCTCCTCAAGAATCTGCAGAGACAAAGTTCCTTGAACATCGAAGTTACTGAGTCCTCCATCCCGTTTTAGTGTCACATTGAGCTTCTCCTCCACAGTCAATGTTATGGGATCAGTTAGTGGTGGAGCAGCAGCCTTTGACTTGCTTAAAGTTGGTGGCACATCGTCAACAATCACTTCACCTTCTGCTTTCAGGGATTCCAAGAATTGGTTTGTCTTCTGTCCACCTTTACCAAGCTTCATGCCAGTACCCTTTGGCGGAGCAGTAGCAGCTGTAGGAGCACGACCTGATCATGCCAGTAAAAGAAGCTTAACAGCAGAGATGGTCACGTTTTTATCAGGATTCATCAAGACTATCTAGTCGTTGATGAATACCAAGTTAGCAACAACACGACAGGCACACAACCAATACACATTTAAGCCATAAAATAGGCCAAAATATTTATGGATTGACTCGTAAAGTGTAGGAAGGAGAAACACAGGCTCTTAGGGGAATATATCTATATTCTATATATTCATTGAGTACCAGTCCATTACATTGATATTTCCATGTATGACCCACATAACACATGAGAGGGAATTTTTCTTATTAAACACGTGCATTAGAAAAAAAAAATACACATCTAACCCCTAAGACAGGCCAAAAAAATTATAGATTTGTTGGTAAAGAGAAGGAGAAAAGCAGGCACTTAGACGTATACATACCAATTGAATTCCAGCCCTAAAGATATTCAATGGCTGATACACACTAACACACAGGAAGCCATCTACCTTATAGAGATATTAGAAGTTGGAAACAATAGTTAATGTATGGCACCATCAACTATCAAGGAAAGAAGATGCACAAGTACAGAATAAATCAAGTCAAAAGAATGCAGATAAAGTTCCAGTTGGCTGACTACAATGTACCTTTGGGCTTGTTAGAGTATGAATCCATGTCCGTTGTCAATCCAAACCCAGAACCACTGCCAAAACCACCTGAACTGCTTGATATGCTAATTTCACTGAACGAACTCTCAATTCTTCCAGAGCCCATGGAAGACATGTAACCACCTTTGTCACCCCTGTTCTTTTCAATCTGCAGAAGACGAAATCAAATGTTTTCATAAGTAGCAGCCCCAAATGCACACCAAACTGTAGTCCACTGACCGAGAGGGAATAGACTAAAGAGACAGGAAGCTAGAGAAACAGACAACTACCCTGCTTTTCTCAATTTCACTAGCTTTGCGCTTCATTACATCCTTGGTTTCATTGATCTTGCTCGCTATAACCAGCTTGTGCAATTTCTCTTCATGACTTTCCATTTCACAGTATTGCTTCACCTGTGCAACAGTGACATTTTCCTTGTGTCCAAGAGAGATCACCTCATCAAAGGCAAAAATCAGCTCAAATGCTGCCTTACATATTCCCTCTTCATCTAAAGAGTAAGCATATTCCGGTACCTTTCCATGCTTAAGGAATTAACATAACAAAATAGTTGTGCGACTTTAATTAGATTGCATGCAGATAATTCTACCTATAATCAAATGACGCAAAATAAAGACAAAACATTTGCATGATAGATACAAATAGAAGTCCTGTGACTCAAAAAAAAAAAAGAAAAGAAAAAACACAGGAACAGAACAGTGATCCTTGATAAAATTAGAACACATCCCTCAAACAATGTGTGGAATAAGCTGAAACGTGAAGAAATAATATGATAAATAAGGTTGTGCACTTCTTAACTTCAATAATCTCATAACGAAAATTAAGTGAAGGATACTAGCTTAGAGAGCATCCTCAAAGTCTCCAAGTCTTCCAAAATGTTACTCTGCTTGTTTGTAACAACAAGCAAATAGAGAGCTTCAATTGGCTGGTAGACATAGCGCACATTTTCAGTCTCAACATATGTATGCTGTTTCCCTCCAGTTCCAATCAACTTAGGGAATGCAGCAAGTAGGCCTTCAATTCTAATGCGAGACATGTCAACAAACTGCCTTGAGACAAGAGCTGCAAGGGAATGCAAATAATTGTTAATGGCATCACATTAAAAAAGACCAAAATATTAGGTGAATTTCAGCCAGATTGTCTGAATAAAATTTCAGTATAATAAGATATTCTTTCAAGAATCATGCACCATAGAACTGAAGGTTCTCATGTCAAGATACTTTCAATAAGCAGAGAGCTGGGCTTACCCCAAACATATTTTTAGCAACATGCAAACACAAATCAAACTCCAAATCATGCCTAAAAGGCCAATTTCCTCCATAGTTAAGCTGTGAAGGGTCATGCTACAGCTTGACTAAACCACAACATGGTGCAAAGGCTTAAAACTAAAAGAAGATAAGTGAATAACTTCATATATAGAGACAAATCTGCAGAAAAATATCCTTGTAACGAGCCAGCACAGAAACATACAGTTCTAACAGCAAAGCAGAACAAAAGGTTCTAAATAATACTTATACACAAATTCTGACAACTATTTTCAAACACAGGTCAAAATGAAACGCAACAAAAGCTAGATTTGAATTTAGTGTTGCTTTTAATTATTGCATGTGTTTGGAAAAAGCATATTCCTAGTTACTTTCAGTGGTTTTAGAGTACGACACACTTTTTCAAATACATAGATAGCAAACATCCAGCTATTTGGGTAAATGCAGTAGCACTTAAAATCAAATAGACATGCAGCAAAAGAAGACTGTGAACCAAAGTGCACATTAATAGCCAGCATAATAGCCACCAAACAGTAACAAAGAATTGCCAATAATTATTATGGAAGAAACAGACCGTGCAAAGTTCACACACACAAGCCTCAACACAATCAATGTCTGGAAGAAATGGGAACTGGGTAATAAAAATAGTGAGTTTAAAGAGTTAGTGGGAAATTTTATAAAAACTAGCTATATCATACAAAAACAAATATGAGAATAAACAAATTAGCAAGGCAAATAGCCATGGAAACTACAAAGAAATTATAAATAAAGCCATGGACATTGAAAATCCTGCAGTATAATGATAGGTAAGATGTGGTGAACTTGAACTCATAGGAGAAAATGAACAAAAAAATGCAAGCAAACAAAGAGTTACAAGGATCAAAGAAGAATATTAGCATGATTAATGGACCTAGAAATTCAACGAAAAGAAATGATACTTGCCTTTTCCAGATTTACTAATGATGGAAGCTGCAAGAACAACCTATATAACAAAGAACAGAAAGCATCAATGAATTGCACAGCAAAGCTATCAGTCTAATCTGAAAAGCACGCAAAAATTTCATACTAAAAAGCCAACAAATCCTCCATGTGTACTGCATTGCAGAAACTGCATCCAAGATAGCCACAAGACAATACAGGCCACTACAGATCTCAACAATAGTTCATCTGGATGAAGTCTGTGTGACCCAAATAAATGCATCCAATTTTTCTGTGTTTTGTTTATTCCCCCTCTATGAAATAATTTTCCCAGAAAAACTTGACAACATAATATTACAGATAGTGAGACAATGAAGTTGTAACAGACGTACTCCCTCACTCCTGGGCCAAAAAAATGAACAGGATGGTGGACAAAAGCTTCATAACAAATTCCCAGCTACTAAGTCATAACAAATTCCCAGCTAGTGAGTTATAACAACCATATAGATTGGGCATGTCGTTCCTAAGCTATACAAGGCTGAATAGCCTTTACACTCAGAAGGAGCAGAAACAATCATCACCATTATAACCAGAAATGACTGATGACAAGCTATGAGAGCCTGTTGTAAAGTGACACATGATCAATCATGATATTGGCATAGCCAGACTGGTGCCTAGTCATTTGATTCACTAGGGTTATACCCCTTGCTATGCAAGGGTATTAATTAATTTTATTTTTATAATTATTTATTTTTTAATTTTATTATTTTTAATTAATTTATACCAATAAAAATTAATAATAAGTTAAAAGAATATAAGTAGATATACATATCTTTAAATAGTTAATATAAAAATATTTCTTTTAATTTTTTATAATTTACTTTATTGTGTGGGAATATGGATAGCCATTGCCAGAGGGAGTAAATCGGTTATGATGCATTAATGATATTGTAAATAAGTATTACTATTAATAAATTACACAATAAATTGAATATAAAAACATTTAACTCATTAAAAACATGTAACTTATACATCCATTGAAGGTATAGAAATTCAATAGTTCAAGAGAGGAAATATTAATAATAATCTTAAAAGTAAATTTATACTAATCATGTTTGAGTATAATATTGATGTATAAGTATTAATGTAATGTAATTTATTATTATCAAATTTCATCACTAAATTAGTATATCACAATTGAAACATTTTAATATTTTTGGATTATGTAAATGGTTACATAAATTTCAAACCAAAACAAATTTGAAAAAATTACATTATAAACTCTAATTTTATTATTAAATTATATTATTTTTAAAGTTATTCTTTTATATTTTTTGATTTTGTAGTTGGTTACATATTTTAAAGAAGTTAGATTATTAAAATAGTATAATATTGAAGTACAATTTAATGTAATTTTATCGTAAAATTTCATGACTAAATTAGTGTATCATTATTGAAAAAGTATAATATTAATGTTATTTTTACTAAATTAGTAAAGTTGTTTAAAGATAATCTAACTTTGTAATTAATGATATTGCCAAATAAGCATCCTACGTGCTGCTCCCACATCGCTCGGACTCAACTTTTAATATTATATATATATATATGATATGATTCTTCTTGTATGCTAGTTCTAGACCTGCCAAATGAGCCTATTTTAGTGTTGAAGACAGACCATAGTGCTTCCAGTAGACAACTGAAGCCATACAAAAAACAAATTTAAAAAAAAAAAGAGGGATATCCAAAAGATAATCCATCTCATGAGCATGTTATTCCCTTTACCTAAGAAGAATTCCACCAGAAACCAGCAGGTATTAGGATACTAGGATAGTAAGTCACAGGGGTACAAGAACTTGAGATATCAAATCTAACAGATCATTCACAACCCATGAAATCGCAAGTCATCCACAATACCACAAAATTACATTCAACTCCAACTCAAATTCCAAATTATTAGTAACTTAAGGTTACGTAACAACATCATGCAGTACAACTGAAAATGGTAGCGACCAGCAAAAATTGAAAAATAGATCTTACCATTTTTACACTCTATGAAATCCTAGTATGTATTGGTGATCAGCAGGAACAGAGTTCCAGCAGATATCCTGGGAAAAAGACATTAAACTTATAATCAGTAATAAAAAAGATTAAGTGGGAGAGAGAGAGAGAGAGAGGAATTACAATTCCAAGTAAGGAAATGGGTGCAGGTTGATAAGATTCATAGCATGTTACGCAGAGGAAAATAGGATGCAATTTAATCACACATTACTGTAATTTGGTGGATAACAGGATGCATTACCGCTTCCCCAACAAGAAAGTAATACTAGATAACAGTGTGTGTTTTTCAGAAGCAATGGTCCATTCATATAAATTCATTACAGATTTAATCAGTAATGACATGAAGAAGGCCTGAAGGCGTAAACTATAGATCTAAACTGCTTTTCATGCAATTGACCCTTCATCAACAGCTCCTTGTCAGAACGTTTTCCGTATCGTAAATAATTTTGTTATAAAGGGTTAGTGAGATACATCTATCTTATGGCAAAGCCATTTACTATAAATTGCAGATCAAAATCAATGTCTTACTGAAAAGCCAGTTACACATACATTTCACGTATCCTGGATCTATAATTCAAATTCCCAATTGCAATCACATTGGATTCTAATTTCTTAGCCCAGAATTGCCTAAAGGCATGCCTTTTAAGAGAATCTTAGAATCCTAGTTCAAAGAACACAATAATGTCAACAATGCAACCAGTTTATCAACACTAATATTGATGCATTGATATGTATTTGCAAATTACATTTTCGCATTCGCCTTGTTTGCTGTCAAGTAGCAATCATCAACCAACATAGTTGGCAATGTCAAAGAACATATTACAAAACGCACATTTTACACCAGCTAGAACACAAATTACAAAAAACCAGAGAGCTAAAATACAAATCATAGGTTCAGCACAATTGGAATTACCCTAATCGAGCGATCTCGACACTCAAGTGACCTTACAGACACTGAATTCACATCAAATCATCTACAATTGTCAAAACACGAATCGAAACCAGCAAGTCAATCCAGATCTAACCGGAAGAAATGGAAATGATACTCAACCTAGTCAAAATCATAATGTTAGATCCAAAAACAGAACCCGAAGCCTCCAACCAAATCGAACGGCATGGGAGAGAGAAAGAGAGACACAAATCGATCAAATGAATTCTCAAAAACAGAAGCACTCAAGATGAACTTGTTGCGAAGAGAGAGAGAGAGACAGAGAGAGAGGCTTACTGGATCAGGACGTGAGCTTGCAGATCTTCGACTCCGAATGACAAGCGAGCGAGAACCAAGGAGAGAGAGTTCAGATGGCTAGCGCTTCATCTATTTTATGCCTCCGTTTCTTAAGTACTCTATTTTTTTTCTCTTTTTTTCCCCTTTTGCTCGGCTAACGTCGCATACAAGAAAATGTTTTGAGGAAATGTTGACCCAATTTCTTGCCATGGTCTCGAGAACTTACAAAATAAAATTTAAAATAAAACTAGTGTTTGGATGAAATAATTAATGTATTGTATTTTATTATATTAATTCTACTATAATAGACCGGATAATCGGGTCATTCGGTTAAGTTTTTAATTGGAATTTTTTTATTAAGTTGACTTCGCATCACTCGATTTTTTGATCCAATAAGCTTAGACTTACAAAGAAAAATAAGTTTGAAGAAAATCTTATGCTCAATTCGGGTCAATTCGATTTTAACTCAACTTTGGGTTAATTGTGTTTAGCTGATTTTCAAATCGGGTATGAATTGAGTCATTCAAGTCGATCTCGGGTTTATCGGTATGAACTGTAATATTGTTTGTAAAATATGAATTTGTTTTTTCTGCATTAAAATTGTATGCATATAAGGTGAGTTATTTACTTTCATAATCTTCAAAACAATTCAGATTGAAGGTAGAAAACAGGAAGGAATTCAGATTGAAGGTGATGCTCCAGATCAACAAATTACTGGCAGAAGGCAGTTAAACTTAGCTTCTTTACAAACTCTCCTACCAAAAGCAAATCCAAATCAAATATGTAATATACCTCAAGAGACTTCTCCCACTGACTCCTGAATTGAAGGTTATCGAACGTCTCATGTTCTCCATGCCCCTATTTTCTAACCCAATTTCGTGCACAATTTTACAGCTTCAACCTACAAGCATCTAATTGTGCACGAACAAAATCGAGCTCGAGGATTAACCTTGCCAGCTCCCCAGCTAGAGCCGCCCGGGGGGTGGCAACCAACTGACAGTATGGGAAGAAACCAAGAAAGCAAGAGATTTGATATACACAAAACAAGTTCGATATCAGTTGTTAAATTAGACATCACTTGTACACCATGCCCCCCTTTAGTGCAGGATGAATATATACAAATCTATTCTCCAAAATAAATACATGCAATTAGCCTGCCACTAGTCATACTATATGTTAGATTCTATCAGTCCAACATTTACAATTGCCTTGTCAAAATTAGCACAACTATGATGGAGAGGCATAGTGAGCATTTCGTGAACCCTCATATACTGCACCATAATCCAGCAAGCTATTTTCCTAGAGTTAAGATGAACTAGGACATCTTTGGTGCCTCCCGAGCTTGATCACTACCTGAAAAGTAATAAATCAAACAAGCTAAACATAAAAGAACGTATAGAGATAGAAAGGTAGTATGCTTGAATATGCATAGAAAAAGTGAAACAAAAATTAGACAAACAATTTCAAAGCAAACAGCATTCGCAGCGACTCAGAAGCCAGCAGTAATGCCCAAATCTAAATTTCACATCTGGTTTGTGTGCTACATAACAAAATTTGAAGCCTCCTGATCTCTCTTTGAAGCTTTTGGTTCAACTTATAGAAGATAAAACATAAATGTTTCACTCAAGCTTTTGGTCCGACAAGAAACACAAATATAACTATGTGTATACTTCGTCTCTTTGAAGCTTTTGGTTCAACTTATAGAAGATAAAACATAAATGTTTTACTCAAGCTTTCGGACCAACAATAAACACAAATATAACTCTGTGTATACTCTGTTTTACATGACTCTCAAATTGATAAAAATACAGTAGGAATCTGGGAACTGCTTGATGCTGACTTAGAATATATCATGGCATGTGTCATGGGGAAATTTTTCAGACTTTAGAAAGACTTGTGCCATGCCAAGCCACGATCAAGTAACGAGGGGCTTCCAGTATGCTATTACCCCAGTGTTCCTCACAAAATTCCCACATAGGACACGGTACAAAAAATTAGATGCGCACAAACTTACCCTTATAAAACATGCTTGAGCAGATAGATTAGAAAATATTTAATAGGATACCTACTTATCTGGAGGGGTACTCCCTCCCTAGAACCTTGAAGGTTCCACTCAATACACTCCAGCAAGCAGAAAAAAAGAAAGGAAAAAAAAAAAGAATACAAGCATGTTCTCCTACTGTGGTAATTACATCTAAAAACCAAAATATGAGACAACCAAACTCAATTTAATATGGAAGAGTGAGATACATTTCCAACTTTTCTTGTCCAGACATAAAGGCAACTAAACACAGAATGTCAAAGGCATCTAATTTGACTGCCATTTTCTGAAATACACACAGAATCTCTCCCTGTGTGTGTGTGTGTGTGTGTGTGTGTGTGTGTGTGAGAGAGAGAGAGAGAGAGGGGGCGAGAGGTGATATTTTCTGATAGCTGGAAGGTAAATGTTATATAAACAAGAGGAAAATCTGACATTACCATTATAAGCAGGTACTGGGGCGTTGACAGGACATGCACTACCAGCTACACATTGACCAGTGCCCAAATGTGAACCAACTCCATGGATAGAATTAGGCACACCAAAATTTGGCTTTGACCCATTAGATGGGGATGAGGGCCCATGTGCCCAAGTGCAAGCCACATTAGGCATGACATGACTTGCCTGTCCAAAAGAACATGGCCCAGGTTGAGGCCACAGAGCTGAACTCGGAGGTGCCTGAGCACCCTCTACTCGAGGGCGTTTCACCCCAATCTGTAACTCTGCCTCAGGCTTAATGGGAGTGGGTGGAGTAGAAACTGCCTGTCCATGACTATCGCCTTCTTCCATCTTAGCTTCTGAGTTTGCACAGCTTGTACGTCTTGCTGACTGCTTGAAGTCAGACTCAGTAGTCTTCCTCGAAGATTTCAATGAATTCTTCTTGCCATTCTTCACCTTTTCCAACTGCTTGATGCGTAATACAATGGACTCGGATGAGAATTTGGATTTGAGCTTGAAATCTGAAATGCATTTAAGAACAGCTCGGAGAGCCGATAGTTCCTTCCTTCTATTCTCAGCCTGCAATAAAAGCCACAATATGCATTACATTCATAAAAGTTGGGCAGCCTAACTGTAAAAATTTACCAATGCCTTGACAGGAACTGAGTCAGTTGGTAACCTTAAAATTACAAGTGATCAGGAAAGAATATAGTTGGTGGCACAGGGATCATAATCTCAAAGTAAACTCCCACAACCGCTTTCCCACAAAGGAAATGCGCAATCCACAAAGAATTATGACAATGAACCCTCTGTATGGATCCCACTGAAGCCGGGAAAGGAAACATTCCATCTTAGTCTAAAAATACCAACTACCTTACCCCCTGGATTTACACACTCATCCACAACCATTTCTCCTTCATTCCTAACCAAAGAAATTTCCTCAGAAGTCCAAATCTTCCTTGCCACACCCACAAAACTCTTGAAAAGGACCAGAAATTGATTATATAATCGATAGAAAAGGAATCACCCAAGCCATAAATACAATAAAGAAAAGCTACTAATCGCATTCTAGAGCTAAAATTTTATTTATGCATAAGAAACCAGGTCACAACCCTCCAGTTTGGATGCAGCATTATCAATCTTCTCTTCAAGCAAAGACATTAAAGTAAAGTAACATGTGATACTTCTCATCTAAAGAACAAAAAATTGCAATAAATATACCTTCCTAATGACAGTTCCGGTCTTGCGCATCTCCTCTGCTCTTTGCATTATGAACTCCACGTGTGATTTCAGTAGAGGAATTGGTGGGAAATGATGTTCCATATTAAATACACATATGAACTTAACTGCCTCAAGCCGCTGTTTTCTCTGAACAAGACGTCTAATATGCCCTGTCCAACGTAAAAAATGAAAGTCTAGTTAAAAACTGAAAGACAGGTCTGAAGAATGGTGCATATCAGTGACATAGGCATTAGGTGAGAGGCCAATTGATATATACGTGAAGTTAAGGAGAAAGCAAATGCATGCAGCCGTCCAAGTTTTATTTACTAGTGAAAGTAGTAATTCAGCACTAATAACCATTTCATTTATGAATTTAAGAGGTTAATGTATCAGTAATCTAACAAAGGCCCTTTTCATCCACATATTCCTCTCTGCTTCCACTATCAGGATGTTGAAGGCATGGAACAGGTGTTTCTTCCATGAGGCACACCAAAAGAGTCAAACTTAACTGAAAAGAAACCAAGCTACATCTAACAGTTCTTTTTTTCTTTCTTTTGGGGGCGGGCGGGAGGGGAAGGACATCATATCATAGTATATACTATTATAAAGGCTAATTAAAGCGAGGAAGAAGATGGATCAAAATACCTGGAATCTTAGATATAATTCCTACAGCACGGCACACTTTTACATGAAGCTCAGGCCGATAAACCTCATATTCACCATACAAAGTTCCAAAAAGCTCAAAAAGGTCCTGTGCTTTAAATGAACTGGCTATCCTGAATGCAGCTAAAAACAGCAACAACTCCAAAGTATCCATACGCTTATTATTCTTCAAGCTAGCTCTCCGAGTTGCAGCATATCTACTTGCTCCATCTTTCACGTCAGATGTAATACCTGGTGCTAGCTTCATTAAAAGGTCCAAAAGAAATATGCAACTAGTTTTGTTATTTAAGCTCTGGAACCCAGCAACTTTTAATTCATGAAAACTTCGACACACATCAAGAACAAGCTTCGCGGGATCTGGTGCAAGTCTAAGAGCATTGAGAATCTCATCATGTAATGTAACAAGCTCTTTCACATGCTCAATTAAATATGACCTGACACCATTTTCATCCATTGCTCTGCACAAAGAGCTAAGTCCACTGGAAATGCAATCATGCCCACCAACTTGCTTCTCTGGTAAATCCATTGCTTGTGAAAGCTCGTGCATTTGCTTCTCCTTCAGTTCCAATGCTTGGCAAACTTCGTTGAGTTCCCTCTTTTTCAACTCTAACACTGCACTATGTTCATCATTTTGCTTCTCTTTTGCCTCCATTGCTTGGTAATGGTCATGGATTTCCCTCTCTTTCAGCTTCAGCTCTTCGTGACGATGATCTATTTTCTTGACTTCTGATTCCAGAGTTCTGATAACCTCGTTTAATTGTTCCTCTTTCAGTTTCAATGCCCGGCTATGTCCATCAATTTCTTTCTCCTTTAATTCTAACCTTCTGCTATGCTCATTGTTTTGCTTTTCTTTTGCCTCCATCGCTCGTTGATGCTCACAGATTTCCCTCCTTTTCAACTCCAACTCCCTACGACTGTCATCCATTTGCTTCATCTTCAGTTCTAGATCAAGGAGGGCTTCATTCATTTGCTTCTCCTTTAAATCTTGGGCTTCGAGACACTCATTAAGCCTCTTTTCTTTCAATTCTAGTGCTTGGAAAAGTTGATTAATTTCTCTCTCTTTCAACTCTAGCCTGTCGCTGCACTCACCATGTTGCTTCCCTTTTAACTCCAGTGCTTGTCTATATTCCTCCAACTCCTTCTCCTTCAATTCTAGTCTTTTGCCCACATCCTCATTTTGCTTATCCTTCAAGTCAAGAACCTTAGAACGTCTACTCAGTTGCTTCTCTCGGGTTTCCATAGCTTGACATTGTTTGTTCAGTTCTTTCTCTTTCATCTTGACTGTTTCCCAATGCTCATTGATTTCATTCTGCTTCAATTCCAACCCTTTACAACCATTTTCAACTTCCTTCTCTTTCAACTCCAACTTTTTGTAACACTCGTTGATTTTCCTCTCAGTCAACACCAGTTTTTGCATTGCTCTTCTACCAGCTTCTCCTTTAATTCAAGCTCTAATTCAAGTTCATCGCTTTGCTCCTTCATCCGGTTCACTTTCAGTTCTAGTTCTTGACAATTATCTTGCAATATCTTCTCTTTCAACTCTAACATTCTGCAAAGCTCATTCACCTTCTTTTCTTTCAACTCCAGTTCCTTCACTTGCTCATCCATTTGCTGTTCTTTCAATTCCAATGCTTCACAGGCCTCGTTCATCTGCACCTCTTTCAACTTTAGTTCGTTACAATTTGATTGGAATCTCTCGTTCATTTCCATCTCTTTCAATTCAAGCTCCTGGGCACACTCATTCAAATGATTCTCTCTCAAATCCAGCACTTTGCTCAGTTCATTGATCTCATTCTGCCTCAACCCAGATGCCTCAATGCATTCCTTCTCCCTTACCTCCTGAGCTTTACACTGCTCGTCCATCTTTTCTCTCTCGTCTCCAACTCTATCCAACACTCATCCGCACAAGCCTCTCTAACTGCCACTGCTCTATCACGCTCATCCACTTCCTTCTCACGCACATCAATTTGCCTCTCTCTCCCCTTTACCAATTCAAACCGCTCGTCAATTTGAACCCCTTTCATCTCTACCAATTTGCCACGCTCGTCAATTTGCCTTTCTCTCTCCTCAACCTCTTTGTCCCGTTCATTCATCTCCTTTTCTCTCACCTCCAACTCTCTGCACCGCCCCACAAGCCCTTTCTCTTCAACCTCTAGCGCTTTACAACGATCATTCATCTCTTTCTCCCTCTTCTGCAACTCTATACACCACTTGTTAATTCGCTCCTCCTCTAATTCAAGGGCTTGGCAGCGTTCATCAATCTCCTTCTCTCTCACCTCCACTGCCCTGCAACGCTCATCGCTCTGCCTCTCTCTGGCCTCAAAATCTCGGGACCGCTCATCTACCTGCTTCTCTCTCACTTCAACCTCTCGACAACGCTCATCAATAAATTTCTCTCTATCCTCCACCGCCATGCAACGCTCCTCAAATTGCTTTTCCTTCGCCTTCAGTGCCCTGCTATGCTCGGCAATCTGCCTCTTCTCCAACTCCAACACTTCACAGCACTCTCGAATTCCCTTCTCTCTCATCTCCACCGCTTCAATCCTCCCACCGATCGTTTTCTCCGCCAATTCCAACCGCCTCTGCCTCAACTGAGCCTCCTGTGACATATTCTCAACTCCGCGAGAAACCGCGCCGACTTCTCTCTCCTTCGATTCAAGTTCCTTCGCACGACTCGATAGTGAAGCTTCGGCCGATGAGAAACCACCCTCTAATATCCTCCATTGCTCGGAAAGAGAGAGAATCGAGAAAGCATGAGACTGGAAATCCTGAAAAACATGTCCAAGCTTGTTGACTACTAACCTCGCCATCTTTAGGTCAGTTGATGCTTGCTCCATTGAAGAAGACGACGACATCAGCGGCACTCACTGAATTCCCAAAATCAAACCCTAAAAACCAAACCTGCATCCAAAATTCACACAAATTAAGCACATTGAAGAAATTCAAGACCACAAGACCAGAATATTGAGAGTAATCTTCACCGGAATAACGAAGATATCACGAATTCGAAGATTTCGGATGAGAGAGAAAGTGAGTGCATTGGAGAGTTGGAGTGTGACAGAGACTCTACAATTCGCGGGTTTACGTTGCTATTTGGGAGGGTTTGTGAGAAATTGCGGGGTATACGCTACAGAGAGTGAGTGGGAGATGATGAGCAACGGTTATTTCTTTTTCTTTTTTTTTCGGTTGCTTGATTAATTTAAATTTAAAAATAGTCAGTTACTTAATTAATTACTGTAATTAACTGAGTAATGTGGGATGATTATTTTTCTTTGCCAGGTGTCGATCATTTATTTGCTGATGAAGGAGGAAGAAGCTTCAGAGCTGTTTGCATGGGGAAGAGACACCTTGGATGAGGTGGCATAGCCTGGTCTAGGCTTGGATCTTGATGTTTTCTTTTGAGTGTCTATGGCCCATAGGCCCATTGTTTAAGTGGTCAATATATTGTTAATTCATGATTTGATATAATTTATTTATTATGGATTTTTCTTAATTCATAAATTTACATAGAATAAATTTATTAGAAATAAGCTGAAAAAATAGAGGGTCCTAATACTTGTTCCTTTTAAAGTAAATTTATTTAAATAGAATAAATTTATTTAAAGGCTAATTTAATATAATCCATAAGCCTTCTATATGTTTAGTTATACTTAAATTTTTTAATTTTTTGGTACTATTTTTTTCTAACTATGCTTTTTTATGGACCTAAGTATGTTTGTATGTGATTATCTAATAAGATTATGTATATGTAATCCGCACATATTGGCATGTAAATCAAAGTAAAAACTAATTCATATATATATATATATATAGGAAGTG